>CM038669.1:663083216-663684174 GCA_021605145.1 Aegilops bicornis | reverse complement strand
CCGTCCCTCCTAACATCTTCCTGGAACGGCTCTTTAAGCCATCCGTATTATGGGAAGAGGAGTCCGGAAATAACAATCTGGAGCCAGCTGCATCACCTAACTCAGACCATTCTGACACAATCGGCGGCTCAGCCAATGAAATAACACCTTCAGCTCACGAAATAATGGCAGTAATTGCCTGCGGATGTAACCATTCCTAGCCTACTTAATGCGGCAGGAACTTCCCGAAGACCAAAATGAGGCATGCTGCATAGTTCGGCGATCTAAAGCCTACAAGGTCCATGAGGTAGAACTTTATAAGAAAAGCACAACCGGAGTCCTTCAAAGGTGTATCTCCGAAGAGGAAGGGCGAAATTTCCTGGCTGAAATTCACGCCGGACTCGGCGGGCACCACGCTGCAGCCCGGGCCCTTGTAGGCAAGGCCTTCCGTACAGGATTTTATTGGCCGACAGCCCGGGCAGATGCTCAGGACTTAGTCCAACGATGCGTCGGTTGCCAGCTCTTTGCTAATCAGAGCCACATGCCACCCACCGCCCTCAAAACTATACCCATTACCTGGCCGTCATGATGCAGGGGCTTGACATGGTTGGACCCCTAAAAGGGGGAATCCACAAGCACAAATACTTATCGGTCATGGTGGAAAAATTCACCAAATGGATTGAGGCCGAGCTGGTCAAAACGGTAGAATCCGGACCGGTGAGAGACTTCATATCCGGGGTAGTACACCGTTTTGGCGTCCCCCACAGCATCATCACTGATAACGGCACGAACTTCACGGCCGACGAGGTTAAACTTTGGTGCAAAAACATGGGCACTAAGCTCGATTACGCTTCAGTCTATCACCCCCAAACTAACGGTCAAGTCGAGCGAGCAAATGGTCAAATCATGAGCGGCATCAAACCCAGACTAGTGCGGTCCTGAAGGAATCTAACACGACCGGGTAGAGGAGCTCGACTCAGACTGGGGGCTGCGGACCACGCCAAAACCGAACTACCGGATTCACACCATTTTTTATGGTATACGGCGCAGAGGCAGTCCTGCCCTGCGATATAATTCATGACTCACCTCGTGTGCGCATGTACGAAGAAAGAGAAGCCGAGCTATATCGGCAGGACAGTTTGGACACCTTAGAGGAGGAGCGGGACGTGGCAAAGGCTCGTTCCGCATTTTATCAGCAGCAGGCTCGAAGATATCAAAGAGGAGAAGTACGGGCCAAAACTTACAATGTTGGCGAACTTGTTCTACGCCTGCCGGACAATAAAAAGGACAAACTTAAGCCCAAGTGAGAAGGTCCCTTCATCATCGACCAAGTCCTGACCGGAGGAGCATACCGTCTACGTAACGCATCTGACAACCGACTCGAGCCAAACCCATGGAACGCAGCCCGTCTCCAAAGATTCTATGCCTAACGCCGGACTCCGGGTTCGTCTCACTCCCCCGTCCACCCCTTTTTTTTACTGTCTCTCGTCCTCCTCCTTCTTCCCACTTTTTTTTTCTCAATACCTTTTATGGGCTGATTTGTGCTTTGTTCGCACACACTTGATGTGCTCCTGGCACTCATTATACCTGGGGGCTTCTTTAACAGAAGCTTATTCATACGGGCTTCATGCCCAACACATGTGTCATACTTCGCATGTACCTTTTATTCACCATTATATGCATCGATATGACTTAAGTTTTGGCCAAGCTGGGTTGCTGGCTCTGTGCTTACCCCTCGTTCCCGATTGTTCGGCTAGGAGGTAAAGGGAGCACCTCTGCGATTATTCTTGCCGGGTCGGCCGGATGTGTACCTCGACTGGGTGAAGCCGAAAGCTAAGCGTTCTTAATAGAATATTCGGTCGGTGACTTGAAAGATGATTTATTACTTACTTATTTATCTGCCCCGGATGCTTTTTCTGCTATTTTCGCGATCCGGCATTGCACTTTAGGGCATGCCTCCCAGAAAAAAGGAACCCTTAACGGAACTATTCTCCTGGAAGATGTTTCTTACTAACCATGTAATATAACATAACTAGTTGGGCACTTGTGCGATAAAGCAATTATGACATGACGCCTTTGTCTCCATGCATGCCCCGGTTCTTTTATAACCGTAAGGGTATTCCGACACACTCCGGACTGTTGGGTCCCGAGGTTGAAGCGAAACGGTCCGCAAAGACAAACGATCTACAATCCGGCTAGAAGGCATTTTACATGTCATTTCAAATTACATCGTCAAACCGACTGATTGTACTCCTCCTCAATCCCATCTAACAAGCTGTCTAATTCTGATCCTGTTGGGAATATTTCGCGGCCAGTTCTACTTGGCCGTACATTAAGCTCACTGGGATCTCCTTCCCATCAGGCCGCGCAGGTCCGTCGTCGGCCATGTGGTTTGGGTCAGACTTGATAGCGTGTCTTCACCATGGCCCAGGCCTCCTGGCGCCTCGACGGCGGGGCGATATCTTCCACAAGCGGAGGCGTCGCCATGCTCCTGAAGCTTCTCAGCAAGCTCACCAAGGCCCTCGGGTAGGGAGGCGGATGGCCATAAAGAATGAGCAGCGGCACTCATCGCTGCCGAACACGTTCGAGCAATTGCACTAGCTCGGGAAGTTGGTCACCCGTTGACTCAGGCATTTCCTCCACAGGCGACCTATGAGCACACCTAAAGACATATTTACGTCAATCGACTTCCTCATGAATTCTTCTTTTCAAAGGAATTTGTTCAAGCACTTCCTATAAATGCCGCTGACGGCCGCTGATTCTCCTTCACGGAGCTGCAGACTGGGGCGAACACCTTTCAGCTCTTCTCCTTGCTGGGTGTGGGCATCTTGGAGCTTGTTTTCTCTGCTGCACCTTCATAAGCACCCTCTCGCCGGCCTTTAGGCAGCAGTGACTGTTGCTTGTCGAATCTAGTCCAGCGCCCTCTGCAATATTCTTGTCGATTCACGCCGCACTTTGCTAAATAATAATCTTTTCAAAAGTCGTCTTACCAGTGAGGTCTCTGTGGCTCCCCTGTGGCGGCCAGTGCGGCCTCAAGTTGGGCCTTGCACTCTTGGGACAGATGGGTATTATTCTCCGTAAGACCCTGCATAATAATTGATCCTTAAATCAGTTATTTCAACTATTTTAAGTCTCGGGACTCTTGGCATATATAACTATTAAAATTACTTACCCGTATGTCTTTCACATACTGCTCCGTGGCTCTGGTTAACCCATCTTGAGCGGCACGGAGGTGCTGCGTTCCGCTTCAAAGGCATTTAATGCCTCCGAGGAGAAACACGCGTCACGAAGAACTGTTGGCGGCGCTTGTGATTCATGGCGCTCTCCACCTCAGACGGGTGGCGGACAGCTGTCGGCATCCTCCGTCGGAGGAGCGTCGGCTCACGCCTTGTATCGCCTCCCTTCCCGGACCATGCGTTGGAGCATGGCGGCGGAGGCTTGATTGGCAACCTCTCCGGACACTCGTCCGTAACGCTCTTCCGGAAAAGTTATGAGCATTAATATACCTCCTAGGGATCCTTCCCTTAAAAATAGCGGTGCTCCGTACCGTTGCGGCGACGTTTCGGTTCGCGTCACGCTCCTCTTCCTCCTGCTGGGCCGGACTGACCCTTGTTGGCCGGCCGTCGCGGGTTCGGCTTCCCACCTTAAAGGCGCCTCCTGCGGTGCACCATCAGTATGGGATGGTCAGAATTGAGCGCGGATCAAATGATGGTGTCAATACCAAGGTCGTAGTCACACAGGAGGCGAAACAAACCGGGGTAGTCAGCCGTAATGGCGACTAGGGCATTGTCTATGCTACGTTGGTGGAACACCCCGTCAATCAGCTCCACCTTTATGTCCGGATCCTCTTCGGAGGTCGGATCAAGGGATCGTTCTGGATCCTCGGGCTGTGGAGTTAGGCTTTGTATGCCCTCCACGTCCCGGCGCAGCTCCTGCGTCGAAATCGCAGAGTAAGATACTTGACTTTAAAAAAAGGTACGGATCGGGTAGATGAACATCCGCTTACTCAGCTCTGAGGGTTATTCATAGAAAATCCATTCAACGGATTCTTACAAAGGAAGTCCTCCTCCTCTCCCTTGTACAAGCCGGACAGGATCTTTGCCAGATCGGCTGCCGAGCCTGGCCCTTTGCGGCCATGACGGGTGGCGTCATCTTCCCCGTTGAAATCCCACATAGGGTGGCCCCTATATTGGAGTGGCTGCACCCCTCGCATAATGCACGTGGCCATGACTCCAATCATGGTCAATCCGGAATGGGCCAGTAACCTAATCCGGCCCATCAGATAATGGACGCTCCTATCATCTTCCCGTTGAGGGCTCCGCGGGCGCCAACTCAGGCGTTTCTTCAAGGGAGCATTGTTGAACTCCGGGAGGCCGATCCGGACTGGATCCGCAGAGGGGCGTCCTCCATGTAGAACCATTCGAAGGCCAGTCTTGGACGCCTTCTTGGGTGCCGGATAGATATCCGGTCCCGGCGATGCGCCATCGTGCGGCTCCGCCCACTTGATATATCGACCCCTCATGAGAACGAAGTGCGAGACAAAACAATCTCTTCCACAGGGCAAAATGGGGCTCGATGCCCAAGAACAGCTCGCAAAAAGCTACGAAGCCCGCGATGTGCAAAATGGAGGCGGGCGTGAGGTGGGGAAGTTGGAGTCCGTATAACTCTAGGAGCCCCCGGAGAAACGGATTTATGGGAAATCCGAGTCCCCTTATTAGATAGGGGACAAAGCATACCCGCTCCCCTTTGGAAGGGTTGGGGACGCTCTCCGCCTGCTTTCCGCCCTTGTAGGTGGCGAGTCCGGCTCGAACCGGAACCATGAAAGCTGGGGGAAGATATCCTCGGTTTGGAGTACCACTAGCTCGCTGTGTGGAACTGAGCATCTCCCCCAATCTCCTGGCTTAGGGCTGGGAGCGCGAGAGGAGGAGCCGGGTCGGCTATCCATGATGGAATGGATTTTTATCAGAGGCGCTTCGATGAGAACTTGCGGATGGAGGATGGTGTGAGCTGGATCTAGATCCTCGCCTCTCTTATATGCAGCCTTTAAGTTTTCATCAATATAACAGGAGCCTCCGGGACCGGGTTATCTTTCCCTCCATCGTCCTAGGGTTCTTAATTTTGCTGAAACTGGCAAGATTTGCTGAGTCATGTCATCGTAGCCCCCGAGTCTCAAAGGTGACTCGAGGAGTTGGCTTGAGACTCTCCATATGTGACCGTGATGTAAACCGGCATAACTTGTATATCATCAGTGTTGATAGCCCGATGTGAATCCACAGAAGATTGAAATAACTGCGGCGGGTTATAAATGATCCCGTATGAACCGTGTCAGCAACTCGGCCAATGGTTCCTTCCAACTGGCTGTTTGAAGTTTAACCAAACCGTTGTGGCGGTGACTTGTGCGCCTGCCCATTGAGCCATCCAGTGCAGACGGCGGCTGATAAGACATGATAACTTGCCTCCAATTTGTTGGAAGAAAACCGGGCTTCCCAAGCAGTGACTTGCTCATACTTAATAAACAGCTCATGCAGACAGGCACGGCCCCGTGTGTTGATGTTGACCAATCCGCGAGAGACAGACAGTAAAGACGACTGTAGCCTCAGAGGCAGTATAGACAGATGAGTCGGTCGCGGTGTTGTAAGCCGGCGCAGACGGGTGATTCAATCGCAGGCGCGGTAAGCCGCACGGACGGGCGAGTCAACCACGTCGTTTTTGATGTTAGTTAACAATTGTCCTGCATCAACAATATTGCAGACCAAGGCAAAGATAAACTGTTCTTTGACGAAGATAATATGTGCCAATAAAATATATTTTAAATGGATATCACCTGATATGCCAGGCCGGAAATAATCCGCCATGAAGTTGATGATCACTTGGTGAAGTTTAAATCACTCATGGGTGAGTCGGCCGGCGCGTTGATGTAACTCGGACCGCGATACGCGTGTCCGTGAATGGCATAAAAATTGTCCTGTGTAAAAATATTACAGGACAGAGTAATTGTTCTTTGACAAAAAACAATATGTGTTTAATACATAAATTTAGATGAATACCACCTGATGTTTGGGCGGACAGTACAAGCACCGCGGCATCAGAAGCGGCTTCGGGGTGATGAATCGGACGCGGCCTTGTAAGCCGACACAGACGAGTCAGTTGTCCTCCGCGTTATAAACCGGTGCGGACGCGTGAACCAGTGGCAAGGGCGGATGGGCAAGTCGTCCGTGGCGCTGTAAGGCGGCGTGGACGGGCGAATCGGCCGGCGCATTGAGGAAAACTGAACCGCGACACGCCTGTCCGTGGAGCCGTGCAGCATAGCTGATGTATTCTTTCGGATAAAGTGATCGCACAGCAATTTTACGGGCCTTCACGTCCAAACAAATAACCATGCATCCATCCAATTTTTAAGTGAGTCATGCCCCTCGAGCAGCGCATCGAACTTGGGTGTCTTTGTCAACTTGGCCTGTATGTAAACAGTACTCAAGGAGTACTACTTCGTAACTTAAAGTGATTTTCGGCCCCAAGACCTGATACTCTGCGACAGCGAAAGCAGCAGTGGGAGGCACGAGTCAGCGTGAGTTGGAAATTGCCGGTCGAGACTGGAGCGGTGACCCGGCGCGGCAGCGACGCACGACAGAGGCGAGTTGAAGCAGGCCTGCCTCGACGGAGAGGTGGCGTCTAGGCAAGCTCGCAGCAACGGCAATACAAGACCAGCGCAAAGCTAGCTGCGGCATGGTTTGAAGAATTGGGGTGGATCAAGGCGGATGACTCCATGGGTCGTAGTAGTTGGAAGTAGTTTTTTTTTCTTTGGTTTCCCCGCCAGGAAGTAGTAGCAGCAACGCATGCTGAGATGCCTAGTGATGGTACAGATCTTTTTTTACGTCGTTCGGATATGGCTGCCATTATCTTGCGCAGGCGCGCCCCACCAGATCAATTTCCAATGCTAGGTACCCAAAAGGATCACGCCTGGTGGCTGGATAATCGATACAACTCCAAGTCAATGTCAGTCTCAAACAAATCTTTGACTGAACTCTGCAACAGCGCAACAGAATTTGATCTTCGTTCGGATTCGTTGGATCACCAAAAAACCCGTGCGGCGGCTCACAACCCGCAGGCCATTAACACGTCTGCGTATCTATCTTTTACAAACGGAACTGCTCCACGCCTTGCTGCTGCCGATTTTTGTTTTTATTATTTTAACTGATGATCTTTGGAGCAGATGCAAATCCTTCCTTGCCGGCTCTCGTAGTAGAAAACGGCAATTAAACAGCGGAATACTGTGAGTCGGTCTCGATCTCACCAGATCGCACCAGCTGTTCCGATGGAAAACCACCCGACCCGAACGGGCGGATCGACGGGTCAAGTGTGGCGGCCTTTACGAATCCCTAGCTTCTTTGGATATCAAACCTTCTCATCTTGACTGATAAACTTGTAGCTGTTTTGAATCCTTTCCCGTTAGCTCGTCTTCATCTGCAAGATTTGTGAACTTCTCGCCCTCGAAGATATCCCTCCAAGAACTCAACACCACCATGCGCAGGCCCCACGGTGGGCGCCAACTGTCATGGAATTGTCACGTCAGATGTCCATAGTGTCAGGACTTAGTCGCGAGGCCAACGCACCTATGTGGTAGCTTGAGAGGGGTTGAGCGGAATCGAGAGACGCAACACAAGACAGGGATTTAGACAGCTTCCGGCCCCGGGAAACATCATCCGGTAAAAACCCTACATGCTGTTTGAGGCTAGGTCTCATTATCATCACGAGGGAGTCATGGGAAACCGGCTCTCCTCTTTTGTCTAGCCCTAAGATTGTTTCTTCTTGCTTGTAGCTTGTCCCTCTTTGGGGAGCCCTACCCCTCCTTATATATGTTGAAGGGGCGGGTTACATGTGGAGTCCTATTAGGATTAGGACTAGTCTATCTCTAATGCAAACCGGATACAAGTCCTGGTCTTAACTCCTTGTAAGACAAATATTCCTTATGCCTTTCCTCTTAAACCGGCCCACCATAGTATGAACCGGCCTTCATGAACCGCCCGTTGGGCCACCGGGTCTTGTCGCTCCTCACACCCGCCTGCCGGATTACCAATGAGTCGTGAACCGTCAGGTCCAAACGGGTCGCCGGTGAACCGCCAAGTGTCTGCGGGGTCTCAAATAAACCGCCAAGTCCGGCCGGGTTATACTTCCGGCTGGTTTACACCGCGGGGTATATCCCCGACACACGGCTAGGGGGTAAAATATAAAAATATCCCAGCCTTTTGCATTCGTACGACACGTGGAAGAAGGCCATTATTGGGCGTAGAAGCCAAGAAGCGCAACATTTATGAAGAAGCCGGACACTATTCGACGGGAACATGAAGATTGAAGGAGAACCCGCCTTGCAACGCCGAAGACAATATATGCGCCGGACTTGTCGTCGCTGAAGCCCGGTTCGGGGGCTACTGAGGGAGTTCCAGACTAGGGGGTGTCCGGATAGTTGAGCTATCATCATCGGCCGGACTCCAAGACTATGAAGATACAAGATTGAAGACTTCGTCCCGTGTCCGGATGGGACTTTCCTTGGCGTGGAAGGCAAGCTTGGCGATATGGATATGTAGATCTCCTACCATTGTAACCGACTCTGTGTAACCCTAACCCTATCCGGTGTCTATATAAACCGGAGGGTTTTAGTCCGTAGGACGAACAACAATCATACCATAGGCTAGTTTCTAGGGTTTAGCCTCTTTGATCTTGTGGTAGATCCACTCTTGTAACACACATCATCAATATTAATCTAGCAGGACGTAGGGTTTTACCTCCATCAAGAGGGCCCGAACCTGGGTAAAACACCGTGTCCCTTGTCTCCTGTTACCATCCGCCTAGATGCACAGTTCGGGACCCCCTACCTGAGATCCGCCGGTTTTGACACCGACACTTGGTCAGAAAGTGTGACGGTTGTCAGAAGTTTTCACGACGAGCTCATGTTCCGGCTCAGGAATTGAGGGTGATTCCAATCACTTGGCCGTTTGCAACTTGGGGGCTTGACATGGTTGGACCTTTCAAGAGGTCCAAGGATAAGAAGACCCACCTCTTGGTGGCGGTTGATAAATTCACAAAGTGGGTCGAGGCAGAGCCGGTGAGCAAGTGTGCTGCAGCCACGGCGGTTCAATTCATGAAGAAGGTGATCTTCCGCTTTGGTTTTCCACACAACATTATAACAGATAATAGCACTAATCTCTCCAAGGGTGCTATGAAGGATTTTTGTCAACGTGAGAACATCCGGCTTGATGTGTCGTCAGTGGCTCACCCTCAATCTAATGGTCAAGCTGAGAGAGCTAATCAAGAGATACTGAGAGGCATCAAGCCCCGGCTTATGGTTCCTTTGCAGAGGATGCTGGGTTGTTGGGTGGAAGATTTACCTTCCATCTTGTGGAGCATTAATACTACCCCCAATAGGTCTACGGGTTACACGCCTTTCTTCATGGTTTACGGAGCAGAGGCGGTTCTCCCTAGTGACATCCTGAAAGGATCGAGAAGAGGTGTCTAGAGGGGGGTGAATAGACTCTAATCAAGAAAAGTTTCAGTTTTTAATTTTCTTTAGTTGATGTGAAATTTGAGCACAAGTTTAAACATTCACAATACATATCAAGAAAACATGCAAGCATACAAAGAGTATATGAGCAGCGGAAAGTAAAGCATGCAAGTTGCAAGAATGTAAAGAGATGGGATTGAAGTGTGCAAACGCAATTTGGAGACACGGAGATTTTTTATCCGTGGTTCCGATAGGTGGTGCTATCGTACATCCACATTGATGAGACTTCAACCCACGAAGGCTAACGGTTGGCGAGTCCACGGAGGGCTCCACCCACGAAGGGTAACGGTTGGCGAGTCCACGGAGGGCTCCACCCACGAAGGGTCCACGAAGAAGCAACCTTGTCTATCAAACCATGGCCGTCGCCCACGAAGGACTTGCCTCACTAGGGTAGATCGTTGCTACCTCTTGAGCACTGCGTTGGATTTCCTTGAAGAGGAAAGGGTGATGCAGCAAAGTAGAGTAAGTATTTCCCTCAATTTTTGAGAACCAAGGTATCAATCTAGTAGGAGGCTATGCGCGAGTCCCTCGTACCTACACAAAGCAAGTAACTCCTCGCAACCAACGCGATAAGGGGTTGTCAATCCCTTCACGGTCACTTACGAGAGTGAGATCTGATAGATATGATAGGACAATATTTTTGGTATTTTTGTGATAAAGACGCAAAGTAAAATAAAAGCAAAGTAAAAAAGCAAAGGAAATAACTAAGTGTTGAAAGATTAATATGATGAAGATAGACCCGGGGGCCATAGGTTTCACTAGTGGCTTCTCTCAAGAGCATAAGTATTTTACGGTGGGTGAACGAATTACTGTTGAGCAATTGACAGAATTGAGCATAGTTATGAGAATATCTAGGTATGATCATGTATATAGGCATCATGTCCGAGACAAGTAGACCGACTACTGCTGCATCTACTACTATTACTCCACTCATCGACCACTATCCAGCATGCACCTAGAGTATTAAGTTCATGAAAACAGAGTAACGCCTTAAGCAAGATGACATGATGTAGAGGGATAAATTCATGCAATATGATAAAAAAAACATCTTGTTATCCTCGATGCAACAATACAATACGTGCCTTGCTGCCCCTCATCACTTGGAAAGGACACCGCAAGATTGAACCCAAAGCTAAGCACTTCTCCCATTGCAAGAAAGATCAATCTAGTAGGCCAAACCAAACTGATAATTCGAAGAGACTTGCAAAGATAACCAATCATACATAAAAGAATTAAGAGAAGATTCAAATATTGTTCATAGATAATCTTGATCATAAACTCACAATTCATCGGTCTCAACAAACACACCGCAAAAACAAGATTACATCGAATAGATCTCCACGAGAGAGGGGGAGAACATTGTATTGAGATCCAAAGAGAGAGAAGAAGCTATCTAGATACTAACTATGGACCCGAAGGTCTGAAGTAAACTACTCACACTTCATCGGAGAGGCTATGGTGTTGATGTAGAAGCCCTCCATGATGGATGCCCCCTCCGGCGGAGCTCCGGAACAGGCCCCAAGATGGGATCTCGTGGGTACAAAAGGTTGCGGCGGTGGAATTAGGTTTTTGGCTCCGTATCTGATCGTTTGGGGTGCGAGGTATATATAGGGCCGAAGAATGCGTCGGTGGAGCAACAGGGGGCCCACGAGGGTGGAGGGCGCGCCCTGGGGGGTAGGCGCGCCCCTACCTCGTGGCTTCCTCTTTTGTTTCTTGATGTAGGGTCCAAGTCTCCCGGATCATAATCTTCCTAAAAATCATGTTCTCGAAGGTTTCATTCCGTTTGGAGTCCGTTAGATATTCCTTTTCTGCGGAACTCTGAAATAGGCAAAAAAACAACAATTCTGGGCTGGGCCTCCGGTTAATAGGTTAGTCCCAAAAATAATATAAAAGTGGATAATAAAGCCCAATAATGTCCAAAACAGTAGATAATATAGCATGGAGCAATCAAAAATTATAGATACGTTGGAGACGTATCAAGCATCCCCAAGCTTAATTCCTGCTCGTCCTCGAGTAGGTAAATGATAAAAAAGATAATTTTTGATGCGGAGGCTACTTGGCATAATTTTAATGTAATTCTTCTTCATTGTGGTATGAATATTCAGATCCGAAAGATTCAAGACAAAAGTTTAATATTGACATAAAAATAATAATACTTCAAGCATACTAACAAAGCAATCATGTCTTCTCAAAATAACATGGCCAAAGAAAGTTATCCCTACAAAATCATATAGTCTGGCTATGCTCTATCTTCACCACACAAAGTATTTAAATCATGCACAACCCCGATGACAAGCCAAGAAATTGTTTCATACTTTTGACATTCCCAAACTTTTTCAATCTTCACGCAATACATGAGCGTGTGCCATGGATAGAGCACTATATGTGGAATGGAATGGTGGTTGTGGAGAAGACAAAAAGGGAGAAGATAGTCTCACATCAACTAGGCGTATCAACGGGCTATGGAGATGTGATGACCCGCAAGTATATGGGATAGTTGTAGCCTCTTTTGATAAGTAAGAGTGTCGAACCCAACGAGGAGCTAAAGGTAGAACAAATACTCTCTCAAGTCCTATCGACCTTGATCGACTCTCATGCACGCTTGACGTTCGCTTTACCTAGAACAAGTATGAAACTAGAAGTACTTTGTAGGTGTGATAGGATAGGTTTGCAAGATAATAAAGAACACGTAAATATAAACTAGGGGCTGTTTAGATAAAGAAGCAATAAAGTAAATATAGCGAGTGTGGAAAAGTGGTGGTAGGAGTTGTGAAATTGCCCCTAAGCAATTGACTATGTTACTAGACCGATAATCACTATTGCAATTCTATTCGAGGGAGAGGCATAAGCTAACATATCATCCCTTACTTGGAATTCTATGCACTTATGATTGGAAATCTAGCAAGCATCCGTAACTACTAAAGATTCATGAAGGTAAAACCCAACCATAGCATTAAAGCATCAAGTCCCCTTTTATCCCATACGCAAACAACCTACTTACTCGGGTTTGTGTTTCAGTCACTCACGCAACCCACTATAAGCGAATCATGAACGCATTGCAACACCCTACAGCGGGAATCCCTCACGCTTGCGCGACACGGAGGGCACAATAGGACAGCACCAATAATAAAACATGCAACTCAAAACAATCATAGCAATTCATCAATCACCGATAGGACAACGAAAATCTACTCAGACATCATAGGATGGCAACACATCATTGGAAAATAATATGAAGCATAAAGCACCATGTTCAAGTAGAGGGTACAGCGGGTTGTGGGAGAGTGGACCGCTGGATATAGATGGGGGAAGGTGATGGAGATGTTGTTGAAGATGATGGAGGTGTTGGTGTAGATCGCGGTGATGATGATGGCCCCCGGCGGCGTTCCGGCGCCACCGGAAGCAAGGGGGAGAGAGCCCCCCTTCTTCTTCTTCCTTGACCTTCTCCCTAGATGGGAGAAGGGTTTCCCCTCTGGTCCTTGGCTCCCATGGCTTGGGAGGGGCGAGAGCCCCTCCGAGATTGGATCTATCTCTCTGTTTCTGCGTTCTTAGATTCTACCTCTTCACCGTTTCTTAAATATCCGGAGATCCGTAACTCCAATTGGGGTGAATCTTTCGCCCAGATTTTTCTCGTAAAATTAGCTTTCTTGCGCGAAAAGAAGAGCGTCAACCGCCTTACTGGTGGCCCACGAGAGCCAGGCAGCGCCCAAGGGGAGGCGCCCTGTCTCGTGGCCACCCTGGACACCGTTTCGCGTTGATTTTACTTCCAGAAAATCATAAATATTCCAAAAAAAATCTCCGTCCGTTTTTATCCCGTTTGGACTCCATTTGATATTGGGTTTCTGCGAAACAAGAAACATGCAACAGATGTGAGGCGGCTTTGGGCCTTTGGATAAATATGTTAGTCCCAAAAAATAGTATAAAAAGTTTCCAAAAGTATATGAAAGTTGAAGAATATTGGCATGGAACAATAAAAAATTATAGATACGACGGAGACGTATCAAGATGCCCATCAATAGATATCAATGTGAGTGAGTAGGGATTGCCATGCAAAGGATGCACTAGAGCTATAAGCATATGAAATCTCAACAAAAGAAACTAAGTGGGTGTGCATCCAACTAAACACTCCACGAAGACCTAGGGCATTTTGAGGAAGCCCATCATTTGAATATAAAAGCCAAGTTCTATAATGAAAAATTCCCACTAGTATATGAAAGTGACAAAATGAGAGACTCTCTATCATGAAGATCATGGTGCTACTTTCAAGCACAAGTGTGGTAAAAGGATAGTAACATTGTCCCTTCTCTCTTTTTCTCTCATTTTTTATTTGGGCCTTTTCTCTTTTTCTTTTATGGCCTCTTTTCTCTTTTTTTATTTTTCGTCCGGAGTCTCATCCCGACTTGTGGGGGAATCATAGTCTCCATCATCCTTTCCTCACTTGGGACAATGCTCTAAAAATGAAGATCATCACACTTTTATTTTCTTACAACTCAACAATTACAACTCGATACTTAGAACAAAATATGACTCTATATGAATGCCTCCGTGTGTACGGGATATGCAATGAATCAAGAGTGACATGTATGAAAGAATTATGAATAGTGGCTTTGCCACAAATACGATGTCAACTACATGATCATGCTAAGCAATATGACAATGATGGAGCATGTCATAATAAATGGAGCAGTGGAAAGTTGCATGGCAATATATCTCGGAATGGCTATGGAAATGCCATGATAGGTAGGTATGGTGGCTGTTTTGAGGAAGGTATATGGTGGGTGTATGTAATCTTTGGCGAAAGGTGCGCGGTATTAGAGAGGCTAGCAATGGTGGAAGGAAGAAAGTGCGTATAATCCATGTACTCAACATTTGTCATAAAGAACTCATATACTTATTGCAAAAATCTACAAGTTATCAAAGCAAAGTATTACGCGCATGCTCCTATGGGGATAGATTGGTAGGAAAAGACCATCACTCGTCCCTGACCGCCACTCATAAGGAAGACAATCAATAAATAAATCATGCTCCGACTTCATCACATAACGGTTCACCATACGTGCATACTACGGGAATCACAAACTTTAACACAAGTATTTCTCAAATTCACAACTACTCAACTAGCATGACTCTAATATCACCATCTTTATATCTCAAAACAGTTATCAAGCATCAAACTTCTCATAGTATTCAACACACTCATAAGAAAGTTTTTACTATTCTTGAATACCAAGCATATTAAGATTATTTAAGAAAATTACCATGCTATTTAAGACTCTCAAAATAATATAAGTGAAGCATGAGATATCAATAGTTTCTATAAAACAAATCCACCACCGTGCTCTAAAAGATATAAGTGAAGCACTAGAGCAAAACTATATAACTCAAAAGATATAAGTGAAGCACATAGAGTATTCTAACAAATTTCAAATCATGTATGGCTCTCTCAAAGGTGTGTACAGCAAGGATGAATGTGGTAAACTAAAAAGCAAAGACTTAAATCATACAAGACGCTCCAAGCAAAACACATATCATGTGGTGAACAAAAATATAGCTCCAAGTAAAGTTACCGATGGAAGTAGACGAAAGAGGGGATGCCTTCCGGGGCATCCCCAAGCCTTGGCTTTTTCGTGTCCTTAGATTATCTTGGGGGTGCAATGGGAATCCCAAAGCTTAGGCTCTTGCCACTCCTTGTTCCATAATCCATCAAAAATCTTCACCCAAAACTTGAAAACTTCACAATACAAAACTCAACAGAAATCTCGTGAGCTCCGTTAGCGAAAGAAAGCAAAATACCACTTCAAGGTACTGTAATGAACTTATTCTTTATTTATATTGGTGTTAAACCTACTGTATTCCAACTTCTCTATGGTTTATAAACTATTTTACTAGCCATAGATTCATCAAAATAAGCAAACAACACATGAAAAACAGAGTCTGTCAAAAACAGAACAGTCTGTAGTAATCTTTAACTAACGCAAACTTCTGGAACTCCAAAAATTCATCCAAAATAGGAAGACCTAGGAAATTTGTTTATTGATCAGCAGAAATTGGAATCACTATTTTATCACGTTCTGGTGATTTTTAACAATTGTTTTCGTGAACAGAAAGTTTCTGGAAATTTCTGCAAGATCAAATAACTATCATCCAAGAAGATCCTATAGGTTTAACTTGGCACAAACACTAATTAAAAAATAAAAACACATCTAACCAGAGGCTAGAAAAAATATTTATTCCTAAACATAAGAAAAAAGCAAAAAACTAAAAATAAAATTGGGTTGCCTCCCAACAAGCGCTATCGTTTAACGCCCCTAGCTAGGCAAAAAGCAAGAATATATCTTAGGTAGTGCCATATTTGGTAGGCAATCCATAAGTGGCTCTCATGATAGATTCATATGGTAATTTTATTTTCTTCCTAGGGAAGTGTTCCATGCCTTTCTTTAATGGAAATTGGAATCTAATATTCCCTTCCTTCATATCAATAATTGCACCAATCGTTCTAAGGAAAGGTCTACCAAGAATAATAGGACATGAAGGATTGCAATCTCTATCAAGAACAATAAAATCTACGGGCTCATAGTTCCTATTTGCAACAATAAGAAAATCATTAATTCTTCCCATAGGTTTCTTAATAGTGGAATCCGCAAGGTGCAGGTTTAGAGAGCAATCATCAAAATCGCGGAAATCTAGCAAATTGCACAAAGTTTTGGGAATAGTGGAAACACTAGCACCCAAATCACATAAAGCATAGAATTCATGATCCTTAATCTTAATTTTAATAGTTGGTTCCCACTCATCATAAAGTTTTCTAGGGATATAAACTTCCAACTCAAGCTTTTCTTCATAATATTGCACCAAGGCATCAACGATATGTTTGGTAAAAGCTTTATTTTGACTATAAGCATGAGGAGAATTTAGCACGGATTGCAACAAGGAAATACAATCAATCAAAGAGCAATTTTCATAATTAAATTCCTTGAAATCCAAAATAGTGGGTTTAGCAACATCTAGGGTTTTGATTTCTTCAATCCCACTTTTATCAATTTTAGCATCAAGATCTAAAAACTCCGAATTTTTGGAACGCCTTCTAGGTAAAGGTGGATCATAATCAGTCCCATAATTATCAAGATTCATATTGTAAAACAAATATTTAATAGGCGATACATCAATAACTTTTAGATCTTCATCCTTATTTTCATATATATCCGGTTTAGCGGCCATCTTATTAACTAAGGTAGCCTGCTTATCCGATATTTCAGCTATCAAATTTTCAAGACGAGCAACTTGGGATCTCAAACCATCAAATTCTTTAGACATATCATCGAGTTCTTTATTCATATAACTCATAAAGCTTTTTTGTTCCTTAAGCTCGTTTCTGAAGAAATTATTATGTTCAAATTGCAGAACCATAAAACTCCTGACGTTGCTTTCGATCTCTTCTAACCTTTTAAGGTGAAGATCACCAAATCTAGGTAGAGCCATCGCGACAAACAAGCAATCCAACACACGAGCAAACAAAAAGCAAGCGAAAAAGAGGCGAACGGAAAAGAGAGGGCGAATAAAATGGCAAGGGTGAAGTGGGGGAGAGAAAAACAAGAGGCAAATGGCAAATAATGTAATGCGGGAGATAAGGGATTTGTAATGGGTACTTGGTATGTTGACTTTTGCGTAGACTCCCCGGCAACGGCGCCAGAAATCTTCTCTGCTACCTCTTGAGCACTGCATTGGATTTCCTTGAAGAGGAAAGGGTGATGCAGCACAGTAGCGTAAGTATTTCCCTCAGTTTTTGAGAACCAAGGTATCAATCCAGTAGGAGGCTACGCGCGAGTCCCTCGTACCTACACAAAGCAAATAACTCCTCGCAACCAACGCGATAAGGGGTTGTCAATCCCTTCACGGTCACTTACGAGAGTGAGATCTGATAGATATGATAGGATAATATTTTTGGTATTTTTGTGATAAAGATGCAAAGTAAAATAAAAGCAAAGTAAAAAAGCAAAGGAAATAACTAAGTGTTGGAAGATTAATATGATGAAGATAGACCTGGGGGCCATAGGTTTCACTAGTGGCTTCTCTCAAGAGCATAAGTATTTTACGGTGGGTGGGCGAATTACTGTTGAGCAGTTGACAGAATTGAGCATAGTTATGAGAATATCTAGGTATGATCATGTATATAGGCATCACATCCGAGACAAGTAGACCGACTCCTGCCTGCATCTACTACTATTACTCCACTCATCGACCGCTATCCAAAGCATGCATCTAGAGTATTAAGTTCATGAAAACAGAGTAGCATGTAAGCAAGATGACATGATGTATTCATGCAATATGATAAAAACCCCATCTTGTTATCCTCGATGTCAACAATACAATACGTGCCTTGCTGCCCCTCATCACTTTGGGAAAGGACACCGCAAGATTGAACCCAAAGCTAAGCACTTCTCCCATTGAAAGAAAGATCAATCTAGTAGGCCAAACCAAACTGATAATTGAAGAGACTACGCAAAGATAACCAATCATACATAAAAGAATTCAGAGAAGATTCAAATATTGTTCATAGATAATCTTGATCATAAACCCACAATTCATCGGTCTCAACAAACACACCGCAAAAAGAAGATTACATCGAATAGATCTCCACGAGAGAGGGGGAGAACATTGTATTGAGATCCAAAAAGAGAGAAGAAGTCATCTAGCTACTAACTATGGACCTGAAGGTCTGAAGTAAACTACTCACACTTCATCGGAGAGGCTATGGTGTTGATGTAGAAGCCCTCCGTGATGGATGCCCCCTTCGGCAGAGCTCTGGAACAGGCCCCAAGACGGGATCTCGTGGGTATAGAAGGTTGCGGCAGTGGAATTAGGTTTTTGGCTCCGTATCTGATCGTTTGAAGTGCGTGGGTATATATAGGAGGAAGGAGTGCGTGGGTGGAGCAACAGGGGCCCATGAGGGTGGAGAGCGCATACAGGGGTTGGGCGCGCCCCCTACCTCGTGGCTTCCTCTTTTGTTTCTTGACGTAGGGTCCAAGTCTCCCGGATCATAATCTTCCTAAAAATCACGTTCCCGAAGGTTTCATTCCGTTTGGACTCCGTTTGATATTCCTTTTCTGCGAAACTCTGAAATAGGCAAAAAAACAGCAATTCTGGGCTGGGTCTCCGGTTAATAGGTTAGTCCCAAAAATAATATAAATGTGGATAATAAAGCCCAATAATGTCCAAAACAATAGATAATATAGCATGGAGCAATCAAAAATTATAGATATGTTGGAAACGTATTAATCTTCACGAAGTAGGCTATCTCCTTGCCCTTACAAACTCCTTGGTTCAACTCCACAATCTTGTCGGAGGCTCCCAAGTGACTGTTAGCCAATCTAGGAGACACCACTCTCCAAGAAGTAACAAATGGTGTGTTGATGATGAACTCCTTGCTCTTGTGCTTTAAATGATAGTTGATGACCCAAAAGTATAGGGGACCTATCGTAGTCCTTTCGATAAGTAAGAGTGTCGAACCCAACGAGGAGCAGAAGGAAATGATAAGCGGTTTTCAGCAAGGTATTCTCTGCAAGTACTGAAATAAGTGGTAACAGGTAGTTTTTTGATAGGATAATTTGTAATGAGCAACAAGTAACAAAAGTAAATAAAATGCAGCAAGGTGGACCAATCCTTTTGGTAGTAAAGGACAAGCCTGGACAAAGTCTTATATAAGAAAAGCGCTCCCGAGGACACATGGGAATATCGTCAAGCTAGTTTTCATCACGTTCATATGATTCACGTTCGGTACTTTGATAATTTGATATGTGGGTGGACCGGTGCTTGGGTGCTGTTCTTACTTGAACAGCCATCCCACTTATGATTAACCTCTATTGCAAGCATTTGCAACTACAACAAAAGTATTAAGGCAAACCTAACCATAGCATGAAACATATGGATCCAAATCAGCCCCTTACGAAGCAACGCATAAACTAGGGTTTAAGCTTCTGTCACTCTAGCAACCCATCGTCTACTTATTACTTCCCAATGCCTTCCTCTAGGCCCAAATAATGGTGAAGTGTTATGTAGTCGACGTTCACATAACACCACTAGAGGCTAGACAACATACATCTCATCAAAATATCGAACGAATACCAAATTCACATGACTACTAATAGCAAGACTTCTCCCATGTCCTCTGGAACAAACGTAACTACTCACAAAGCATATATATGTTCATAATCAGAGGGGTATTAATATGCATAAAGGATCTGAATATATGATCTTCCACCAAATAAACCAACTGGCATCAACTACAAGGAGTAATCAACACTACTAGCAACCTACTAGTACCAATCCCGTACTTGGAGACAAGAATTGGATATAAGAGATGAACTAGGGTTTTGAGAAGAGATGGTGCTGGTGAAGATGTTGATGGAGATTGCCCTCTCCCGATGAGAGGAGCGTTGGTGATGACGATGGCGATCATTTCCCCCTCCCGGAGGGAAGTGTCCCCGGCAGAACAGCGCTGCCGGAGCCCTAGATTGGTTCCGCCTCGTGGCGGCGGAGTTTCGTCCTGAAAGGTTGCTTATGATTTTTCCCTTGACGAAAGACCTCATATAGCAGAAGATGGCCATCGGAGAGCCAACAGGGGGCCCACGAGGCAGGGCGTGCCACAGGGGTAGGCGCCCCACCCTCGTGGCCAGGTGGGCCCCCCTCTTGTGAACTTCTTCCGCTAAATATTTTTTATTATTTCCAAAAATGACTTTCGTGGAGTTTCAGGAGTTTTGGAGTTGTGCAGAATAGGTCTCTAATAGTTGCTCCTTTTCCAGCCCAGAATTCCAGCTGCCGGCATTCTCCCTCCTTATGTAAACCTTGTAAAATAAGAGAGAATAGGCATAAGTATTGTGACATAACATGTAATAACAACCCATAATGCAATAAATATCTATATAAAAGCATGATGCAAAATGGACATATCAACTCCCCCAAGCTTAGACCTTGCTTGTCCTCAAGCGGAAGCCGATAACGATAAATATGTCCCCATGTTTAGAGGTAGAGGTGTCGATAAAAATAAAATACGGACATGAAGGCATCATGATTATTCTCATAAAAGCAAAATATATAGGTATTGTCATATGATTTATTATGTTCAAGTAATAACCCATTCACAATGCAGAGTACGAATCATAAACTTTATTGAGAACCAACAAACTATAATCTCAGTCATTGAAGCAATTGCAATTTATCATAAACATCAGAAAGAGTCTATGTCAGAGCTTAATAGCAAGTCCACATACTCAACTATCATTTAGTCTTTCATAATTGCTAACACTCACGCGATACTTGTGGTTACGGAGTTTTAGTCGAACACAGAGAAAGATAGGGGCTTATAGTTTCGCCTCCCAACCTTTTACCATCAAGGGTAATGTCAACAATAATAACTCATGCTTCCCATATCCAATTAGATATATCTATCAGGATCTTTCCAACATACTGTGCTTGCCAAAGGATAAAGTGTAAAAAGGAAAGGTGAAGATCACCATGACTCTTGCAGAAGGTAGAAGATCATAATAAAAGATAGGCCCTTCGCAGAGGGAAGCAGAGGTTGCCATGCGCTTTTATGGTTGGATGCACAAAATCTTAATGCGAAAGAACGTCACTTTATATTGCCCCTTGTGATATGAACCTTTATTATGCAGCCCGTCGCTTTTATCTCTTCCACATCACAAGATCGTATAAAGCTTATTTCCTCCACACAAATCAATCATACATATTTAGAGCAATTTTTATTGCTTTGCACCGATGACAACTTACTTGAAGGATCTTACTCAATCCATAGGTAGATATGGTAGACTCTCATGGCAAAACTGGTTTAAGGGTTTTTGGAAGCACAAGTAGTATCTCTACTTGGTGCTAAGAATTTGGCTAGCATGAGGGGGAAAGGCAAGCTTAACATGTTGGACGATCCATGAAAATATACTTTATCTCAGATATAAGAAAACATAACCCATTACGTTGTCTTCCTTGTCCAACGTCAACTCTTTAGCATGCCATATTTTAATGAGTGCTCCCAATCATAAAAGATGTCAATAATAGTATATTTATATGTGAAACCTCTCTTTCCTTATTACTTCCTATTAATTGCAACTATGACCAAAGCTACGTTTGCCAACTCCCAACAACTTTTAATCATCATACTCTTTCTATGTGAAGTCATCACTCTCGATAAGATCAATATGATGTCTTTGTTTCTTTTTATTATTTTCTCTTTCTTTTATTCATTCAAGATCATGGCAAAATAATCAAGCCCTTTACTCAACACTAATCTTTATTATATAGCTCACGGACTCAATTACATAGAGAGATCATAAAGCAAAACTCAAAACTAGATCATGCCATAAACTTTATTCTACTAGATCAAGATGCTACTAATAGGATCGAACTAAGAAAAACGGTAAAGATAGGTGTCGGTGTCAAAACCGGCGGATCTCGGGTAGGGGGTCCCGAACTGTGCGTCTAGGCGGATGGTAACAGGAGACAAGGGACACGGTGTTTTTACCCAGGTTCGGGCCCTCTCGATGGAGGTAAAACCATACTCCTACTTGATTAATATTGATGATATGGGTAGTACAAGAGTAGATCTACCACGAGATCAGAGAGGCTAAACCCTAGAAGCTAGCCTATGGTATGATTGTTATTCATCCTATGGACTAAAACCCTCCGGTTTATATAGACACGGAAGAGGGTTAGGGTTACAAAGAGTCAGTTACAATGGTAGGAGATCTACATATCCGTATCGCCAAGCTTGCCTTCCATGCCAAGGAAAGTCCCATCCGGACACGGGACGAAGTCTTCAATCTTGTATCTTCATAGTCCAGGAGTCCGGCTATCCGGACACCCCCTAATCCGGGACTCCCTCAGTAGCCCCTGAACCAGGCTTCAATGACGACGAGTCCGGCGCGCATATTGTCTTCGACATTGCAAGGCGGGTTCCTCCTCCGAAGATTTTGAACACAAGGACAGTGTCCGGCTCTGCAAAACAAGTTCCATATACCACCTTAGAGAGAATAATCTTTACACAAATCTGCTGACGTATTCCGCGGCGTGACATCACACCACGGCCAGGCCTTTATTCGAATCGTTTTTACTGTCCCACCTCTGCGCGTTTAGCGAGGCGGTTTCCTTGGCACGTCTTGTCAAAGCGGAGATCGTGCCCCTTATTCCGGGATTCTCATCAATACGGGCGTGGGTAACCCAACCGCGCCCGTTGGCACGCCTCCTCTATCGAAGGCGAGTCCCAAACGGTCACGGGGAGGGCTCTAGGTATTCAACCTCCTTATAAAGAGACCAAGGCCCCGCTCCTTTCATTCAATCTCAATCAAATCCGCCCCTCTCCTCGAGTTCCAACACCCAAAGCTCCTGATTCGGGCGCTTCAGACCTTCGATGATGTCCGGCTTCGACCTGCAAGGCCGGTGGATGCCTTCCTCCGTCACGGAAGAGACGCCAAGTATCTAACCGGCGAAATTTGGCACCGGCTGGCTGCCCAAGGGCATGTTATTCCCACTCCTGAGCCCAGTGAAAGCGTAGTGTTCATGTCTCACTTCCTTCGGGGGTTAGGCTTCCCGATGGACCCCTTCGTGAGGGGGCTCATGTTTTATTATGGGCTGGAATTTCATGACTTGGATCCGGAGTCCATCCTCCACATCTCATCGTTCATCGTCATATGCGAAGCCTTCCTCCGCATTACCCCTCTCTTCGGATTGTGGCTCAAGACCTTCAATGGAGCCGAAGATGATCAAGGGGCAGCAGGCAGAGTGCGGAGGGGTTGTTATAAGCAAGAATGCTGACGCTCCATGGCCCGAGGGCTCCTTTCAAGGGGAGCTCAGTCTGTGGCAACGAGAGTGGTTTTATATCACAGCTCCCAGGGGCACCAAATGGGTGGCACCACCTGCCTTCCGCTCGGGTCCCCCGCCGCGGCTGGCGTCATGGGTCAGCAAAGGGCTTGACTGGGGGCGGTCCAAGGGCGTGCCCTTGTTGCGGGCCGTGTCGAGACCTCCTAGAGAGAGATCAATCTGGTAGTAGCGCAGGTCATGCTGATTAAATCGCGTCACCTGCCTGCAAAAGTCGCCCCCTTCGCCTATGGGAGTTCAATCCGGAGGGACCACGAGCTCTCCATCATTTTATGGGCGCAACACCCGTGGAGATGTACCAACTGTTCTTCAGATCACAAAGAATGTGTCCGGACTTGAGCGAGGATGCAGGTCTGAGCTGCAATCGCCCGGATACTCAAGTAAGTAGTCCTGTACCCGGACATGCTATCCATATATTTATCATAAACTCGCTTTTAAAAGAACTGTCCCTTGAACAGGAGTGGATAGCGAAAGCAAAACTGATAAGGTGTCCGGCCCCCCTCCCTAAGACCACGCTGGATCCCGTATTAACCGGGATGTTGAAGGCTGCTCCTTTGGAAGAAGACGAAGGGGGGAACAGGGAAGCTACTGCCTCTGCGAAGGAGGTTATCAAGAAAGGGGGATCGAAAATCCCTCCAACCTGGGGGAGAAGAGGGCCGCTTCTGAAGATCCAGAGACCAAGGCCTCAAAACGGGGGAAGAAATCTTCGCCAGAGGTCCCAGCGGAGATGCCCCGGCCGCACTATTTCCCCAAGGAGATCAGCCCTCCAACGAGCCGTAAGTAGAGAGGGGGGTTTTACAATAAGGGACATCCCTGTTTTATTTCTGAAGACAATCGAAACTTTACCTTGTAGTTCGGATCTCAGCCCTTCTCAGCAGAGCTCGTCTTCGGGGGATCTCCGTCGGGAGATGATGGAGAGTGAAACGCCTCCGCCTGCCGTACCGTCATGCGAGATTGGCGACCTTGAGGTGTCATCGCGGAGGGTTTCTCCGAATCCGGCGGGGCCGGAAGGCGGCCGTGTGTCCCCTCGAAGCCCTCCATGTCCGGCCTTCGAAAAAGGCCATCGGACAAGTCCGGCACCAACTGGTGTACGGTCGGAGGAGTTGAAGGATCTGCTTGGGCGAGCGTCTATCTCAGAAGATCACCGTGCGTTAATGGGTACGGTGATTGAAAGGATTTCATTCGATGAGAGCGGATTGCATGAAGCCATCAGAAGTTTACTGACGGGGTTTGAGGTACGCAAAATGATGTACCTTCTGACAGTTTTGCATATAGAATGCGCCCTATATAGATAGTAGCCCCTGAGACTCGGTACGTTGTCAAAAGTGACAACGTGCCTAGGATCATAATCTCAGTTATAATATGTCGCCTTTCCTATGTAGGTGGCGGAGCGTCCGGTGGCCAGCCGGACTGATGAATTTGCCGAACTGAAGCGGCAACTTGACGTGGCGGATGCGGACATCGCGCTTGTCAATAAGCGGCTTGACGAGTCACAAGGTATGCAACTTCTTCGCGGACACCTGGTAAAGGAGCTTTAGTGTTCGTGCCTTACAACATGTATGCTTGATGCAGATGGTGCCGCCTGGTAGGGAACTGCGGAGCTCGCCTGAGCCAAGGAACATGCCAGAAAAAGTGATGCGGCTGCCTTAAAGGCGGCCGAAGAGCTAAAAGCCGAACAGGCTGCTCACAGCCGAAGTAAGAAAGAAATGGCCGAGATGGCCGTAAAGTTGAAGAATGCTACCAACCGCTGCGAGCTTCTTGAAAAAGAAGGTCAAGCGGAGCAAGAGGGCCAGAAAAAGGCCACCACCGAGGCCAAGGATGCGCGCTCTGCGATGAGAGCTATGAAGGAGGAGCTGTGTCAGGCCGGGGATATCGCGGCTGGAAAGCCTTTTCTGCTGCGGAGGAAATTCACGGATCCAAAATATGCTCAGTTGGACCGGCTGTGGGGTGCAAAGGATGCTTATCTGGACTTGGCGGCGAGCACCGCGGATGCGGTCGAGTACTTCCAAGGCCAAAAGGATCGCAAAATGGAAGAGCTATTTTGGTCGCATTTCCGTGATCCAGAGCGTCCACTTCCCTTAGCCAATCGCTTGGCTGAATGGGCGGAGCTGAATAGGTTGTCCGGACTTGCCATGAAGGATGTCATGACTCATTTGTGGCCGAAAAGGCCCGAGCCGAGGAGTTATTTTGGCTTGGTGCAACAGTTCCTTGGTGCGAGGCAGCATATCGATGCAATGAGGCGGTCAGCATGCATTGAGGGTGCGCGGATGGCTCTTGCCCGTGTCAAGACATACTGGGCGGAGATGAAGGCCACCGATGTTGCATCCCCCGATTCGGACGGAAGCCGAGTACCTGTCGAGCACTATTTTGAGGAAGTCCTGCAGGGCGCTCGTTTAATAGAGACGCAGGGCTTGAAGGATATTATGTTCTAATGACATGTATGATTTGTGAAAAAATGTTTCAATAGAATATAAGAGTTTTTAGACTTGTGCATTCAAGTATTAAAATACCTCCTGTGCGTCCGTTAATGTATATGTGTATATAACCTGAAAGATGGCAGTCTTCGGCTTCAGCCCCCACGCACATAATGCGTTTGCAAAAAGGCGCATTTTCACACTTAATCCAACGTCTTGGTCCTGTAAAGGAGGTGATAGCATAGCAAACTAGGTAACCGGACTATAATGCTTTATCACTTTCACTTAGCCATAGGTGTTCGATGGTGGGGCTACTATATAGCCCCTAGGGGCACCGCGCTCTCCCGAATTCGGGGCACGTATGTGCCTGACCGGGAAACGGTCCTTCGTTAATGCGGAGGAATTCTAAGCATTCCGGTGGGTCATCGAGTGGTTGACCAGTCTAACGCTATATCATGTGATCGGTTTTCAGCTTTTTCTCTTGAGGTGCTCACCTGGCGAACCGGGCACAATCGCAGTAGTTCTCCACAGTGCCGCGTTAGCCGATAGAGCGAAAGCGTAAGGCAGCAAAACACAGGAGCCGGGAAAGCCCAACATTTGACCAAAGACATGATTCGGAGCTGATGCATATAAGGCCTAACTCGAGACGCCGAACACTCCCTAAGGTATTCGGTCTTTATGAAAACGGGCCGAACAACGCCCTGGGTAACAAGCCCCTGGTGTCCAGGTACGTGCAAAATTCTGACACGGCCGGTGCCAAAACGCCAGCCTCCTCCTCGGTTATAACAAGAAACGGGGGGATGTGTGTCAACAAGAGACAGTAAAAAAAGTTTACGCAGGGTCTTAATCTGAAAAGAATCCTTGCAACGGGTCCCTACTGCACGTCTGCGCCTGTGTCTCCGTTGTGCCGTATCACGGGCGGGTGTAGCACGGTGTTCATCTGTAAAGAGAGGAACTTAGTTGAAAAAAGATCGTGCCAAAAATGTACTTTATATTAAATAAACAGAGTACGATTCAAAAAATGAATAAAATTGAGCTTTATTGTCTCTTGTTGTACATGCATGGAGCCCCTTGTACGGGGGTATGCGGCTAGTAGGCCTTTATATGTTTACGCCGGACTCGTCTAGCCGTGTCCGGGGTCCGAACGACCTGTTCAGGTGCTTTGATTAACAGAGTCGGATTAGTGTGTGACTGTCAAGGCAGTCTCACGTTCTTCCGTGCTCGAGTAACACTTGATACTTCCTTTTAATGATATGATGCCGCGTGGACCGGGCATTTTAAGTGTAAGAGATGCATAATGCGGTAATGCTTTAAAGCGGGTGAAAGCTTCACGTCCCAATAGTGCTTGATAGCTACTTTTGAATGGGGCGATGTGGAAGGTTAACTTTTCACGGCGGAGGTTGTCGGATGAGCCGAACAGAACTTCTAGCAGTAGGGAGCCCGTACAATGGGCATATAGGCCTGGCATTACCCCTTTGAAGGAAGTTTTGCTATGGCGAATTTTGGTTGGGTCTATCCCCATTTTGCGGATTGTGTCACGATATAGCGAGGTTTAGATCGCTACCGCCGTCCATTAGGACTTGTGTAAATTGGAGTCCGTCGATTATAGGATCTAATATCAAGGCAGTCCATCCTGCGTTCCGGATACTTCCGGAGTAATCGTGATGGTCAAAGGTGATTGGTTTTGACAACCAGTGTCGGGACTCCGCTGGGATAGACCGTGCGGCGCATATTTCTATGGGCGCCACTCTGTTTTTCCCTTTTGTCACTTGAAGTGAGTTCTTTGTTTTGACATCTTGTGGGAAATTCTTTTTGTTTCCGGTGCTCTGCTTGTGGGGTTCGTCATCGTCCTCGCTTGGTGTGTCGAGCCCCTTGTGTTCGGCGTTGAGTTTGCCGGACTGCTTGAAGACCCAACAATCTCTGTGGGTATGGTTTGCAGGCTTCCTGGGAGTACTGTGGATTTGGCATATTTTGTCCATTTAAGTTGGATAGCTAGTCGCTGTTATCCTTAAGGGGCAGTTCTTTATGATTTTGCCGAGAGCTTTTGAATCCGGCGTTGACTGTCGTGCTCTTCGGGCTGTTTCCCTTTGTCCGACGCTAGTCCTTGCTGCGTCGTGGTTTCCCATTTCCATCCCTGGCTTCGGATGTACTTGGGTCGCTGGTACAGCATCTTGCCAGCCAACTATCCTCTCTCGCGCAAAAGCGGGTCATAAGGCTTGTTAATGCGGCCATTGTTCTCGGCTTTTCCTAGCCAAGGTGTCTGACGAGCCATTCGTCTCGGACGTTGTGTTTGAAAGCTGCCAAGGCTTCGCGTCCGAACAGTCGACTATTTGGTTCTTTTTGGTGAGGAACCTGTTCCAGAATTTGCGGCTGACTCTCCGGGTTGTTGAGTTATGTTATGTGACTTAAATCGTCTGCATCCGGAGGGCGGACATAAGTCCCTTGAAAATTTGCCCGAAAAGCATCCTCGAGCTCTTCCCGACTTCCAATGGTATTTTCAGGGAGGCTTTTGAGCCAATGCCGGGCTGGCCCTTTGAGCTTGAGGGGTAAGTATTTTATGGCGTGGAGGTCATCTCCTCTAGCCATGTGTATGTGGAGGATGTAATCCTCAATCCAGACTCCAGGGTCTGTTGTTCCATCGTATGCCTCTATGTTTACGGGCTTAAATCCCGCTAGAAATTCGTAATCCAGCACCTCATCGGTCAAACATAGGGGGTGTGCGGCACCCCTATATTTGGGTGTGCCGTGATGTTCGGATACATGGTGTGTTGCATTGCTTACTAGAGCTTGCTTTCTTGGCCCATAGATAGACCTAACTGGGCCATCCTTTTGATGCGAATCCTTATGCGGATCGCGTGCCGACTTGTGTGCGGCGCCGCTTGTCGCTCTATGATTGCCATGTGGTCGTCTATCCGATCGGGCGGCCTCTTTGTTCTTTGATTGCGGGGGCTCCACGGCCTCCTCATCGAATTCAGGCAGTAATTTGCGTTTCAGGTAGCTCTTTGTTTGGCGACTGTCGCCGTATTTGTCTGCGGTGTTGAGTACTTTGCTCCATCTGATTCTGAGTGCATCTTCCGCTGTTTTGAGCTTCCGCTTCTGCTTTTTCAGGCTACGCACAGTGGCGACGAGCCTTTTGTGGAGGTTCTTCTGCTCCAACAGCTTGTCCGGCGTGAGATCGTCCGAACTGTATCTTCACCGGGGACGGGTTGTTTATCCAAGTTGTCCTGTTCGGACGGTTGCTCGATAGCATGTTCATCATCCACCGGTTCGCCCTACTCTATGGCTGGGTCTGTATGGCTGCCGTCTTTGTCGAGGCAGGACTTTGGGCGGCGCTTACGTCGCCGTTTTGACTTCTTTTCGAGAGATTTATCCTTCGTAGCATCCCGTTGTTCCTCGTCGTCACTTCCTTTAGGTGTGTCCACCATGTATACATCGTGAGATGAGGTGGCTGTCGAGTACCCTGTAGGTGCTGATTCATAGTTATCTCCTACATCGTCGTCCATACTGTCGATGTCTTCGGAGTTGAAATCGAGCACGTCGTTTAAACTTTCGACAGTGGCTATGAAGTGGGTGGTGGGTGGGCATCGAATTTCTTCGTCGTCCGCATCCCAACCTTGTTGACCATAGTCCGGCCAGGGTTCTCCTAATAAAGAGAGAGATTTTAGTGAATTCAGGATGTCGCCAAAGGGCGAGTGCTGAAAGATGTCCGCGGAAGTGAACTCCATAATCGGCGCCCGATCGGATTCGATTAGCGGGGGCGCGGAAGGTTCGGAGTCCGGAGAGGAGTCCGGCACCTTGGAGTCACGAGCTTCGCAAAGGACAGGGATGATGTTCGGCTCAATCGCCGTAGAGATTGCAGCCCCCGAGGCGGTGTCCAACCACTCGTCCTCGATCGGCGAAGTTGGCTCCGAGCTAAGGGTCGGAGCGGACCCGTGCGCGACCTCCAGTGGCCTTTGTTCGGCGGCAGAGCTAGATCGTGCCCATCGAGACAGTGCGGAGCGCTTGGCTGTGGCTCGAATCCGTCGAAGATCAAGTCTCTGCGGATGTCGGCCGTGTAGTTTAGACTCCCAAATCTGACCTGGTGGCCAGGGGCGTAGCTTTCGATCTGCTCCAGATGGCCAGGTGAATTGGCCCGCAGTGCAAAGCCGCCGAATATGAGGATCTGTCCGGGGAGAAAAGTCTCACCCTGGACCGCGTCGTTGTTGATGATCGAAGGAGCCATCGGGCCTAAAGATGACGACGGAAGGAACTCTCAATGAAAGCACCAATATCGGTGTCAAAACCGGCGGATCTCGGGTGGGGTCCCGAGCTATGCGTCTAGGCGGATGGTAACGAGGAGACAAGGGACACGGTGTTTTACCCGAGTTGGGCCCTCTCGATGGAGGTAAACCCTACTCACCTTGATTAATATTGATGATATGGGTACTACAAGAGTAGATCTACCACGAGATCGAGAGGCTAAACCCTAGAAGCTAGCCTATGGTATGATTGTTGTTAGATCCTACGGACTAAAACCCTCCGGTTTATATAGACATCGAAGAGGGTTAGGGTTACAGCAGTCGATTACAATGGTAGGAGATCTACATATCCGTATCGCCAAGCTTGCCTTCCACGCCAAGGAAAGTCCCATCCGGACACGGGACAAAGTCTTCAATCTTGTATCTTCATAGTCCAGGAGTCCGGCCAAAGGCTATAGTCCGGCTATCCGGACACCCCCTAATCCGGGACTCCTTCAATAGGAAATGTGGTTGTGATACGATACCGGGGCACCTCCCCCAAGCTTGGCAGTTGCCAAGGGGAGTGAGGGAGTCCTGGATTAGGGGGTATCCGGACAGCCGGACTATGTACATCGTCCGGACTATTGAAGCGTGAAGATACAAGACTCAAGACTTCGTCCCATGTCCGGATGGAACTCTCCTTGGCGTGGAAGGCAAGCTTGGCGATCCGGATATTATATTTCCTTCCTTGTAACCGACTCCATGTAAACCCTAGCCCTCTCTGGTGTCTATATAAACCGGAGAGGTTGGTCATAGAAGGCCGATCACAATTACAATCATACCATCATAGGCTAGCTTCTAGGGTTTAGCCTCTACGATCTCGTGGTAGATCAACTCTTGTACTACCCATATGTTCAATATTAATCAAGCGAAAGTAGGGTTTTACCTCCATCGAGAGGGCCCGAACACAGGTAAACATTGTGTCCCTTGCTTCCTGTTACATCAGCCTAAGACGCTGATCGGGACCCCTACCGAGATCCGCCGGTTTTGACACCGACATTGGTGCTTTCATTGAGAGTTCCTCTGTCGTCGCCATTGTGGCTCGATGGCTCCTTCAACCATCGTCAACAACACGGTCCCGGGTGAAACCTTTCTCCCCGGACAGATCTTCGTGTTCGGCGGCTTCGCCCTGCGGGCCAATTTGCTTGGCCATCTGGAGCAGATTGATAGCTACGCCCCTGGCCACCAGATCAGGATCGGAAACCTGAACTACATTGCGGGTATCCACGGAGACTGGATCGCCGACGGATTCGTGCCTATGCAAGGAGCACCGGACAGTCACGACGAGCACGGCTTAGACCTGCTGTCGGACAATGCTCGGGGTATCACCCCCGCAGTAGCCTCGGACCTAAATCCGGAGAAGGCTGCATTGCCTAAGGACGGAGGGCCGGACCCCGCCCCGCAAGTCGCACACTCATCGGCGGTGGAGCCGAACAAGGGCCTTACCTCTCTGGTGGCCTGTGACTCCGGACCCCCGGATTCGTATCCGGATGTTGGTTCCGGTCCGCGCACTTCCGATCCAGTCGAGCCAGGTTGGGATCCGGTAATGGAGTTCACCGCTACGGATATCTTCCAGCACTCGCCCTTTGGCGACATGCTGAACTCGTGAAAAACTCTCGCTTTGACAGAAAATTCTTGGCCAAACTATGTCCGGCTCGAATGGGAAGTAGGCGACGAAGAAATTCATTGCCCACCCACCACCCACTTCATAGCCACGTTTGATGATTTAACCGACGTGTTCGACTTGACTTCAAGGCATCGACGGTATGGACGACGATGCAGGAGAAGATTCGGAATCTATGGGGCGCTGGACTTCTGCCTCGTCACACGACATATACATGGTGGACACGCCCAAAGAGGACAGAGGCGACAATCCGGAAGATAAAACCCCCGGGCAAAAGCCAAAGCGACGGCGCAGACGTTGTTCTAAGTCCAGCAACAGTCAAAATAGTGACAAGAGCGCCAGAGGGATCGATACTACAGTCAACTCCGAAGGCAACAACGACCATACGGACCCAGCGATGGAGCAGGGCGAACCAGGCCACTCCAAACACAGTTCGGAGCAGATGCCCGAGGACAATGATCCCGACGGACAAGGTCATCAAACCGAACCAGCACAAGAAAGCAGTCCGGATGATGATGCATTCATCATCCCGGAAAAACACGTGGAACGAGATAACCTCCACAGAAAGCTTATGGCCACCGCAAGAAGTCTAAAGAAGCAGAAGCAACGGCTCAAAGCCGCACAGGAAACGCTCAACCGTAGATGGAATAAAGTGCTAGACACTGAAGAAAGATACGGCGATGATCGCCATACAAAGAGCTATAAAAAACGCAAGCTACTGCCAGAATTCAACGATGAAGCCGTGCCACTTCATAACCGCAACAAAGCGGCTACCGACGCCGCGCACGATCTACGTGAGCACCTGGAAAAGAAAGCTGGCGCGGCCAGGTCCATTTATGGATCTAAAGGACACACCCCGGCGAGGGACTATGATCACCAAAATGATTATGCCAATCGAGTACCAGTTCAGAATAAACACCGGACACAACAACAGCGGACGGCATGCCACAACACGTCCAGATACAAAGGGGCTGCTCACCCCCTGTGCTTTACCAAAGAAGTACTGGACCATGAATTTCCACAGGGCTTTAAACCTATGAATATAGAGGCATACGACGGAACAACAGACCCAGGTGTCTGGATTGAGGATTTTATCCTGCATATACATATGGCTCGTGGGGATGACCTCCACGCCATCAAATACCTTCCCCTCAAACTGAAGGGACCAGCCCGACACTGGTTGAAAAGCCTTCCCGAAAATTCAATTGGGAGCTGGGAGGAACTCGAGGACGCTTTCAGGGCCAATTTTCAAGGGACCTATGTCCGGCCTCCGGATCTTGACGATTTAATTCACATAATCCAACAACCCGTAGAGAGTCCGCCATAAGCTTTGGAACAGATTCCTCACTAAGAAGAACCAAATTGTCGATTGTCCAGACGCCGAAGCTTTAGCGGCATTCAAACACAGCATCCATGACGAGTGGCTCGCCAGACACCTCAGCCAAGAAAAGCCGAGGACAATGGCAGCCTTAACAAGCCTCATGACCCGCTTTTGCGTGGGTGAAGATAGCTGGCTAGCCCGTAAAGGCACCAAATGACCCCGGCACATCGAAATAAGGGATGGCAGGAAGCCGCAGCGTAATAAAAACAAGCGCCAAAACAAGGAAGAGAGCCCGGATAACACAATGGTTTATGCCGGATTCAAGGGCTCTCGACCTGATCAACAAAGAAGCCATTTAAAGGCGGTAAAGAGGGACCATCCGATGCGAATAGAGTCCTAGACAGACTATGCCAAATTCATGGCACCCCTGACAAACCTGCGAACCACACGCACAGAGAGTGCTGGGTCTTCAAGCAGGCCGGCAAATTAAATGCCGAACACAAGGGAAGGGAAACACCAAGTGAGGACGAGGACGAACCTCGCCAGCCGAACATTGGGGGACAGAAAAAATTCCCGCCAGAGGTTAAAACAGTGAACATGATCCACGCGACTCACACATCCATGAGAAGGCACGAACGCGCGCATAGAGACGCGCTCGATATAAGAGCCGATCGTACTCACACCAAACCACTGGATGTCTTATCCGATCACCTTCGATCACTGGGACGGCCGAACTAGTATTCGGCGCGGAGGATCAAAGGCCTTGGTGCTTGACCCAATAATCGACGGATACCGTCTCACCCGTGTCCTCATGGACGGCGGCAGTAGTCTCAATTTAATATACGAAGACACTATCCGCAGTATGGGGATAAACCCATCCAGAATTAGCCAAAGCAACACCGCCTTTGAAGGGGTGATACCAGGCGTTGAAGCCTCTGGCGAGGCTCCGTCGTACTGGAGGTAACATTCAGCTCCCCAGGCAATTCCCGAAGCGAAGAACTACTCTTCACCATCGCACCCTTCCAAAGCGGCTATCATGCATTGCTTGGAAGAACGGCCTTCGCCCGCTTCAATGCATTACCACACTATGGCTACCTTATACTCAAGATGCCCAGTCCACGTGGAGTCATCACCGTTAATGGAATCACAGAGCGCTCTTCACGCGCAGAGGAACACGCGACAGCCCTAGCGGCCGGACTATAAGCGGCCTCCAATATTAGAAAACATGACTCGTCATTAAGACCATAGACACGGTTAGACGAGTCCGGTCGCCCGGATAAAATTGAATCGGGCACCGTATATGTAATCCCATAGCGGACACCAGGGGCTATAAATACTTAATACATCCCCACACTTGGCTCAACCTTATGGGCAGGCCAACATCTTACACTTTTATTATCCATCGCATACTTACGTTGTACTCTTTTACGAGTTTTCTTTTTTTCACAGACAACGTTCGCGCGATACCCTTCCAGATACGGCTGCACAACGGAGACAAAGGCGCAGACGTGCAGCGAGGGCCCGTTCAACAGGTTTTTAGATTAAGCCCTGTGTAAACCTTTTCTATTGCCTCTTGTTGTTTAACCATCCCATGGGTTCCATACCCACGAGAGGATACTACCGTTATTGGCATTTCGCCACGACAGTTAACGCATGCGTGCACGGAAACACAGGGTTTATTATGAATGGGCATTCTTGAGCCCATAAATGCATTATAAAGTCCGAATACCTTCGGAGTGTTGGCGCCACGAGTTTGGCCTTATATCCATCAGCTCCGAATCATGTCTTTGGTCAAATATTGGGTTTGCCCGGCTCTTGGGTTTGCCGCCTTACGTTCCGTTATTATCGGCTAAGGTGGCCAAAGGAGAACTACTGCGATTGTGCCCTAGTTATTCTGGACGAGCACCTCAGTAGAGAAAGCCGAAAACTGACTCTCATGCTACAGTGAGAGACTGTTCAACCACTCGAAGACTTATCGGAATCTTTAGGATCCCTCCGCATTAACGAAGGACCGTTTCCCGGTCATGTACACACGCGCCCATATTCGGATGCACGCGAAGGTACCAGGGGCTACATAGTAGCCCCAACATTAGACTCCCATGGCTAGCGAAAGTGTTACTGACTATATAGTCTGGTTGCCTAGTTCGACGATGCGATCACCTCCTTAATGGACCAAGGCGTTGGATCAAGTGTGATTACGCATATTTTTCGCGAACACCCCGCATTGTCTGCGTGGGGGCTGAAATAATTTGCTAACTTCGGATTACACATTCATATATATATATATATATATATATATATATATATATATATATATATATATATATATAAAGAGCCGCACAGGGGACACAATCATATTTTCAGGCAAATAGTATAAATATTGTCTCATAATCAAAATAAACATTGTTTCTACAATGATACGATTCATCACTCAAAAAAACATTCTTCGAGCACTGCGCCTCTATTAGGCGGGCACCTTCCGTGACCTGCGCCAAGTAGTGCTCGGCCGGATATTGGCCCCCCGCCGGATCCTGGGTCGCTATAATGGTGGCCTCCATATCCGTCCAATAGGCTTTAGCGCGGGCAAGAGCCATTCGTGCACCCTCTATGCACGCCGACCTCCTCATGGCGTCGATCCGAGGCATGGCCCCAAGGAATTGTTGTACCATGCCAAAGTAACTGTCCGTATTAGGCCCCTTCAGCCAAAGATGGTCTATCACAGACCGCATTGCAAGCCCGGACAGCCTGTGAAGCTCCGCTACAGCAGCCATCTTGTCACTTAACGGCAGCGGGCGAGTGGGAGCATTGAATTGCGACCAGAAAAGCTTCTCCACTTCCTTATCACCCTGATCCTCGAAGAACTCGGCAGCGTCAGCTATACTCTTCGCCAAATCCGCATACGCGTCCGCAGGACTCTAGCGTCCATCCAAGGGAGCGTACTTCGGATCGAAAAACTTCATCCGCAGCAAGTAGGAGCCCCCAGCCGCGATTTTACCGGCCTGTTGAAGCTCCTCCCGCGCACCCCTGAGCTCGGTCCGTATTTCCTTGGTGGCATTAAGTGCCTTGTTCAGGTCGGCCAAACTATCCTTATGCTCCTTTTTAAGGAGCTCATACCGGTCAGCAGCATTTTTTTAACTCCACAGCCATTTCGGCTATCTTTTCCTTGCTTCGGTGATGAGTAGCCTGTTCGGCTCTCAATTCCTCGGCCGCCTTTAGGGCAGCCACATCGCTAACCCGAGCTTGTTCCTTGGCTTGGGCAAGTTCCGCCCTCAGGGCCTCCACGGCAGCAGCACCATCTGCAGTCCAAACATATTACATTAAAATCATGTCGCCTTTATATTTTTCTATACAAAGGAATGCAGAGCACATACCTTATGATTTGTCCAGCCGCTCGTTCACCAGCGTGATATCGGCATCAATCGATCCAATCTGCCTCGTTAGTTCGGCAACTTCAACGGACTGGTCGGCGGCCGGACCCACAGGTACCTGCCAGTATTTACAAAGCAATCATTGATTTATGATCCCCATTTGCCGCTTAAGGCGGGCAACCAGAGTCTCAGGGGCTACTATCTATACAGAGCACACCTAGCGCGTGCCTCACAACAAAAAAAGTGTATTCTTCACTACATACCTCAAAGCCTCTGAGCAGGCTTGTAAATGCTTCATTTCAAACCGCTTGTAGCGGATGAAATCTTCTTAAGCACCGCGCTAATTAATGAGCGGTGCTCCTCCGAGAGCGCTGCTCGCTCCACAAGACCCGTCAGTACGTCCGGCCGAACACTGAACTGTGTCGGACCCTCCTCGTCGCCCCCCGTGGGAGCCAAACGCTCCGGGCTTAGGGCGGCTGACGTATTAGCTTTCGGCTTCGGCAGATCCGGACTCCTCCGTGACGACACCTAAGTGTCGCCCGCTTCATGAGGCGGAGAGGTGGGTGGGGTCTCGCTCTCCATCTTCTCCGGAAGAAGATCCCCCGAAGACGAACTCTGTTGAGAAGAGCTGCTAGCCGGACTGCAAAAGACGAATCCTGGTTATCGATCTAGGAGAAACATAGTACCTTCGAATTAATGATTGACTTACAGCTCGGTGGAGGGCTGGCCCGTTGGCGGGCATGACGCGGTGAGGGTGCCTGTCGGGGCAGGGCCCCCTGGGGATACCTTCTTCCCTGGTTTGGGCATCTCCACCTCCAATTCTTCAGAGGCAGCCCTCTTCTTCCCGCGTGGGAAGGAGGCCTTAGCCTCCCCTTCCCGACTATCCTCCTTAGGGGAGGCAACAATTCCCCCGGTTCGGATGTGTAGCGTGTGAAGTTTGGTTTCTTCGTTCTTCCCCTTATCTTTCCCTGAGGCCATTCTGCTGAATACCCGGTCAAGCATCTTGGCCATGGTGGGACCAGGCGAGCCTTCGGGAACTGGCACCGGACACCTGATTCTCTCCGCCTTGCTGAGCCATTCCTGGCCATGGATGATTTTCAGAATAAACAATTATGACAAATACAAAACAAGGTGTCCGGTATCAAGTTTACTTACTTGGGTATCTAGGCGATTGCAGCTTAGGCCCGCATCCTCGGTGGTGTCCGGACACTCTACTTTCGGTCCGAAGAATAATTTGCACATCCCTTCGAGCTTCAGGCCGAAGAAGTGCTTAACAATCCACGGACCCTCTGGATTGAACTCCCACATTCGGAGAGGCCGGCATTGGCACGACAACATCCGTCGGATCAACATCACTCGCATTACGCTGACAAGGTTAATGTCCCTCTCAAGAAGCTCTCGGATGCGGCTCTGCAGTACTGGTACATCGCCAGCGGGCCCCCAATTCCGTCCTACGTTGGCCCAAGACGCTAGTTGTGACGGAGGGCCCGAGCGGAACTCGGGGGCGGCAACCCACTTTGTGCCTCTAGGAGCCGTGACATAAAACCACCTCCGTTGCCATACACCGGATACTTCTGGGAAAGAACCCTCTGGCCATGGGGCATCAGCGTTCGTACTTATTACGGCACCTCCGCACTCCGCGTGTCGCCCCTCAATCATCTTCGACTTCACATTGAAGGTCTTGATCCATAAGCCGAAGTGTGGGGTGACGTGGAGGAAGGCCTCGCACACTATAATGAACGACGAGATATGGAGGATAGCGTCCGGAGCTAGATCACGAAAATCCAACCCATAATAGAACATGAGCCCCCTCACAAAAGGATCGAGGGTGAGGCCCAAGCCACGGAGGAAGTGAGGAACGAACACGACGCACTCATTGGGCTCCGGTGTGGGGATGACCTGCCCTGGAGCAGGAAGCCTGTGCTGGATGTCGGCGGTCAGATATCCGACATCCCTAAGCTTCGCAATGTCCTCCTTTTGAATCGAGGAGGCCACCCACCGGCCTTGAGGGTTGGATCCGGACATATTGGAGGATCTGGGGTGTTGGAGCTTCGATCTCGGGTGTTGGAACTCGAGGCACGAGAAGGCGCGAGCAAGGTGGACAAGAGGCATAGGCCTCGGCCCCTTTTATAAAGGGGGTGAATATCAAGAGTCCTTAGGGTGACCGCTTGAGGTTTACCTGACGGCACACGGAGTCATACCAACGGTCGTCATGAGGCTACGCACGCCCGCATTAATGAAAGATCCCGTAATAAGAGGAACACGATCTCTGCCTCGACAGGACGTGCCAATAAAACCGCCTCGCAGCGCGAGTCGAGGTGGGGCGAGAAGCACCGGTTCGTGTTGAACTGGGCCACGATGCGAAGACACGACGTACAAAGATTGCTGGCAAATCAGATTTATGCTATAATGGTGTATGAGAACCACCTCGCGGATCCGGACACGATCTAAGTGTTCGATAATTACTTTGGAGTATTCGGAGAAGGAACCCGCCTTGCAATGCCGAAGACAAGACTACGCGCTGGACTCATCGTCATTGAAGCCTGGTTCAGAGACTCTTGAGGAGTCCTAGATTAGGGGGTATCCGGACAGCCGGACTATGTACATCGTCTGGACTATTGAAGCGTGAAGATACAAGACTCAAGACTTTGTCCCGTGTCCGGATGGAACTCTCCTTGGCGTGGAAGGCAAGCTTGGCAATCCGGATATTATATTTCCTTCCTTGTAACCGACTCCATGTAAACCCTAGCCCTCTCCGGTGTCTATATAAACCGGAGAGGTTGGTCCTTAGAAGGCCGATCACAATTACAATCATACCATCATAGGCTAGCTTCTAGGGTTTAGCCTCTACGATCTCGTGGTAGATCTACTCTTGTACTACCCATATCTTCAATATTAATCAAGCAGGAAGTAGGGTTTTACCTCCATCGAGAGGGCCCGAACCTGGGTAAACATTGTGTCCCTTGCTTCCTGTTACCATCAGCCTAAGACGCACAGATCGAGACCCCCTACCCGAGATCCGCCGGTTTTGACACCGACAGGGAGTGCCCATACCCATGTGATTATGTCTCCTTCGCTGGTGAAGAAGGTGGAGGTGTTGTCGATGATGCGGGCTTGTCTTCCAACTTCAAAGGCATAGGCTCACCATCATAGAAGGATGATCGAGTCTCCGGGATCCTCAAATTTGCAGCCAAACTCATCCTTTTGAATCTATATTCATACTCATAGTTTTGGTTTTGCAGGTCATAGATTTGGGCTTGAAGGTGCTCGATCTTCTCATGAAGCTTGAAGACGGCGTCCCCGATATTGTCGGCATCCATCTTGTGGTTGCTGGTGAACTCCGCGATCATCATGTGGTTGGAGTTGAGTCCACGTTCCACCATCCCTTGGCACTTGAAAACTTGTTGCTCCACTGCTTCGAGCCTTGTCTCCACGCTTCCGGTCCCCTTTGGTCCATCAGCATCGCGGATGTGCAGCAACCCATCACGCATCTCAATGGTTTGAGGGTGTCGCAGCACCTCCGCGAGGTAAGGGTTGATGACCTTCTCGAAGAACTTGTCCTTGGAGGCACTTGGGGATGTCATTGATAATCTAGATCTGTCAGAAAAACAGCTCGAAACAAGAACAGAGGATAATTGCGTGATACAGGAGTCAAAATCTTCGGGAGGTTATATAATGAATTTTTACCGACCAAAATACGTATCGTGCAAGAAAACGGAGTCCGGAAGGCACACGAGGTGCCCATGAGGTAGGGGGTGCGCCCAGGGGGTAGGGCGCGCCCTCCACCCTTGTGGGGCCCTCGTGTCCTTCCCGGACTACTACTTATTTTTCTATTTTTCTAAAAATTCCAAAACGGAGAAATATTGCCTTAAAAACTATTTTGGAGTCGGTTTACTTATCGTACCACATGCCTATTCCTTTTTGGAGTCTGAAACATTCCGGAAAGTGTCCTTTATGTATTCCTCCGGGGTTATGGTTTCAATAACATTGGTTTCAACATTTATGGGATTACCTGAGATATTATGTTTGATTCTTTGACCGTTCACCACCTTCGGGTTTGTGCCTTCGAAGTTGTTGATTTTTATGGCACCGGAACGATAGACCTCCTCGATAACGTAAGGGCCTTCCCATTTAGAGAGAAGTTTTCCTGCAAAAAATCTTAAACGAGAGTTGTATAGCAATACATAATCACCTACCTTAAACTCACGCTTTTTTATCCTTTTGTCATGCCATCTTTTAACTTTTTCTTTAAATAACTTGGCATTTTCATAAGCTTGGGTTCTCCATTCATCAAGTGAGCTAATATCAAATAACCTCTTCTCACCGACAAGTTTGAAATCATAGTTGAGCTCTTTAATAGCCCAATATGCCTTATGTTCCAGTTCGAGAGGTAAGTGACATGCTTTTTCATAAACCATTTTATACGGAGACATACCCATAGGATTTTTATATGCAGTTCTATAGGCCCATAATGCATCATCAAGTTTCTTGGACCAATTCTTCCTAGATCTATTGAAAGTCTTTTGCAAAATTGATTTGAGTTCTCTATTTCTCAATTCTACTTGACCACTAGACTGTGGGTGATAAGGAGATGCAATTCTATGATTAACATCATACTTAGCAAGCATTTTTCGGAAAGCACCATGAATAAAGTGTGAACCACCATCAGTCATTAAATATCTAGGGACTCCAAACCTCGAAAAAATAACTTCTTTAAGCATTTTAATAGAAGTGTTATGATCAGCACTACTAGTTGGAATAGCTTCTACCCACTTAGTAACGTAATCAACAGTAACTAAAATATGTGTATAACCATTAGAGGCAGGAAAATGTCCCATATAATCAAAGCCCCAAACATCAAATGGTTCAATAACAAGTGAATAATTCATAGGCATTTCTTGACGTCTACTAATATTACCAATTCTTTGACATTCATCACAAGATAATACAAACTTATGGGCATCCTTGAAGAGAGTAGGCCAATAAAAACCGGATTGCAATACCTTATGTGCAGTTCTATCTCCAGCATGGTGTCCTCCATAAGCTTCGGAGTGACACTTGCGTAGGATCTGTTCCTGTTCATGCTCAGGTACACAACGTCTAATAACACCATCTACTCCTTCTTTATAAAGATGTGGGTCATCCCAAAAGTAATGTCTCAAATCATAGAAACTTTTTCTTTTGCTGGTATGTGAAACTAGGTGGTATAAATTTAGCAACAATATAATTAGCATAATCAGCATACCAAGTACTACGTGAAGTACTTATAACATTTAAGTGTTCATCAGGGAAGCTATCATCAATAGGTAGTGGGTCATCAAGAACATTTTCTAACCTAGAAAAGTTGTCTGCAACGGGGTTCTCAGCTCCCTTTCTATCAACAATATGCAAATCAAATTCTTGTAGCAAGAGAACCCATCTAATAAGTCTAGGTTTAGCATCTTTCTTTTCCATCATATATTTAATAGCAGCATGATCAGTGTGAATAGTTACTTTAGAATCAACAATATAAGGTCTGAACTTATCACAAGCAAATACAACTGCTAAGAATTATTTTTCAGTAGTAGCATAATTTCTTTGAGCATTGTCCAGAGTCTTACTTGCATAATGTATAACATTTAATTTCCTATCAACTCTTTGCCCTAGAACAGCACCTACAGCATAATCACTAGCATCACACATAATTTCAAAGGGTAAATTCCAATCAAGTGGCTGAACAATAGGTGCAGAGATCAATACTTTCTTAAGTATTTCAAATGCTTCTACACAATCATCATCAAAGACAAATGGTATATCTTTTTGTAATAAATTAGTCAGAGGCCGAGAAATTATTGAGAAGTCCTTAATGAACCTCCTATAAAATCCGGCGTGACTAAGGAAACTTCTTATACCTTTGATGTCCTTGGGACATGGCATCTTTTCAATAGCATCAACCTTGGCTTTATCAACTTCAATACCTCTTTCAGAAACTTTATGCCCCAAGACAATACCTTCATTAACCATAAAGTGGCACTTTTCCCAATTCAAGACAAGATTAGTTTCTTCACATCTCTGCAAAAAATCGATCAAGATTGCTCAAGCAATCATCAAAAGAAGATCCATAGACGGAAAAATCGTCCATGAAAACCTCACAAATGTTTTCACAAAAGTCAGAGAATATAGCCATCATGCATCTTTGAAAGGTAGCAGGTGCATTACATAAACCAAAAGGCATACGTCATAAGCAAAAGTACCAAAAGGGCAAGTAAAAGTAGTCTTTGATTGATCCGTGGCTAACACAGGTATTTGAGAGAAACCAGAATAACCATCTAGAAAGCAATAATGTGTATGTTTGCATAGTCTTTCTAGCATTTGATCGATAAAAGGTAAGGGGTAATGATCTTTCTTAGTAGCCTTATTTAATTTGCGGAAATCAATTACCATCTTATAACCTGTAATAATTCTTTGCGGAATCAATTCATATTTATCATTAGGAACAACAATAACACCTCCCTTCTTAGGGACACAATGAATAGGACTTACCCACTGGCTATCAGCAATGGGATAAATTATACCTGCCTCCAGAAGCTTTAGGAATTTTTTTTACCACTTCTTTCATCTTAGGATTCAGCCGTCGTTGATGATCACGAACCGGTTTGGCATCTTCTTCCAAATTTATTTTATGTTGACATAGAGTGGGACTAATGCCCTTAAGATCATCAAGAGTATATCCAATAGCAGCACGGTGCTTCTTGTAGTTTTCAATAATCTCTCTTCTTCATGCTCTGAAAGGTTAGCACTAATAATAACAGGATATATCTTCTTTTCATCAAGATAAGCATATTTAAGATTATCAGGCAACGGTTTAAGTTCAAACACGGGATCACCCTTGGGTGGAGGAGGATCCCCTAGGATTTCAACAGGAAAATTGTGTTTCAGAATGTGTTCCTGCTTAAAGAATACTTCATCTATTTCCCTTCTTTCATTCATAAACATGTCATTTTCATGGTCTAGAAAATATTGTTCTAAAGGATCACTAGGAGGTACGGCAATAGAAGCAAGACCAATAATTCATCCTTACTAGGCAATTCTTCTTCACGGTGTTGTCTACTAAAATTAGAGAAATTAAACTCATGAGACATATCACCCAAACCAATAGTAACAACATTCTTTTACATGATCTATCCTAGCATTAACAGTGTTCAAGAAGGGTCTACCAAATATAATAGGACAAAAGCTATCTTGTGGGGAACCAAGAACAAGAAAATCACCAGGATATTTAGTTTTCCCACACAAGACTTCAACATCTCTAAAAATTTCCCATTACGGATATAGTATCTCTATTGGCAAGTTTAATTGTAACATCAATACCTTCTAACTCAGCAAGTGCAATTTCATGCTTAATTTCTTCGTATAAAGTAAGCGGTATAACACTAGCACTAGCACCCATATCACATAAGCCATGATAACAATGATCTCCTATTTTAACAGAAATATCAGGCATGCCTAGCACAGGTCTATGTTTATCTTTAGCACAAGGTTTGGCAATTCTAGCGGTTTCACCGCAGAAATGAATAACATGCCCATCAATATTATCAGCTAAGAGATCTTTAAAAATAGCAATATTAGGTTCAACTTTAATTTGCTCAGGAGGTGTATAAGTTCTAATATTGCTTTTACGAACCACAGTTGAAGCTTTAGCATGATCCTTTATTCTAACTGGAAAAGGTGGTTTCTCAACATAAGAGGTAGGAACAATAGGATCATTATAAGTGGCAGTCTTTTCTTCAATTTAGTAGGTGCAGCTACTTTTACTTCTATGGGAGGATGATATTTAAACCACTTCTCCTTGGGGAGATCAACATAAGTAGCAAAAGATTCACAGAAAGAAGCTACTATCTCAGAGTCAAGTCCATATTTAGTGCTAAACTTACGGAAAATATCGGTATCCATAAAAGATTTAACACAATCAAACTTAGGTGTCATACCTGACTCCTTACCTTCGTCGAGATCCCAATCTTCAGAGTTGTGTTTAATTCTATCCAATAAATTCCATTTGAATTCAATAGTCTTCATCATAAAAGAGCCGGCACAAGAGGTATCGAGCATGATGCGATTGTTTTCAGAAAGCCGAGCATGATTTTTTTGAAGAATTACTTCTTTTGAGAGCTCATGATTGGGGCATGAATATAACATTGATTTAAGCCTCCCCCAAGCTTGAGCGATGCTTTCTCCTTCGCGAGGCCAAAAATTATATATATAATTGTGATCACGATGAACAAGATGCATAGGATAATACTTCTGATGAAATTCCAATTTCATTTGTTTATAGTTCCATGATCCCGTGTCATCACATAGCCTATACCATGTCGATGCATCTCCCTTCAAAGATAAAGGGAAGACCTTCTTCTTAACAACATCATCGGGTATACCTGCAAGCTTAAATAATCCACATAGAGTAGATGTTCATCATGATGCTTTGTTCCATCTCCTGTAAAAGTATTAGCTAGCAGTTTTTCTAACATACCCGAAGGAACTTCAAAGGGAACATTTTCATTTTCAGTAGGTTCAGTAGGTTGAGGAGCAACTCTTTGCTCTACTGGTCGGGGTGAAGATACCCCAAACAAGCCCCTCAGAGGATTACTTTCCATAGTAACAAGTGACAGTAAATTTCAGCACACTATATAAATTTTTCCTTACCAAATTCCACCTACCAAAGGCCCTTCACTCCCCGGCAACAGCGCCAGAAAAGAGTCTTGATGACCCACAATTATAGGGGATCTATCGTAGTCCTTTTGATAAGTAAGAGTGTCGAACCCAACAAGGAGCAGAAGGAAATGATAAGCGGTTTTCAGCAAGGTATTCTCTACAAATCGAAATAAGTGGTAACGAGATAGTTTTGTGATAGGATAATTTGTAACGAGCAACAAGTAACAAAAGTAAATAAAGTGCAGCAAGGTGGCCCAATCCTTTTGGTAGTAAAGGACAAGCCTGGACAAACTCTTATATAAGAAAAGTGCTCCCGAGGACACATGGGAATATCGTCAAGCTAGTTTTCATCACGTTCATATGATTCGGTACTTTGATAATTTGATATGTGGGTGGACCGGTGCTTGGGTGCTGTTCTTACTTGAACAAGCATCCCACTTATGATTAACCTCTATTGCAAGCATCCGCAACTACAACAAAAGTATTAAGGTAAACCTAACCATAGCATGAAACATATGGATCCAAATCAGTCCCTTACGAAGCAACGCATGAACTAGGGTTTAAGCTTCTGTCACTCTAGCAACCCATCATCTACTTATTACTTCCGAATGCCTTCCTCTAGGCCCAAATAATGGTGAAGTGTTTTGTAGTCGACGCTCACATAACATCACTAGAGGCTAGACAACATACATCTCATCAAAATATCGAACGAATACCAAATTCACATGACTACTAATAGCAAGACTTCTCCCATGTCCTCAGGAACAAACGTAACTACTCACAAAGCATATTCATGTTCATAATCAGAGGGGTATTAATATGCATAAAGGATGTGAACATATGATCTTCCACCAAATAAACCAACTAGCATCAATTACAAGGAGTAATCAACACTACTAACAACCTACTAGTACCAATCCCGGACTTGGAGACAAGAATTGGATACAAGAGATGAACTAGGGTTTTGGGAGGAGATGGTGCTGGTGAAGATGTTGATGGAGATTGCCCTCTCCTGATGAGAGGAGCGTTGGTGATGACGATGGCGATGATTTCCCCCTCCCGGAGGGAAGTGTCCCCGACAGAACAACGCTGCCGGAGCCCTAGATTGGTTCCACCAAGGTTCCGCCTCGTGGCGGCGGAGTTTCGTCCCGAAAGGTTGCTTATGATTTTTCCCTTGACGAAAGACCTCATATAGCAGAAGATGGCCATCGGAGAGCCAACAGGGGCCTGAGGCGGGCGCTACAGGGGTAGGGCGCGCCCCCCACCCTCGTGGCCAGGTGGGCCCCCCTATGGTGAACTTCTTTCGCTAAATATTATTTTAGTATTTCCAAAAATTACTTTCATGGAGTTTCAGGACTTTTGGAGTTGTGCAGAATAGGTCTCTAATATTTGCTCCTTTTCCAAATTGAATTCCAGCTGCGGCATTCTCCCTCCTTATGTAAACCTTGTAAAATAAGAGAGAATAGGCATAAGTATTGTGACATAACATGTAATAACAGCCCATAATGCAATAAATATCGATATAAAAGCATGATGCAAAATGGACGTATCAATAGTCTCCCCAACACTCAACTCTCTCTCATAGGATTGGATTTGGTAGAAAGAAGATTTGAGTGGAAAGCAACTTGGGGAAGGCTAGAGATCAAGATTTATGTGGTTGGAATGGAATATCTTGACCTCAGCACAAGTGTAGGTGGTTCTCTCTCAGAAAATATGTATTGGAAGTGTGGGCATGTTTTGATGGCTCTCTCCATGAATGAAGAGTGGGTGGAGGGGTATATATAGCCTCCACACAAAATCTAACCGTTACACACAAATCACCAAACTCGGTGGGACCGAATCATTAAACTCGGTCGGACCGATTTGGTTCATAATGTGACCGTTAGGCATTTCGGTGGGACCGACTTGATCAACTCGGTGGGACCGATGTGCTAGGGTCAGGGTAAATCCAAACTCGGTTTGACCGATTACTCAAACTCGGTGGGAATGATTTGGGTAATAAGTGAAACAGAATGTTGGCCAAGCAAACTTGGTGGGGCCGGTTGCAAATCTCGGTGGGACCGAAACTATTGCAATAGACAACAGAGAGTTTGCAAGCCCATCTCGGTGAGAACGAGATCCCGTCAGTGAGACCGTACCGATTAGGGTTTCTGGTAGTGGCTATGTCAACTGTACTCGGTGGCTCCAGATAGAAAGAATCGATGGGGCCGAGTTGGACTTTTTGGATTAGGACATATGTGGAAGTGAGAAAGTGGTTGAGGGCTTTGGAGCATATCACTAAGCACTTTGAGTAAGCAAGGCATTAAGCAACACCTCATCCCTTCTTAATAGTATTGGCTTTCCCATGGACTCAATGTGATCTTGGATCACTTAAAATAGAAAATGTAGAGTCCTGAGCTTTGAGCTTGAGCCAATCCTTTGTCGTTAGCATCTTGAAGGGGTTCCACATCCTCTTGTCCATGCCACTCCATTGTTGAACTTATCTGAAACATACTAGGTAGAAGCATTAGTCCAACAAGAGACATGTTGACATTAATTACCAAAATCACCCAGGGAGCACTTGTGCTTTCAATCTCCCCCTTTTTGGTAATTGATGACAACATAGATCAAAGCTTTAGATAAAGATATAGAGAGCAACAAGTAAAGCTTTGGAAAGACATGTAACATGCATAGGCTCCCCCTACATGTATGCAATCATATAAATATGAAACATAGGAGCATGTGAATGCATAAGCATGACAGAGTAATCCATGTGTTACATGTATCTTGTGTTGGGGAACGTTGCATAAAAATAAAAAATTTCCTACGTTCACCAAGATCCATCTATGAGTTCATCTAGCAACGAGTGAGAGAGATGCATCTACATACCCTTTGTAGATCGCGTGCGGAAGCGTTCAAAGGAACGGGGTTGAGGGATTCGTTCTCGTCGTGATCCAAATCACCGGAGATCCTAGCGCCGAACGGACGGCACCTCCGCGTTCAACACACGTACGGTCAGCGTGACGTCTCCTCCGTCTTGATCCAGCAAGGGGGAAGGAGAGGTTGATGAAGATCCAGCAGCACGATACCGTGGTGGTGGATGCAGCAGTACTCCGGCAGGGCTTCGCCAAGCAACTTGGGAGGAGGAAGAGGTGTAGCAGGGGGAGGGAGGCGCCAAGTGTAAGGGTGCGGCTGCCCTCCCTTCCCCCCTTTATATAGGCTCCCTGGGGGGGGCGGCGGCCAAGGGGGGGAGGCTTGCCCCCCAAGGCAAGTGGGGCGCCCCCCACCCTAGGGTTTCCAACCCTAGGCGCAGGGGGGCCCAAGTGGGGGGCGCACCAGCCCACCAGGGGCTGGTTCCCTCCCACTTCAGCCCACGGGGCCCTCCGGGATAGGTGGCCCCCCGGGACCCTTCCGGTGGTCCCGGTACAATACCGGTAACCCCCGAAATTCTCCCGATGGCCGAAATAGCACTTTCTATATATAATTCTTTACCTCCGGACCATTCCGGAACTCCTCGTGATGTCCGGGACCTCATCCGGGACTCCAAACAACATTCGGTTTGCTGCATACTCATATTCATTCAACCCTAGCGTCACCGAACCTTAAGTGTGTAGACCCTACGGGTTCGGGAGACACATAGACATGACCGAGACGGCTCTCCGGTCAATAACCAACAACGGGATCTGGATACCCATGTTGGCTCCCACATGCTCCTCGATGATCTCATCGGATGAACTACGATGTCGAGGATTCAAGCAACCCCGTATAGAATTCCCTTTGTCGACGGTATGTTACTTGCCCGAGATTCGATCGTCGATCCCAATACCTCGTTCAATCTCGTTACCGGCAAGTCACTTTACTCGTAAAACGTAATGCATGATCCCGTGACCAGACACTTGGTCATTTTGAGCTCATTATGATGATGCACTACCGAGTGGGCCCAGTGATACCTCTCCGTAATACAGAGTGACAAATCCCAGTCTCGATCCGTGTCAACCCAACAGACACTTTCGGAGATACCTGTAGTGCACCTTTATAGTCACCCAGTTACGTTGTGACATTTGGTACACCCAAAGCACTCCTACGGTATCCGGGAGTTACACGATCTCATGGTCTAAGGAAGAGATACTTGACATTGGAAAAGCTCTAGCAAAACGAACTACGATCTTGTGCTATGCTTAGGATTGGGTCTTGTCCATCACATCATTCTCCTAATGATGTGATCCCGTTATCAATGACATCCAATGTCCATAGTCAGGAAACCATGACTATCTATTGATCACCGAGCTAGTCAACTAGAGGCTCACTAGGGACATGTTGTGGTCTATCTATTCACACGTGTATTACGATTTTCGGATAATACAATTATAGCATGAATAAAAGACAATTATCACGAACAAGGAAATATAATAATAATCCTTTTATTATTGCCTTTAGGGCATATTTCCAACAGTCTCCCACTTGCACTAGAGTCAATAATCTAGTTACATTGTGATGAATCGAACACCCATAGAGTTCTGGTGTTGATCATGTTTTGCTCGCGGAAGAGGTTTAGTCAACAGATCTGCGACATTCAGATCCGTATGTACTTTGCAAATTTCTATGTCTCCATCTTGAACATTTTCACGAATGGAGTTGAAGCGACGCTTGATGTGCCTGGTCTTCTTGTGAAACCTGGGCTCCTTGGCAAGTGCAATAGCTCGGTGTTGTCACAGAAGAGTTTGATTGGCCCCGACGCATTGGGTATGACTCCTAGGTCGGTGATGAACTCCTTCACCCAAATTGCTTCATGCGCTGCCTCCGAGGCTGCCATGTACTCCGCTTACACGTAGATCCCGCCACGACGCTATGCTTGCGGCTGCACCAGCCATCGCTCCACCATTCAACATATACACGTATCCGGTTTGTGACTTAGAGTCATCCAGATCTGTGTCGAAGCTAGTGTCGACATAACCCTTTACGACGAGCTCTTCGTCACCTCCATAAACGAGAAACATGTCCTTAGTCCTTTTCAGGTACTTCAGGATATTCTTGACCGCTGTCCAGTGTTCCTTGTCGGGATTACTTTGGTACCTTCCTACCAAACTTACGGCAAGGTTTACATCAGGTCTGGTACACAGCATGGCATACATAATAGAACCTATGGCTGATGCATAGGGGATGACACTCATCTCTTCTATATCTTACGCGTGGTCGGACATTGAGCCAAGCTCAATTTCAGACCTTGTAATACAGGCAAGAACCCTTTCTTGGACTGATCCATTTTGAACTTCTTCAATATCTTATCAAGGTATGTGCTTTGTGAAAGACCTATGAGGCGTCTAGATCTATCTCTATAGATCTTGATGCCTAATATATAAGCAGCCTCTCCAAGGTCCTTCATTGAAAAACTTTTATTCAAGTAGGCCTTAATGCTGTCCAAGAGCTCTATATCATTTCCCATCAAAAGTATGTCATCTACATATAATATGAGAAATGCTACAGAGCTCCCAATCACTTTCTTTGTAAACGCAGGCTTCTCCATAAGTCTCAAGCATAAACCCAAACGCTTTGATCATCTCATCAAACCGAATGTTCCAACTCGAGATGCTTGCACCAGCCCATAAATGGATCACTGGAGCTTGCATACCTTATTAGCATTCTTAGGGTCGACAAAACCTTCCGGCTGCATCATATACAGTTCTTCCTTAAGATAGCCATTAAGGAATGCCGTTTTGACGTCCATTTGCCATATCTCATAATCATAGCATGCGGCAATTGCTAACATGATTCGGATGGACTTCAGCTTCGCTACGGGAGAGAAAGTCTCATCGTAGTCAACCCCTTGAACTTGCCGATAACCTTTAGCGACAAGTCGAGCTTTATAGATGGTGACATTACCATCCGCGTCCGTCTTCTTCTTAAAGATCCATTTGTTTCTATCGTCACGATCATCGGGCAAGTCTGTCAAAGTCCATACTTTGTTTTCATACATGGATCCTATCTCGGATTGCATGGCTTCAAGACATTTGTTGGAATCTGGGCCCGCCATCGCTTCTTCATAGTTCGAAGGTTCACCGTTGTCCAACAACATGATTTCCAGGACTGGGTTGCCATACCACTCTGGTGTGGAACGTGTCCTTGTGGACCTACGAAGTTCAGTAGCAACTTGATTCAAAGTACCTTGATCATCATCATTAATTTCCTCTTCAGTCGGTGTAGTCACGACAGGAACATTTTCCTGAGCTGCACTACTTTCCGGTTCAAGAGGTAGCACTTCATCAAGTTCTACTTTCCTCCCACTTACTCCTTTCGAGAGAAACTCTTTTTCAAGAAAGGATCCGTTCTTGGCAACAAAGATCTTGCCTTCGGATCTAAGGTAGAAGGTATACCCAATGGTTTCCTTAGGGTATCCTATGAAGACGCATTTTTCCGACTTGGGTTCGAGCTTTTCAGGTTGAAGTTTCTTGACATAAGCATCGCATCCCCAAACTTTTAGAAACGACAGCTTAGGTTTCTTCCCAAACCATAGTTCATACGGTGTCGTCTCAACGGATTTAGACGGTGCCCTATTTAAAGTGAATGTAGCTGTCTCTAGAGCGTATCCCCAAAATGATAGCGGTAAATCAGTAAGAGACATCATAGATCGCACCATATCCAATAGAGTGCGATTACGATGTTCAGACACACCGTTACGCTGAGGTGTTCCAGGCAGCGTGAGTTGTGAAACGATTCCACATTTCCTTAAGTGTGTACCGAATTCGTGACTTAAATATTCTCCTCCATGATCTGATCGTAAGAACTTTATTTTTCGGTCACGTTGATTCTCTACCTCATTCTGAAATTCCTTGAACTTTTCAAAGGTCTCAGACTTGTGTTTCATCAAGTAGACATACCCATATCTACTCAAGTCATCGGTGAGAGTGAGAACATAACGATATCCTCCATGAAGCCTCAACGCTCATTGGACCGCACACATCGGTATGTATGATTTCCAATAAGTTGGTTGCTCGTTCCATTGTTCCGGAGAACGGAGTCTTGGTCATTTTGCCCATAAGGCATGGTTCGCATGTGTCAAATGATTCATAATCGAGAGACTCTAAAAGTCCATTAGCATGGAGCATCTTCATGCGCTTGACACCAATGTGACCAAGGCGGCAGTGCCACAAGTATGTGGGACTATCGTTATCAACTTTACATCTTTTGGTATTCACACTATGAATACTAGTCATCAACCCGTGCATCTGCACGGGCTACTATTTTGACATTTTCATTAGTTAAATTCTCTTGGGAAAATTCTATCATCATGACACCACGAATCGAGTTGTTGTTCCACCGTCTCACTCGCATATGATGTGCTAAGGTTTTGGCGTTTTAAACTTCTAACAATATAATCAGTTGTATTCAAGTAACACAATGTGCACTTAGCTAACGGCCTAGATGTGTTAAATCACTTGGACATATGCCCTATTTATGGGACCCTTCAATCAAATATACATGCAGAGAGGCTACCAAGCAATGGTATTTGTCCAACTTGTATTTGTTTCCTATTGCATCATCTTTAACTGTTTTCTTCATATTTCCAATGAAGTAAAATTCAGTTAAGTATATTTAAAAAATGTAGGAAATACTTTGATAACTAAAAATAACAAAATAGTTTCACTTAGAGTAATCGAAATCAAAGCATTTTCGAGTAGCTATTTTTTTCCTTTTCTATGTGATTTTATCCTCAACCCTTCTTCTCCCTGCACCAACTGTAAATAGAACATTAGTAAAATAAATTTAAAAAAGTATCGTTGAATGGAGGTGCTACAATTTGTACATGAATGGAAAATATTAATACCTTCACATCAATGTATGACTGCAAGAACAACAATGCAAAAAAAAGTTGCAGTATAAATATTGTTCAGTTGTCTGAGCTGCACTTTGCCCAGGCAAACGATACGCAATTCTTCCGAAGCATCATGTAACCCTAGGCCAAATGAAGGCAAGCAAGAGATGGCTTTTATGAATTAGCATTGTGCGCCAGCCCTGTGGATGCTATATCATTAAAGGATAAAAACTGAAACACATATGAACCTTGTTTCGTGGTTGATATGGTCAACACCACAACAATAATGTCTTATGTCTAATTTGGAGCTTTAAAACATATGAAGATATATTACTTCGCTGGAAAGGTTCAGGTAAAGTTTGTTGGGATAATTCGTCGCAAAAAAAGAAGTTTGTTGGGAGAAATATCTTACAAAAATATGAAAAATATGTTTTGGTTGCAATGAACGGGAACAATCGGCCTATACCCTGTATTTTGTGCAGTGGATGTGAATAATTAGTAGTAGAATCCATGAAAATACTCTGATCATGGATTGAGATGTGTAAAGCAAATTGAAAAATATATTTGGCCTCTCAATTCCTATGATCGGAATTGGAGATTATAGAAAAGAAAATTGTGAAATATCAAACAGGCCTTTTTGCCAGAATGGCTAATCAACATGTTTAAAAAATAGACTGAACAGTAAACATAGCTGGACTGCTGGAGTAAGCCGAACCTTCATATACTAACTATGTCAAGTTTCATAGTTACGTGAACACAACCCAACTACAACGACTTTTTATTATCGTCGGGCGGTTGGAGATCACCAATACGTATACGGCCCTTTGCTTCTAAAGTACGTCAATGGAATTGATTAAATTTTCCTCTAAACAAAATAGTAATCATTACCTATGAGCATTATAATATACTTGTCAGGGAGCTGGCGCTGCAATTTTCTGAGATATGCAGGTAATTTAGTAGCTAACGTAATTCTAGAAGCACCTCTTGTCCCTGAGCTCCTCTGTACAACCTGAAACAACGGAAATAAACTACAGGATGGAGGCTATAGAACATACACTTGTCATAATACCGCAAAATAAACTTATCGGTTATGCTAGGTCACCTTCATCAGATGAAGGATATTGAATGGTGTGCTTGGCAGAGACACGAACGCAGCAGAGAGAAGAGTCCAGGATGAGATGGTTGGAAGGACATGTAGTTGGGATCATGATCCGACCGAGAGTTCGACATCAGCGACGACCAGATTCCCGTTTATCTCGCCTGTATGCTCTTATGAAGTCAAGGAGAGGAATGGATACCTGGCAAGGAGAAGAACACCTTGCACGCCATAGTGATCTGTACATGTTCCTTACAGGCCAAGTCTCACAACATAAAAACTCCCCAAAACAAAAGCCAATTACCTGCAATCGGCATATCATTCTTAGACTCTGCAACGTCCCCTACAGTGGTGGTTGTCCTGTCTGATTCAGGTCGCACCTCATCTCCACTGCATCGTTCATCATGGATTGCGTGTTGGTCGGGGCATGGGATCTGAAAAGATTGAAAAGACCTCCTCAACCTAGATGTACTGGCGGTCTGCAGCATGGTTGACTCGGGAAGATTCGCTGGATTATTTTATGTGAAGACCGAAGATGCAAAGGAGGACCTGAGGAGCACCGTAGAAGCCCAGCTGACGGAACTCAAGGCCGTTCATGACGACAATGCCAGTAGCATGACCACAACTGCAACTTCTCCATCAAGAGGATGGACGCGACGCTCCTGGAGCAGCGATGCCGAGGTATGTGCGGACGGGACTCCAGGCACATATAGATTGAGACATAACTGAAGGCCGTCAACCTAGGGATTGGTGGCTGCATTGGATAAAAATCTTGCAAGGAAAGATAGCAGCAGGCTGCGCACGGAGATGGGTTGTGAATCGCGGGAGACATAGACTTCTTTGTGTGGAAAGCGTGGGTTGTGAACGTGAGAGACATGGGCTTCTTTTTTGTGTGGAAAGCGTGTACATCTATCTGGCGGCTTTCTTTTCTCTTAAAATAGATCTAACGGCTCATAATTACTATTTCCTAGGATTAACATGGAGGCTTGTATGGTGCTTTCAATTAGTAAATGTAATAAGTTTAATATTACGTTCGAGATTCATTAAGAATAAACCATTGACCATCGGAGCATGACCATAAAACATATCTCTCATATAAATAGAACAACCATTATTCTCGGATTTAAATGAGTAGCCATCTCGCATTAAACGAGATCCTGATACAATGTTCATGCTCAAACTTGGCACTAAATAACAATTATTGAGGTTTAAAACTAATCCCGTAGGTAAATGTAGAGGTAGCGTGCCGACGGCGATCACATCGACCTTGGAACCATTCCCGACGCGCATCGTCACCTCGTCCTTCGCCAGTCTCCGCTTATTCCGCAGCTCCTGCTGTGAGTTACAAATATGAGCAACGACACCGGTATCAAATACCCAGGAGTTACTACGAGTACTGGTAAGGTACACATCAATTACATGTATATCAAATATACCTTTAGTGTTGCCGGCCTTCTTGTCTACTAAGTATTTGGGGCAGTTCCGCTTCCAGTGACCCTTCCCTTTGCAATAAAAGCACTCTGTCTCAGGCTTGGGTCCATTCTTTGACTTCTTCCCGGCAACTGGCTCACCGGGCGCGGCAACATCCTTGCCGTCCTTCTTGAAGTTCTTCTTACCCTTGCCCTTCTTGAACTTAGTGGTTTTATTGACCATCAACACTTGATGTTCTTTCTTGATTTCTACCTCTGCTGACTTCAGCATTGAAAATACTTCAGGAATAGTTTTCACCATCCCTGCATATTGTAGTTCATCACAAAGCTCTTGTAGCTCGGTGGGAGCGACTGAAGGATTCTGTCAATGACCGCCTCGTCCGGGAGGTTAATATCCAGCTGGGACAGGCGGTTGTGCAACCCAGACATTTTGAGTATGTGCTCACTGACAGAACTATTTTCCTCCATCTTACAACTATAGAACTTGTCGTGGTTTTGTCACGGCAGTTGTCCTCGTGAAAGGACTTAGTCGTGGAGCCATCGCTACGGGTTAACTTGAAGGGGTTAAAGCGGACGCAAAGACACAAGAGTTTATACTAGTTCGGCCCCTTTGATGAAGGTAAAAGCCTACGTCTAGTTGTGATGGGATTGATGTGGTTTCGATGACTAGGGAGCAAATAAGCTTCGCCTAGGCCTCGAGTTGTTGTTGTCTGTCCTGAACCGCCGCCGGTCGCCCCTTTATATACACAGGTTGACGCCTTGGCGGTCTCTGAGTCCCGAGCCGACCTATGCAAAGTGTCCGGCTCGGTCTCTCTCCTTTCTAACTTATATTACAAGTTTACATAATCATGGCGGTTTACCACTACGGGCCCTAATCCGCCTTTTGGCCGTGGGCTTCCAAGCTTTACTAGTTGAACGCCAACTTCAAGACCTTCATGGGCTTCAGCACAGTCTAAGGTGAACCGGCCTCCCGGCCGGTTTATACTTAGTAGCTATATCCTCAACATTAGGCCCGGATTGATTTGAATTTATTCATGTCAATCTTCAACACTAAAAATATCTTGTAAACATCCTCTTGTATTTTCGTAAACCGCCATATTGACTTCTCCTGTGAATTTTTGTAAACCGCCGTGACGTCATCTTCGGAGCACCACAACAGTCAGTCATGACATCATCTCTGCATAAAAAGATTCCCTTCTCATTAATGATTATCTCGAAAATCGAGGCGACAGGCGCGCCCACTCGGCCGCTTCGGACGCCTTGATTCTCGCGCCTGCCATTTACTCTTTCCCTTATAAACAAGGCCCGAGGGCTCCTTTTTCTCTTCCTCTTCTGCATCTTCTTCTTCCTCGCGACGCCCCAGCTCTGAAGCTCCGCCGCCGTCCGCGACCTTCGAGAACTGCACCAACCAAGGCCGCTGCATCAACCTGAGTTAGATCAGAGGCTCATCGCCCCCCTCCGCCGTAATCTGCAGCGGTAAGCTTCTTCTGTTCTTCGTCCTTAGATCTGCATTAGGTTTTTGCAAGCTCATCCGCACAGTTCTCCATTTTTCCTCTTCATCCTACCTTCTGTCGCGGTAGTTTTGATCCAAAAACAGTATAGATCTCCTGCGGTAGTCATCCCGTATTTTTGTAATACTAGCAGCCCTTCCTTTTCTTCTTGTAAAGTATGCATCCTTCTCTGTTCTACTTGAACGCCTTTTAAAGAACGCAGTAAAAACTGCTTTATAGATGTGCGGTAGATCCAAATAGATTTGAACATTGTGTAAAACCTGTTTCTGTCAACACTTAGCAGAAATCTTGAATCTTGGCCTTTCTGCCTATGGGCGGTTTAATCCTTGATGGCCAATCCGCCATATGTCATTAGCCCTCTCTTAAACCGCCAACTGGACCTTGCATTGTATTTTCACCGGTTTAACACTGAATTTTTCACTTACAAACCGTAGACAGTAAACCGGCACCTGTTTGATTTTCTTTCAGCTCCCCCCTTCCGGAATGGCGAAACAATTTGCTGCTTGCAATTGGGTTCCGTCCTGGATCACGGAAATACAACTCAACGGGTTACGCCACCAATCGGGCGCTTTTAGCCTCAAAAATGTTCTCCATCGGGCGAAGTTCCGGAATCGGAATGTCCACTGAACCTCAAGGAGAGGTGATTGTTTTTATGCAACACCTAGACCGGGGATTCAGCCCACCCGGATCAAAAAATTTCCAGGATGTCCTCGCAAGCTTCCAACTCCATCCACAAGATATTGGTCCGAACTCTGTGTCCAATATATGCAACTTTCAAGTATTCTGCGAAGTCTATCTTCAAGAAGAACCAACTGTGGAGTTATTTCGAGGTTTCTTTCATTTGAACCGCCATACAGAATTCTCGGACGGTCCTAACACAGAACTTGGCGGCGTTTCAATCCAGAAAAGGAAGGAAGTGGACTTCCCTCACGCAAAACATCATAGCCATCCTAAAGATTGGAATCAAACCTGGTTCTATTGCCGGAACACTGCTCCTAACAGAGAAAATCCCTTGCCGGGTTATCGCCCTCACCGGCTTAGCAATAGCCACCCATTGCCTTTGCGCTTGACCGCCGCAGAACGGAAAAATTTTGCACCTCAAATTACCAAGCTCCGGGCTCTGATGGCCAACGGTTTAACTTGTATTGACCTTGTCCACTGCTGGGTGTCTTGGGGCATCTTGCCATTAAGCCGCCGCCCCGGATTGATGCACGAATATACTGGTGACGTCAAAGATCCTCAACGACATCACGAACTATCAATAACTGAGCTTGAAGTTACCGAAACAGTGAAGAAAATGCTCGATGAACCGATCTCCGCATGCAGCAAAACCGGGTTGGCTCCGTTCTGCATCTCCAACAAACCGCCCGCGGTAAGGTTCTTCTCATTACTCTACTGACTTTGATTCCATACTGATTGTATTAATCCCTCTGTATTAATTTTCAGGCTAACAGCTCCTTTTGGAAACGACCAAACCGCACGGGTTCCTCGTGCAAAGACCAAGACCACCAAGAAAACTGGCAAGAAGAAAACCGCCGAGTCTTCTGAACCGCCAGAAGATGAAGAATCAGATGCTGAGGTAGAGCTTGACTCACTTGGTTCTTTTTTCATTCATTTTATTGACAATTACAATTCCCAGGATGACGCTGAAGCCAGCCATGCAGAACCTGTTGAGGTAATCCTTCTTTCTTCTGATTCTGATCTTGTACCGGTTAAAAGAATTCGCCGCACAGTCCGGAAAGTGAAACGATCTCACTCCTATGCTCATTTGGATCCAAAATTTTCTTTGAAGACACAACAAACTGAAGAACGCCGTACGACCCGGCATAGCGGTCAACAAATTACGTCGTCCGGTTTAGCTGACACACCAACCCGGAAACGTCGTCCAGAGGTGACTTGTTCTCCTGAAAAGCGTTATCCTTTGAAAGGTTTCTTCCGATGCCCTCTCAATCCGTCCGACCTGAATTACCAGGCTTCTTCCAACTCATCTGGCGGTTCATCAACCACTCAGCTGCCTCCTCTCAAAGTTGCTGCTGGGTAAGTATATTACTCCTTAATTTGTTCCTTGTATTTGTCGGTTTATCATATTCTAACCCTTGATGTTGTAGCACCAAGGCTCGACTTAGTAAAAAGGCCAAGACCCTCGACCCTACTGTGGATGTTGATCCGGAGAAGACTCCAGAGCATCATGGTGAAAATCCCGAAGTTGCTAAAGACAACTCTGCTGGGAAAAATCAAGATGCCAATGCTAATCCGCCAGAGGTTGAACCGGATGTCCAAGTTGAGACTTCACATCCTCCTGCTCCTCCGAGTCCTGTAGCAGAACAACGGGACTCAACTGCTGATCCGCCAAGCCCGGGTATGAAAACGCCAAGCCCTGTTGAAAATGCTAATTCGGCTAGTCCGACCAAAGATGATGATGTCATAGTTACGGGCACCGCATACACCGCCCCTGGCAATCCGGTTGCTCTATCAAAGCACTCAGCCAAGGAAGAATTTGCTGCCATGAGCAAAGGGAAGGAAAAAACTGATCTGTCAGCTTATAACAATTTCTCTGCCCAAGACCTTCACTCTGGCTTCCTGAACCGGCTCTACACAAGCCGTGATTATGAAGCCGGTTTAGTAAATCTTATGAAGGAGCGCTATGAGGTAAATAGTTGTGCCCTTCTCTTGTACCTTCATTGCATAGTAGCCCCCAAGGGCCAGTTTGTCCCTAGAAAGTCAAACCGGGACTTTGCATAGTTCATAGTACTTTGTCTTATATATTTCTGATCAAACACATATTAGCCCCCAAGTGCCGTGATTAACACTTGTATTAATCCATGGGACTTCAATAATCTGTATAAAAAATGATCCGCATTAGCCCCCAAGTGCCAAGTGTATGACTGGTTATGCGCTTGGGACTTCTAATGAAGATATTAACATGCTCTCTTTTTGTTGCAGAGTGAGATACGCCAACAAGTCTCACAAATCAATGATCTTCAAGAAAATCTGAAATCTCAACAAGCAGAAACCTCCAAGGCCAAGGATGAGCTGAAAACAGCCTTGACTACCATGGAGCAGCTCAAAGAGTGGTTCAAGTCTGAGCAGGCCAGCTGGGATACTGAAAAGGCGGGCTTGCTAAAACGGGCGGAAGATGCTGAAGCAGCTCTTAAACCGGTGACGGAAGAGCTCACTAGATTAAAGCGCCAAATCAATGCCATGACCTCTGCAATATTTGGTAAGCAACGTTTCACCAAGGTTGTGATGAATATTCCGTTTTGAAAATTCCTCCGGTTTAACCTGAACTTTCTTAAACCGGTATAGATAGGCGCATTGCTCATCTGGGCTCTGACATGCGGAAGAAACTCAAGGTCACAGATACGCTAATTGAACAGTCAGTATACCGGCACCCAGAAGTTATTTGCGCCACTTCTTATGATAATGCAGCTCCGACATCGATCAAGGACACATCGGACCGGCTATCTATGATACCAAAGACAGTAGAAGAATTGAAACGATCCGCTGCCTGGCTGGCACTTTATTGGCACTAACTCGCGCCAAAGCATGGATAGCTGACCTTGATCCGCCGACATAGCCAAGGGCTTCCCAAAGGCTCAAGAAAACGGCAAAGTATTTGATAATGATGCTCTCAAACGGGTAACAAGGGAGATGCGTCCTTCCGGCGAAGTCAATCGGCAGAAGAGGCCAACTGACGGTTCACCGCTCCTTCTACGACGCGAACAATGACGGGTTGAAGCTGTTATTCGGAAGTGCGTAACCTTGTTCCCCAACCCGTAAGCACACTTACGCCTCGACGTTGATCGGCTGAGCTTATAAGTGAAGAGGCTGTCTTTCGTGCTTTAACCCGGATTGACTGGACCACCAATGACTTCCGGCCATTGGATGGTGAGGAGGAAGAAGTTGAACCGACGCCAGACGACCCATCTACTTCACGTCAACCCGGCAATGAAGCTGAATCCGTCAAGTCGGTTGATACGTCAGAAACTGCCCGTTATGAAGCAATTCCAAATTTTGGGCCTCTGAATGCCTTGTAATAAAACTAGTTGCCACCCTTGGCGTTTATATGCCTTCGTGCATACATTTTGCAACTTATGCCTCCGTTTGATTTGCCAATGATAAACTATTACCTGCAGCGAAAATCTTAAACTGCCACGGCGGTTTGTGCCGCCAGCTGGCTTGTGACGTTCATATATATATGCAATGAAATATTGAGGTATATGATCAAAATATGTGATACAAAATACCTGCCGTCGCTGGGCATGAAGTTGGCTTAGCCAATCTTGAAGCGGAGGTTGTATAAACCATTACCGTCAAAGGAGAAAACAGCTCCTGTGTTTATAATGCCGGTTTACCATGTAAACCGTGGCCGGTCATGACAATCCACCTTTTACTCCATAATGGGATGTTAACAGAAAAAGCCAAACCGGAAAATTATCTCCGGATTAAAAATGGACCGAATTCCGCCAATTGACAGTTTGAACCGGTTTAAAAATGTTATCGGTTTAAAAAACGCAACAAAAATCAAATAACAATTATGAAGAAAAATATGGAAGCAAAGGCAATGATTAAACCGTTTGCAAAAAGTGGCTTTACTGAGCCGATCAGATGGCGTTACCATGGTCGGACATGACCAAGCTCCCAATAAGGTGTAGCTATGGTTCAAGTCAGCCAGGTCCCCAACTGAAACCGTGGCATTATGCCGATCAAGTGGCGTGGCAATGGTTCGGGTTGACCAAGCCCCAAGTGACTCTATGGCCTTAGGCCGATCAAGAGGCGTGATCGGTTCAGACTTGACCATGTCCCCAAGTGATCTGGTGGCTTTCGCCTATCAAAAGGTGTTGCATTGGTTCGGACACGACCAAGCCCCCAAGTGATATCATAAAGCTTTTGAAAAGCAAACTCAAGTGGTAAACCGGAGGCCGCTTTAAGACAGAACAACTCCATGTAACCACGCATGATGTAACAGAACAGATACCCCACTTTAGCTGAGGCTCCCGTTTATTACTTTATTCATAATATATACACCGTCATAATATGTATATGAGTGGAGCCGATGGCTCAGGTATAATAAGGCCGAAGATGAGCTATGTTCCACGGCCTGTTGGTCTCCTCCTCCGATGTACGTGACTCCTTATGCTCTCGAATATCGATCAGATAGTATGACCCACAGCAGATTCTTGCTGACCACGAAAGGTCCCTCCCAAGGTGGGGATAACTTGTGCATACCAGTCTGGTCTTGGATGAGCCGAAGCACCAAATCTCCTTCTTGAAAGGTTCTGGTTCTGACCCGGCGACTATGGTAACGCATTTAAGATCCTGTTGGTAAATCGCCGAGCGGGCAACTGCTATGTCACGCTCCTCATCCAATAGGTCCAAAGCGTCTTGCTGCCGCCTCGTTGTCCGCTTCAACATAAGCTGCCACACGAGGTGAATCATGACGGATGTCATCGGGGAGAACCGCCTCCGCTCCATAGACCATAAAGAACGGTGTGTATCCTGTGGATCTGTTGGGCGTAGTGTTGATACTCCATAACACGGATGGTAGTTCTTCTACCCAACAACCCGGTGTCCTCTCGCAAAGGGACCATAAGCCGGGCTTGATGCCTCTCAAGATCTCTTGATTAGCCCTTTCCGCTTGACCATTGGACTGTGGGTGGGCTATCAAGAAACGTCAAGCCGGATGTGTTCACGTCGCAGAACTCTTTCATGGCACCTTTGGACAAATTGGTACCATTATACGTGATGATACGGGTGGAAAACCAAACCAGAAAATCACCTTTTTGATGAACTGAACCGCCATGGCGCGTCACACTTGCTAATGAGTTACGCCTCTACCCACTTGGTAAATTTATCAACCGCCACCAAGAGGTGGGTCTTCTTGTCCTTGGACCTTTTGAAAGGTCTGACCATATCCAGCCCCCAAGTCGCAAACGGCCAAGTAATTGGAATCATCCTCAATTCTTAGGCCGGTACATGAGCACGTCTGGAAAACTTTTGGCAACCATCACATCGTCTGACCCGATCTTCCGCATCAGCATGAGCAGTCAACCAATAGAAACCGTGGCAGAATGCTTTAGCCACCAAGGATTTTGAACCGGCGTGGTGACCACAATCTCCTTCGTGGATCTCATGCAATATTTCACAGCCTTCCTCAGGGGACACACATCGTTGAAACGCCCCTGACACGCTGCAATGATGCAATTCGCCATTAACAATGGTCATAGACTTGGATCGCGGATTATCCGTCAGCCAACGTCTCATCTTCTGGTAACTCGCCCCGGTTCATGTACGCAAGATAAGGAAGTGTCCAATCTGGAGTGACGTGAAGAGCTGCCACCAATTGAGCCTCCGGATCAGGAATAGCCAAATCCGCTTCACCAGGGAGCTTGACCGACGGGTTATACAGTACGTCCAGAAAAACATTGGGCGGGACCGGTTTACGTTGAGAGCCCAACCGGCTTAAAGCGTCCGCCGCTTCATTCTTCCGACGGTCCACGTGGTCCACCTGATAGCCCTTGAAATGACCTGCAACAATGTCCACCTCACGACAATATGCAGCCATGAGTGGGTCCTTTGAATCCCAAGTGCCAGACACCTGTTGAGCCACTAGGTCCGAGTCACCAAGCACTTAACCCGCTTAGATTCATCTCCTTAGCCATCTGGAGACCATGGAGCAAGGCTTCATACTCAGCTGCATTGTTAGTACAAGGGAACATTAAGCGGAGAACGTAACAGAACTTGTCACCTCGTGGGGAAGTTAATACGACTCCAGCCCCCGAGCCCTCCAATTGCCTGGATCCGTCAAAATGGATGGTCCAATATGTGTGATCTGGCTTTTCTTCAGGTGCTTGCAACTCCGTCCAATCATTAATGAAATCCACAAGTGCTTGAGACTTCACCGCCGTCCGAGGCACGCATTTGAACCGTGCGGCCCAAGCTCTATAGCCCACTTGGCAATCCGGCCAGTCGCTTCCCGGTTCTGTATGATATCGCCTAAAGGAGCAGAACTGACCACCGTGATGGGGTGCCCTTGGAAATACTGCTTCAGCTTCCGGCTTGCCATGAAAACTCCATATACCAGCTTCTGCCAATGCGGATACCTTTGCTTAGATTCAATAAGTACCTCACTGATATAGTAAACCGGACGTTGAACCGGATGCTCCTTCCCTGCCTCCTTCCGCTCCACCACAATGGCCACGCTGACCGCCCTGGCGTTAGCCGCAACATATAGCAGAAGCGGCTCCTTGTCAATGGGAGCGGCGAGCACAGGCGGGTTGGCCAATTGCCGCTTTAAGTCCTCAAATGCCTTATCAGCCGCGGGACTCTGCATAAACCGATCTGTTTTTTCAAAGATCTGGTACAAAGGGATGGCCTTCTCCGAGGCGGCTGATAAACCGGCTCAACGCGGCAATCTGGCCTGCCAAACGCTGGACATCGTTAATACACTTCGGTTTAGCCAGGGAGGTGATAGCCGTAATCTTTTCCGGATTAGCTTCAATTCCCCTGTTGGACACGAGAAAACCCAATAACTTGCGTGCCGGAACACCAAAAGCACATTTGGCCGGGTTGAGCATCATCTTGTAAACCCGTAGGTTGTCAAAGGTTTCCTTCAAATCGTTAATCAGTGTCACTTTCTCCCTTGACTTGACGACAATGTCATCTACATAGGCGTGCACATTACGGCCGATCTGCTTGTGCAGACAATTCTGTACACATCATTGATAAGTTGCCTGGGCGCTTTTGAGCCCAAAAGGCATGGATACATAGCAGAAGTCTCCAAAGGGGGTGATAAACGCCGTTTTCTCCTGTTCCTTAACTGCCATTTTGATCTGATGATACCCAGAATATGCATCCAAAAAACTCAACCGTTCACAACCCGCAGTGGCATCAATAATCTGGTCAATGCGGGGGAGGGCAAAAGGATCTGCTGGACAAGCTTTGTTAAGGTCCGTGTAATCCACACACATACGCCAGGTGCCGTTTTTCTTAAGGACCAGCACCAGATTAGCCAGCCACTCAGGATGGAAAACTTCAACAATAAAGCCAGCTGCCAAGAGCCTGGCTACTTATTCACCAATAGCTTTGCGTCTTTCTTCGTTAAACCGGCAGAGGAACTGTTTCACCGGTTTGTACTTAGGATCCACATTAAGAGTGTGCTCAGCGAGTTGCCTCGGTACACCTGGCATGTCAGAAGGCTTCCATGCAAAAATGTCCCGATTCTCACGGATGAACTCGATGAGCGCGCTTTCCTATTTCGGATCCAAGTTGGCACTGATGCTGAACTGCTTGGACGAATCGCCAGGCACGAAGTCAACAAGCTTAGTCTCAGCTGCCGATTTGAATTTCAGGGCCGGATCATGCTCTGTAGTTGGCTTCTTCAATGGAGTCATGTCCGCCGGATCAACATTGTCCTTATAGTACTTCAGCTCCTCGGTGGCACAAACCGACTCACAGAAGCTGCATCTCCTTCTCGCACTCCAAAGCGACCTTACGGCTTCCGTGAACCGTTATGGTCCCCTTGTGACCCGGCATCTTGAGCTGTAAATACACATAACAGGGTCGTGCCATAAATTTGGCGTAAGCCAGTCGCCCGAATAGGGCATGGTAGACTTTGGATTTTTACCACTTCAAACGTCAATGTTTCTGATCTGGAGTCATAATCATCACCAAAGGCCACTTCCAGAGCTATTTTACCAACATGATATGCTGACTTGCCAGGTACCACACCATGGAACACTGTATTGGACGGCTTGAGATGTTTATCCGTTAGTCCCATACGACGGAAGGTCTCATACTACAGGATGTTAATGCTGCTCCCTCCAACCATGAGTACCTTGGTGAACTTATAATCTCCCACCTGAGGTGCCACCACCAGGGCTAGCTGACCCGGATTGTCGACCCGGGGAGGATGATCCTCTCTACTCCATATAATGGGCTGCTTCGACCAGCGTAGGTAATGGGGCACGGCCGGTTCAACGGCGCTGATCGCCCGCTTCGAACCTTCCGGTCTCGCTTGTCTAAGCTAGTGGTGAAGACATGGTACTGCCCACTATTCAACTGCTTTGGGTTGCTCTGATAACCCGACTGTTGTTGCTGGTTGTATCCACCTTGGTTATTCTGATTGTTCTGATTGTTATGTCCGCCCGGATTACCATTAAATCCTGAACCGGAATTTCCTCCATCGTCAACCGGCCCGGATCCTGAACCGCCGCCAGAGCCGTGATCATACCGGAAAGCATTAGAACTCTTGAACTCCTGCATAATGTAGCAATCCTTCCAGAGGTGGTTTGCTGGCGTCTCCTTCGTCCCATGCTTCGGACAAGGTTGATTCAATAGATAGTTCAAGCGGTCCGGATTGGGATTAGGCGCTCCACTTTGATTCGGCTGTTTACCCTTGCGTCGCTGGCCCTTGTCCTGTGCGTTGGTATTAGCTACAAAGTCCATGTTGCCGTCCGCTTTACGCTTGCCATTACCTGCTGAGTGATGTTGCTGGCCCTTGGAGTTGTTGTTCTTCCTTCCCTTCCCTGTCTTGTCATCGTCAGACTCGGGATCCTTGCTACTATCAGAATCAGCATACTTCACTAAAGCGCCCATTAGAGTTCCCATGTCATTACAAAATCGCTTCATGCGCCCCAACTTTAACTTCAGAGGCTGAAACCGGCTGTTGCCCTCCAGGGTTAAGATCGCAGAGTCAGCGTTGATCCGGTCTGACGAGTGCAAGATTTCCGAAACGCGGCGTACCCAATGGGTTGTTGACTCCCCTTCCCCCTGGACACAAGCCGCCAAGGCCACTACGGACATGGGCTGCTTACAGGTATCTTTGAAATTCTAGATAAACCGGGTTCGCAACTGGGCCCATGAACTGATAGAATTGGGCGGCAAGCTCTTTAACCAAGTACGGGCCGTCCCTTCAAGCATCATGGTAAAATACTTTGCACACGCGGCCTCATCCACATCTAGCATCTCCATGGCCATCTCATAGCTCTCTATCCATGCTTACGGAGATAAATCAGCGGTGTAATTTGGCACCTTGCGGACCCTTGAAGTCTTTGGGCAAGCGACGCGTTGAAAGCGGCGGGATCAAATAGGGCACCCCAAGCTAGAAGCGACCCCTGGCTCGACTGAGGTGGTGGGGCGAACCAGCGTAAGCGGACGCGCCTCGTTCTGTGCTGCTAACTCGGCCTCCCTTCGTGCCCGGGCCCGGTCCACCACTTCCTGAGCATCGCGAATACCGCCTGCCGGGTTATGGCCATGGGCCGCTTCACGGTGCCGTGCGTTGCTCGATACAGCCGGTTCATCCATACGCCTGCTGTAGCTCCTGCTCGGACGTGGGGTGGAATGAATCCGGTCACGGCTGTACGAGTATGCTTCCTGTTGGATCAAAGCGGTTCGAAGAAGCTCCTTAACCCGGCGTGTCTCTACTGCCTGCGGAGAATCTCCTTCGATCGGGATGGCCTCCAATCGTGAAGCGGCAGCGACAAGATTGTCCATAGGATTAGAATAATGACCCGGAGGTGTTCGGACGGCGGAGGCATCATATTGTTCTCGCCGAGGGGTTCCATGAGGCGGGTTGGATCGGCGCGCTGGCCTGGCGCCTCGGCCCGGTTTACCTCTGGCGGATTACTGGTTCCCGCCCCTGGGGTGTGAAAGAGGTTTCTAGCGTCGAAAACTGAAGGCAAACGGGACCTGTGTTTCCGCTTTAAGACCTCATGCGATGCGTTCTGGTCCAACATAAGCTTATAGGCCTGGGCATCCAAAGCAGCCCGCTCTGCGACCATCCTGTCGTTCTTAGCTGCCAGGTCTGCTTTGGCCTGCGCGATCTGCTCTCTCACCTTTGCAACTTCTGTGTTGTGGGCATCTTGATCCGCCGGATTGGCCTCTGCCATAAGCACAGCTAGTCGGCGCGAATGGTCGATAAAACTTGAGCCGGCGAGTGCACAGGACCTCCTGCCCCGGTTGCTGCCGCCACTGATGGTCCGGAGAGCATCACCGCCGCAGTCGAAGAGTGAAGCGCCGCTTGTGTACTGGCCATAAATATTCCAACCCAGTTGGGCTGATCGTAGGGGCCCGGAATACTATCGCCATCAGAACAGCCCCTCATCTGGTCGTCTTGCAACTGGTACAACGATTCGGTTTCTCCGGTCGAGGACTCGTCACCGGAATAGACGACGGCCTCGCTACCATATCCCGATTCGTCCTCATGGTTTCCTCCGTGGATGACTCCCACGAAGGCGTGCTTCACGGCCGGTTTAACCTGGGCGGATCTCGTACGCTGAGCCGTCTCGACGAGGTCGGTGCAGATGTCCGGCTCAGGCCCTAGCTCACCAATCTTGCCGATGAAAACGTGTATGCCACCAAAGGGGACCCGGTATCCGTACTCGATTAAGCCGGCCTCGGGGCCCCATCCTGCGTCGTCGATGTAGAGCTTGCCGTGACGACTCTTGGTCATCCGGCCCACAGCATAGCCTTCGAGTCCTTCGAACTTGCCCTTCAAGATCATCAAACCATCGTGCGATAGCCCCACGGTGGGCGCCAACTGTCGTGGTTTTGTCACGGCAGTTGTCCTCGTGAAAGGACTTAGTCGTGGAGCCATCGCTACGGGTTAACTTGAAGGGGTTAAAGCAGACGCAAAGACACAAGAGTTTATACTAGTTCGGCCCCTTAGATGAAGGTAAAAACCTACGTCTAGTTGTGATGGGATTGATGTGGTTTCGATGACTAGGGAGCAAATAAGCTTCGCCTAGGCCTCGAGTTGTTGTTGTCTGTCTTGAACCGCCGCTGGGTCGTCCCTTTATATACACAGGTTGACGCCCGACCGGTCTACAGAGTCCCGAGCCGACCTATGCAAAGTGTCCGGCTTGGTCTCTCTCCTTTCTAACTTATATTACAAGTTTACATAATCATGGCGGTTTACCACTACGGGCCCTAATCCGCCTTTGGGCCGTGGGCTTCCTAGCTTTACTAGTTGAACGCTATCTTCAAGACCTTCATGGGCTTCAACACAGTCTAAGGTGAACCGGGCCCTCCTGGCCGGTTTATACTTAGTAGCTATATCCTCAACAGAACTTGTCGGAGACTTCATATCTCTCGACCTGGGCATGAGCTTGAAAAACCATTTTCAGCTCCTCGAACATCTCATATGCTCCGTGTTGCTCAAAACGCTTTTGGAGCCCCGGTTCTAAGCTGTAAAGCATTCCGCACTGAACGAGGGAGTAATCATCAGCACGAGACTGCCAAGCATTCATAATGTCTTGGTTCTGCAGGATGGGTGCTTCACCTAGCGGTGCTTCTAGGACATATTGTTTCTTGGCTGCTATGAGGATGATCCTCATGTTCCGGACCCAGTCCGAATAGTTGCTGCCATCATCTTTCAGCTTGGTTTTCTCTAGGAACGCGTTGAAGTTCATGGTGACATGAGCGTTGGCCATTTGATCTACAAGACATTTTGCAAAGATTTTAGACTAATGTTCATGATAATTAAGTTCATCTAATTAAATTATTTAATGAACTCCCACTCAGATTTGACATCCCTCTAGTCATCTAAGTGTTACATGATCCGATTCGACTAGGCCGTGTCCGATCATCACGTGAGACGGACTAGTCATTGTCGGTGAACATCTCCATGTTGATCGTATCTTCCATACGACTCACGTTCGACCTTTCGGTCTCTTGTGTTCCGAGGCCATGTCTGTACATGCTAGGCTCGTCAAGTTAACCCTAAGTGTTTTGCATGTGTAAAACTGTCTTACACCCGTTGTATGTGAACATAAGGATCTATCACACCCGATCATCACATGGTGCTTCGAAACGACGAACTTTAGCAACGGTGCACAGTTAGGGGGAACACTTTCTTGAAATTATTATAAGGGATCATCTTATTTACTACCGCCGTTCTAAGTAAACAAGATGCATAAAACATAATGAACATCACATGCAATTATATAAATTAGTGACATGATATGGCCAATATCATATAGCTCCTTTGATCTTCATCTTCGGGGCTCCATGATCATCTTGTCACGGCATGACACCATGATCTCCATCATCATGATCTCCATCATCGTGTCTCCATGAAGTTGCTCGCCAACTATTACTTCTACTATTATGGCTAACACGTTTAGCAATAAGGTAAAGTAATTTACATGGCGTTGAATCAATGACACGCAGGTCATACAATAATTAAGACAACTCCTATGGCTCCTGCCGGTTGTCATACTCATCGACATGCAAGTCGTGATTCCTATTACAAGAACATGATCTCATACATCATAATATATCATTCATCATTCATCACAACTTCTGGCCATATCACATCACATGACAATTGCTGCAAAAACAAGTTAGACGTCCTCTAATTGTTGTTGCATCTTTTACGTGGCTGCAATTGGGTTCTAGCAAGAACCTTTTCTTACCTACGAATAACCACAACGTGATTTGTCAACTTCTATTTACCCTTCATAAGGACCCTTTTCGTCGAATCCGCTCCAACTAAAGTGGGAGAGATAGACACCCGCTAGCCACCTTATGCAACTAGTGCATGTCAGTCGGTGGAACCTATCAAACGTAAGCGTACGTGTAAGGTCGGTCCGGGCCGCTTCATCCCACAATACCGCTGAAGCAAAATAAGACTAGTAACGGCAATAAAGTTGACAACATCTACGCCCACAACTGATTTGTGTTCTACTCGTGCAATAGAGAACTACGCATCGACCTAGCTCATGATGCCACTGTTGGGGAATGTTGCATAAAAATAAAAAATTTCCTACGTTCACCAAGATCCATCTATGAGTTCATCTAGCAACGAGTGAGAGAGATGCATCTACATACCCTTTGTAGATTGCGTGCGGAAGCGTTCAAGGGAACGGGGTTGAGGGAGTCGTTCTCGTCGTGATCCAAATCACCGGAGATCCTAGCGCCGAACGGACGGCACCTCCGCGTTCAACACACGTACGGTCAGCGTGACGTCTCCTCCGTCTTAATCCAGCAAGGGGGAAGGAGAGGTTGATGAAGATCCAGCAGCACGAGGCGTGGTGGTGGATGCAGCAGTACTCCGGCAGGGCTTCGCCAAGCAACTGGGGAGGAGGAAGAGGTGTAGCAGGGGGAGGGAGGCGCCAAGTGTAAGGGTGCGGCTGCCCTCCCTCCCCGTTATATAGGCCCCTTGGGGGCGCCTGCCCTCTAGAACCCATCTAGATGGGGCGGCGGCCATGGGGAGGCTTGCCCCCAAGGCAAGTGGGCGCTTCACCCTAGGGTTTCCAACCCTAGGCGCAGGGGGCCCAAGTGGGCGCACCAGCCCACCAGGCTGGTTCCCTCCCACTTCAGCCCACGGGCCCTCCGGGATAGCTGGCCCCACCGGTGGACCTCGGGACCCTTCCGGTGGTCCTGCACAATACCGGTAACCCCAAATTCTCCCGATGGCCGAAATAGCACTTCCTATATATAATTCTTTACCTCCGGACCATTACGGAACTCCTCGTGACGTCCGGGATCTCATCCGGGACTCCGAACAACATTCGATTTGCTGCATACTCATATTCATTCAACCCTAGCGTCACCGAACCTTAAGTGTGTAGACCCTATGGGTTCGGGAGACACGTAGACATGACCGAGACGGCTCTCCGGTCAATAACCAACAGCAGGATCTGGATACCCATGTTGGCTCCCACATGCTCCTCGATGATCTCATCGGATGAACCACGATGTCGAGGATTCAAGCAACCCCGTATACAATTCCCTTTGTCAGACGGTATGTTACTTGCCCGAGATTCGATCGTCGGTATCCCAATACCTCGTTCAATCTCGTTACCCGGCAAGTCACTTTACTCGCACCGTAATGCATGATCCCGTGACCAGACACTTGGTCACTTTGAGCTCATTATGATGATACACTACCGAGTGGGCCCAGTGATACCTCTCCGTAATACGGAGTGACAAATCCGATCTCGATCCGTGTCAACCCAATGCAGACACTTTCGAGATACCTGTAGTGCACCTTTATAGTCACCCGATTACGTTGTGACGCTTTGGTACACCCAAAGCACTCCTACGGTATCCGGGAGTTACACGATCTCATGGTCTAAGGAAGAGATACTTGACATTGGAAAAGCTCTAGCAAAAGCGAACTACACGATCTTGTGCTATGCTTAGGATTGGGTCTTGTCCATCACATCATTCTCCTAATGATGTGATCCCGTTATCAATGACATCCAATGTCCATAGTCAGGAAACCATGACTATCTATTGATCACCGAGCTAGTCAACTAGAGGCTCACTAGGGACATGTTGTGGTCTATCTATTCACACGTGTATTACGATTTCCGGATAACAAATTATAGCATGAATAAAAGACAATTATCACGAACAAGGAAATATAATAATAATCCTTTTATTATTGCCTCTAGGGCATATTTCCAACATCTTGGCTATATGCATCAGAGCAAATGATGTAAATATAGGAAATATATCTTCATGTTCATGAGTCCTTCTTGCAAACAGTATGTACATCAGCAAGAAATCCTCATACACATGACTGTGATGCATATACTTACCTTGTGGTCTTGAGTTGGCTTAGGAAGGAATGAACCTGAGTAAACAAGATTAGACAACACAGATACACCTACTAGCCAGAGCAAACAAAAGAAACCACAAGAGAACCAAGACTGGGATGACATGTAGAGAGTGAGTACTAAGTACCCATTGGGTATAGACATGTCCCCAATGGTAAAGATATGCAATAAAATCAGAGATTTCCTTCCCTTCGATGTCTTGCTCCCCCTGAATCTTGCATTGGGATATTGGGAGAAGATAGGGAACAGAAAATCAGAGCAAAAGAAAAAAAAACAGAGCATGAGCTTAATGCAAGCAATCAAATATGATCAAATATGAACATGTCTTTCCCCTCTTAAAGACATGTAATTTCTCTCCTCTTGAACACCAAGCATCTGAGGTCTGAGGTTTCTTACACACACTCCCCCTGAGTATCCTCTCCCCCTATAGAAATGATTAAGCATAGAGCTTTGATGTGATCTCTCTCTCCCCCTTTGACATCAATTTCCAAGAATGTCTTTTCTGGATTTTTGTGTTATTGCATAAGGGTTTGGTCCTTGAGTCACAAAGCAAGTTGAATGTGATGATGGTAGAGGACAAGAATCACTGAGTGGAGCTGGAGCAAAAGGACTGCAGGAATAAGTGGTAAGTTGTCTTTCCTGTAGTGAAATCGGTAGCACCGAGTTGTGTGCTTTGGTGGCACCGAGAGAATTCGGTTGGGCCGAAGAAAACAGACCGGTGTGACCAAGTTCATCATAGTAAAACACTTGTCACCTCAGCTCACTAGGCACTTTAAGATCTCACAAGGATTTGCAAGGAATTAGCTAAAAGATTTGCAATGAATTGGATGCAGAAAATGCAGAACAAGAAGAAATGAAAAGATCTAGATGAAGAACAAATACGCAAGAGACAAATGCTAAAGGAAACACAAGAGAACTTCATCTAGAAGTGGGAGGTGACAAAGTCACCTATGTTAGAGTATATTGACTTAGGAGTCAAGTGAGATCACTTGATCTTTGGTCATACTCATCGTTTAAGCTCAAAATGGGGTCACCATTTTTTCGTTTAAGCTTCTTGATGTATTCACGTCTCACTACTACAAAAAGGGCTATAGATAGAATGGCCACTAATGGCGCACCTGTCATGTGGTGCGCCATTACTATATTCTAATGGCGCACCATGCCTCGGTGCGCCATTAGTAATATATTACTAATGGCGCACCTGGTGTGTGGTGCGCCATTAGTAGTTTTGAAAAAAAACATAAAAAAAATTTTGTTACTAATGGCGCACCATGTCCACCGTGCGCCATTAGTAGTTGACATAGTAATGGCGCACCACATCCGCCGTGCACCATTAGTAGTTTTGAAAAAAAAGTAAAAAAAATAAAAATATATTTGTTACTAATGGCGCACCATGTCTCAGTGCGCCATTACTAACTTGCCCCAACACCGAATGCACCCCCCCCCCCCCCCGTGGATCGCCTTTTCAGTTTTAAAAAAATAAAAGAAAATGGTGGAAATGTCAAAAAAATAAAAGAAAATAAGTTTCCCATGTGATATGTGGTCTAGTTGTTGGGAAAATTTACAAATATGAATTTCGACTTTATTTGCAAAATCTCTCTGAAAATTTGTAAAATGGCCATAACTTTTGCATACGAACTCGGATGAAAAAGTTTTTTATATGAAAAATCATCTACTCGAAAATCCCCAAAAACCTAACAGAAAAAAAGTTAAACATTTTCAAAAATCCCCAAAACCCTAACAGAAAAAAAGTTACGGGGCTTTCAAGATCTAGAGGCAGAAAAATTCAAAAAATTTCAAACTTACTAGTGGTGCACCGTGGATGTGGTGCACCACTAGTAACAGAAAAAAAATTGGTTTTGAATTTTTTTTTTGAATTTTTTTTCAAAAATTGATACATAATATGACCGGGAAGTTTGAAATATTTTTCAAAATTTCATCATAGTCATGAACATGAACAAAGCCCTAGACATCAACAAGGTATAATAGGATTGATATGCTAGATATATCAACAAGTGCGTGTGAAGTGAGATGTTGCTAGTGTTGGATAGAACTCTGAAGTTAAGTGTGCTTGGGCTGGAGTAGTGTGAGGATGGGTGACCTTTCGGGAAGTTTGACCACGGAGTGCAATTTGATCTGAGATTAAGCATATTGACCCGAGATTAAGCCATAGTGAACTGAGATTAAGAAAAAAACGAAAAAAAATTGAAAAAAAATTGAAAAAAGAAATTTGAAAAAAAAATCTGAAAAAATATTGTTACTAATGGCGCACTTCATTGTGGTGCGCCATTAGTATCATTAGTATACAAATACTAATGGCGCACGGTGCGCCATTAGTATAGGCGCACCACATGTGCGCCATTAGTAGGCCTTTTTCTAGTAGTGTCTTGTTGAGTTGCTTTATCCCATGACTTGGAGTAAAGCTTCTCTAAGATGGAATAGCATACCTTGGGTGGTGGTGTTGTCGATCTTGATCATGTAGTCGAACTTGTGTGGGTTGCTCAAGGTTGATGTAGCTCATCAAGAGTTGGGAGCATCACTTGGAGTTTGAGTTCATCTTCCTACATGAGTTAGCTTTGCAAGGAAGAGCACTTGTGTATCCAAAATGGCAATCATACAATTTAACATAGAATGAGTCAAAGGATATATTTGAGGGGTTTTGTGCTTCCTTGACTTCAACCACCATTGTATAGAGACTTGATGATGTAGAGATTGCTCAAGATGTGAGTGAGTTGCAATCTCATGGATTTAGTTTCATCCAAGTACCTACAAGTGTTAGATAGCATACAAGGGTGCAAAAGTATCCAAGACATATAGATAGCATCATGAAAGAAATATCAAGGATTAGTCAAAGACTCATGCCTTGCATGTATCCAAATGGAGTTCCTACTCCAAGTTTGAAGCATTAATGATGTTCAATTCACCTCTCAAATGGCAAAAGACTTTCTCATCAAGCGGTTTGGTAAATATATCCGCTAATTGCTTATCGGTGCGAACATGCTTAAGATTAATGTCCCCTTTGGCAACATGGTCTCGAATGAAATGATGGCGAACTTCAATATGTTTAGTTCGAGAATGTTGCACGGGATTGTGAGCAATCTTAATAGCACTTTCATTGTCACATAGCAATGGAACATGTTTCACATATATCCCATAATCTTTAAGAGTTTGGGTCATCCAAAGTAATTGAGCACAACATGAACCAGCGGCAATGTATTCCGCTTCGGCGGTGGATAAGGATACCGAGTTTTGTTTCTTGGAGGACCAAGACACAAGAGATCTACCAAGAAATTGACAAGTACCCGAAGTGGACTTTCTATCAAACTTGTCTCCGACATAGTCGGAACCGGAGTATCCAACAAGATCAAAGGAAGACCTCTTAGGATACCAAATGCCAAAATTTGGTGTATGTATTAAGTATCTCACTATCCTTTTCACAGCCTTAAGATGACATTCTTTAGGTGCCGCTTGATATCGTGCAAACATGCACACACTTAGCATAATATCGGGACGAGAGGCACATAGATACAACAATGAACCAATCATAGAGCGGTTAACTTTTTGATCAACCGGTTCACCATCTTTGGTCAAATCAAGATGTCCACTAGTAGGCATGCGTGTAGTCATACCTTTGCATTCTTGCATATTGAACTTCTTGAATAAGTCCTTGGTGTACTTTGTTTGAGAGACAAAGGTACCTTCCTTAGTTTGCTTGATTTGCAAACCGAGAAAGAATTTGAGTTCACTCATCATAGACATCTCAAACTTCTCCGGCATTAGCTTTCCAAACTTCTCACTAAAATGAGGGTTAGTCGAACCAAATATAATATCATCAACATAAATTTGGCACACAAATAGCTCTCCATTGACCCTTTTAGTAAAAGGGTAGAATCAATTTTACCAATTTCAAAGCCTTTTTCTATAAGGAACTTGGTCAAGCATTTATACCACGCTCTAGGAGCTTGTTTAAGACCATAAAGGGCTTTGTGAAGTTTGTAGACATGATTAGGTTTCTTAGGATTGACACAGCCGGGAGGTTGCTTAACATAAACTTCCTCATCAATTTCACCATTTACAAAAGCACTTTTAATGTCCATTTGGAACAAGGTGATATCATGGTGATTAGCATAAGCAAGTAAGATCTTGAATGGACTCAAGTCTAGCAACGGGAGCATATGTCTCACCATAGTCCATACCTTCGACTTGAGTGTAGCCTTGGGCGACTAGGCGTGCTTTGTTGCGGACGACTTGACCATCTTCATCTTGCTTGTTGTGAAACACCCATTTGGTACCAATGATGTTGTGGTTGTTGTCGGGCTTCTCGACCAATGTCCATACTTGATTTCTCTCAAAGTTGTGTAGCTCTTCATGCATAGCGTTAATCCAATCCAGATCTTCCAATGCTTCTTCAACCTTCATAGGTTCAATGCTAGAGATGAATGAGTAATGTTCACAAAAGTTAGCTAAACGAGTTTTAGAGCGAGTGATTCTCCCGGTTTGGATATCATTATAGATTTGCTCGACGGGATGATCTTTGGCGATTCTTGCTTTCGAACTTCGTGGGAGCTTTGGCTTGGCTCGGGGTGGAACATCTTCTTCATCTTGTTCTTCTTCTTGGCCTTCTTCATTGTTGACGTTCTCATTCTCTTGTCGTGGTGGAGAAGGAGGTTGTTGATGTTAATCTTGGTGTGCTTGCTCGTTTTCTTCGTCTTGGTGTGTCCCACTTGTGGATGCTTCCATATCAATTCTTGGTTCACCTTGTCGTGAGATAGAAGCTTCCACTTGGACGGACGAGGTACTCTCCTTCACCTCCGTTGGACGAATCTTGCCAATAGAAAAGTCTTGGGTTGCTTCCGAAGGGTCTTTGTCCCCTACATCAATTGGCAATTGCTCTACTTGCAAGCCGTTAGATTCATCAAACTTCATATCTACCGTCTCTTCAACCTTTCGGGTGAAATTGTCGTAGACACGGTAAGTGTGAGAGATTGAGCCATAACCAAGTAGGAAACCTTCATAAGATTTAGGAGCAAATTTAGAATGACAATGCTTATCAAGAATGTAGCATTTTGAGCCAAATACTCAAAAGTATCCAACTTGGGTTTTGTTACCGGTGATAAGCTCGTATGTCGTTGATACGTCTCCAACGTATCTATAATTATTGATTGCTCCATGCTACTTTATCTACTGTTTTAGCTTTATTGGGCTTTATTTTCCACTTTTATATTACTTTTGGGACTAACCTATTAACCGGAAGCCCAGCCCAGAATTGCTGTTTTTTGCCTATTTCAGTATTTCGAAAAAAAGGAATATCAAACGGAGTCCAAACGGAATGAAACCTTCGTGAACGTGATTTTCTCGCCGAACATGATCCAGAGAACTTGGAGTGCAAGTCAAGAAGCAACCGGAGCCTCCACGAGATAGGATGGCACGCCCCCTGTCTCGTGGGCCCCTCGGGTGGCCACCGACGTACTTCTTCCTCCTATATATACCTACGTACCCCGAAAACATCCGGGGGCACCACGAAACACAATTTCCACCACCGTAACCTTCTCAGATCCGCGAGATCCCATCTTGGAGCCTTCGTCGGCACTTTCTGTCGGAGGGAATCAAGCACGGGGCCTCTACATCAACATCCTTGCCCCTCCGATGAGTTGTGAGTAGTTTACCACAGACCTCACGGGTCCATAGTTATTATCTAGATGGCTTCTTCTCTCTTTTGGATCTCAATACAATGTTCTCCCCCTCTCTTGTGGAGATCTATTCGATGTAATCTCTTTTTGCTGTGTGTTTGTCGAGATCCGATGAATTGTGGGTTTATGATTAAGTTTATCTATGAATAATATTTGAATCTTCTCTGAATTCTTTTATGTATGATTAAGTTATCTTTGCAAGTCTCTTCGAATTTTCGGTTTAGTTTGGCCTACTAGATTGATATTTCTTGCCATGGGAGAAGTGCTTAGCTTTGGGTTCAATCTTGCGGTGTCCTTACCCAAAGGATGTAAAGGGTTGCAAGGCACGTATTGTATTGTTGCCATCGAGGATAACAAGATGGGGTTTATATCATATTGCATGAGTTTATCCCTCTACATCATGTCATCTTGCTTAATGCGTTACTCTGTTCTTATGAACTTAATACTCTAGATGCATCTTTGGATAGCGGTCGATGTGTGGAGTAATAGTAGTAGATGCAGAGGCAGGAGTCGGTCAACTTGTTATGGACGTGATGCCTATATACATGATCATGCCTAGATAATCTCATAACTATGCGCTTTTCTATCAATTGCTCGACGGTAATTTGTTCACCCACCGTAATACTTAAGCTATCTTGAGAGAAGCCTCTAGTGAAACCTATGGCCCCCGGGTCTATCTCTTATCATATTTGCTTTCAATCTACTTTTATTTGCATCTTTACTTTTTGCATCTATACCAAAAATACCAAAAATATTATTTATTATCTTTATTAGATCTCACTTTCGCAAGTGGCCGTGAAGGGATTGACAACCCCTCTATTGCGTTGCTGCGGGTTCTCAGTTTGTTTGTGTAGGTGCGTGGCACTTTTGAGGAGCCTCCTACTGGATTGATACCTTGGCTCTCAAAACTGAGGGAAATACTTATGTTACACTTTGCTACATCACCCTCTCCTCTTCGAGGAAAACCAACGCAAGCTCAAGACGTAGTAGCCGTCTTGCCGAGTAGCTTGTGAAGATACAAGCGATTTGTTGCATGACAAGCTGTCTCAACCGTTTCCGACCAAAAGTGTTTTGGAGTCTTGTACGCATCAAGCATCGTTCTTGCCATCTCAATAAGAGTCCGGTTCTTCCTCTCAACGACTCCATTTTGTCGAGGTGTGTACGTAGCCGAGAACTCATGTGAAATCCCCTCTTCGTCAAGAAAGGTATCCACATTTGCGTTCTTGAACTCCGTTCCGTTGTCGCTCCGAACCTTCTTGATCTTCACGTCAAATTGATTTTGGGCCTTCCTAGCGAAGTTTTTGAAGATCTTTTGGACCTGCGATTTGTCATCAAGAAAGAACACCCACATAAATCTTGAAAAATAATCAACTATGACTAGTCCAAACGAGTTACCACCGAGACTCTTGTAGGCATTTGGACCAAAGAGATCCATGTGAAGTAGCTCGAGTGGTCTTCTCGTGGTCATGATGTTCTCCGTGCGTGGAGTTCCTCCAACTTGTTTCCCTGCCTGACAAGCACTACAAAGTCTATCCTTGTCAAATATGACATCTTTTACTCCAAGGATATGATCACCTTTAATAAGCTTATCAAGATTTCGCATACCCACATGACCTAGCCTTCTATGCCACAGCCAACCCTTAGAAGATTTAGCAATTAAGCAAGTTCTAGGTTGAGCCTTTTTAGTGAAATCAACAATGTAAAGATCACCTCTACATATAGCGGTAAAGACTATTTTATGATTGTCTCATGAAACACTTGGCAATCTACTTCAGTGAATAGGACATTGAAACCGAAATCAGCAAGTCTAGAAACTGAAAGTAAATTATACCCAAGAGATTCAACGAGCATGACATTTTGTATGGAGCTATCATGTGAGATGGCCACCTTACCGAGGCCAACCACCTTACCCTTTGAGTTATCACCAAAAGTGACATATTTTCGAGGGCCGTCATTTTCAGCAAGCTCACGGAACATATCTTTATCTCCGGTCATATGATCAGTACATCCACTATCAAGGACCCATTCCTTTCCTCCGGCCATGTAGCCGCGAAGATTTGCCATAAGACCAAAGTGTCTCATCGCATCATCAAGATCATAGTCACTATCATCATCCTCATCATAGTATCCATGTTCAACATCATCTTGTGATTGATCAATTCCTAGAGAGGGTAATTCATTAGACAAATGATCATTTCTATGATTATCTTTATGGATTCTAATAGCTTTGGAAATAATATTGCTAATGATCCCAACATCTCCTATGGCACGCATGAGATTGGTAAGCTCAAATAAACAATCACCAAAGCTAGGATCACTTGAATTCATTTTACTCAAGGCAATAGACTTATGGAGAATTTCGTCTAAATTTTTCAAGGAATAATTTGGAAATCGTTCCTCAAGAAATCTTGATATGGTATAGGCACAATCAAGAGTAGGTAAACTAGCAATCAAATTTTGGGCAATCCTCTAATGATAAGATTTATGGTTCTAAGATTGTGAATCATGTCAAGATCCTCTTCGGGTGTAGGATGCAAAGGATCAATATGAGGTGCACAAGGACTAGTAATTTACTTGTTCAAATGATATTCATTGAAAATCTCAAGCATTTCAATTTGCCACTCATGAAAATATTCTCCATCAAGAATAGGCACTCTACGTCTAAGACTCCCCAAAGTAGACACATCCATCTTCCTCCAAAGGTGTTTAAACCAAGGCAATGGAGACCAATGCTCTGATACCAATTGAAAGGATCGAGAAAAGGTGTCTAGAGGGGGGTGAATAGACTCTAATCAAGAAAAGTTGCAGTTTTTAATTTCCTTTAGTTGATGTGAAGTTTGAGCACAATTTTAAACATTCACAATACATATCAAGCAAACATGCAAGCATACAAAGAGTATATGAGCAGCGGAAAGTAAAGCATGCAAGTTGCAAGAATGTAAAGAGATGGGATTGGAGTGTGCAAACGCAATTTGGAGACACGGAGATTTTTTATCCATGGTTCCGATAGGTGGTGCTATCGTACATCCATGTTGATGGAGACTTCAACCCACGAAGGGTAACGGTTGCGCGAGTCCACAGAGGGATCCACCTACGAAGGGTCCATGAAGAAGCAACCTTGTCTATCCCACCATGGCCGTCGCCCACGAAGGACTTGCCTCACTAGGGTAGATCTTTACGAAGTAGGCGATCTCCTTGCCCTTACAAACTCCTTGGTTCAACTCCACAATCTTTTCGGAGGCTCCCAAGTGACACCTAGCCAATCTAGGAGACACCACTCTCCAAGAAGTAACAAATTGTGTGTTGATGATGAACTCCGTGCTCTTGTGCTTCAAATGATAGTCTCCCCAACACTCGACTCTCTCTCATAGGATTGGATTTGGTAGAAAGAAGATTTGAGTGCAAAGCAACTTGGGGAAGGCTAGAGATCAAGATTTATGTGGTAGGAATGGAGTATATTGACCTCAACACAAGTGTAGGTGGTTCTCTCTCAGAAAATATGTATTGGAAGTGTAGGCTTGTTCTGATGGCTCTCTCCATGAATGAAGAGTGTGTGGAGGGGTATATATAGCCTCCACACAAAATCTAACCGTTACACAAAAATCACCAAACTCGGTGGGACCGAATCATTAAACTCGGTCGGACCGATTTGGTTCATAATGTGACCGTTAGGCATTTCGGTGGGACCGACTTGATCAACTCGATGGGACTGATGTGCTAGGGTTAGGGTAAATCCAAAACTCGGTTTGACCGATTACTCAAACTCGGTGGGACCGATTTGGGTAATAAGTGAAACAAAATGTTGGCCAAGCAAACTCGGTGGGGCCGGTTGCCAATCTCGGTGGGACCGAAACTATTGCAACAGACAACAGAGAGTTTGCAAGCCCATCTCGGTGAGACCGAGATCCCATCGGTGAGACCGAACTGATTAGGGTTTCTGGCAGTGGCTATGTCAACTGAACTCGGTGGCTCCGGATAGAAAGAATCGGTGGGGCCGAGTTGGACTTTTTGGATTAGGACATATGTGGAAGTGAGAAAGTGGTTGAGGGCTTTGGAGCATATCACTAAGCATTTTGAGCAAGCAAGCCATTAAGCAACACCTCATCCCTTCTTAATAGTATTGGCTTTCATATGGACTCAATGTGATCTTGGATTACTTAAAATAGAAAATGTAGAGTCCCGAGCTTTGAGCTTGAGACAATCCTTTGTCCTTAGCATCTTGAAGGGGTTCCACATCCTCTTGTCCATGCCACTCCATTGTTGAACTTAACTGAAACATACTAGGTAGAAGCATTAGTCCAACAAAAGATATGTTGACATTAATTACTAAAATCACCCAGGGAGAACTTGTGCTTTCACATCCGTCACGACTCTCCTCGTGTGGCGGCTTATGTTGAAGTGGACAATGAACAAGCGCGTCAAGAGGCGCTGGACCTATTAGATGAGAAGCGGGACATAGCGGCGGCTCGTTCGGCGATTTACCAGCAAGATCTGCGTCGTTACCACAGCCGCCGGGTTAAAACCAGAACTTTCCAAGAAGGCGACCTAGTGCTCCGGCTCATCCAGGATCAGACTAATATGCACAAGTTATCCCCACCTTGGGAAGGACCCTTTGTGGTCAGCAAGAATCTGAACAGCTGGTCATACTACCTTATCGATGTTCGAGAGCACAAAGACTCACGTAAATCGGAGGAGGAGACCCACAGGCCGTGGAATATTGCTCACCTTCGGCCTTATTACACTTGAGCTATTGGCTCCTCTGATGTACATATTATAATGTATATATTATGATTAAAATAATAAAGTAGGCATGCCTGTCAAAGCATGGCCTCTGTCATTTTCTCTTTGAATCATGAGTTTTTGGTCACTTGGGGGCTTGTTACCCAAATTAAAGGGACCAAAGAGAGTATGCTGCCAAAGCACAACTCAAACATAGTTTCGCATTGAGCATAGCTCAGAAATATTGCTTGGGGGCTCTTTTGTTTAAAGAACAAGAGTTGCTATAACCCTTGTAATAGGCTTAAAAGCCAGGCTTGGAAGCCATGTGTATTCACCTAAAACCCCGGGTTATCCTGCCTGTGCGCCAGATGCTTCTCCATAAGGTAATCCTGATTGACCCGGTGAACTCTTAACAGTCGATCTTTTCAACAAGACCCTGAACTGGTTAAGGTTAAAACGCTGGTCTGTCATGAGAGGGCACGGCTTACAGATAGCAAGGAGAAGCTCGGGCTGATAAAGCCGCCTTCCTTGAAACTTGGATAAATCGGCCTGTGATGCACGATGCTGCTCTAACCCCGCGTACTCCTGATAAGTCTATCTTTAAATAAGAACTGAACTTATCCGGGTTAAAATGTCGATTGGGTAAATGAGGGCCGGCTCACAGAAAGCGCGTACCTTCCAGTGGCTAATGCTAGTTTCATTGAAGAAGAAAATTTTGGCTTGGCGGCCTATCAAAGCCTCGAAATTTTTCTGTTGATTTGATTTGAAAGTCTCTTTTGCGTTTTCTCTTATGACATCGTCATTCATGGTTGAAAACCAATAAGGCTTATAATGCCTTATGAATCATATATCATAATACGCCGGTGTTTATTTACCCGGCCTGGCTTTTGACTATAAGTCGCCAGCATGACATAAAATAGTGTCCGGTGTTGATCGACCCGGCCTGGCTATATTCATAAGCCGGAAACGTATGATAATTCCTAATGATCAAGTTTTAGGTAATTGCCCTTATTCTACTAATTTGGTAAACCAACAATGTGATCAAATATCACAGGTATGACATATTCTGTTATAATTAAGCCAGTCTTGATAATAGGGGTGATTATGTATTAGGCATTATGACCCGTCCTGCGGTGAATCGTGGGACACTTGTGATATGTTTTTTTATACATGAACAGATTCAAATGTTGTTGTTATCAACATCAGTGGCAGATATTTAATTGACAATCTTCTGCAACGAGGAACGTGCACGATGGCACGACAGATTCGAAGTTTCACTATCCTATTACACAGCCTCCATTGGCTAAATAAAGACCAAAGTGTTTTTTTTCAAAAGCTCAAGTTTAAAAGCCGCCTGGCGGTTCAGTCTTCTTGTCCTTGCCGCTCGGAGTCTTCTGCGTCATCCTTTGTCGGCTCTTCATCTTCCTCCGCTGGCTGAAAAGTTGGTGATGACAAATCGATGCCAGATAAAGCTTCAAATTCAGCTTCATCATCTATAAGCTCAGACAGATCGATTTCAGGAGCAAAGGTGTGCTTACGGATTGGCGGGATTAAGTCCATCACTTTGTAAGCCGGAGTTGGCATCTTCTTATTCTCCTGGTCATAAGCTGGATGATACTTGGAGAGGTCCGAGTCATTGGCAATAAGAGTGGCCATTGGACGGATTTCCTTTACGCAGGGTGAGAAGTCTTTCTGATCGAAAGGCGTATCATCTTCTTTCAAGCTTGGGTAACCAGTAGCTACCTCAGACGGGTCAAGCTCTGGTACCCACTCCTTGGATCGGCTTAAAGCCGTCACAGCGCCGGCTCTAGCAGCTGATCGCTTTATCTCTTCAAGTCTTACAGGTAGCACAGGGAGTTTCTACAAAACATCTATCAACAAAGTTGGTACTTGACCTACTGGTGAAATAGAGGCTAATGTGGGTTGAGTCCCGGTGTACAGCTGCTCAACAAGTGTGTAGACAGCTTTCAGCTTCATCACCATGTCTTGATTGAGATTGCTGCTCCTGGGACCTGAAGATATTGCAGAATGCTTAAAATGGCGGGTTATATGATCAAAATAATGATTCACTTCAGATGCTTGATAAAAGCGACTTACCAAAGATAGCTGAAACCATCTGATTCACATGGTTTTTTAAACCAGAAAGCTCAGTGGTTACTTCTTCAAGTGTTGCCTCGGCCTTCTCAGCACGTTGGGTCAAAGCTGTCTTTTCCTCTGCCCAAGTCTTTTTCCCTGCTTCATAGCCGGTCTTCAGTTTTTCCGACTCATCCACGCTAAATTGGAATTTCGACTCAGCTTTCCGGGTCTCAGTTTCCTTAGTCGCCAGCTGGGTCTTGGATTGGGATTCCAGTTCAGCAGTGGCAGCCTGCATAAGGAGCAGAGTTGTCAAATATCAAGCTTATCAGATTACAAGTCCCAAGTCTTTTGCCAGCAACAACACTTGACACTTGGGGGCTAATGTCTATCGAAGCAAATTTTTCAAAACAACGGCTCTAATAATGTCCCAAGTACTTTGCAAGCAAGACTACTTGGCACTTGGGGGCTAATGCGTACCGTTTGTTTTTTCTTCATTATGAGCCGGAAGTGATGTAACTGTCCCAACCGACACATGGGGGTAATGCACTCAAGATCTTTCTTCTTATACAAAGACAACTTAGGACCGGCTCATTCCCATGGATTAAGCCGGCCCTTGGGGGCTACGGACGGAAAGCTCAATTGGTACAAACATCCAGTTTACATTTAAACCGGCCAAGGAGGGATTCTAGGACAGAAGCTATGGATTTTTCTGAAGTCTACAACCTATTCAATCTTATCACAGCTAGTCGACTTGGGGCTGGCAGGATGTGTATGCAAATTACTTAAAAAGTTGAAAGTCATACCTCATATTTTTGGTGCATCTGCTTCACCATATCAATTTCGAGGTCATGGCTAGTGTGGACCTGGCTAAGATAGCCGGAGAGGATTTCATTGCTACTCAGTTGCGACTAGTGAGAAATATCAAACTTTTGTTTCCGCCTCTCAATAACTTCTTGTTTGGCTGTATGCTTGGCCAGAGCTATTAGATTTCCCGGCTCTACAAAGCCGGTGCCAGTAATCAACACATCGTCATTTTGAGGCTCTGAAGGCTTAGGTGAACTTGAAGGGGAAGAAGTTGAAGGATTAATGGTAGTACCACCAACGCTAAGATTCAGAATCTCAGGAGGGGTGAAAGTGACAGTTTCTTCCGGCTGTTTATTGGAAGCCTCAGGGACAAGGATTTGTTGTTCCGGCTCAGGGATTTCAGGTGCTTCTGTTGGCTTGATCACTTTAGCCTTATTTGTTTGGCTTTGCTTGACCACTGAAGAGGTTATGACAAGTCAGTATTAATATAAGAACGTATGAAGGTATAGAGTAAAATGTTATTACCCAGGGGCAGTCTTGAAAGTCGGCATTTCAGTTTGTGATGAGCCGTCAGAAAAAGAATGAGCAAGTTCCTGGTCAATGATCATTATAAGAGTTAAGTGACAAATAAGCAAGACCCGTTGACAGTTCAGAAGAATTTTTCAAGTTTAAGCACCTCGTTTCGGCGTTTCCGGGGAGCAGGGGTGTTCGGTAAGCCGGAGGATAATTCATCACCTCCACTGGTCCGGGCCTGGCGACGGCTTTCATGTTGCTCTCATTTCAAAAGAAAGTGAGCATCTAAATAAGCCAAGGGGTGTGAAAACCTTACTTTCCGGGTTACTTGTCGAAGTTTCTGTCTTGGCAAAGATTCTGAGCCAGAGGAAATAATAGTTACCTCTTCTTCAGCTACTTGGCTGGCTCCCGTCTCAGCCTGATAATAATCAGTGTCAATAAGTTCTACCTCTTGAGCACTGCGTTGGATTTCCTTGAAGAGGAAAGGTGATGCAGCACAATAGCGTAAGTATTTCCCTCAGTTTTTGAGAACCAAGGTATCAATCCAGTAGGAGGCTACGCGCGAGTCCCTCGTACGTACACAAAGCAAATAACTCCTCGCAACCAACGCGATTAGGGGTTGTCAATCCCTTCACGGTCACTTACGAGAGTGAGATCTGATAGAGATGATAGATAATATTTTTGGTATTTTTGTTATAAGATGCAAAGTAAAATAAAAAGCAAAGTAAAAAAGCAAAGGCAATAATAAAGTGATAGAGATTAATATGATGAAGACAGTCCCGGGGGGCATAGGTTTCACTAGTGGCTTCTCTCAAGAGCATAAGTACTTTAAAGTGGGTGAATGAATTATTGTTGAGCAATTGACAGAATTGAGCATAGTTATGAGAATATCTAGGTATGATCATGTATATATGCATCACGTCCGAGACAAGTAGACCGACTCCTGTCTGCATCTGTTGGGGAACGTAGTAATTTCAAAAAATTTCCTACGCACACGCAAGGATCATGGTGATGCATAGCAACGAGAGGGGAGAGTGTATGTCCACGCACTCGTAGACCGTAAGCGGAAGCGTTATAACAACGCGGTTGATGTAGTCGTACGTCTTCACGATCCGACCGATCCAAGTACCGAACGTACGGCACCTTCGAGTTCTGCACACGTTCAGCTCGATGACGATCCCCGGACTCCGATCCAGCAAAGTGTCGGGGATGAGTTCCGTCAGCACGACGGTGTGGTGACGATGATGATGCTCTACCGACGCAGGGCTTCGCCTAAGCTCTGCGACGATATGACTTCTCCGGCGCAGGGCTTCGCCTAAGCTCCGCGACGATATGACCGAAGTGGAATATGGTGGAGGGGGCACCGCACGGCTAAGGAACGATCCGTAGATCAACTTGTGTGTCCATGGGGTGCCCCCTGCCCCGTATATAAAGGAGTGGAGGAGAGGAGGGCCGGCCCTCTCTATGGCGCGCCCTAGGGGAGTCCTACTCCCACCGGAAGTAGGATTCCCCCTTTCCTAGTCCAACTAGGAGTCCTTCCATGTATTAGGAGTAGGAGACAAGGAAGGGGAAGAGAGAAGGGAAGGAAGGAGGGGGTGCGGCCTCCCCTAGTCAATTCGGACTAGGCCATGGGGGCAGCGGCCTGCCCTAGGCAGCCCCTCTCTCTTTCCCGCAGGGCCCAATAAGGCCCAATACTTCTCCCGGCGAATTCCCGTAACTCTCCGTACTCAAAAATACCGAATCATTCGAACCTTTCCGAACTCCGAATATAGTCGTCCAATATATCGATCTTTACGTCTCGACCATTTCGAGACTCCTCGTCATGTCCCCGATCTCATCCGGGACTCCGAACTCCTTCGGTACATCAAAACTCATAAACTCATAATATAACTGTCATCGAAACCTTAAGCGTGCGGACCCTACGGGTTCAAGAACTATGTAGACATGACCTAGAACTATTCTCGGTCAATAACCAATAGCGGGACCTGGATGCCCATATTGGCTCCTACATATTCTACGAAGATCTTTATCGGTCAAACCGCATAACAACATACGTTGTTCCCTTTGTCATCGGTATGTTACTTGCCCGAGATTCGATCGTCGGTATCCAATACCTAGTTCAATCTCGTCACCGGCAAGTCTCTTTACTCGCTCTGTAATGCTTCATCCCGTAACCAACTCATTGGTCACATTGCTTGCAAGGCTTATAATGATGTGCATTACCGAGAGGGCCCAGAGATACCTCTCCGACAATCGGAGTGACAAAACCTAATCTCGAAATACGCCAACCCAACATGTACCTTTGGAGACACCTATAGTACTCCTTTATAATCACCCAGTTACGTTAGACGTTTGGTAGCACCAAAGTGTTCCTCCGTAAACGGGAGTTGCATAATCTCATAGTTACGGAACATGTATAAGTCATGAAGAAAGCAATAGCAACATACTAAGCGATCAAGTGCTAGGCTAACGGAATGGATCATGTCAATCAGATCATTCTCCTAATGATGTGATCCCGTTAATCAAATGACAACTCATGTCTATGGTTAGGAAACATAACCATCTTTGATTAACGAGCTAGTCAAGTAGAGGCATACTAGTGACACTCTGTTTGTCTATATATTCACACATGTATTATGTTTCCGGTTAATACAATTCTAGCATGAACAATAAACATTTATCATGAAATAAGGAAATAAATAATAACTTTATTATTGCCTCTAGGGCATATTTCCTTCAGTCTCCCACTTGCACTAGAGTCAATAATCTAGATCACATCACCATGTGATTAACATCGATAGTTCACATCATCATGTGATTAACACCCATAGTTCACATCGCCATGTGACCAACACCCAAAGGGTTTACTAGATTCAGTAATCTAGTTCACATCGCTATGTGATTAACACCCAAAGAGTACTAAGGTGTGATCATGTTTTGCTTGTGAGAGAATCTTAGTCAACGGGTCTTTCATATTCAGATCCGTTATGTATTTTGCAATTTTCTATGTCTATAATGCTCTGCACGGAGCTACTCTAGCTAATTGCTCCCACTTTCAATATGTATCTAGATCGAGACTTAGAGTCATCCAGATCGGTGTCAAAACTTGCATCGACGTAACCCTTTTACTAACCTTTTGTCACTTCCATAATCGAGAAACATATCCTTATTCCACTAAGGATAATTTTGACCGCTGTCGATGATCTACTCCTAGATCACTATTGTACTCCTTGCCAAACTCGAGTGTAGGGTATACAATAGATCTGGTACACAGCATGGCATACTTTATAGAACCTATGGCCAAGGCATAGGGAATGACTTTCATTCTCTTTCTATCTTCTGCCGTGGTCGGGTTTTGAGTCTTACTCAATTTCACACCTTGTAACACAGGCAAGAATTCTTTCTTTGACTGTTCCATTTTGAACTACTTCAAAATCTTGTCAAGGTATGTACTCATTGAAAAAACTTATCAAGCGTCTTGATCTATCTCTATAGATCTTGATGCTCAATATGTAAGCAGCTTCACCGAGGTCTTTCTTTGAAAAACTCCTTTCAAACATTCCTTTATGCTTTGCAGAATAATTCTACATTATTTCCGATCTACAATATGTCATTCACATATACTTATCAGAAATGCTGTAGTGCTCCCACTCACTTTCTAGTAATTACAGGCTTCACCGCAAGTCTGTATAAAACTATATGCTATGATCAACTTATCAAAGCATGTATTCCAACTCTGAGATGCTTGCACCAGTCCATAGATGGATCCTTTGGAGCTTGCATATTTTGTTAGCACCTTTAGGATTTACAAAACCTTACGGTTGCATCATATACAACTCTTCTTTAATAAATCCATTAAGGAATGCAGTTTTGTTTATCCATTTGCCAGATTTCATAAAATGCGGCAATTGCTAACATGATTCGGACAGACTTAAGCATAGATACGAGTGAGAAACTCTCATCGTAGTCAACATCTTGAACTTGTGGAAAACCTTTGCGACAATTCTAGCTTTGTAGATGATAACACTACTATCAGCGTCCGTCTTCCTCTTGAAGATCCATTTATTTAACATGGCTTGCTGATCATCGAGCAAGTCAATCAAAGTCCATACTTTTGTTCTCATACATGGATCATATCTCAGATTTTATGGCCTCAAGCCATTTCGCGGAATCTGGGCTCATCATCGCTTCCTCATAGTTCGTAGGTTCATCATGGTCTAGTAACATGACTTCCGAACATGATTACCGTACTACTACAGTGCGGATCTTACTCTGGAAGACCCACGAGGTTTGGTAGCAACTTGATCTGAAGTTTCATGATCATCATCATTAACTTCCTCACTAATTGGTGTAGGAATCAATCGAACTGATTTCGTGATGAACTACTTTCCAATAAGGGAGAAGGTATAATTACCTCATCAAGTTCTACTTTCCTCCCACTCACTTCTTTCGAGAGAAACTTCTTCTCTAGAAAGGATCCATCTTAGCAACGAAAAACTTGCCTTCGGATCTGTGATAGAAGGTGTACCCAATAGTTACCTTTGGGTATTCTATGAAGACGCACTTCTCCGATTTGGGTTTGAGCTTATCAGGATGAAACTTTTTCACATAAGCATCACAACTTCCAAACTTTAAGAAACGACAGCTTAGGTTTACTGTTAAACCATAGTTCATACGGTGTCGCCTCAACGGATTTAGACGGTGCCCTATTAAGCGTGAATGCAGCTGTCTCTAATGCATAACCCCAAAGCGATAGTGGTAAATTGATAAGAGACATCATAGATCGCACCATATCCAATAAAGTGCGGTTACGACTTTCGGACACACCATTATGTTGTGGTGTTCCATATGGCGTGAGTTGCGAAACTATTTCACATTGTTTCAAATGAAGACCAAACTCGTAACTCAAATATTTATCTCCACGATCAGATCGCAGAAACTTTATTTTCTTGTTACGATGATTTTCCACTTCACTCTGAAATTCTTTGAACTTTTCAATTATTTCAGACTTATGTTTCATCAAGTAGATATACCCATATCTGCTCAAATCATTTTGTGAAGGTCAGAAAATAACGATACTTGCCACGAGCATCAACACTCATTGAATCGTATACATCGGTATGTATTATTTCCAATAAGTCAGTAGCTTGTTCCATTGTTCCGGAGAACGGAGTTTTAGTCATCTTGCCCAAAAGGCACGGTTCGCAAGCATCAAATGATTCATAGTCAAGTGATTCCAAAAGTCCATCGACATGGAGTTTTCTTCAAGCGCTTTACACCAATATGACCTAAACGGCGGTGCCACAAATAAGTTGCACTATCATTATTAACTTTGCATCTTTTGGTTTCAATATTATGAATATGTGTATCACTATGATCGAGATCCAATGAACCATTTTCATTGGGTGTGTAACCATATAAGGTTTTATTCATGTAAACAGAACAACAATTTATTCTCTTACTTAAATGAATAACCGTATTGCAATAAACATGATCAAATCATATTTATGCTCAACACCAAATAACACTTATTTAGGTTCCACACTAATCCCGAAAGTATAGGGAGTGTGCGATGATGATCATATCAATCTTGGAACTACTTCCAACACTCATCGTCACTTCCCCTTCAACTAGTTTCTGTTCATTCCGCAACTCCCGTTTCAAGTTACTACTCTTAGCAACTGAACCAGTATCAAATACCGAGGGGTTGCTACGAACACTAGTAAAATACACATCAATAATCTGTATATCAAATATACCTTTGTTCACTTTGCCATCCTTCTTATCCGCCAAATACTTGGGGTAGTTCCGCTTCTAGTGACCAGTTCCATTGCAGCAAAAGCACTTAGTCTCGGGCTTAGGTCCAGACTTGGGCTTCTTCACTCGAGCAGCAACTTGCTTGCCGTTCTTCTTGAAGTTCCCCTTCTTCCCTTTGCCCTTTTCCTTGAGACTAGTGGTCTTGTCAATCATCAACACTTGATGCTCTTTCTTGATTTCTACCTTCGTCGATTTCAACATCACGAAGAGCTCGGGAATCGTTTTCGTCATCCCTTGCATACTATAGTTCATCACGAAGTTCTAGTAACTTAGTGATGGTGACTAGAGAATTCTGTCAATCCTTGTCTTATCTGGAAGATTAACTCCCACTTGATTCAAGCGATTGAAGTACCCAGACAATCTAAGAACATGCTCACTAGTTGAGCGATTCTCTTCCATCTTTTAGCTATAGAACTTGTTGGAGATTTCATATCTCTCAACTCGGGTATTTGCTTGAAATATTAACTTCAATTCCTGGAACATCTCATATGGTCCATGACGTTCAAAACGTCTTTGAAGTCCCGATTCTAAGCCGTTTAAGCATGGTGCACTAAACTATCAAGTAGTCATCATATTGAGCTAGCCAAACGTTCATAACGCCCGCATCCGCTCCTGCAATAGGTCTGTCACCTAGCGGTGCATTAAGGACATAATTCTTACAGGCAGCAATGAGGATAAACCTCGGATCACGGATCCAATCCGTATCATTGCTACTAACATCTTTCAACACAATTTTCTCTAGGAACATATCAAAATAAACATTTGTAAGCAACAACGCGAGCTATTGATCTACAACATAATTTGCAAAAAATACTACCAGGACTAAGTTCATGATAAATTAAAGTTCAATTAATCATATTACTTAAGAACTCCCACTTAGACAGACATCTCTCTAGTCATCTAAGTGATCACGTGATCCAAATCAACTAAACCATAACCGATCATCACGTGAGATGGAGTAGTTTTCAATGGTGAACATCACTATGTTGATCATATCTACTATATGATTCACGCCGACCTTTCGGTCTCCGTGCTCGAGGCCATATCTGCATATGCTAGGCTCGTCAAGTATAACCTGAGTATTCTGCGTGTGCAAAACTGGCTTGCACCCGTTGTAGATGGACGAGAGCTTATCACACCCGATCATCACGTGGTGTCTCGGCAAGACGAACTTTGGCAACTGTGCATACTCAGGGAGAACACTTCTTGATAATTTTAATGAGAGATCATCTTAAAATGCTACCGTCAATCAAAGCAAGATAAGATGCATAAAGGATAAACATCACATGCAATCAATATAAGTGATATGATATGGCCATCATCATCTTGTGCTTGTGATCTCCATCTCAAGCACCGTCGTGATCACCATCGTCACCGGCGCGACACCTTGATCTCCATCGTAGCATCGTTGTCGTTTACGCCATATATTGCTTCTACGACTATCGCTACCGCTTAGTGATAAAGTAAAGCAATTACAGGCTTTATACAATAAAGCGACAACCATATGGCTCCTGCCAGTTGCCGATAACTTCGGTTACAAAACATGATCATCTCATACAATAAAATATAGCATCACGTCTTGACCATATCACATCACAACATGCCCTGCAAAAACAAGTTAGACGTCCTCTACTTTGTTGTTGCAAGTTTTACGTGGCTGCTACGGGCTGAGCAAGAACCGTTCTTACCTACGCATTAAAACCACAACGATACTTCGTCAAATAGACTCCGTTTTAACCTTCTCAAGGACCGGGCGTAGCTACACTCGGTTCAACTAAAGTGAGAGAGACAGACACCCGCCAGCCACCTTTAAGCACGAGTGCTGCAGAACGGTGAAACCAGTCTCGCGTAAGCGTACGCGTAATGTCGGTCCGGGCCGCTTCATCTCACAATACCGCTGAACCAAAGTATGACATGCTGGTAGGCAGTATGACTTGTATTGCCCACAACTCACTTGTGTTCTACTCGTGCATATGACATCAACGCATAAAACCAGGCTCGGATGCCACTGTTGGGGAACGTAGTAATTTCAAAAAAATTCCTACGCACACGCAAGGATCATGGTGATGCATAGCAACGAGAGGGGAGAGTGTATGTCCACGTACCCTCGTAGACCGTAAGCGGAAGCGTTATAACAACGCGGTTGATGTAGTCGACGTCTTCACGATCCGACCGATCCAAGTACCGAACGTACGGCACCTCCGGAGTTCGCACATCGTTCAGCTCGATGGCGATCCCGGACTCCGATCCAGCAAAGTGTCGGGATGAGTTCCACAAGACGACGGTGTGGTGACGATGATGATGCTCTACCGACGCAGGGCTTCGCCTAAGCTCTGTGACGATATGACTTCTCCGGCGCAGGGCTTCGCCTTAAGCTCATGACGATATGACGAAGTGGAATATGGTGGAGGGGCACCGCACACGGCTAAGGAACGATCCGTAGATCAACTTGTGTGTCCATGGGGTGCCCCCTGCCCCGTATATAAAGGAGTGGAGGAGGGAGGGCGGCCCTCTCTATGGCGCGCCCTAGGGGAGTCCTACTCCCACCGGAGTAGGATTCCCCTTTCCTAGTCCAACTAGGAGTCCTTCCATATATTAGGAGTAGGAGACAAGGAAGGGAAGAGAGAAGGGAAGGAAGGAGGGGTGCGGCCCCTCCCTAGTCCAATTCCGACTAGGCCATGGGGGGCAGCGGCCTGCCCTAGGCAGCCCTCTCTCTTTCCGCAGGGCCCAATAAGGCCCAATACTTCTCCCCGGCGAATTCCCGTAACTCTCGGTACTCCGAAAAATACCGAATCATTCGAACCTTTCCGAACTCCGAATATAGTCGTCCAATATATCGATCTTTACGTCTCGACCATTTCGAGACTCCTCGTCATGTCCCCGATCTCATCCGGGACTCCGAACTCCTTCGGTACATCAAAACTCATAAACTCATAATATAACTGTCATCGAAACCTTAAGCGTGCGGACCCTACGGGTTCGAGAACTATGTAGACATGACCTAGAACTATTCTCGGTCAATAACCAATAGCGGGACCTGGATGCCCATATTGGCTCCTACATATTCTACGAAGATCTTTATCGGTCAAACCGCATAACAACATACGTTGTTCCCTTTGTCATCGGTATGTTACTTGCCCGAGATTCGATCGTCGGTATCCAATACCTAGTTCAATCTCGTCACCGGCAAGTCTCTTTACTCGTTCTGTAATGCTTCATCCCGTAACCAACTCATTGGTCACATTGCTTGCAAGGCTTATAATGATGTGCATTACCGAGAGGGCCCAGAGATACCTCTCCGATAATCGGAGTGACAAAACCTAATCTCGAAATACGCCAACCCAACATGTACCTTTGGAGACACCTGTAGTACTCCTTTATAATCACCCGATTACGTTGTGACGTTTGGTAGCACCTAAAGTGTTCCTCCGTAAACGGGAGTTGCATAATCTCATAGTTACAGGAACATGTATAAGTCATGAAGAAAGCAATAGCAACATACTAAGCGATCAAGTGCTAGGCTAACGGAATGGGTCATGTCAATCAGATCATTCTCCTAATGATGTGATCCCGTTAATCAAATGACAACTCATGTCTATGGTTAGGAAACATAACCATCTTTGATTAACGAGCTAGTCAAGTAGAGGCATACTAGTGACACTCTGTTTGTCTATATATTCACACATGTATTATGTTTCCGGTTAATACAATTCTAGCATGAACAATAAACATTTATCATGAAATAAGGAAATAAATAATAACTTTATTATTGCCTCTAGGGCATATTTCCTTCAGCATCTACTACTATTACTCCACTCATCGACCGCTATCCAGCATGCATCTAGAGTATTAAGTTCATGAAAACAGAGTAATGCCTTAAGCAAGATGGCATGATGTAGAGGGATAAATTCATGCAATAAGATAAAAAAAACCCATCTTGTTATCCTCGATGGCAACAATACAATACGTGCCTTGCTGCCCCTCATCCTTTGGGAAAGGACACCGCAAGATTGAACCCAAAGCTAAGCACTTCTCCCATTGCAAGAAAAACCAATCTAGTAGGCCAAACCAAACTGATAATTCAAGAGACTTGCAAAGATAACCAATCATACATAAAAGAATTCAGAGAAGATTCAAATATTGTTCATAGATAATCTTGATCATAAACCCACAATTCATCGATCTCAACAAACACACCGCAAAAAGAAGATTACATCGAATAGATCTCCATGAGAGAGGGGGAGAACATTGTATTGAGATCCAAAAAGAGAGAAGAAGTCATCTAGATACTAACTATGGACCCGAAGGTCTGAGGTAAACTACTCACACTTCATCAGAGAGGCTATCACTACTAGGAAAAGGCCTACTAATGGCGCGCCAGTTTTGCCTACTAATGGCGCACTGCTGGTGCGTCATTAGTATCACGCCACTAGTATTTTTTACTAATGGCGCACCACTGGTGCGCCATTAGTATAGAACACCATGCGCCATTAGTATGCCTCTCAGGGGGCCATATGTAACCATGTGCTTTGTCATACTAATGGCGCACTCTGGGGTGATGCGCCATTAGTATCCTTTGGCATACTAATGGCGCACTCTGTAGTGATGCACCATTAGTATCCTTTGGCATACTAATGGAGCACCTTGAGGTGATGCGCCATTAGTATGAATATTAGGTTTTATTTTTTTTACTTTTCTGATTTTTGCACAGGTTACAAAATATATTATTGGACAGAATATAGACAGCAGCACACAGCAACAGCAGATTCATCGAATACAATAGAAGATTAGTCTCCGAATACAATTCATCATATTAGTCTCCAAATTCAAAAGACCGAACAAAGATAAAACATTAAAAATCTCGAGACCCATGAAAGTATCGAGTTTGTCTTCACATTACAAGTCGATATCGATCATCTAAACTACCATCACATAGAAGAGAGCTGCGGTCATCACGATGAGCATCATCGCGATGAAACTGGTCTTCATCTGGTTCCTCCAATGCTCCCTCCTCTCTCCCGCTAGATAGCGGGTGTATCTAGATTCCGCCTCCGCCCTAGTGGTGTACCCTTTGTAACTGTTACCGCTAAAACGGTGAACCTGTCTCCGACACTCCTCCCGGTCGTCGTAGACTTCGGGAACCTTACCCTTGTACACGACATACGACGGCATCTCTATGCACAAGCCAAACAACAGATAATACATAAGCAATATATAAGTATGCAACAAAAGGATCGGAAGAGAAAAGCAAGACATTAATAGCACGATTCATGGTCCTACTAATAAATAGCATCGGTTACATCTAAGTTGAACGACTGTCCAAACCAAAGAGACATACAATTCATTAATGTTTAATTACAACATGAGCCAATCAATGTTTCAGAACTACACATCACTACTTTCGACTCGACTCATGGGACAGGAGCATGGATGAAGCCGCCGTCTGTCGTGATGGTCATGAAATCGCGCGTTGTCTGCCTGCATTTGTAGCGCCCGTCTATCTCACTGTTTGACGGTTGATGTCTGAGGAAGAACTGCCCCGAGGTATGAAGGACATCTTGATGGATGATGTCCGCAAACTCTGACTGGATGCGAAAGAATTCTTGTCTGATGTCCGCGTCCTAGATTGCCGACAAGCTCGCGGCCCAATCTTTGAGATTATCTGGTAGCAGAAGGTGATGATGGTCCCTTACGATCGCCCGCATGTGATGGAGCGCGTAGTAGGCATCCTTCTGACCGCCAGGCGGCTGCTTGACGCAGCAGAACGCCGTATTGTGGGCGAACATGTGCTTGTCATACTTACGAACTGCCCTGGTGAAGGTGCCTCCAGATTTGGCATAGCCGGGGAGAACATCATCAAGAACTTTCTTGATATTTGTGTAGTCTATCTTGGAGTCACGGTTCGGGTCGAAATACGTGGCCATGGAATATTTCGGGCTTAAGAGGATGAGTGTGCAATGTGTGTCACTGCACAGAACACGGAATGTTAGAAAAAAAAGAACGATCAAAATCTAAGAAATCATATGTTACGGGGCGGTTAAGGGATGACTTACTCGGGAAAGTAAGCCACAAGGAAGTTATCCTTATCTGGGTTTGCCAGAATGACGCCTTCGAGGTGTGAACTCGCGACTTGGTGGTCCCCAGCGCTGCTCAAGAGCTTGGCAAGCATGTAGAAGGGGTCGACTATCACGATGTCCGGGGTCTTGTCTCTAATGATCCGCATCTCCATACTTAGCGAAAACAGCCGAACGAAGGTGTAGTGCAGCGGATGAAGGTTAAACATAGCAAAGATGTCATCAAACCCCAGGACGATCGTACCCCCGATGTCGCCATCCACAAAGCCCTTGCCCTCTGGAACCTTGGCCACAAAAACCAGGTATGCCAAATCATTCTCTCTGAGACGCCGCTTCTCCAAAGAAAGAACACTGTCGTGCAGACTCCGCATAGCACCGGTTGCAGCATTGAGCATATTTGTCGGTAGCATCGGCCTACCCGCCACATGCACCCTCCTCGAGATATCCTTAGGTGAAGGTGGCCCGTCCTGAGCACGGATCATACTCGGTGCCGGCTGGCTCGCACCGGCGCCCTTGTTAGTCTTTCGTTTATGTCCCTTCTTCTTGATCAGCTGTAATGGGACCGAGTTCTGCTCATAGACCGCCTTCTTGAGCGTGTTGGGGCTGATAATATTTCGCACCTCAGCTATCTGAGGCTCGGTGAAGGCGGGAGCTGGAGGCGTCTCCTGAGAACTGAACGCCAGACGACACCTGTTGCAACTGGATTTCTCCGCCATACCAGCTAGATCGCGGTCATCTTGGTTGGGTTCTTGAGAAGGAGGCCCACAGAACTCGTCAGTGTACCCATGTTCGGCAAAGTACTTATCGACGTTGGTAAATGTACCATCGTCGTTGTCGTCGTCGTCCGGATCCTGTGCCATATGCATGTCCGGATCCTGTGCCATAGGGATGTCCAGCAGGTCCGGTAGCGTTGCGGCGTTCTTGCCATGGCTTGGCGCCGGCACGACTAGCGGTCTTGTCTGTGGGGTGGTGTCCCCCGCCCCCAAACGAATCTGGCTCTTCGTCCAAAGCAGGGGCCAGCTTACGCAGGCGCTGAGGGTCATCTCATCTTCTTCGTTGACCCCAGCGGGTCGAATTGGAGGTAACAGCTCGTCGCAGCCTGGCAGCACCCGAACCACTTCAACCCTATACACTGTGGGTGGCATCGGATTACCTGGAACACGGGGTTGCCCGGTTGAACGATTCTGCCCTTGGCGACATCGACCAACTCGCCGCCCACGAAGTGCAGAAGAGTGCAAGGAACGTCGGCGGCGCCCTGCGAAAACATGTAGGGCGTCAGGGATGCCCAGTCAAAGGCAAGGAGATGAAGTCATCGGCCGAGAGGCTTAGTTACCGTGATGCCGTCGAGCTCGGCTAATGTCGAGGCACCGCCAACGGCAGGCGGTAATCGACGGAGGGGTCGCTTCTTTGGCGGTCTGGCCGGGCGTACACCGGGTGCATTAAGCTCCAATGCCCGTGGCCGGGCGCCGGAGACACGAATACCGCCTCCGCCGGAGACACCACCTGCCAGGCGAAGTTGCTGGCCGTGAAGCTGGGAACCGGGGAGGCCCCTGTTGGCCGCCCGCAATCCACGTCGTCAGCCCATGAATCAACGTAGGCACCATGGCGTTGAGCTTCGTTCCCAGTTGTTGTTCCACTTGCTCTTGGACAAGCTCCGGAATCCGCACCACTTGTGCCTTGAGTGCTTCAACCTTGCGCGACTGGCTTTCCGAGCTGGTCTTTTTCTCCTTTCGCCCACCAGCGGTATAGTATGACGACCATTTTGTGGACAAGCCTTTGCCGGCCACACGACCAGCTGACGTCGGCTTACTGAGCTTATCCTTGTTTTTCATTACGTTCAACGCCCTATTTAAAGGGGTGCCGAAAGGGGAGCTCTGAGACCACCCCGCGCTACTTCTTTCAGCGTCCTGTGGAAGGAACGTGAACCATTTAGAAATATTGGGGATTAATTAGAATGCAACCATATGGAGCTAATTACGCGGGGTGTATTCCTTACCAGAACAAGCTCGAGCGCCCTGGTCTTCGGATCCGTGGTAAGCTCCTTTGTTATCGAATCCTCCTTGTACCGGGCCCTGAGAAAGTTCCTGGTCTGCTTGTCACGGTATTTCTCGAAGCGGGGCGGTAGGCCTTGCTCGGCACGCTCCGCGTCCTCCTTGTCCCATATAGGCTCCGCCACTCTGTAACCGCCGGGACCGAGTTGGTGGACCCCTAAGTTCAACTTCCGCATTTCTTTCCCCCGCTGACTTGATTCGGAGGTTGCGCTGGCCTCGCACTTGATCTTGAACTCCTTGTAGTCATCTTCGCTCATCAAAGGATATTTCGCCTTGATCTTGTCATAACTATCACCTCTTTCAATCATTGCCTTCACTGTGCTTCTCCAAGTAGACAGGGTCGTGCTCATCCTCGTGAGGGCGGCACTGTTCACTTTATTCCCTGAGAGGCGTGTGTTTGCAAACTCAGCAGGGAACTTGTATTGTTCGTGCAGCTTCGTAAAGAGGAGGCTACACAAATTCCCTCGGTCCTTATGCCTTAGATTCTCGGTGTTGATCGAGACGGTGCTCCAGAGAATGCACCCGAGCTGAACCGAGTACCCCTTGACTACTTGTTTGGGCGCCGTCGGATGCCCGTCGGAGTTCACTTCAGTAAATTCCTCCCTGACGGTGCCGAGCACGCTCGGGCGCCGGTCCTTCCGTTGCCTCTTCGGTTGGCTGCCATCTGTGCATTCGCCGCCATCATCAGTGGTGGCATCCTCGGCGGCGCCATCAGTGGTGTCATCCCCGACGCCACTAGGGGTTGTGTAGTCAGGATCGGTGTCTTCCGCGGCGTCATAGCGGTGATGTTCTTCCTCCAACTCCTGGGACAGCTCCCAGAATTGCTTGCCGCCCGAACCGCCGGCCTCATCATTGTGGGCCATGTTTCGCTCTAAATAGGAAAAAAGTTTGGTCAAAAAGTTGGTTATTGTCAAGGAACAAGATCATGGTCTCATCATTTAGGGTTTGCCGACACCGAGGCATCCTAAAAGCTAAGCTTTTATCATTTAGGGTTTGTCGATGCCGAGGCACCCTAAAAGCCTAAGCGTACATCATTTAGGTTCTCATCGACACCGAGGCATCCGGGGCAGCCAAGTTAAGTTTTCATCATTTAGGGTTTATCGATGCGGTGGCACCCTAGGTTGGGCCTAATCACTTGGCACTAATCACTTGGCTCTATTGCCACCTATGTTGGGTTTATCATCTAGGGTTTATCGATGCTAAGGAGAATTCTAAGTTGGGCCTAATCACTTGGCTCTATTGCCACCTATGGTTTAATGCAGCAAGAATGGCGGGCAGTTGATCCTACTTAACTAAGTACTAAGATACCCGGCCCATGCATTAGTCGCAGTACCCCATATGTCCTATTTTTAGCAAAGTCATGCTAAAATTCACGGAAAATTTCAGCATGACCTTTACTGAAAATAGGACATATGGAGTAATTCAATTTGCCGGAACGGAAGTTAATCGACATTCCGGCAAACTCAAGGGCCTCTCGGGGTACCTGCAAATTCATCACGACACAATGGTCGGAGACAAAACCCAGCAAACTAGTAAGGTGATCATCATCTTTGCAAGACTGTAGCTCAAGTTTTTGAAAGTGGCCTCTGAAGAAAACAGCATTGCAACATTCAAGTTCAGACAGTATGGTTTATATCAGATTCAGAGTTAGAAACAGGAAAAACCGGTGCTTCAAAGCCTATTGGACACAATTTACATCTATCAGTACGGGATGTCCTGACTAATTTCAAGTGTTCACAGGTGAACTTGTACCATGGATGAGCCTAGTGCTTCATTAGTCAACTGAACAAAGATAACAGGGCATAACACCATACATAAAGTGATGAGCATACATACTACTGTCCAAGCAAATTAACTGAATAGTATTGTGTCAAGTTCAGTTTGAAAATTCAGTTGCTGCTTGAGTGATTTGACACCAAAAATTACTCCCAAAAATTACAATGATTGTATATTGACTGCATATATTCACTGTACAGCACTGAATTCACCAAGAAAACTCACAATTTCTGTTCACTTCATATATTCACTGTACAGGCTGTCAAGTTCTATTTCAGCTCAAGTTTCATTACAACACAAACATTGTAATTCATCTGCTCATAGAAAAATTAATAATCAAAATCAAATTACAATAGGGGTCCCAGGTTTGACCCAATGATACGTGCTATCCTGGGATTATTCCTCTTCTGAACAAACCATCATGCATCATTTTCTAACCAAGGCATAGCTCAGGAAAACCACTTGCTTTGACCAGAACTAGCTGATTACCCCAAATCTCATGGTAAAATTAGCAAGGCAGAGCATTTCTCTTACATGACTAAAGCAAGAATGACACATTCAACTTCATTGCTTCAACCACATGGACAACAGAGCAAATGTTGGAAGTTGACAATATACTTTAGATTCACACATGCCCCCCTAATTATTTTGTCTGTATCTTTAGATTATCTACTTTAGGCACAATCATACACAATTCTGACTAATTCATCACTGTAGGGCAGCATGAAACACACTCCAAAAAAAGCCTAAAATTCCACTATTATTGCCTGTACAAAGGCCTAATGTCCACTAGTATTGCCTCTAAAAAAGCCTTAAAAGTCCACTATTGTTGACAATCAAAATATGATCTGAACTGTAAGGAGTTAATCAAAAAATGAGTGGTTGTTGGCATGAGGGAGTAAACTGATTGTTGGCACAAAAATATTGGTTCTGCAAACATGAAAACAGTCACAAAAATAATGCACTTGGTTTGTGTTGAGTTTTTGCTTTCAGGGATTGGTTTGTGTTGAGTTGTTAACCTAAAGGTCCGGCAGTTTGAATCTCCTTTAGCTAGTTTGAATCCATGGACTACCCTGTTAGATTGGGACTGAAGATAGGTACCTGCTTATCTTTCTATCCCGTCACCAACAGTGGCTTTTCCAAGAATAATATCCCTGCATGAACATAGGTGAGAGGTTAACTAACTGCCTCAAAGGCATAATCAATGGTTATACATGGAACAAATTGCCAACGGTCAGATGACCTACACTGCCACGGTCGAGGGGAGGGAGGGGGGAATGGGGAATGGTGGAGAGAGGGAGGAAGGAGGAACAAGGAGAGGTACCTGGTCGACGGAGGGGTCGGGGTCGGTGAAGGGGTCGGGGTCGGGGTCCGAGCTCGTCTGGTCCTCACTTGTGATCGGTCGAAGGAGAGCAGGGCCGGTGGCGGAGGACGGGCAGGGGCAGTGGGCGCGGCTGGGTCAAGGCCACGGGCTGCTGCAGTAGGGCCGGAGGAGGCCCTCGCTCGTCGGAGGGAGGGGGGAGGAGAGGAGCGAGCGGCGCGCGCTCGGCCGATCCCGTTCGGTGGGGCGGGGGCGACGGGGGTGGAGTCCCGCGGGGGTCGGAGTGGCGGCGTCGGGGCAGCGCAAGACCACAGCGGCGGCGGCGTCGCCGACGACGTGCAGGCGCGGTGGACGGATGGGGTGGAGCAAGGGGCGGCGGCGTACGGTTGGGGTCGAGTGGGGGATCTGGCGAGGGAGGGAGGGAGGCCACAGTGCGAGGGGAATAGGTGGAGTGGGGGAGGGTTAGCAATGGCGCACCTCCCCCTAGTGCGCCATAAGTACGACGATTCTAATGGCGCACCTCCTCCTGGTGTGCCATTAGAATTTTGTTTTAATTACTAGCCTGACTGGTCAGGTTATATTCCACCTAACCCTATCTCCATCAGAACACGCCCACTAGCCCGACTGGTCAAAGACGCAAAGACACACACTAGGAGGTCCTGGGTTCGATTCCCAGGCTCCCCAATTTTTGTTTTTATGCATTTAAAATGTTGTTTGATATTTATTTGTGTTTAAATATGTTCAAACTTGTTTAAATCATAACAGTAATATTCTTTATAAAAACAGTAATAAATTTTTTAAAAATATCATCAAATTTGTTATTTGCAAATATTTATGAATATGAAAAAATATCATCAAATTTATTATTTGAAAATATCATCAAATTTGTTATTTGAAAATATAATCAATTTTTTTTGCAATTTTAGTTGCATTCATTTGTGATGGTGGAGCTGGCCGGAGAGGGTGCGGGGGAGAGGGTGCAGGGGTCGTCGGCGGCGGTGGAGTGGGGGAGGGTGCAGGCCGGGGGTCGACGGCGGCGGCCGGTGGAGCAGGGGAGGGTGCGGTGGGTCGTAGGCGGCGGTGGAGTGGGGGAGGGTCCGGGGGGTCGGCGGCGGCGGCCGGTGGAGCGGGGGAGATGGTGCGGGGGGTGCTTGGCGGTGAGGGGGACCGGATCTGGCGAGGTGGGATAGCGATCGAGATAGAGGGGGATCGAGATCGAGTGTCCATGAAATTTAAAAACATTCATGAGTTCAAAAAGTGCCCATGAAATACAATCGAGAAATGAAGACTACGATTTAAATACAATCGATCTTAGCTAGCTATCTGTTCACAATCTTCTTGCCCTTCTTTTTTGCAAATCGAGTTTTTCTGTGGAACAGACGTACTTTAGGTAGGGTGGTCCTGCTTCTTCTTGTGGTGTATGCTGCTACTTCATCGTCGTCGTCATGTTCGATCTTCGGGTCGCCGTACTTGTCGAAGTCTTGCTCATTGGCTACTCCATCCATTCCGATGATCTTCCTTTTGCCAATCCTCACGACAACACGACTGGGCTTTGGCGGGTTGGTAATGAAGAAGCATTGGTCCACTTGGGAAGCCAGTACCCATGGCTCATTTTTCGCGATGACGTTTATGCCCTTGGTCTTGGATTTGGCTTCGTATAACCATGGTGGTGAAATACCGGTCTTCTTTTAGGACGCTCTTGGCCCATCTGACACGGAACATCGGGACCTTCTCTCCAGCGTAGCTCAGCTCCCAGATCTCCTCGATCCTTCCATAGTATCTCTCCTTGTCGTTACCGGTGTAGGATTCCATCGTTACCCTAGAGTTCTGATAACCATCGCTCTTCATGTCCTTGTCCTCGGAGTAGAATGTGTAGCCGTTGATATCGTACACCTCATAGGTCATCAGGTTGTGCTCGGCGCCCTGTGACAAGGCGAATATGAGTTGTTCTTCCACGGAAGAATCCTCATGTAAATGGTACGATAGAAGCTTCTGCTTGAACCAACGCGTGAAACATGAGTTGTGCTCTTTGATTATATCTCCGTCCATCCTCTGTTGGCCTCGGTCATTGTACATCTTCTCAATAAAGGTTTTGTGCTCTACCACCCAAGGATCGACCACGGCTATGTGTTGTAGCGTGACTAGGTTTGCTCTTTCAAAGTCGGCGAGTCGACCCTCGAAGTCGACATGGATTTCGCGGCGACCCTCACGGTGACCCCATCCAAATGAGCCTGCCGAGGTGCCTGTTACGGGCAGACCAACAGGTTCTCGATGCCTAGATAATTCGTGCAGTAGGAGATGCACTCTTCGGTCAGAAAGCCCCTGGCTATACTTCCCTCTGGACGTGACATGTTGCGAACATATCCTTTGATGACACCATTCATCCTTTCGAACGGCATCATGCTGTGCAGGAACGTCGGCCCGAGTTGGATGATATCCTCGACGATATGGACCAGCAGATGCACCATAACGTCGAAGAATGCGGGCGGGAAGTACATCTCAAGCTCGCATAGTATCACCACGATCTCTTCCTGTAGCCTTCTGAGTTGCCTCACGCCAACCGACTTCCGAGAGATGACGTCGAAAAAGTTGCATAGGCCAAATAGCGTTTCGCGGACGTGCGCGTCCATGATCCCACGGATTGCAACTGGAAGTATCTGCGTCATCAGCACGTGACAGTCATGAGACTTCATCCCGCTGAACTTCTGCTACGCTGTGAGGCACACGGTGGATCTTCCAGTACGGCAAGTCCCAGAAAACATACCTCGTTTTCCATACCTTCAGAAGCGGCTCTGGCGCCTTTCGCTTCTTTCCCGGCTCTGCCGCCTTTTACTTCTTTCCCGACAGTGGGCAATCTTTCCAATTTTTCAACAGCTCGTCTATTTCCTCGCCGCCTCGTGACGCTGGCGCCTTCGGGTTCGGTTTCACCATCGAACAGATCCTTGCGTTTCCTCCACGGGTCATCGCCGAAGCCACCTTCGATGTCCCATGAACACGGTTTTCAAGACCGGGATCTCTATCTAGCTGGCGATATGTTGTGTCATCCATGCACCTTACGCATCCGTAAAATCCGTGGACCACCTGCCCCGCGAGATATCCATAACCGAGATAGTCGTGCACCGTCGTGAGCAATGCGGCTCTCATAGGGAAATATTCTTTCTCTGCGGCGTCCCACGTATTGGCTGGCGTTTTCCACAGCGTGTCTAGCTCCTCTTTCAGCAGCCCCAGATATAGATTGATGTCGTTCCCGGGTTGTTTCGGCACTTTAGTTAGCATACTCATGTGAATGTACTTCCTCTTCATGCACAACCAGGGGGGAAGGTTGTACATCCACACAAACACAGGCCAGGTGCTATGTGTGCTTCTCTGGCTGCCAAACGGATTGACTCCATCGGTGCTCGCGCACGATGTTCCTTGGATCCTTCCCAAATTCTGGGTCTTGAAGTTCAACGCTTGCACCGCTCGCATCCTTAGGGTGACTCAGCATCTTGTCTTTTTTATTTATCTCTGGATCATTTCCGTCATCTTCCCGCTTCTTCTCCTCCCTATCCGCGTGCCAACGCAGGAGCTTTGCTACCTTAGGGTCCGTGAAATACCGCTGCAGACGAGGAGTGATTGGAAAGTACCACACCGATTTTCGAGGAGCTTTCTTCCTCTTCTTGTATCGAGTGACGCCGCACACCGGACATATGGTAGACTCCGCGTGCTCGCCCGATAAATGATGCAATTGTTCATGCACACATGGTATTTCACGCGGCGGTAAATCCAGAGGACACACGATTTTCTTCGCCGCCTTAAACTGGTCGGGCACTTGTTCCCCTTGGGAAGACGTTCGTGCCAGAATGACATGTTCTCGTCGAAGCATGCATCGGTCATTTTGTGTTTTACCTTCATCTCCGGAGCCATGAGCGTTACTTTCAGGCGGTTATCCTCGGGCCTGCATCCTTCATACAATAGAGTAACCGCGTCTATCTCCAGTTAATCCATCTTGGCTTTCTCTCGGGCGGCAGCTCTTGCGTTATCCGTCTGCTTGAGAAGCAGCTCTTGAATATGAGGGTCCTGCACCCAGCCTCCATCATCGTCTGCTCCGGCATCTTCATCTTCATGATCATGCCCTTCGTCTTGATCTTCCTCATCATCATGTCCGGCATCTTCTACATGATGATCAGGTACAAAGATCACCGTCGTGATCATGTCTTGGAGATTCTTCGCCTTCTCGCCTACCGCTGTGGTGGTTATCTTGCTGCCCTTCCTCATTTCTTGCCCGGCCCCCATGGACGACTTCATAGTCATCTTCATCACCTTCCCACCGATAACCATCCATGAAACCACGCAAGAGCAGGTGGTCCCGCACCTGCCCGGAATCCGGGTCCGCAATAAGGCTCTTCAGCTTGCATCTTCGACACGGACATCTTATCTCCGTCTCGTTCTTTTGAAGCATCTCGGCCTTCGCTGAGCTTAAAAACCTATTCACGATGCCTTCGGTCATCGTGTGAACCATGGTCGCCTGCGGGGTAGAGCAAAACAATATTTTAGAACCAAGAAAAAATTTGGCATGACTTTCCCTAAAAATAGGACCAAAAATAATGCATAGTGCCAAAATTCTACTAAACGGAAATGAATCAACATTCCGCAAAATATTGGCAACTATCGCATTTCAAATACCGGTACCTGCAAACACAAACATATATGCAACACCACAAACATATGCAACACCACAAACATACATAGATCTAGCTAGGCCACAAAAAGTGCATGTGCACGTTGTTGGAGCGAGCTAGGGAGAAAAAAAGTAGATCTACAACATGAAGATAGCTTTCCACTTACTTACCTATCAAAAAAAGGTAATTTCACCACTTAATTTTGATGAATCTATGGTGCAAATGAGGTGAGGAGGAGGAGGCAGCCGACAAGCTTGGAGAAGGAGGTGGAGGGAATGAAGTGGGGAAAGTGAGTGTGTAGGTGTGACTGTCCAAAATATCTAGCTGGTCCCGGGTTACTAATGGCGCACCACACAACCATGCGCCATTAGTAACACAACATACTAATGGCGCACCACGCAGCCGTGCGCCATTAGTAGTTTTGCAAAAAAGTAAAAAATATATATACTAATGGCGCACCGTGGCATAGTGCGCCATTACTAGTTTAAACTAGTAATGGCGCACTTTGTCACGGTGCGCCATTAGTAGTTTTGCAGAAAAAGAATAAAAAAAATACAGTACTGGCGCACTCTGTGGCTGGTGCGCCATTACTAGTTAGAACTAGTAATGGCGCACTTTGCCTGGATGCGCCATTAGTATGTTTGGAAAAATGAAAAAAAATTGTTACTAGTGGCTGGTGCGCCATTAGTGTCTTCCACACTAATGGCGCATCACCACATGGTGCGCCATTAGTATATAGTAGTGGCGCACCACTTCTCTGGTGCGCCATTAGTGTCCATTCCATCTATAGTCGTTTTCCTAGTAGTGTATGGTGATGATGTAGAAGCCCTCCGTGGTGGATTCCCCTTCCGGCGGAGCTCCGGAACAGGCCCCAAGATGGAATCTCGTGGGTACAGAAGGTTGCGGCGGTGGAATTAGGTTTTTGGCTCCGTGATCCGATCGCTTGGGGGTACGAGGTATATATAGGAGGAAGAAGTACGTCGGTGGAGCTCGTGGGGCCCGCGAGGGTGAAGCGCGCCCACCTACCTCGTGCCCACCTCGTGGCTTTCTTGACGAGGGTCCAAGTCTCCTGGGTTATATTCAGTGAGAAAATCACGTTCCCGAAGGTTTCATTCCGCTTTGGACTCGCTTGATATTCCGCTTTCTTCAAAACACTGAAATAGGCAAAAAATAGCAATAGGCTGGGCCTCCGGTTAATAGGTTAGTCCCAAAAGTAATATAAAAGTGGAAAATAAAGCCCAATATGGTCCAAAATAGTAGATAATATAGCATGGAGCAATCAAAAATTATAGATACGTTAGAGACGTATCAATAAGATGGTTGAAAAATAAGCCAAGAGAGTCAAGGGCTATCTCCGACTCAGAGGTATCATCCAGCTTAAGCAGGTCAGAGGCGCTTGGTTTCTTCTTCTTCTTCTTGGTGGTCTTCTTGGCGGTTTTCCTAGCGGCCTTTTTGGCAGCCCTGGCCTTCTTAGCAGCCTCGTGGTCATATTCCGCCTTCCAGAATTCCAATTTAGCTTGCAGAGGTTGTCAAAAGTTTAGTTAATCAGATATTCAAATAATGAGGTCAAGATATAGTAAAGTTCAGAGGCTTACATCTGGTGCCGGGTTAAGCTTGCTGAAAGGGGCCAGACCCACTTTGACACAATCCTCCGGGTCTTCATTTAGAAGAGACTTCACCATTTCATTGATTGCTTCTTCAGTCAATGGTTCGGAGCTATGGCGCAGTGAATATTTTACATCACCACTGTAGGTACCCATTAAGCCGGTCCGACGGCTCAACGGGATGATCCGCCAAGAAACCCAGCACCTGACTAAATCAACACCAGTCAGCCCGTTTCCTAACAGAGCTTTGACTTTCACGATGGTACGTGCAATCTTCTTCCATTCAGCGACAGAGAGCTTTTCAGGAAGATTATGTTTGGGGTCCAGGCGCTCAACATGATAACCCAGTAGAGGATTCTCATCAACGGAGAGGTGTCTTTGTAGTAAAACCGCGTCTGATTCTAGTCTTTAGGGTGACTCGACAGCATGGCGTAAGGAAAGATGGCGTCTCTGCGACGTTGAATCGAGATTCCGCCTAGTTCCAAGCTAGGACCATTGGTGAATTCAGTCTGGCGGTTTAAGTAAAACTACTCTCGAAAGAGCTCTAAATTGGGCTCCTCTTGAAGATACACCTCACAGAAGACTTGAAAATTGCAAATATTTGACACAGAATTGGGTCTGATGTCTTGAGGGTGGAGCTGGAAGAAGTGCAACACGTCTCGAAAGAACTTAGAGCCGGGTGGTGAGAAGCCATGGTTCATGTGGTCAGTAAAAACAATTACTTCATCGTCTTTCGGTTGAGGTTTTTCTTCGCCCGGGTTAGGGGCACGATAATGCATCACGCTCTTGGCAGGTAAATATCCGGTTTTGAAAAAATCCTTGAGGGTGCTTTCGGTGACAGTGGAAGGGACCCAATTGCATGTGTACAATGTTTTAGGCTGCATTGTGGAAGAAAACCTAAAGGAAAGAAAAATTGCCGGTTCAAGTTAATTGGTGAAATTACAGTTTTAAGTGCTGACAGTATACATTCAGGATGGCGGCTTAAGTGAGGACTAATAGTATATGAATAATTATAAGCCGGATGCGTAAGCCGCCATGAAGAGTACAAGTATTCAAAATCTAACAGAAGGTAAAATTCCACTAAGTGTTGGACAAACAGGTTTCACAGATTACAGTTAGAAATTTGGATCTGAAACTGGGCAGAAAAAGGGAAAAATCTGAAACCTACAGAGGCGACAATGCAAGTACATAGGTGTTCTAAAAGGGATCTGCAGCGATGAGGATATGTTCTAGTATTAAAAATAGGTGCTAAACTACTACCGCACGAGATTTGTGTGGTTTGTGGATCTAATCCACGGATATAGACAAAGAATAATGGTGGCGACGATGAACACTGACGAGCACTGACGAGCACTGACGGACACTGGAGAACATCGAAACCCTAATGCTAGATCTACGGCGTAGGAAGAAGGGCTTACCGATGCTGATGAGATGGCGGGGAGGTGCCGCGGTTTTCTGGTCCGTTCAGGGTGATGCAGCGGCCGGAGTTGAAGACGGACGCGGAGGTAGATAGCGGCGGAGCTCCTGCGGGTCGGCGCGTCGCAAGGAGGAAGAAGAAATGAGAAGTAAAGAAGGGGGAATGAGAGGAGAGCCCGAGGATTTATTTATAAGCCTGGAAGGACAAACGCAGGCACGAAAATCGAGGAGATAAAAAATGGATAAGTGACGACGCGGGTGCCTTGATTTCCAAAAAGACAGTAAAGCAAGAGATTTATTAAGATTTGGGTTCTCTAAAGCATTAATGACAGATGACGTCACGATGGGTTACCCAAAATCCAGAAGATGACGTCACGACGGGTTACAATATTTCACAGTCACAAGGAGGAAGGATTTTTCTAATAATTGAAGATTGACATGAACAAGTTCAAATCAACCCGGGGCCTAATGTTGGGAATATGATTATCAGGCATGACCCGCCAGGAGGGGCCGGGTCATCCTGATAACGATTCATCTCCATGAAGCCCAAGATCGTAATGGCGGTTCATAGACAGGCTGAGTAGAGGGCCCAAGCCCAAAGGCGGCTTAAGGCCCGCGGTTATAAACCGCCATGTATCTATGACTTGTATTGTAAGGTATATGTAATTGGTCTCCGAGCCAGACACGTATATGAGCCGGCCGGGACTCTGTAGACCGCAGGGCATCAACCTATGTATATAAGGGGACGACCCGGTGGCGGTTTAGGGCAAGAAACAACAGATCGAGAGCCAGGCTTAGCGTATTCGCTCCCTGGTCATCGAAACCCTAGCAATAACACCTCAAACTGGATTAGGCCTTTGCCTTCACCGCAAGGGGCCGAACCAGTATAAACTCCTCGTGTCCTTTGCCCTGTTTAACCCCTTTAAGCTAATCTCGTTGCGATGGCTCCACGACTAAGTCCTCACACTAGGACATCTGACGTGACAATTCCACGACAGGTGGCGTCTACCCTTGTTCGTGTTTTGCTGGCTAGTGTATCCAACCGATAGATCTAGTGGGTTCGCCCGGCCGATAGCCAGCCCAATTTACACAGTTTTTCTTTCATACATATAAATCTAACTACAAAGAAACATTGCACAACCAAATAAATCACATAGATTTTACGTCACAATAATAAATAGTTTACAAGCAAATAAAAATCTCATAAATCAAGTTCTAAATTGTCACAAATACACTGAAAGAAAAGGAGTTGATACATCTATTAGTTGCCAAGGTGAGTCCACATATACTCAACCAAATCATTTTGAAGTTGAGCATGAGTTGCACAATCACAGATTTCTGTATGTATTTGGGCGAATTGTGCAAACGTTGCCGGTCCATGCTTAGCCTTATCATTTTCATCATGGAAATTAAACCCTTTGTCGAAGAGGTTGTCATCAGCGCATCTTCTATGATTATCTTGTGCATGATTACACAAGAAATCATCACATTCCACATCTTCCGTTGGTTCTAGCAGGGTGCTGAGCATAGCCCGTCAATATTGGAGCACACTGAATGCACGCTCCACATCCTATCTAACACTCTCTTGTGTTTGGGCAAACCTAGCCCTCTTCTCTCCTATTAAACTGGGCATTGCCTTCAGAAGAGTTGACCACTAAGGATAGATACTAGCAACTACGCAGTATTCTTTGTTGCAGTGGCGGCCATTGATCTCAAAATTGACCTCTAGGCAGTTGCCTTGTGCGAGCCGTCCAGACATCGGGGAGCGCTGAAGCATGTTGACGTCATTGTGAGAACCAGGCATGCCGAAAAAAGAGTGCCAAATCCAGATATCTTGTGAAGCCACAACTTCAAGCATGACCGCGCAAACTTTAACATGCCCTTTATATTGCCCCTATCAAAGATCAAAGAAATGCACAATTCTTTCACTTCCAATGCTTACAATCTATGTTAACAAGCATTTCCGAAAAGCCTCTTGATTCATTGATCGCCAACAACCAGGTTGTATCCGCAACAATTGAATCTCTCAAGTACTCCGGCCAAACACTACTACTTTACAAAACTTGTACAATGATCCAATGCGTGTGGACTAACTCATGCGGATACAGTCATTAGGCTTGGCCAATGATGGATCGGATCACTCCCACTGTAACAAGAGCGTCTACTCAGCCGTACCGGATTCGGAGCACCGCCGACGCGGTACCCATCTGCGTGGCGCCGTCGGAGTCCACGGGGTTGGGGAGCCGCGTGTGGATCTTCCAGAGGCTGGCGCTTGCTTGCCGCGGATGCAAGCGCCCGGACGATCGCCGGAACCATGGTCCATTGTCTCGCTCACATTTCGCTGAAGCTTGTCCATTTGATCGATCCAGCAGACTGTTGAAACTTGAACGAGCGGTCTGGACAAATCGAGCCGACCAAGTTGGCCTGGGAGGCTTAAAGTAATCCCCACTGGGCAAGTCAGAGCCGCCTTGCCGCTTATTTAACCCCAACTTGCGTCCCGCCGTGGATTAAGATACTTTTTTTTTTAGGGAAACGATTAAGATACTGTGTAGTGTGTGCTCCATCGACATCGAGTCCGATCTTTTTCACTCGTCTAATTGATTCTTAAATTGGAATGCAAGTCGATCACGCCCGCCGCACCACCACAAAAATGCTGAGCTGAGCTTCTCTTCTAGACTTGTCGTAAGATTTCTGGTGGCCGGCCGTGAATGACGGGAGCAGTTCGAATAAGACGCCACGGTGGCTGGCTGGTGCAACGGATGGGCACGCCACGCGGGAAAGGAACGCGTGCGTCCAGGAGGCGACTCGGCGGGAGATCGGACAGAACCAAACCCGGGGCCGGGGGTTGGTGCGTGCTGACGGGTCACCGCCCGTCTCCACCACACGAAAAATCCCGGTGGTGGCCCGAGCGAGGTTGTTGACACGGCGGTGGCTGGCGACGCCCAGACGATCGCTTTCAGCGTCGCCGTTGCCCGGGTGGTTCGTGTGCGCACGCACGCAACGCAACGCATCGGAGAATCGGACGGGTCTGGCATCCGAATCGTGTGCGTCGTGCCCGGGAATGGAGCGGCGCACGGCCATGCATGTGTCCTGTCCACGATTGCTGGCTTGGCTGGCTGGTTTGTGGATAGGCTTGGCTTGGACGTAGTACGATACGACGGCGACGCCTGCCTGACTGGTGCCGGCTCTCCGCTCCGGCGAGTCGAGTGAGTGACACGGCGATCAAAGAGATTGTGTAGGCGTTCCTCGCACGAACGCTGTTAATTAATTAGGGCGTGTGAGCTAAGCTGTCTCGTCCAGAACATTCTTGTTCTTGTGACAGAAAATCATGATAGTTTTACAAGTGATGAATCATGATCTATTCGCCTGTACAACACATGTCGGGTACGCGTGGTGCAGCGGCCTTTACTGATGCATGGTCAACGTCTCCGGTCGTGTGCCAAGTGTTACACGAACCCATGATTTCCACCAAGAATCAAGGGCGCCTTCGTTGTCAAGGCTTCTTTTCTTTTGTTCAGGGATCGTCGACAGCACTTGTTTGACACCGACGCGGCCGGCACCGACGGCTCTCGTATGCATATTTTACCTGCACGTAACACGTTGTTATCGCTAGCTAGTGCGCATGTACTACCATGTTCGGCATGCCGCATGCGTGTTAATCTTGACTAGAAGCATATGCGCGCTTTGCTTCGCTGTTCTTCTCTGTTGGCGATTTTCCCTTTCCCTCATTGCTTTCTTTTCTCCCAGTGAATCGCTATTGGCTAGCTAATTTTGAAGGACTGTTAATTTAATTCTGTGACTACCGTCTTGTTGCACCAGGCGTTGTCATTTTAAACAATGCTATTTTCCCTTCTCTTTATCTAGGAGGTTTGGTTACTAGGTTGTTCAAGTATATTTGCATAAACCTCGATAGCATTGTAAAAATCTTCACAGTTGGTGTCCTTGCTCAGAATTCCATCCACTGTTTGCTTGAAGAATAGCAAGATCTTTTAGCACGCTCTCAAAGAAAGAGCAAGCTTCAGGGAAGAAGAAAGGTCCGTATTACTCGGCATAATTATATTTAGCCCAGGGGTAAAAGGCCACATGAGTAAAACTATCACTGTTGTGCAATTGCTTTGACAAGTCAATTAAAATGTCCATCTTTGCATTACTGGTCTCAACTAATACAAAATGTTGGTACAAAAATGGTGAATACATGATCAATTACTACAGACGAAAAAATTAATGAAATAAATTCAACTATATTTTGGAAATTGACTAAGATCTACAGAACTCGCAACATGTACGCTTTCGTTTGTAATTAAGAGTTCCTTCATAAATCAATTATCTTGGTAATCGGTAGAGTATTGACTGAAAATAGTGCAACTTGATACAATAGAATGAAAGCCCCTAATTCAACAAAACAAGGATTGAATTGTTGTTTTGTTAGGAACCCATAGAAAGGGAGGGGGGAGGGGTTAGCTGAATGTATGAGGAATTAATAGAACAGTTTGAAATGCACCTGCCTTTTTTTTTGGGGCATTCTTTATTTGATTCGTTCCCACATGATCGGTCCAAATTAGAGAAATATTGTAACAAACATGGTATTGGAGAATGAAAATGAGCCCTTCTAATGACACCTTGCATGGTAAACCTCTTGTGTGTACTTGCACTGGAACCAGATAACATCTAATGGAGAAGATTCAGAAGTACAACATGATGCATCCATGTTTGATCGAACATGCTTATTATTCCTTTGGTAGTCTGGTACTCCCTCCGTTCCCAAATAATTGTCTTTTTAGTCATCTCAAATGAACTACAACATACGGATGTATGTAGACATGTTTTAGAGTGTAGATTTATTTATTTTGCTCCGTATGTAGTCACTTGTTGAAATCTCTAGAAAGACAATTATTTAGGAACGGAGGGAGTATGTTACATTTTATAGATATTTGCTGGGGTACAACATTCTTGCTGTAACGGAAATCCCGTTTTGGATCGAAATCCAGGGGTAAGTCATCATACAGGGGACATCTGACGGACACCTTGTGTAGGATAAACAGTTAAACACCCTGCACCACATTGTATAAAAGTTCGGACGGTCTTCCGTGAAACAAATTGGGCTAACTTTGTTGTACCATGCCCTTTGGCACTTCCAGAATCAAATCTACCCGTGAGCCTTATAAACTGGAAAACAGTTAGACACCCTGCACCACATTGTATAAATGATGTACAAGACTAAGTGCTTGCTAAAGAGCAGAAAGTAAGATAGAGATGCTTTTCATCAACCTTTCTTTCTTCTCGATTATGCATCTAGCATACATTTTTTGTATGTTGTGCGTTCTCTGATCTGAAAGTTTCAGTTCTGCTGATGGTGCTGTCAGTTCTAACATTTCCTCCTTTAAACCTGCAAATTAAGTTTGAAGACTGTGCAGCGCCGAGGGGATCTGGTGAGGCGTGTAGAGAACGAAGCCAAGAAGTTCCTTCACGACGCGGAACACCTTTGATCGTTCAAGTGCCACTGCAGCACAAATGCGCATCCACTGATCCTGAACCCACCTCATGTCGGCTCATGTCATCTTCATCCTGCGCTAGGTCGCCACTTGCCGTGGACCCAAATTGGACATGTAGGTATGCACATACCAAGGAAGCATGGTGCTCTCACTTAAATTTTGGTTGTTCCAGTCACTTATGAAAGAACCAGTTACACGGTTCCAGTCACTTCTGAAAGAACCAGTTACATGGCATCATGATTGAAACCAACAAGTACACCTGAAACATAGCAGATGGCATACATTGGTTTAGTTGCAGGTGTAAGAAATTATATCCGCAACTTAAATGTAAAAGTAATACTCCCTCCGTTCGTTTTTATAAGGCGGTTTAGACAGCCGGTTTTGAACTGTTTAGAGCACTGTCTGAACAGGTTTAAACGTCTTATAGTATAAGTGAACAGAGGGAGTATATGAAATATCAATCTGAAGTGTTACTCTCGTGAGCTTATCTTCCTTGGATTGCCCTAGCTTCAAGATAGCTAGGCTCAAATGCAAGCTCCATCAAACACTAAAAAAAATCTTTGAACAGATTTATGGTTCATAGGTACGGTGGTTTGCAGAGAAGTGCTACCAACTTATACATAGTAATGTGAGATGTGTGAAGTAATTACAAACATGTTTCGTCTTATTTACAGGACTGTATCCAGCAAAAGGGGCTGCCTATCGCTTGAAGTCTACACATATTTTAAAGACAAATTCAGAAATCGTTAAGGATCTTCCTAGATAGTAAGAACAAAACGAACAACGGACCATGCAATACAATGATTTTGATTTGCAGTTTTACTGTTGACACAACCAGATTTACTACTTCATGACAGAAATTCAAACAAAGAACATGTCATCTACTTAGACATCACAAAAGATTGGTCAAAACATGCATGAAGCAGAAAAAAATCGGATCTGCTTTGTTCTAGTTTAATCCATGAAACTACTACATCTAGATCTGGGCCACAGGAACTTACAGTTTAATAAGATATCAACGGGTGAAGATGGAGGTCGTTGCCACAGGGGATGAGGAGGGCCATGGTGGTTGGTGGAGCCCACATCCCGGCCATCCATGGAGAGCTTGAATCTGCTAGTTGTCAGAGCTGGCAAGGACCACCGCATGAATGTTGCTGCAGAGGCGAGGGAGAGGGTCGTGGAGGTTCTGGATTGCTACTCAACCGTGCTGGGGACGAACTACCACCTGAGAACCACCTCTTCTCCCCGCGGCGACCAGATTTGCTGCACCCCGGGCAAGCACCCCACGCGGACTCCACAAGCCCCCAGACGCAACGCCGTCCGAGAGGCCGCATGTCGCTTCGGTCTGCTATAAACCGCACACGCGCCAAGCACAGCTGCAATCCCCATCTCTTCCGCCGCTGTAAACGAATCGGAGCACTGAGATTACGCTGGGAATGGTACAGATTGGAGGAGAGAGATAGACCATGGAAAGGGACAGATACGCCATGCGATGGTGTTGATAAGCAGCTCTTCTCCAGTTGCACCACGATTTCTCTGGGAGACGGATCTTTGGCAAGCTTTTGGAGGGACAGGTGGTTGAATGGTGAAGCTTCAATGATTTTGGCACCTGCGGTGTTCAAGCTGGCCTGCTTCAAAAAAGTTTCGGTCAAACAAGGAATGCATAATGCTAAATGGATGCGGGGGCTTAACCGGATAAGCAATGCCGAGGAGCTGCGCCAGTTTGTTCAGCTTTGGAACAAGGTTCAAGGGACAACTTTGTCGACGGAGAAGGACACCATCGTTTGGAACCTCACTGCACTACAGGAATCGCGCCCTATGCCGGGCCGTCGGCATAGACCTGACTAGCCATCGGGACAGGCCTATGCCGACGGCCCCCGTCGGCATAGGGCCGTCGGCAACATATCCATCGGCGTAGCCAGGATGACCGTCGGCATAGAACGGCCGTCGGCATAGACCCTATCCCAACGGTGGCCGTACATCTATGCCGACGGCACTGGCCGTCGGCAACGCCATCGCCTAACGGCGGCTGCCAATCGCCGAGCAACGGCGGCTCGCCACGTGGCACCCCTAGGCCGACGGCCTGGCCGTCGGCTTAGTCAAAACGTACGCCGACGGCCAGGCCGTCGGCATAGGGGTGCCACGTGGCGAGCAGTTAGGCCAGCCGCAGGACGCCACGTGGCACACCTATGCCGACGGCCCGGCCGTCGGCTTAGTCGAAACGTACGCCGACGGCCAGGCCGTCGGCATAGGTGCGCCACAGAGCTCCCAGTTGCTGACGCGTGGCACCATATGCCGACGGCTTAGCCGTCGGCTTAGTTTGAAAGCTATGCCGACGGCTACCCCGTCGGCATAGGTGCCACGCGTCGAAGAATCGGGAGCTCATGCCGATCCTATCTTGAAGCCGGCATAGCCGTCGGCATAGTTTGCTTCGATTCTTTTTTCGCTTTGTTTTCAAATCAGTTCAATTCAAATAAAAGCACATATATAACAAAGACATATCACCAAAGACATATCAAAGAACGTAAGCATAAGCATCATCACACACACAAGTCTCTAAATGATCATCATCACAACCAACATAAGCATAAGCATATAGAAAAGCACCACACACAAGTCTCTAAATGATCATCACCGCACACAAGTCATCTCAAGCATCATCACCACACACTAGGCTTAAGCGCCAGACGTTGAGCACCGCATGAGGTCGCCACCGCCAAGACCGCCAAGCCTGTGTCGTCATGCTAGCGGCAGCTGCTACCGCCAAGACCGCCTCCACCTCCACCTCCGCCTCCGTGGATCGGAGTGGTCGGGCTCCGTGTCTCCGAGTGTCGCGAAGACCACCGCCAACGGTAGATCCACCTGTTCCTCGGATGTTGAAAAGACATATTAATGGGATATATGATCGTGTTGAAAGGCATGACATGCTTGGGGTGAATAGATTGGGAATGAACTAACCGGCGAGGGGCCGGTGCTCGTGCCACAAACTCCTCAAAGGTCGGCAGACTGGTTGTCTTTGGAGGGCATTGTGCTGGTCAAGAATCGAGGACACCGCCGCCGCCATTTCTCGAAAAGCCTGCTCCGTGGCGATCCCTCTGCACTTGGTGTTCATGAAGCCTCTGATGCCACGCCATGGTCTCCTGGCGTGTGTACTCCAGGTAGGCCTACGGTATGACATGATGGAACTCATAAAACTACTAGATGCGGAAACTAAAGTGAGCAATGAAGATAAGAGGGAAAATACTTACATATTGTTGCTCCTGAAAGAGGGACTGTGCACTGGTCACTGGCTGGCTCGTGCGCTGGCTCAGGCTCGGGTCGATCCGACGAAGCTGTGTGTAGGAGATAGTCGGAGTGACCACAAACTCGAGAACCGCCTCCCGACCGTGCTCCTTGGGCCCCATGATCACCACCACCCCTGTCGTCCAGATCCGCGCAATGGGGTCAGGTGTGTCAGGATGTAACTTCAGATACGCTGCGGAGTGGGCCTCCTTCCTCCACGCGGTCTTCTTGCCGTAGTACTTGGGCTCGCCAGGCTTGGGGTCCTTCCGCGTATGGGCGATCTCCCACGCCTGCATGTGTGAGAGCGGCCGCAGTTTCTCCTCCTGCACCACCAAACAGATGTTAGTCATACATAAGAAAGTGATGGTAAATAGAAGAAGAAGAATGTTTAATGGGGTTAGTCATACATTAACTGCCTTGTGGAGATAGTGGTTTCGGTTTCCCTGAGCATGTACTCCCTCCTTCCCTCGGTTAGCCTTATTTTTGATTCTCATAGCCGCCCAGGCTCCAGCCCCATCACACCAAAGATCCACCAATGCCGCCCAGGACTCGTCTTTTCCATAACACCAATTTGGACACACCTACATAATAAAAGCATAATGGCATGTCAACATGAAACGGTGAAATGTACCACATGGTAATGAAAGCATAATGAAAGCATAATATATGAAAGCATAATGAAAAATCTTTTATACTTACCGCCAAGTACTCGTGCCTCTCCAAGGTAATGCCCATCCTCCGCGCTTCTTCCTTGGTCATCTTCACACCAAGAACGTCGTGGTAGTATGTCGAGATGGCCACATAGCGCACCTCGTACTGCATCTGGCGGGCCTTCTTCTTGCATTGGCGCAGCACGATCTGATCCGCTCTAGCCCTGTGCTCCGGAAGAACTCGATAGAATTTCTACAATCATGCATGAAACAAGAATGGAAGAAGCCATGAGTTAAATCATTCATGAAACTAGAATGGACTTGTGCTTCTGAAGAATAGTGGTCACGGCCTTGGCATGGGTCTCATGGTCCGTGTGGAGGGCCGCTTCCCAGTGGTCCTAGCTCGTGGCCAAAACCCGACGGTCCGGCTGCCTGACTAGATCCGGACAAAGACAACCCCGCCAAGATAACTTCAGCAGAAGACGATGATGAGGCCGTTGGGAATACGGACCCCTTTAGAATATATCCGATTCTTTGCAAAAGAATGAACTATTAGCATGTGACAAGCAAAATAAATAACAACCGGAATATGCATGTGACAAGCAAAATAATGAACCGCTTACTCTTTTCCTGTGGGCTCAATGAGCCACTTTGATGAAATGCAACACCACAAAGCCTGCAAATTCCATCGGGACAAAAAATTTAGAACATCAGAACTCATAGAGCATATTTAAAACATTTAAACATGCATTCATTTATTTTTGCATCATGTAGGCAAAAAAACTAAAAACATTAATAATATATTCATCATCGTCATCACATATTCATCATCATCATTATCACCTATTTGTCATAATCATTGATTCATCTCATCGAACCAAATTTTTTTGCAAGATATGCAACATATAGCATCTCATCTAACCAAATTTTTTACTACCTATCTCACTATCTATCTAACTATCTAACTATCTACCTACTAACTATCTCACTATCTACCTAACTATCTAACTATCTACCTATCTAACTCTCTATATAACTATCTATCTAACTAGGTATCTAACTATCTAAATATCTATCTAAATACCTATCTAACTAGCTACAAAATTACTAAAAAACACTAAAAATACATAAAATTTTCACCTTCGAGAGGGCCGGCCGGAGTTGGGGCGGGGAGGCGCGGAGTCGGGGCGGGGAGGTCGACGGGGGTTCGGGGCGGGGCGGGGAGGCCGGAGGGGGTCGGGGCGGGGCGGTCAAGGGGGTCGAGGCGGGCGCGGGTCGGGCGGAAGGTCGGGGCGGGCGGTGGGTGGCCAAGGGCGGGCCGGCCTGGGTCGGGCGGGGTGGCTCGGGTCGGGCGGGAGGCGCGGGCGGGCTGGGTGGGCGGCTGGGTTGAGCTGGGAGGCGCCGGCGGGCGGGCGGGCGGTGGCGTGTGTGGCGGGCGGAGGAGGTGGGCGGCGGCGGTAGGGGTCGGGTCGGTGCGGTTGAGGGAGAAATGAGTGGAGGAGGTCGGTGCGGTCAAAAGCGGTCTGCGGATAAGGTTGGTCCTATGCCGACGGCATGGCCGTCGGCATAGGCCTGGGCCCCACATGTCAGCAGCCCGGGGGAGTGGATAACGTGCACATATGCCGACGCACAGGCCGTCGGCATAGGTGGGAGGCCTATGCCGACGGCTAGGCCGTCGGCATATATGCAAACCACAATTTTTTTTAAATAGTCCCACCTCGCCGAGGGGAAAGCAATTTGACCTGTTTAAATAGTTCACTAATCCACACGTTACAAGCTCCGGTATTCATTAGACTTATATGAAGAAAACGGACAATTACTCTGAAACTTTCAAATTCGGGCAGCCGGCCGGTGACGGGCACTAAACGTTTCAGAGTGATAGTACGCTTCAGTGATACCTCATACATGCCGCATGCGGTGTGGTGGCATGTCCGAAGAGGCGACGCACGCGTCTCGGTGTGCCCTCACACGGACGGCGCCGCCCGCCGCACTGGAGGTGGGAAAGCGGACGCGTCCGGGTCTACACGGAGGGATCTTCTGTGGGTCTGGCCCGGATGTTGCTCCAAAGTGTTCCTATGGGCTGACCTAACACAACCGGGTGGAGAGGCCCACCGTCAAATCCCGTCCGTGCAAAGTCAAAGGGCTAGATCCGGTGGTCAAACGCTTCTGAGGTTAGGCGGGGACGGGGCCACAGGGGGTAGCAATGCCACCGGAGCGTCGCATCGGGCCCTCATACATGCGGGATGGTGTGGTGGCATGTCCGAAGAGGCGGAACGCGTCTCCGGGGTGTGGCCCCCCTCACGGACGGCGATGACACGGTAGTAGACGTTCTGCGGAAATGATGCGGCGTGAATATTATTAAATACTTGGAGCGCGATAAAATCATGAGTTTTTTACATGACGTGGGCACATGTGCTATAGGTCCGATGGTAATTTTTCATAATTTTTCGTGATGGAGAAGTATCTGAACACTTCCCTCTACTGGATTGCTCTTCGCGTCTACAACTGTGGCCGCGGCCTCCGGCTAACATACCGTCAAATCTTGCGTGGCGGCCTCTCACAAGTCTGGAAGTGTTGTGGCGGTTGCAAATGCCCGACGCGTCTCCGGTGCCCCCCCCTCACGGACGGCGCCGCGCCGCACGTGGAGGGGGAAACAGACGCGCCGGGTCTACACGGAGTGGATGTAGCTGTGGGTTTGGCCCGGATGTTGCTCCCGGGTGTCCCTATGGGCCGAACTGACACAACCGGGTGGAGAGGTCCACTGGTCAAAGCCCGTCCGTGGGAAGTCAAAGGGCTAGATCTCGTGGTCAACCTCTCTAGGGTTAGGCGGGACGGGGGCCCTGGGGGTAGCAATGCCACCGGAGCGTCGCACCGGCCCCTCATACATGCAGGGTGGTGTGGTGGCATGTCCGAAGAGGCGGCACGCGTCTCCGGGGTTCGGCCCCCTCACGGACGGCGCCGCCGCTGGCACCTGGAGGGGGAAAACGGACGCGTCGGGTCTACACGGAGGGGATCTTGCTGTGGGTGTGGCCCGGATGTTGCTCCAAAGTGTTCCTATGGCTGACCTAACACAATCGGGTGGAGAGGCCCACTGGTCAAATCCCGTCCGTGCAAAGTCAAAGGGCTAGATCCGGTGGTCAAACGCTACAGGGTTAGGCGGGACGGGGGCCCTGGGGGGTAGCAATGCCACCGGAGCATCGCATCGGGCCCTCATACATGCGGGGTGGTGTGGTGGCATGTCCGAAGAGGCGGAACGCGTCTCCGGGGTGTGGCCCCCCTCACGGACGGCGATGACACGGTAGTAGACGTTCTACGGAAACGATGTGGCGTGAATATTATTAAATACTCGGAGCGCGATAAAATCATGAGTTTTTTACATGACGTGGGCACATGTGCTATAGGACCGATGGTAATTTTTCATAATTTTTCGTGATGGAGAAGTATCTAAACACTTCCCTCTACGCGGATTGCTCTTGGCGTCACGACTGTGGCGTGACCTCCGGGGGCTAGCATACCGTCAAATCTTGCGTAGGCGGCCTCTCACAAGTCTGGAAGTGTTGTGGCAGTTGCAAATGCCCGGCACGCGTCTCCGGGGTGTGCCCCCCCCCTCACGGACGGCGCCGCCGCCGGCACCTGGAGGGGGGAAACGGACGCGTCGGGTCTACACGGAGTGGATGTAGCTGTGGATTTGGCCCGGATGTTGCTCCCGGGTGTCCCTATGGGTCAAAGACCGTCCGTGGGAAGTCAAAGGGCTAGATCTCGTGGGAGGTCAAAGCCCGTCCGTGAGAGGCCCCGTCCGCCTAACCACAGGCGGTTGACCACGAGATCTAACCTCGTGACTTTGCACGGACGGGCTTTGACCATGGACCTCCCCACCCGGTTGTGTTAGGTCAGCCCATAGGAACACTCCGGAGCAACATCCCACCAGACCCACAAAGAAGATCCCTCCGTAGACCCGACGCGTCTGCTTCTCCAAAGCCGGGCGGGCGGCGCCGTCTGTGAGGGGGGCACACCGGACACGCTGCGGCCGCTTCTTCGAACATGCCACCACACCACCCCGCATGTATGAGGGCCCGAGACGACGCCTCGGTGGCATTTCTACCCCAGGTGCCCCTGCCCCGCCTTAACCTCAGAAGCGTTTGACCACGCGATCTAGCCCTTTGACTTTGCACGGACGGGCTTTGACCGATGGACCTCCCCACCCGGTTGTGTTAGGTCAGCCCGTAGGAACACTCTGAGCGACATCCGGGCGGACCCACAGCAAGATCCCTCCGTGTAGACCCGACGCGTCTGCTTCTCCGGTGCGTGGCGGCAGCCGTTCGTGAGGGGGCACACCGAGCCCCTAGACGGGCGTCTAAGCATGCATGAACTCTTTCACATATGCTTCGGGTCCGGTGGGATGTTTCTGTGACATAGCTACACCCCGAATCCCCACTCCAAGCAGAATTCCTTCCGTGTCGACCGTTTCCCCCCTCCGTGACACGGCGATAGCGACGTTCGTAACGGGGGGCAATCGATATACCAGCGGGTATGTTTTTTTAGATAAGGCATAATTATCTTATACAAAAATAAAAACTAAAATAAAGTAAAAAATAACAAAACCGAGTAAAAATAAAAAAATAAAGTAAAATACACGAATGCCGACGGTTTGGCCGTCGGCATATCTGTGCACACACGGAGGTTGTCCCACGGATCGTTGACGTGGCGTGGCACACGGATCGCTGACGTGGCAGAGGGGCCTATGCCGACGGCTTCGCCGTAGGCATACCTCTGCCACAGATATGCCGACGGCCGCCGTTACCGCCCGTCGGCGTAGGATCAACGCCGTCAAATGGTCAGCGCTGACCGGGCAGGTGGGCCTCGGCTATCTCGACGGCCTGCCCTATGCCGACGGGCCCGTGGCGTCACGCCCGTCGGCCCGTCGGCATAGATGAATGTATGCCGACGGCTTTTTCACGCCACGGCCTTTCCTTCGCCCGTCGGCATAGGTCCATAGATGCCGACGGGGGCCGTCGGCATAGATTTGGCCGTCGGCAACCCCAGTTTTTCTGGTAGTGCTGCCAATGGTTTATATTCAGCCTGTTCGGCCTATGAGGCTCAATTTTTCTCTAGGATTGAGAGGCCACGGTTGGCCAGGGTGTGGACGAGCAAGATGGAGGGGAAAGTGAGGTTCTACCTATGGCTCTTGCTCCAGAACAGAAACTGGACTGCTGACCGCTTGCAAGCAAGAGGTTGGCCTCACAATGATCTCTGCAAGCTATGTGATCAGGAACCTGAAACTGCGAACCACCTTGCTCTGCACTGCTCTTTTGCCAAGGAGATTTGGTTCCAGTTCCGAGACTCTCACAATGCAATGTACGTTGTGGCCGATGAGGCGCAGACCGTGGGTGAGTGGTGGGAGAGGCTGTGCTCCGCCAGCGGGTCGAGGGAGCAAAACAGGGAGGATATGACCGTGGCAGCCTACACTGTGTGGAACCTCTGGAAGGAGAGGAATCAGCGAGTATTCAAACATAAAGAGCTGTCAGCTCTTGCTCTAGCTGGGCTCATCAAGGATGACATCAAGTGCTTTGGGGAGGCAACTAGAGGGCTTCACAATGTAGGGTTGTAATTTTTTCTGTCTCCTAATCTTCACGTTGTAATGTGGGATGCGACCTCCACACGATGGTCCATCCGTTTCTGTATGTCTTCTCTTCTATAATGCAATGGCAGAGCTCCTGCTATTCCCGTCAAAAAAAAATCGGCGCGCCCACTGCCCTTCATCGATGTGTTCCCAGACTCCCCAGTCTCTTACGCCGTCCTACACTTTCCTCATCCAGCAAGCTCTCCTGTCACTGCGGCTTCTCCATCGTGGCGTTCCCTTCGCCGTGGTCTCTCTTCTGTAGGCGAGGGGATTTGGACGGTGGCGACGAAGGGTAAGGAGAATCACCGAGAGACTGCTGCCAGGGAGAAGGCAGAGACAAGTAAAATAAAATGGAACCGACTATGGGAGGTCAGACCGCCATACGCGAAGAGTGTTCATACCTGACAGCGTTGACCCAAATGCCTCCCAACACCACGCTGCATGAGAGGGCTTCAATTCGTGGGAGCTTAGTGACTCTAGTGATTCAGGGCCCATGCCCTCCCATGACATGACATGACGCAGGAGCTGCTGCTTCTATTTTCCTTGTTTAAAAGGGAAAGCCACTTGACACTTTATTGCGAGCTCACATCTTTAAAACACGCGGAAGAAGAAAGCTAGGGGGATCATCGCCCCACATGTACATCAAGTTTGAATCAAAAAACATGTCTAGCTAAAAAATGTGCCAGGGTATTAGCTTCCCGTGGGCAATGCTGAAAATGGATCGAAGAAATATCATAAACATACTGGAAGCAGTATGCCAGAATCGTAGAGTAAGGTGGCAATATACCAATCTTTCCCGTTGCAGGCTGTGATAAGTTCTAAACAAGCAGATTCAACAATCACCTTTGAGCAACCAATTTGATGCATGATCTGCAAACCTCGGCGTATAGCCAGAGCTTCTATCGAAGTTGTGTTATCTGCATATACGAAGGGCTCTGCCACTCCAGCTACTTCTTCTCCTCGACAATTCCGCATGATCGCAACAATAGCTCCAGAACTATCATTAAAGAAAGATGCGTCATTGTTCAGTTTGTATGAAAGTTGACATGGTATCATCATTGGATGCACTTCGTGTACAAAACAGACAATCTCTTTAAAAGTATCAGGGTTTCGGACGAAAACTCATTTGTTAAAGGGATTTCATTTGTTCAAATGTAACTGCAGTGATATTCTAAAAGGCGTCATCATAATAGTTGTTGATAGAAAGTCTTCACTTTTTCTTTGCTTGTGTCCTTTGCTTATTGCGCTGTAACCATGGATAATCTTCATCGTTTAACAGAGTGATTGGGTCAGTCTTGACTTTGAAGGGAGGAATTTCATGAAACTTTTCATAATCTTCAGACACGTCTGTCTTGCCCTCCAATCCCACGATGTCTCTTTTTCCTAAAAGAACTATGTGGCGTTTTGTCTCATCGTATGATGTATCCGCTTCCTTATCTTTTCTTTTTCTCAGTTTTATAGACATGTTCTTCACATAGAAAACCTGCGCCACATCATTGGCTAGGACGAATGGCTCGTCTGTGTACCCCAGATTGTTCAGATCCACTGTTGTCATTCCGTACTGTGGGTCTACCTGTATCCCGCCACCTGACAGATTGACCCATTTGCACTTAAACAAAGGGACCTTAATATCATATCCATAGTCAAGTTCTCATATGTCCACTATGTAACCATAATATGTGTCCTTTCCTCTCTTGGTTGCTGCATCAAAGTGTACATCACTGTTTTGGTTGGTGCTCTTTTGATCTTGGGCGATCGTGTAAAATGTATTCCCATTTATCTCATACGCTTTGTAAGTCATTACAGTCGAAGATGGTTCCCTCGCCAACGAGTACAGGTCATCAGAAACAGTGTTGTCACACCTGAGACGTGTTTGGAACCAACTGCCGAAACTCCTGATGTGTTCACATGTAATCCAGTCGTCACACTGGTCCGGGTATTTGGAGCGCAGAATGTTCTTGTGGTCATCGACATACAGGGTCACCAAGGTAGAATTCTGTAGAACCGTGTAGTGTGCTTGAGACCAAGAATGCCCGTCCCTACATATTATTGAGTCCCCTCCTAGCATGCCTTTTCCACGCAGTCTCATACCGCGATTGAGGGTGACCTATCTTCTTAAGGTCAGGAATAAAGTCAACACAAAATCCAATGACATCCTCTATTTGATGGCCCATGGAGATGCTTCCTTCTGGCCTAGCATGGTTACGGACATATTTCTTTAGGACTCACATGAACCTCTCAAAGGGAAACATATTGTGTAGAAATACAGGGCCCAGAACGACAATCTCGTCGACTAGATGAACTAGGACGTGCGTCTTGATATTGAAGAAGGATGGTGGGAACACCAGCTCGAAACTGACAAGACATTGTGCCACATCACTCCTTAACCTTGGTAGGATTTCTGGATTGATCACCTTTTGAGAGATTGCATTGAGGAATGAACATAGCTTCACAATGGCTAATCGAACGTTTTTCGGTAGAAGCCCCCTCAATGCAACCGGAAGCAATTGCGTCATAATCACGTGACAGTCATGAGACTTTAGGTTCTGGAACTTTTTCTCTGCCATATTTATTATTCCCTTTATATTTGACGAGTAACCAGACGGGACCTTCATACTGAGCAGACATTCAAAGAAGATTTCCTTCTCTTCTTTGGTAAGAGCATAGCTGGCAGGACCTCCATACTGCTTTGGAGGCATGCCGTCTTTTTCGTGCAAACGTTGCAGGTCCTCACGTGCCTTCGGTGTATCTTTTGTTTTTCCATACGCGGCCAAGAAGCCTAGCAGGTTCACGCAAAGGAAGGAAGAGGCAATTCAGATCGAGCAGTTCAGGCCAATATGTCTTCTCAACGTGAGTTTTAAAATATTCATGAAAGTGGGCACCAATAGATTGACACGGATTTCCCATTCGGTGGTGCAACCGAGCCAGACAACTTTTATGCCTGGGAGACACATTCTTGAAGGGGTCGTCGTCCTGCATGAAACACTGCATGAAATTCATTCGAATAAGCTAGATGGGGTTATCTTCAAAGTGGATTTTGAGAAGGCATATGATAAAGTTAAATGGCCTTTCCTTCAGCAGGCAATGCGCATGAAAGGTTTTAATGAGGCATGGCAGAACCAAGTGGGTTCTCTAGTCCAAAAAGTTAGTGTCGTAATCAAGGTTAACGATGATATCGGTCACTTTTTTTAGACACACAAGGGATTGAGACAAGGGGATTCAGTGTCTCCTCTCCTATTTAATATAGTGGCCGATATGTTAACCATTCTCATAGGCAGGGCCAAGGAGAACGGTCAAGTGGATGGACTTGTCCCTCATCTGGTCTATGGGGGAGTCAGGAGTCTCCATTTTACAGTATGCCGACGACACTATCCTCTTCATGGAACATGACATTGCAAAAGCGCGGAATATGAAACTCATATTATGTCTCTTCGAACAATTGTCTGGATTAAAAATAAACTTTCACAAGAGCGAATTGTCCTGCTTTGGTAAGGCCAAAGAAGAGCAAAACACATATAGACAATTGTTTGGGTGTGAATTAGGTTCTTTGCCCTTCAGTTATTTGGGCATACTGATTCATCACCGTAAGCTATCTAATAAAGAATGGAAGTGCATTGAAGATCGAATTGAAAAAAAATCTTAGTTGCTGGAAGGGCAAACTAATGTCCTATGGAGGTCGGCTAGTGCCGATCAACTCGGTACTTACTAGTATGCCGATGTTCCTACTATCTTTCTCCGAGATACCGAAAGGGGTGCGGAAGAGACTTGATTTCTTTCAATCTCGCTTCTTCTGGCAGTCAGATGAGGCCAAGAAGAAATACCGTCTCGCACCATGGGATATTCTATGCCGACCCAAGGACCAGGGGGGCTCGGTATTGAAAACTTGGAAATTAAGAATAAATCTCTTATGAGTAAATGGCTTTACAAGTTAGAGACAGAGCCGGAGGGTATGTGGGCATAGATACTACACAACAAATATCTACATTCGAAAACGCTAGCCTAGGTCACCGTGAGACCAACTGACTCGCCATTCTGGAAGGGACTCATGCGAACGAAAGATTTGTTCTTTCGTAGGGTCAAATTCTTGGTTGGCAATGGGACGTCAACAAGATTTTGGGAGGATACGTGGTTAGGGGAGACGCCACTAGCCATACAATACCCCACCCTATATAACACTGTGCAACGTAAGAAGGATTACGTAGGCACGGTATTTCAATCGATTCCCTCGAATATTCAGTTCAGACGAGCGTTAGTTGGAGAGCGATGGAATGCCTGTATGCACCTGGTACAGAGATTGATAGATGTTCAATTATCCGACCAACCCGATTCGATGCACTGGAAGTTAGCTAGAAATGGGTGTTTACGGTGAAATCTTTTTACATGGATCTAATTAATTCTGGCCTAATCTCGAGATTGTTACATATTTGAAAGGTTAAGGTTCCCTTGCGTACTAAATTTATTTATGTGATTTGTACACAAGCAAGTGATCCTCACCTAAGATAACGTACTAAAGAGGCGGTAGGTAGGTAGTTCACGTTGTTGTTTTTGTGATCATGATGAAACAATACAACACTTGTTCATAAAGTGCCCACTCGCGAAATTGCTTTGGAAAACGATCCATGCATGTATCCTTTAACATTACTCCTCCGGTTAACATTGAATCGAGTGGTTAGCTGGAGATCCTATGACTGCGGCTCGTATTCGGATTGGAATATGTGCGCTTATATGGGCTATACGGAACTACAGGAATGACATGATTTTTAACAGACAACATATTTTAACTTTTTTGCGGGTCATTTTTAGAGCTATCGCATGGATCCGTACATGGTCCTTACCCACTCCTACGGACTCCAGGAAGCCATTGGTTACTAGGTGCAACCAGTGGGAGATGATAGCACGGGCTATATTCAACCGGTTTGGATGGCGGTCGTATAACAGGATAGGAGTATGAAAAGCCTGTCCTTTACTTTGTCATACCGGTTGTGATATTGAGCATTCACATTTCTTTTCCTTTTGGCTCAGCTACAAAAATGCCGAGGTTCTCTTCTAGATCTCTCGTAAGACTTTTGGTGGCCACCAAGTCCGGCCGGCAGTGAGTGACGGGAGCGGCTCGAATGGGACGCCACGGGGGACAGGAACGTGTGCGTCCAGGAGGCAGTAGCCACGGCGACTCGGCGAGAGATCGTACTAGAGAGGCCGAGGGTTGGTGCGTGCTGACGGGTCACCGTCCGTCTCCGCCACACGAAAAATCCGGTGGTGGCCCGGCGGCCGTTGTTTAGGGGGACACGGAGGTGGCTGGCCGTTGGCCAGGGGGTTCGTGTGCGCAGTGCGCACGCACGCAACGCATCAGAGAATCGGACGGGTCTGGCATCGGAATCGTGTGCGTCGTGCCCGGCCGGGAATGGAGCGGCGCACGGCCATGCATGCGTCCTGTCCACGATTTGCTGGCCTGGCTGGCTGGTCTGTGGATAGGCTTGGACGTAGTACGATACGACAGCGACGGCGAGAACATTTCCTTGCTTGGAATTTTACTCAGACCGATCAGTTTACAGTCAAATCTGCCTATCGTCTATGCATGAAGAAGAAAAGGGCAAGAGCTGGACAGCCGGGGTCTTCGTCGTCAGTTAAGACTCATCGGGGTTGGCTCGCTCTGTGGGGATCCAATGCTCCCACTCCCAGCAAAGCGTTGATTCATGCATGGAGACCGATCAAAAATGGTGTGGCGGTGGACTCCGAACTTGGACGGCGACATATCTCAAGGCGGGCGTTTTCTGCCCAGCGTGCGGGAGAGAAGAAACGTTGGTATCATCGTTTTTGGTCCTGCTATCACTCGGCAATGTTTTGAAAGGAGCTGGGCTCGGCGTTGGGGGCAAGAGTGGCGATCCCACCTGAATGGCTGAATCTATGAGCACCCAGAGCTCACAGTCCGAGCTGAGGCGGCAGAGGATGAGAAGGCCATGATGATTCAGGGCATCTACGCGCTGTGGCCTGTGGCTGGCTCGGAATGGCACATGTGATGGAAAGAAGATTGAGGAGCCGGGGCTGATTGCAAAAGGTGTGGCTGCGCCTGCACGCATGGAAGAATGGCAGAAGTCCATGGTGGTAGAGCTTCAAGTGTGAGAAACCACCAACCAGAAGAATGGAAACCACCTGAAAGCCAACGTAGATGGAGCTATGGTTCGGTCAGGGCTGCGAGGTGGTGGGGGCGTGATATTCAGGGAGTCAGGGCCTGCCTGCTCTCCGCTCCGGCGAGTCGAGTGAGTGACACGGCGATCGACGGAGATTGTCCATACACGGAGGCGTTCCTGTGTGGCACATTAGCACCAACGCTCTTAAGTACTCCCTCCGTTTGGAAATAGTTGTTATTGAAATAATATATCTAGATGTATTTTAGTTCTAGATACATCCATTTTAATGACAAGTAATTCCGAACGGAGGGAGTACTTCCTCTGTACACAAATGTAAAACGTATGTGAGGCCTGTGAGCTAAGCTATCTCGTTCACAACATTATTGACTCTTCTGATACAAAATCACCATAGTTTTACTCGTGCATCATGATCTACTAGATCGGAAACGCGCCTTGGCACATGGTGCCTGGCTGAACGTGTTGTCCCAGCATTTAAACAAAGCATGGTACTGTTGCTAGTTGTATGGGATTATTTGTCAAAGTCATGGCATAAGGCAAGGCAATCACATTTTCCAAATGCAAAGAAAACACGAGGAATTTTGTCAGTAGAACAATTTATCTAGAAGTTCATAGGAAATGGAAATATATATTTGCGCCAAAAGCGAGCAAGGTCGATCAATCCACATCAAGTTTGAGATAGATAGTGTACTTTTCATACAGGAAAAGAAAGTCACAACAGCAGTGTGAGACAAAGAACATATATAGTTCCACAAAAGCATATTTTTGGATACATCCACCTGATCGTCTTGACGTTCGACCTTTTATATGCCACATCACATGAACCTGCTATGAGTAATTTGTTTTGTCACTTGAAACAGATAACATTTTCCCCATTGACAACAGAGTTATGAACCTTGAAACAAACTTTTCAAAGTTTGTATTATCAATGACGGCTCCTACACGTGGTGTCGAGACCGAAGACACATAAGAGATTTCTTTCAACCTTTGACCAACCCCATAGTTATTGTCGCTCTTCCCTCCACACCATTCATCAGACAGACTTGCCCCATGACACATCCATCACCCTCCCAACATGACACAATCCAGGTGACTTGCCCCACGACGCATCCATCACCCTCCTTTCATCAAACCATGTTTTGTTAAAAGGATAAATTGGTTAGATGCCAAAAAACAGACCACCAGGTACATGAACAGACTAACCGTATAGGCAGACGAGGAAATCAATTATGAAGACTGTAAAACAATAACTCAGCGTGAAGATCACAGAACAATAACAGCAGCATAAACATATACACATGAATACATGATGGTGCACATGGCAATTTATAGAACACCCTAAGGTAGCACAAAGAGGATCACAGAACACCTAGTGCCGGTGCATCAGTATATGTGGAATACATTACAAGTGATTATAACCAAATGACACGATATACAATCCGCCAACACCAGAAGCATACACAATCCCTAGTCAATCAGCAAGGGGCACGACGACATCAAGTGACGGTTGTTGTGGCTTTAGAGCATAGTATCGACAGGCACAATGTACATGTAAAATGCAAGCGAGGAGACATGAAACAGAACCATTACGAGCATACTAAATAAGCCAGTCAATTATGTCCTTACATTCACCAGCAACCAACAGCTAGACAGACCCCACATAAAAGCAAAGACCAATTCAGATCCGAGTACTAGCAGTGATTGGTTTTTCATGAACACCACACTAAAGTTTCCCGGGGTCGGGGGAACAGAACATCGATTCATAAACAACATGACACGACAAAGGGACGATAGACCTGGAGCAAGGCTTCACCGTCTAACCCGCGTCGAGACGTCCATTCGCTAGGTGATCACTTCGAGCACACATATAACCAACACAGTGTGATCCTGAAAAAACAGAAGCTAAAATGAAAACCAAATCGGGTATAGCACAAAGGGTAGTTAATGATAGAAAAGGCAGTGGACAGACACACCAAAAGAATTGGCCCCCCAGAGCCGCGTGAACTACAGCTTGAGCCTTTTAGCCGCATTGGAGTCGTCTCCTCCTGCCGCTAGGTCATCAGTTGATTTGCTTAACAACGACCATGTAAAAGAAGGCAGCAATGACGCATATACTCAAACCAAAGCCAGATACCTCAAGGTAGCAGCAAGATCGTCACCAAAACAACAGAGCCACCATCCAGTTTTGCACCCCCCTAGCAGGTATAAACAAATATACCATGTCAACCGACCACCAAATAATCATGTGATCAGGTCTGGATGAATCCTCACCAAGCAAACAAAAGGAAATACCTTTGCATGGCCATCAGGAAACAAAGGCTTGCGCAGCCCTGACTTAGGCTGCCAAGTGGTTGGCACTCCCCCTGCATAGCCATGGTATTACTTTAGCTGAAAAAGAAAACAGAACATGAGAGGCTATTGTAACCTACATCGTCTAACAAGACATACATATGGCCACCATTAGTGTCTTGGAGAGAGGGACCTGAGATCATGTAATTAACCGCGAGGATGACAGTGAAAGTAATAGGCAACATTTCTTTCTTCTGCTGTCAGACTTGAGATCATGTAACCATCATTAGCAAATAAGACATGAGATCATGTCAAACATTCAGTCGTAAATATTTTCTTTATCAGGTTTTGAGTATCACAATAGGATAATAATCACGATGTAATTGCAAGGTACTGCATGACTTTCTCTTGCTTCATATGAACAGAATTTCTCTATGAAACACTCACAGTTCATATCGGGTCTCCTACCTTCAAAGTGAAAGGTTTCAGTTCTAGGATTTGTGATGAATGAACTGTTTATATACAATGAAGACAATGTCTCTAAATACATGAAGTGCAGCTCTAAAATTTGTAAAAGGCACCAACAAAGAGAAAGGCAAACAGTGAAATTTATGAAGCAGCGAGGTAAATGACTAAATAAATAAAAGTTTAAGAAAATAGGGGAATAATATTCTGTCTGCATTAACCATTCATTGCTGCTATTAGGAATGCATGACAACATCAATGGCTATTAAATATAAATAGAAGATAAAAGTTCACAACACTTCTTCAGCACCATTCAAAGTCCGAGCATCTATAATTTTACACTGTACACATCCCCACAACAATAATAATCTATAATTAAGCTTGTGAATGTATAGTATGATACATTACATCGTAAGTTGAAGTGTAGATAATTTGATATCCGATATAACAGATGCTTTAGTTAACCAAACTCGACGGACCAAGACTCTAGTCAGATGAATCTAAAATAAGACCAAGAAGCGTTAGAAATACCTCGCATAATATATACTGTACAGAAAAATATACACCTACAATAAATTATTTTTAATTAGCTAACAATACAATAAAACAAAGAGGAATAATTATTATGGTTCAGAAAGATTAATCAACCAAAAGTGTGACTCTAGATTTTGAATTGCGACATAAAGCACAATAGCATCATCTTTCTCCCTACTATTACAGTTGGATTGTGAGACTGCGAAATAGGCATCTGCATACAACAAACTCGAACGATGCAAAATAATTACACAAAAACAGGACCATGGCGCAAGAAGACAAGGCGAGATGAAATTATGTTAACTTCCCATATGTGTTGGCTAAGACTTGACCGTAAAACACAGGGAAGAGATAGCTCACTGTTGCAATTCCATAACCAAAAACAATAGGCTAATCACCACAGGAACAACCAGAGCTGCACAATCCAAGTATTTTGGTGCCCAGTAAAAAATACACGCAGTAGGCAATACAGCCAGGTTCCTCGTGAACATAAACATCAATTTTTCCTATCAAATCAACAATGAAATTGCAGTAAGCAGCACGATAAAAGAACCTATGCCAGCAAACAGGGCAATACATCAATGGGAAGTGCAAACCAGAAGTATCATCCGACCATGGCTTGTTGGCGACTAACGGAGCACCAAATTAATTAATTGAGGCATTTTCCTGCACACAAGAGGCAGCCATGAGATAAGAGAAAGCAACACAAGAACAGGCACAGGCTAGAAGAGCACGTAAGAAATGCATCCATGAATAAGCTGCATTCAAATAACAGGTCTACGCACAACCATGCTATACTAAAAAAGCAAAGTTTGCACGCACACATAGATGGGGAGAAATAGAACATGGTACTAAAATAAGCTTGTACATATATACCTGGACACAAACAAAACTCTGAACCTCAATCCCAACCATGCTATACTAAAAAAGCAAAGTTTGCACGCACACATGCTTTGACGAAATACATAACATATATCCACAAGAACAATAGGATTCTTTTTTCAAATGTAAACAAATATATTACCTCAACTTCTTACATGTAGAAATATTGTTATTGGCTTCAGACCAAGCATCACATTTCCTTGCACAGACTGAATACTCAAGTTACATGTCAGTCCTAGTGCTTGGTTCATGTTAAGATGTAGATCTTGGAAGTACACGGACTGAATACTCAAGTCAGCGAGCGTGAAACCTGAAATTTATCTAACATGAGGCCAACAACAGAATTGGCCGAGTAACAATTTATCCACATAGAATTTCCTTCCTAATTAAGCCAAGCCCCAAATACTCTTATCCATAAACAAAAGAACAAAAACATCAACATTCCATGCACAAAGGAACAAGTGTCAGCCCTACCAGGAAGGGACAAAAGGCAAGGCAACCACAAAAAAAACCAGTGCACAAAGTGAATGATACTTTTGGTTGTATCAGAAGCAAGACAAGAAATAGAAGGATCTTATTCTCCAGCCTATGCACAACAAGCATATCACCATACAACCGTGTATCAGAGAGAGCAGCAGAAAAATCAACTCTACCCCTGAACTCTGAATATATATTGAACTCTGAATATAATGAGATGACCATATCCATAGTCAAACTGCGTATTTCTTTCAGGTGTTGCTTATTTTCAATGGTTAGTACAAAGACAAGCATATACATCTCCCGATGGGTTAACCTGGACAGGACCAGACTGTCGCCCTCGCGTGACGAAGAGGAGCAGTGTCTCGCCCGTCTGTGCTGCAGTCCACAAAGGAGAAGATGTGCGAGCCGCAGCCTCCACTCCTTCCCACGCGAGACAGAGGGAGAGAGAGCGCGACCTAGTCTCCCTCCTTGCCTGCTGGCTGCTCTACTACTTTCAGTAACACAAAAACGTGTACAATCTGGAAGTTCAACTACTTTCAATACAATTTTCTTCAGGTTTTCTACTTTTTCTTAGGAGACAACAAGTAACACAACTGAACAAATCGAATCAAAGGGGATTAAGGGCTGCTGCAGTACAAGGAAAGACTGAAAGAGAAGAGAGGAGGAGAGGGGGACGGACCTCCATGGACATGCATATGGCCCCACCTCCCTTCCCTTCTTCTTCTTCTTGTGGTCCTTCTGCTTCTTGCTCATCCATCCCCTTCTTCTCCTTTTCTCTGCACATGGAAAGGGGAAGCACCAAATTGAAGCCCCACAAAACACAAATCGTTCCAAATCACAAGAATCTCACCGCCGCCGTCGCCGCCTCCCTCCAGCATGTCCGTGAGCGCGCGGTACACGATGCTGGGCTGCTCGTCTGAGCCGAACATGGTGTGGCTCTTCCCGGAGCCCGTCGGCCCATAGACCATGACGGTGCAGTTGGCGCCCACGCGCACCCCCGCGACCCTCGGCCGCACACGAACAGGGTGTAGAACGCCCAGTGCCTCGCCCGCCGACGCGACACGCCATCGAGGGCGAACTCGCGGACGCTGCCACGGCGACGCTAAGACCGACGCCCCGCCGCCGACGCTGCCCAGAGCGGACTTCGCGCCGCCGGCCGAGGTTAGGCTGCGGATGAGCGCGAAGCCGCCTTCGCCTCTCGCCGCTGTTTACAAATATTGCCGGGCAGATGGCGGCGCGGGCGGCCGTGGACGGGAGGATGGCCTGGCAAGCGGCGCGGCGGGCAGCGGGGTCTAGGGGTTTGAGTGAGGAGAGAAGCGAGGTGCGCGAGGAGGGACGGCGGGCGGGCGGGGCGGGCGAAGGGCGAGGCGAGGCGGTGGGAGCGTGAGCGGGCGGGCGAGGGTCTAGGGTTTGGAGGGAGGAGAGAAGCGAGGCGCGGGTGCGCGAGGAAAGTGGACGGGCGGGCGGAAGGGCGAAGGGCGAAGGGCGGCAAGGGGGAGCGGGCGAAGGGCGGGCGAGGGTCTAGGGTTTGGAGGAAGGAGAAGGAGGCGCTGGTGCGCGAGGAGGCGGGATGGGCAAGGAAGGGGAAGGAGGCGGCGAAAGGAAGGCGGGAAGGGAAGGGGGCGGGCGAGGGTCTAGGGTTTAGAGGAGGAGAAGCGAGGCGCGGGTGCACGAGGAGGCGGGCGGGGCGGGCAAGTAGGGGCGAGGCGGCGAGGCGGGGCAAGGAAAGGGCGGGCGGGCGAGGGTCTAGGGGTTTGAGGGAGGAGAGAAGCGAGGCGCGCGAGGAGGCGTGGACGGCTGGGGAAGGGTGGCGAGGCGGGCGAGGCGGGCGGACGGGCGAGGGTCTAGGGTTTGAGAGGAGAGAAGGAGGCGCGCATGGTGAGGCGGGACGGGATGTGGCTGGGCGAGGCGGGAAGGGCGAGGCGGCAAGGGAAGGGAAGCAGGTGCATGGGCGAGGGTCTAGGGTTTGAGGAGGAGAGAAGCGAGGCGCGGGTGCACGGTGAGGCGGGCTGGACGGGGGCAGGGCGAGGCGGCGAGGCGGGCGGGTGGAAGTGAAGGGCTGGAGCGGGCGAGGTCTAGAGTTTGGAGGAGGAGAGATGAGGCGCGGTGCGCGAGGAGGCGGGACGGCAGTATGGGCGGGTGAAGGCGAGGCGGCGAGACGGGCGGGGTGAAGCAAGGGCGGGCGAGGGAGGGGGCGCGAGTGCGGGGAGAGGAGGAGGCTAGGGTTCATCAGGGGAGCCGGCCCTTTTATACCCATCACGCGAAATTACCACAATGCCCTGGTGGGGCATGGTAGTTACATTATGTTGCCATTATTATTCATTTCAGCAGTGTTCCTTCCAGATCCGACGGCCCAGGTCCTCCCAGCTCTCGATCCGACGGCTGGAAACGCATCAAGGAATCGAGATGGACGGTTGAATCTTCCAAATCGCTGAGGAGGCTTGTGGATACATCCTTCTCTTATTTCTGAATTCGCTTATCCAACAGATGTCTTTGCGGAGCACTTGTGTTATGGCGCACGGACGACGCGTACATATATATACAAGGTCAACACCGGCCGCGTGCGTGCCAAGTGTTGCACGAACCCATGATTTCCACAAGAACTAAGGGCGCCTTCGTTGTCAAGGCTTCTTTACTTTTCTCCAGAGATCGTTGACAGCACTTATTTGACGCCGTCATGGAGACGCGGCCCCGCGAACGGCACCGACGGCTCTTGTATCTATGCATATTTACCTGCTCGTAACCCGTTCTTATTGTTAGCTAGTGCGCATGTACTACTCCGTAAACTAATATAAAAGCGTTTATAGAATACTAAAGTAGTGATTTACTAAATGTTTTTATATTAATTTACAAAGGAAGTATAATGTTCGGCGTGCGTGTTAATCTTGGTACAGGCCCCATGCCCTCCCATGCGCATAAGCCGCTTCTTCTATTTCCTTTTTTTCGAGGGAAAACCACTTGACACTTTGTTGCGAGTTTAAGAGAGTTACATCCTTAAAACATGCAGAAGAAAGCTAGGCGGATCATCGTCCCACATGTACATACGACGTGTTTGGTTCAGACAAAAAGGTGTGGTTACCAAATACAATGACCTCCGGAACAGTAGCCAGCCGTTTGTTTCGCTCGCGATGAATTCCGTAGGAGCGCTTTCTGATACGGCACTTTGTAAGGTTGAAACCGTCCGATCCGGTCGGGGTTGGAAATCGGGAATCAATCTCACAAACTAAATAAAGGAGGTATTACGCATAAGTATTCGGAAGCAGCGCTTCCAGATATGCTAAATTGGATGCATTACGTTGGCCGAACCAATTACGTCAGTTTTAATCAAAAGCATGTCAAGCTAAAAATTGTGTCAAGGCGTTAGCTTCCTCCTGGCCATGCTGGAAATGGGTTGAAGAAACATCATGAGCATACCGGAGGCAATCCACCAGAATTGCAGATTAAGGTGCCAAGATATCAACCTCTCTGTTGCATGCCGTGATAACTTCTAGGCAATCGGATTGAACAATCACCATTGAGCAACCAATTTGATGCACGAGCTGCAGACCTCGGCGTATAGCCAGAGCTTCCGCCTAAGCTGCATATATGAAGGGCTCTGCCACTCCAGCCATTTCTTCTCCTCAACTATTCCGGATGATCACAACAATAGCTTCAGAACCATCATCAAAGAAAGATGCGGCAATGTTCAGTTTGTATGATCCTGGACATCAGTGGTGGAAGTAGGGGGTGCTGAAAGGGGCCAAGCCCCCCTGCTCTTGATCCTCTATTTGTCAAACAAAATTAGCAAGATTTAGATGATTCGCCCTGTCTAACATCATATAACATGTTTGGCCCCATCTATATTGAGTTTCTGGCTCTGCCACTGCTGGACATATGGTGACTCCCAACCAACCTTCACAACCTTTCGGAGGCGACGACGTCGATGATTTATTCTTCAGGGTGCTCGTCCAACATGATCGTAGAATTGATTAGTTTTCGTCCACAGTAAACAATGACTGACTGGCTTCAGTGACATAGAGGCAACAACCCTGACGCATCATCAACCCGCTTGGGACGAAGAAGGCGACCAACCCTTGGAGACCTTGATGTATTTTATTTAATACTAATATTCAGGGATTTACTTTGGTTTCATCAATAGCTATGAGATTTTTTTAGGGGAAAAAAGTAGATCTGAGATTTTTCAGGCAAACTATTTTTTTTTTTGGGGTTTTTATGATTCACCACACACAAAGGAAACCCACGGCAAGGAAGCAGAGGAAACCTTTGTGGGCCGGGCCAACGAAATCCCAATCCCTGAGCCGACGATGCGCTAACTGGGCTGGGCTGTACCGACACAGCAACGCCCACGTTGGTCGGCCGCTCGGATCACACTCCCACTCGAAGCTCAGGATCGCTTCGCCGCGCCGGATCCACGCCACCGCCGACGCGATGCCGATCTGCCCGGCGCCGCCGGAGTCCTCGGGGTCCGGGAGCCGCGTGTGGATCTTCCACGGGCTGGCGCTCGGCGCGGCGGCGGCGGCCGCCTACCTGTACCGCCGGCCCCGCGGGTTCCGCAGCCTGGCGGTGGGCATCATCCCCGCGCGCTACGCCTCCTCCCGCTTCGAGGGCAAGCCGCTCGCCCTCATCCTCGGCAAGCCCATGATACAGGTCCGTCTCATCTCTATCTTCTTTCACATCCTCGGCAATGCTAGTTCTTTCGCGTCGGATTTGCGTTAGGATTTCTCGTTGGGTTCTCATCCTGTTCAGAATGTAATTTAGAGAGTAGCTGCAAGCTGTTGGTGGAATTTTAGTAGGATTTCTGGACACTGTACTGCACATCTTGCTTACTCGTGTGAGATCGTCAGATATGGATGTCTGTGTTGCTGTCAAGTTATTATTACCAACCGAAAGGATGACGTCGTGGTTGCTTATTCTGCTGCTAACATATGGATTCCCTGAAGAATCCTTTCTGGCTTGTTCAGATAATTTATTGAATCGGCGAAATTCTAGCACCTCTTTCTGGGCTGCACTCTGAGAGCCATTTTTTAGAACCATGGTGCCCCGGCTCCACCTCTAGATGCCATCGATTCAGAAACAACGGCCTACCAATACGTGTGATTTGCAGGCCGTTTAGTTAGAATGGCTTAACGCAGGGGACTGATATTTTAAGTTGTTATTCTGCACAGTGCTTCGGCTAACAGCCTTCTGCCACAACGGCTGTACTCAGCTGAGAGAGAAACTATTGTTTAATAATTCACTCTTCTGACAAGGAGCAGCAAAGAACAGTATGCAACGCCATAGATTAAGAAATTACTGTACTTGATTAGCGGTCCTTGGCCAAATGATTCTGCACGGTGCACATCTCGAGGTGCCATCTAACGGCAAAGAGACGTGGAGCCCGGTCCCGTGGTTCTAGTGAACTTTCCTACTGCACTTTGCTTTACACGGTGCTGAATCTAGTACCAACATTTGCTCAAGCATTGAGTTATATTTGTGGCTGATAAATGTGACTTTGAATTGGGAGGATGGGACTCCAAGCTAGCTTTTATATTCATAATGAAATGATGGATATGGTGCCCTATTAGTTAGTGCCAGGATGATGCTCGGTTAGCTGAGCAATCAGCATTGCTAATAAATTACCTTACGTGTACCCGACAGTCTTGACTAGATCATCCTCAAACTCACCATTGGCTTCTTGGATCTTTTCAGAGAACCTGGGAAAGAGTTATGCTAGCTTCTTCATTAGACCATGTCGGTAAGCAGATTTCTACTTATTTGTTTATTTCTACTATGTGCAAAACATTTCTGTAATATGCAAATCCTTGTTTTTAAGTTGATTTCTTTCTTTGATCATCTTGAACACTTGTCATGTTGCCATACTCTGTTTTCTCTGATGTGTTCAGAGAGGCTTCTAAATCTGCAGCAACATGCTTCTAATGCTAAGACTGTTGGTATTTCTTTCCTTTTTGTCCCCAGTTGTGGCAACGGATGATGAGAAAATTGCTGAGTGCTGTAGAGGATTTGGAGCTGATGTTATAATGACATCAGTATCATGCCAAAATGGTAACCTTGGATGATTTTGTAATTCAGGTATCATTTTATGACTGCTTCGTAATCTCCTTATTTGCTTGTTGGCATGTGGTTCAAAATGCAGGATCTGAGCGCTGCTGTGAGGCACTTCAAAAGCTCAGGAAGCATTACGACATTGTTGTCAATATTCAAGGGGATGAGCCTCTTATTGAACCAGAGATAATAGACGGTGTGGTTATGGCACTGCAGGTAGTTATGAACTCTAGTTTTGTTATTTCTTACTCTTCTGATAAGCAAAATGTTTTTCCTGAAGTAACTGAGATAAAGTCTTCTGAGTGAATTGTGATGATGTGCATTTTGAATCTTTGCCGTACTAATTTTACTGGAGATTCCTCTTTGCCTTTCGCCTTCTATTTCTATTCATTCCATTTGTTTGACATCTCTTTCTTCTTAACTGATCTCTTTTCATTGCATTTATGATGTGCTCAATTTTATCTTCAGCGAGCTCCTGATGCAGTCTTCAGCACAGCTGCCACGGCACTAAAACCTGAAGATGCATTTGACACAAACCGAGTGAAGTGTGTAGTAGACAACCAGGGTTATGCAATATACTTCTCAAGAGGGCTGATCCCATTTAACAAGTGAGATACTAAAATTTGTTTTAGCTCTTCAGGTGACCTCATTTGCACTTACAGTTTTGGAATTTTGAACATTGCAGATCAGCGAAAGTCAATCCTCACTTCCCATATCTTCTTCATCTTGGGATTTCTGTACATGACCAACCCTTCTGATAACTGAGTGCCCTGTGTGCCTCTTTATTTTGTTGTAAATATTACCTTTGTGCTGAAGCTCCCCCACAATTAATGCTTCGACATTTGTTGTGTAGGGCTTTGATTCGAAGTTTCTGAAGATCTATCCACAGCTTACACCGACACCATTGCAACTAGAAGAGGACCTGGAGCAACTTAAAGTTCTTGAAAACGGCTACAGGATGAAGGTAATTTGGCTTCTCGCTCTTCAGTATTTGTGTACAGAAAAGAAGTTTCTATCATCTATTGCTCCCGGGCAACTAGTTCCTGGAAATTTTAAGCTATGTTTTCTTTTGAGGTCAAAAGAGATGTTTATTCATGATCCGAACTTGGGGATTTACAATCTTTAGCTATTACATGAGCAATCTGAGATGGTACTTTGTGAGTCCCACTCAGCTCGATTACCAGCTTGACGAAAATAAGTAGCAATCTCATGAGTAACACGGTTTTGGTCTGTTTTGATGTGAACAAACCTACAGGCCAGAAATTTCAAAGCTTCAGGGAGAACATCACTATAAACTACACCTATCTGAGACATATTACAGCCACTCCCCTCAAGGCAGCAATGAATGAACTGCAGTCACTCCCACTAATTATAGGCCTGTCAAAGTGGCTTGCTCCCAAACGAATTCCTTCCAGGCAAGGCGAGCCTCAGCTTCTTCTGCATCAACATAAGTGTTCAGCGCATTCGCCCGTAACAGCAAGGGCATTTCCCAAATGACCGTGAAGCACACTGTCCACACTAGCTGCTTCAGTTTCAGGAACAAAGGATCCATGCACATTTATCTTCAACCATCCGTCAACAGGAGGTTCCCAGGCTATAGTTCCTGCACCCGCGCATCCAGAATTCCGTGCATATCTACACACATTCCCTTCTTCCCTTTTGACTTATCCAAGCAAATCGACTCAGCGACATCTGGGTCAGAGTTGAGCAGCTCAACGTACCTTAGGATGAACTGAACCGATTGTTGGATAGTAGCATCTCCCTTTGCGTGGATGACTTCGTTCCTGAGATGCCAGGATGTCCAAAGTGTGAGCAAAACGAGCTCGTCTTGTTCTTTCGGCATTGAGTCAAGAAGCACCAGAAGCAAATCAGGACCAGTCTTGACAAAGCGATCTTAACACGGTAACTGCCAGAACTTACGCATACTATCTCTCAAAACTCTAGCTTGTGTGCAGGATACAGCCGCGTGAAAACTGTCCTCCTCAGCCCCACAGATTGTGCAGGTGTTATCACTTTCCAGATTTTGTCACCATTTGTTATGCCTAGTTGGGAGGTAAATGGGTGGCAAGGCGCCAAGAAAAATACACACTTTGGTTGACCACACGTTCTGCCACAGGTTACGGGTGCGTCTTGGAGACTGACTAGAAGCATCAGGCGACCCTGTTCTCATCTCATATGCAAGCCTAAAAGTGCTTTCTACACTGAAATACCAGTCCTTCCATAATGCCACACGACAAAGTCATGTTGATCAGAGTTTGGAACTTGCATCTTCTGAATAGCCTCTGCATCATGGGAAAAGAACAAACTGTTGACCAGTTGGGTGTTCCACCCATTTGCATCATCACCAAACAGACTATTAACCCATTTTAATCTGGCATGGGCCCTCCTGCTGGAGACTTTAAGAGAACCCTCCCTCGGAATCCAGTTGTCTCTCCATATATGGATCTTCTCACCATTCCTGATGCACCAAATCATACCCAATTTCAGCAGCTCAAGGCCGTGCTCAACTCCTTTCCACCCTGCCAAGGCATCAGATGTGAAAACCGTATCAAGTAAATCACCATTGGGGAAATACTTTCCTTGAGCCTCCTCTCAATTTTGTCGCCATGCTTGGCGTGCTAATAGAGTTTGGTTGAAACACTTCAAATCTCTGAATCCTAAGCCTCCTCTCAATTTTGGTTGAGTCAGAACCTCCAAGCTTACCAATGCACTCTCCTTTTGTTTTGATCTTCACCCACTAGAATCTGTGAATTGCTTTCATATAGTCGTCCTGGAAGCTCCTAGGCATTTTGAAAACACCCATCACATACATTAGAAGAGCTTGGGCAACTTACTTGATCATGATCTCCTTTCCTCCCATTGACATGTACCTATCAGATCAATCTGTTAGTAAACTTGCTAAATCTCTCCTTTGTTGGTTGACACTTATTTGCTTTCATTCTTCCCTCCAGAGTTGGTAACCCAAGGTATTTTTCCTCAAAAGTACTATGCTCAACTTCAAGGATACCTTTCATGCTCTCCTGCACATCATCAGGGCATGTTTCAGTTTCACTGAACAATAAATAATACTTGTTTGGATTAACCAGTTAACCCATACCCATTTCAAAGATTCCAATGGCAGCCTTGATCACACCAGCTTGCTCAGAGTTCGCTTCAAAGAATAGTGAACTATCATTTGCAAAAAGGTGGTGTGACGCGCCTGGCGCCCTTCGACACTTTCAGATCCTTCAATTCTTCCAACCACACTTTCGCTGAAGCACTTTCGATAGGTCCTCTGCAGCGAAAAGAAATAGGTAGGGGATACCCCCTCCTGCCTAATTCTTTTCGATGGCACAAAGTTTTCAGTGAGGATTCCATTTACTCTCACTCTTTACTGGACTGTGACGAGACACTTCATAATCTATCCAACAAGTTTTCCATGAAATTCTAACTTTTTGAGGATCATCTCTAAATAGTCCCATGCAACCCGATCATACGCCTTTGACAAGTCCAGCTTCTATGCACAGAAGCTACTACTCACTTTCTTGCTCTTCTGAATGGCATGGAATCATTCAGAAGCGATTAGTGCATTGTCCTTAATTAGGCGTCCTGGAATAAGCACTCTTTGTCTTTCCACTTCCCTTGTTCAGGAACAAGCACGTCGTAAATTCTTTTGAGTCCCGGCCCGGTTTTCCCCTGATTCTCAGATATCAGGCCGTCCAGCAAGGAACTCAACCTATTTATTAGGCATTTGGCCACAACTTTATACTAATGACATTGTGCAAGGAAATATTGTGTGCTGGAAGTCCTTTAGTTCCTCAGCTTGTTTTACTTTAGGAATATGGTCTCATTTATCTCTTTTGTCAATTCACCGTCTGAAGGACTTCTTCACTTCAGCAAAAACTTCCTATTTCAGCAGCCCCTAATTTAACGTGCTGGAAAGTCATCAGCCCCAGGTGTCCTCATCGACCTTCTGGTCCATAAGATCAGCGATCTACACCGGAACAACCATATCATTTTTGGTAAACAGCATGCTAAAATAATCCACCGCGAAGGTGCACATTTCCTGAGGGTCGTCAGTAAACTAACCGTCTTGCTTCTTCAGACTTCTTATTCTATTATTTTTTGCTCTCCATGTAGCCTTTTGATGGAAGAAGTTAGTGTTTTGGTCACCATACTTTAACCAAGCCACTCTTATCGTTGCCATCACATCATTTCTTCCCGGAGCAGCAGCTCGTCCAGCCGTTTAGACACACGCTGGTTGTTGCTCCCATTGCTACTAGCCTGGTCAGCAAGCAAACCTTCTAGCTCTTTTCCAAGTTTTTATTCTCCTTACTCAACTTTTCAAACAATTCATTGTTGCCTGAAGTTTAACATTAATTGCTGCAAGATCCGTTGCCACAACATGCCCTACCCATGCATCTTTTATTTCATCAGCTAGGGTGCTTTCCCTCTCCCACATTAATTCACAGAAAGCGCGGTGCCAATGGAAAATTGCCGCTTCAGTTTTTAAAGCCTAACTAGGAAAGAGCAATGAGCTGACCTCGATGACACAAGGTGCTGCACCAAGGCATCAGAGAAAAGACCTGACCAAGCAGGGCAAGCCACTGCGTGTTCTAACCTGACCCTCACATTTCTAATACCTCTCTGCTTATTATCATACGTCCATGGCACTCCAGAAAAATCCAAATCATGGAGGTTGCAAACAGAGAGAGTATCCCTAAAGTTATCCTTTTGCTTTTCATTTCTTTTAGTTGCCGAAAGGTGCTCAAGCTGCCACATTGCCTCATTAAAATCGCCAACCATAAGCCATGGTTGTGATACACTTTGGCTTTATCCTCCTTAACAGCTTCCGCATCTCCGACCTGTCCTGAACTCTAGGCTCCCCATAGATGAAAGTACACCTCCATCTTTTGACCATCAGCCTCCTCAATTCTGATATCTATATGGTGCTCACCAAAATTTATCAAACTGACATTCAAACTTGCATCCCAGTACAGAGCTAGGCCACCTCCCTTACCTTGCAGATATCGGTAAACAACACATAAACCCAAACATAAGCACACTTAGAATCATGTCTTTGTTTTGTCTCACCTCAGAGGAAAACATGATTGTTGGACAGTACATGCGCACTAGATGGATCAATTCCTGAACTGTCTGAGGCGTCCCAGTCCTCGTCAGTTCCAGGCGAAGAGATTCATGGCTCCTGACAGGCGCTGTCCTTCGCGCCCCTCAGTTCTCCGGCAGCTTCCTTTCCACCATTCTTTCCCTTCTCTTCCACTACCCTGTTTGCTACTCACTAAGTCACTATTACATCAAGACTCACACTCTCATGTTCTACATCCATTTGATTCATATACCTATCCAGACGCTCACCGAGGACTGAAGCAGCAACCTCCTTCCTAGCAGCCGCATTCCTCTTGATGATTTTCTTCTTTAGGTTAATTTGTTTCTTGTCATTGCTGCACTTGCTAGTCCATCCCTCCCCTCCCCACAGCACGCAAGTGACGGTTCTGAATTTTTCCACCATCCTGACCTGAGGCATCCGACCGATCGCCTCACTGCTCCCAGCGCTCTTCACAAGGTTCCCATCAACTTCCTGGTTTGCACCCACCTGTGGAGTAGTCGCGGAAGCAGTGACGATGTTCTCCTTGCAAGTTGCATTACTTCCAGCATTCCCAGCAGCTTGTGGCTCAAGTGTAGACCCTGGCAAGGAGTCTGCCACGCCAGCTCATCATTCTTCTTGTTATCACTCCCCTCCTATTCAGGCAGGGAGTTGTTTCCTTCTGTTCTGCTGTCTTTCGACTGCTTTGTTCAGGTCCAGAGCAGCCAGGTCATGGCCAACCTTCAGGTTGGAGGAGGCATCAATCAGTGTTGCAGGAAACAACAGCAATGGTAGCCATACTACGCAGCTACCGTGGGGTTGGCATCGTGACACTTTAGATTGGTGTGATGGTGTCTGTCTCCATCCTGTTGCCCATGGAAAAGCGGGCAACGTCTTTACGCACCTGCTCGATTGCCTTCAGCACCACAGCTCCTTAGTGAGGAGGTAGAAAGGGATTCCCCGGAATTGAACCCATATCGGCACATGAGAAAAGACAACCGATGCGGGATCAGCCCCGGTCTCCAGGCTGACAACCAGGAAGGCGTCCCTCTTGATGACATGTTGCCGGTCTCCATCCTCCGAGAACTCGAGGATGAAATTGCGCCCCTCTTCTGCTTCCAGTGGGCTGTTGTCCATGCTCCCGCGCACCTTCCAGGCCCGCTTCATATGGTCGATCAGCTGCCGGGAGTTCACCAACAGCACGATTAGGAAGAGTCCAATTGCCAGGAAACACATCTGCAGTGCCTTGCGAGTGCCGGTCATGTTGATGACCAGGGTTTTCTTCTCAGGTCCCGCCCATGTAGTAGCTGTCTCCTTCCCACGTGATGGTTGTAGGTGATGAAGTGCCCACCGTGTGCGGCCACTGAGCTCCTAGCAACCGCCCTTGTCTCCATTACGCCGTTCCCACTCCCGGCTTTAGTCCTCATCACTTCCACAAGGGTCTCGATTGGCCATCTTCCGGCTGGAAAATTTAAGTTATTGATTTGAATGCAGTAGCAAAGGCATGCATTGAACTATAGCTACCACTTAGAAAGAATGCCGCAACTGCCCATTGTCAGTACTCTGTACAGTGGTGTCAGCTTGTAATGTATTGCCCAAGGGAAAGTTAACAAGTAGTTGTATGCTGATATTTAGTATTGTTCATTATTTGATCTGTGCCATATGCACCTTTATATGCTGTGTCCGCTCGTGAAAACTGTAGCTTATACCTTGGTCCTGCTGAACCGAGTGTTGTTTTTGCTCCCTGGATGGGTTGCAGGTTATCAAGGTGGACCATGATGCCCATGGCGTGGATGCGCCCGAAGACGTTAAGAAAATAGAAGCATTGATGCGGGCAAGGAACATCCAGTAGTAAACATCACGGAAACGTTTGGTTTCGCATCTCGCGTGGTTTCTTGTTAGGTTGGGGTTTTGGTATCCTCGAGTTTGTAAAAGAACCGGGAGCTATGTTTGGGTGTTTTTTCCTTCTGAAAGAGTTTCTTAGCGGCGTAACTGGAGGAACAGGGTGCACCGTCTTTGTGTGAAATCGGCAATGCGCCCAGTGTGTATTTCTTGTAATTATGTAACATTCCAATCGGTTTCTAAGATTGTACTCCTTCCTGGGGAGTGTAATGGATGAATGGTAGAGCATTGCATACACTATTTAGGGCGTCCACGGTTCGATCGATATTGACTGCAGAATGGACGCATCTGGTTATCCTTCTTCGTACCTTCCTGGTCATTTGGATTTAGCCATTCCTGAATAAGAGCAGAACGGTTTATGTTACCATTCCTGGTCATGCAACGGTTTATGTTACCAGCATTGGCTACTAAAATCCAGAGTCTAATAACTTATTAGCTAGGTATCAGTTCTCAGACACTCCAATCTGGCCGTAATCTCATCTCACCCCACTACACATTTGTGTCATCATCAACATTACCATGACTCCAAGTCTGCGCTATCGCAGATTCTGTCATGCAAAAAGATGAAAAGAAATACATACAACAATCCGTCGTGTTACTGTGGCAGTAATGCATTTGTTGTGCCACTCTGAACCCTCAGCATTTCACAGTAATATACAACAATTTACAATATTGACAACCAAACATGCAAAACTTAGAAGGTGGCCTTCACTCTATACGGTTGCCACGCGGTGTATCTTCAGAGTTTTACCTTGGCGGGAGAGATCCTTTGGTCTTAAGGTATGATGGTAATTACACAGGGGTTTACAAGCTCTCGGAATCTCGATGCTAAACGCCAGCATAAGTCAGAGGCGTCGTCAATGCTGAAGTTTACAGGCATATCTATCGGTTGACACGGCCGGGTGAACATTGGTATCGCCGAGTACTTTCAATGTGAGACTCCGGGCTAGTACAATCTTCTTGTCAGTGTGGTATGTACTCTCTTCGCCGTGCTCATGCTTTGGAAGATCATCTTTCAAGGTGCAGCCGTTGCCCAACAGATTAGCAGGCGGTGTTGTTAGTAACACAATCACAACAAAGATTAACGAGGGGCGTGCACAAAGGCCTTATTGTAGCCAGCGCTGCTACACGGACGACAGTTTTACAGCCGACGGCTGCACGAACCTACTTGGCAGTATCAAAAGCAAGCGTGCATGCAGGAATCACTGTTGGGGAGGGATGCATCGTTCGCAGATCGTGCGTGCAGTGTCGTGTGTAAAGCAATTTCGTATTGCAGCCAACACTAAGAAAATTGCCCACATGTCACTGGCCCCACTGAAGGGTGTGTAGCTAGTATAGTATTATCTGAAGTCGTTTCCCACGCCCCGACAACGGAACCGTATCTTGTTTCTTGGTGCACCACCCTTGGAATCTGGATCCAACCCTCTCATCCCCCGACCATTACTCATGAGACATGACAATTGACAAGCAGACCTTAAGAAACTCTTGGATCAGGCCGATGCCATATGCTGCCATCCTATTGGCGCCCAACTGCATGTGACTCTAACCTCCATCCGTCCACTTGTGATGGAATAATCATTGTGATGTAGACGTAATGCTCGTTGACCAACTACTAGTTACTCACTTACTAGTGAAATCGCATCACTTACCAAAAGTCTTTCGCCCCGCTTTATATATAAAGCAATAATCAACAACAATCCGGTACAAACGCACGCCACCACAACACACGCACACACCCAAGGCAGGATACATAGACGCCGATCGCAACAACACCACTCCTAGCACTACAAAACAGCAGGGGCTCAACGGGAACTTCGCCACAGCGAAGAAATGAAGCCGCATATAACGAACCGTGGGCTCCAAGGCGGCGCCTTGAGAAAGAAGCGACACGGGCGTCGCCACCGCCCGATCCGAGGATCAGAGTTTCCTCTAGAGCAGCACGACGGGCAGTGAGAGCCGCGACGACGCCTTCAAGAAGGAACAAGCTTCGTCGTCGCCGGTCCGTCCGAAGATAGAATAAGTTTTCACCCGGTCAACACTCACCGCCACGAGCGCCACACCCGGCTACCACGCCGCCCACGGCCCACGGCCACCGGGCAGCACCAAGCCACGACCAAGACCTTGACACCACCTCACCCTGGATCCGCCACTACCCCAACCAAAGAGACAAGCGGAAAGGTCCTGCCTTTCACATCCTGGGCAGCCCCCAGCACCGAGACCCAAAAGGCCGGCCAAACTGGCCTCCATCGACCCGTCCTGCAGCACCGGGCATGAGACGAGCTCTGTCCTGCGGCACCATTGCGAGACGAGTTCGGTCCTGCTGCACCGTGCGCGAGACGAGTTCGGTCCTGCTACACCGGGCGCGCGAGGCGAGGTCGGTCTTGCCGCACCGGTCGCATAAGGCAGACGATGGACTGCAAGCTGGAGAAGGATTTCCCTTCGACGAAATGTAGCGGAGACGATGAAGAGAGGAAGCGAAGGCCGATACAAGACTACTATGGACGAACCGGCGCGGAACATGCCGGCCGTCACCGCGATCGACCTGCCAAGCCGCCGTGTGTTAGAATTGTGTCGAATATTATGTACTCCCTCCGTCCAGAAATACTTGTCATTGAAATGGATGTATCTAGATGTATTTTAGTTTTAGATACATCCATTTTCATCCATTTTGATGACAAGTATTTTCGGACGGAGGAGTACAAGATAAATTATAGTTGGACTACGAGTAGTATTGTGTTTACATAGGATGTGGAGTCGTGTCCTAGTAGGACATTTGTATCCTAGGCCTCTCATATATAGCGGAGGTAGACACACGATGTAACCTATACTGTACATAACCACGACTTATAAGGCGGGGTATCCCCTACTAACAGGCTAGTCTTTTGGGGGAGAGTGCCCAAGGCATCTCATAAGTCGGTGAACTCACGGGTGGTCGATCACGGTTGGTGGGCTGGAAACGCTGGTGTTAAGCGGGCCCATGGGTGACCGATGTGTGAGGGAGATTGTTGGGTTTAGTCCCACATCGGTTATGGGGGAGACATAACCACGACTTATAAGCGGGGTATCCGCTCCTAACGAGCTAGTCTTTTGGGGAGAGTGCCCAAGGCATCTCATAAGTCGGTGTTGCTCTTTGGTTGGGTCTGGTGATGCAGGTGGGTCTGAACGCTGGTGTTAGCGGATTTGAGATTGCGTAACACCGTGGAGCCACCACGCCCGAACAGCAGCCACGCCGGGCCACTGCCCAACCCGCGCCGCCCGGCGAGCTCGAAGCGCGAGAGACGCTGGGCACGCACAACCACCACCATGGTCGGCCGCCGCAACCACCAGCTGACCCCGCCGGAAACGGGACGAGTCCGCCGGTGACTAGCCTAACCACCACACCAGACCCCCACCAGCGCGTGTAGCCACCGGAGGCAGCCGGCCCGCGCCGCCACAGCCCGTGCCGCCCGCAAAACAACGTTCTGAAGAGATGCCCCCATCCCAGATCGGATCTGGTCGCCCCTCACCACCACCACAGGCACACCCGCTGACGAACACCGCGGCCCTCCCACACCACAGCGAGCCCACCCGCTGCCAAGGAAGCCCAGGCGCCACCGAGCCGCCAGATGCTGCGCCGCCCGGTCGGCAGCAGCGCCTCCGCGAGGGACACCGGCCCACGCCGATCTCCGCCGCGCCAGGGAGAGACGAGGCCTTGCCGCCGCCAGCACCTACCGGGCTTTGCTCGGCGGCGGCGGCGAGGGGAGGGAGGGGGAGGAGGCCTAGAGGCCGGCGGCGGGTGTGTCCCCTCGGACCTCGGTCGCTCGCGGGAGCGACGCGAGGGGAAGGGGATAGTTCCGTTCAATCACATCACTTAAACCAACTTGTCTCTGAAAAGAAGAACTCGGAGGCCGAGATTTCAAGCTCCAAGTTTGCCATATCAAGTGCTGTTTGCAAACTTTCTAGCTCTCATGATACAGCACAATTTGACCGGTTTGATAACCCGGAACGATCGATCTATGCTGGATAGCATTCTCTTGTCTTCCCCTCAAACAGTTTGGATCGCATTCAAATGCTTAGAGTCACATGTGATGTTTGTGGATAAGATCGAGACTATAATATCTATCCTTCCACTTGTGGTGCAGAACTGAAGACTTGATGCTCGTTGGCCAAAACCTTGAGACGTTTTACGGTACATTATACTACTCAACATAACAGGTAGCAACGTAATTAGCTAGCTGGTGGAGAGTTCAACAGGTGGAGTACTTGCCATGATATATATGGCCTCGTATTCTAGTGTATGCAAGTTCATTCATGGGACCGACTGGACAAGGTCGGGGCCATGCGACCGCCAGGCGACGGCGTCCTCTCCATGTCAGCGACTCTGCTCCAGATTCCAGAGGCTCGATGGGAACACCATAGACCCGGTAATCTAAGCGGAGCCACGGACCATGGCAGGCAAGGCCAGGACGGGGCATGCGGCCACCTTCGTCGTCTCCGTCGGCGACCAGCTCCAAATTCTGTAGGCTCGAGGGTAACACGAACGAAAGTCATGGCATCTCATGGCCGCTGATAGCTAGCTAGCTAGGCCAGTACGGGGCCGCTGGCATGTGGCGGGCTGGACGGGGGTGACGAGCGATGATGGTGCCGGCTGGCAATGGCGACGGCAAATGAACAACCGCGGGATGAAGAATTACTACGTGATATTTGAGGTCCGCCCTCCACTTGTTTTTTAGGGGAAGGTGCCTGCGAGATGGATAAATATAAACTACCCAAAACGCCCTTGTTTTGTTAATATACTACCGATAATCTAGACTAGTATTGTATCATCTGGACCGTCGAACTACAGAAATAAACGGTCTATATTAAGCTGATGTACCGTAAAAGGTCTCAAAACCCAGTACTACTCATCCACAAACATCACTCACACTAGTTCTTAATAAAATTGCATCACTCGCATCATCAATCACGGATCTCCGGGTCGATGCTGCACGTGCAGATCCCCGGTCGCCATTGATCGCCACTGATCGTCTGATCAATCCAAGTTCCTAAAAGCAATAATTCAGACATAGAGAGTGTGTGTCAGTCATGAGAGTGTCTTGACTGAAAAACGAAGAGTACCCAAAGAAAGCAGGAGCACATGCCGAGATCCATAATAACTTGCTCCACGAATCACGCCGCTACCGATCGAGTCGTATATGTCCTACTCCGTAGTAACCAATGTTTAACATAGCCCGTGGTTCACGCGGCCTGCCACTTGGTGGCAGTACGTATTACATATACACCGGCCGGCCGGCATACACTGGACTCTCACCAGCTAGCTAGAGGAGAGCAGCTGCCTGCCAGTGCCAGTGCGTACAAGATACGGGAGGAGACGGTGCTGGCCATGGGGATGATGGCGCATGTCGTCCTGGCGGCAGCTGCGGTGATGGTGAGGGCGTCGCCGGCCGAGGGGATCCAGCCGCTGTCCAAGGTCGCCATCCACAAGGCCACCGTGGAACTGCACGGCTCCGCGTACGTGCGGGCGACGCCGACATTGCTCGGCGACCAGGTACATGCATTAGCTTGCTCAGTTGCTCACTAATACTCCCTTGCTACTTCATTTGCTAGACAAATAGCCAGCAGATATCATATCTTGTACTCCCTCCGGTTAATATTAATTGTTGCTCACTTGGTACAACTTTAGAGTACAAAGTGAACGAACAAATAAAAATCGTGAACTTTTGGGTGTAAGAAATACAGCTGGACTCATTTGTGATGATGCATGTGCTTTAGCAAAATTGTAAGAATAAAGTGTTACATTGTTAATTCTGTGTTATATAAAGAAATCTAAGCAACTCAGATGCATCTGACAGGGCGAAGACACCGTATGGGTCACAGTGAAATATGGGTGGGAGAACCCTTCCGCCGACGACTGGATCGCCGTCTTCTCTCCCGCTGATTTCATGTAAATTAAATAAGCTTTTCCCATCAACATTCCAGCCGATAGATCCAGTTTCTAATCCTGGGTTACGTCGATTCTTGTGCGTATGCAGCTCGGGCTCGTGCCCGAACCCACGGAGGAACCCCGACGAGCCGGGACTCCGCACAGCGCCTATCAAGGTCGGTTGAATTAGCTTCTCTTGAAACTCATACATCGCAATTGCCAGTTAATATGGATAGAGCTGAACTGATTTGTTTGTATGTGTGGGTGTGGGTGCAGTATCAATACGCCAACTACTCGGCCAACTATCTCTACTGGGGCAAGGGCACCATCCGGTTCCAGATCATCAACCAGCGCTCCGACTTCTCCTTCGCCCTCTTCACTGGCGGCTTCGAAAATGTAAGCACTAGTTCTACTGCACTGTCACGATCTCAACTGTTTCATGTGATGTGCATGTGAATGCGGTTTTTCCTACCCTTTTGCAGCCCAAGCTGGTGTCGATTGTCGAAGCGGTGGCGTTCAAGAACCCCAAAGGCCCGGTGTTCGCGCCTGGCGCGGGCAAGACCCACAATGAGATAGCGGTCACGTGGACCAGCGGCTACGACATCGACGAGGCCTACCCGCTGGTGGAGTGGGGCATGGTCGCCCCCGGCGGCGGGGTCAGGAACCCCACCCGCACGCCCGCCGGCACGCTGACCTTCAACCGCGGCAGCATGTGCGGTACGTACCTTTCCTTTTTTCTTCGTGAAGATGTCCAGAAACAAGAGAAAGCTCACGAGTGTGGTTCATGGTGTGTTTTCATTTTCATCCAGGCGAGCCGGCAAGGACGGTTGGGTGGAGAGACCCCGGGTTCATCCACACGGCCTTCATGAGGGACCTGTGGCCAAACAAAGAGTAGGCAAATTCCTTGCAAAAATGTAGTAGTTCCCACCCTTGGAAAATGGATTACTCAAGACTAGTTCGTTCGCGATGCAGGTACTCTTACAAGATCGGGCACGAGCTCTCCGACGGTACCATGGTGTGGGGTAAGTCGTACACTTCCCGGGCGCCGCCAACCCCTGGACAAAACTCGCTGCAGCGCATCATCGTCTTCGGTGACATGGGAAAGGTACGTAATACTCTTTGTGACGCATGCAAGCCAATTTCACTTCACATGAAATAAAGGTCCTACACTGAAATGTTGTTAAATGGAATCCAACATATATGGCCTACATGGTTTGGCTTTTTCATTTTTAGGTGGAGAGGGACGGATCGAATGAGTTCGCCAACTACCAGCCGGGGTCACTGAACACGACGGACACGTTGGTCAAAGATTTGGACAACTACGACATCGTCTTCCACATCGGCGATATGCCCTACGCCAACGGATACCTCTCCCAGTGGGACCAGTTCACCGTGCAAGTCGCCCCCATCAGCGCCAGGAAGCCCTACATGGTTGTGAGGTACTCCCTCTGTAAAGAAATATAAAGGCGTTTAGATCACTACTTACAGAGGAAGTATGTTATAGATACATACATCACGTCATGACCTTGTGCCTATGGAGCAGTGTCACGTAAAAAACTTATGTTTTGTCTTCTGTGTGCAGCGGTAACCACGAGAGGGACTGGCCCAACACCGGTGGATTCTTCGACGTCAAGGACTCCGGCGGCGAGTGTGGTGTGCCGGCCGAGACCATGTACTACTACCCAGCCGAAAACAGGGCAAACTTCTGGTACGCACACATGTTTTTCGTCTGTGCATGTGCATACAGTTCAGGCATCGATCTATTTGTTTCCATATACTCTCCTACGAAACTGTTGGCCACGTTCACAACTACGAGCGCACATGCCCGCTCTACCAGAGCCAGTGCGTCACCGGCGAGCGGAGCCACTACTCGGGCACCATGAACGGCACCATCTTCGTCGTGGCGGGCGGCGGCGGCAGCCACCTCTCCAGCTACACCACGGCCATCCCTAGGTGGAGCGTCTTCAGGGATCTAGACTATGGCTTCGTCAAGCTCACGGCCTTCAATCACTCGTCGCTTCTGTTCGAGTACAAGAAGAGCAGCGACGGCAATGTCTACGACTCCTTCACCATCGATAGGGACTACCGCGACGTGCTCAGCTGTGTGCATGACAGCTGCTTCCCTACCACACTCGCTCTCTGACCGTCTAGCGGTACGTCATGGCAACGTTGCTAGCCGGAAAGCGGCTAACAAGGTTGGTCCTCATGAGCTTAATTTGTGGAATAAAACTTGTCAGCTGCACCGTTAATTAGTTTTTAGATCAAAAGCCTGAGCTGGTGAGTTAACGAAAATGTAATCCAACTCTGAATAATTCCCATTGATGATTGCCGATTTATAAATGAACCCGGAGCGAGTAGTATCTTCAAAAACCCAGTGGAACAAATTAAATGTGAGCAGAAGTAGTACGCGGAATCGAATTCTTGCCATTGCAACTCAATACCTACAATGCATGCGGCATGCATTGGCATGGCACGTAAGATTTATCGTTTTGCCATTTCGCTGCCTTTTGATTTAGACGGAAACAAACAAACTGTGTGTTGGATGCCATGCCAGTAGCTATATACTTTTCCCTCGAGAAGAATAATACCACATGCTTTACATATATACGCTGGAGTTGATACCCTCTAAATATGAATGGCAGACGAGACGACTGTGACATATTTTGGGCCATGTGTACCAACAAGATCTTTGTCGAGATGGCCGGACTCTCCTCTCTCTCTTTTTTTTAAAGTGTAAACATTTTAAAAAAAGCATTAACTTTTAATGAAATGGTTAGCATTAGTTTTGAAATCACGATTATTTTGAAAGAAAGAGAAGAAAAGAAAAAATCAAGTGAAAAAACGAACAAGTAAAAACTAAAACCCAAAAAAGAAACAGAAAAACAAAAAAGAAAAATATAGCGTCCGGCAGATAATTTTCTAGCAATGAGTGGCCGATAGGATTTTCTGTCAGAGACACCCGGGAGGCTGGGACCTTTCCAAATGGCGCACACGGGCCAGGTCCAATAACGCCTGCGCAGCTCGTTTGCCACTGTTATGTTAGCAGGAAAACTTGTTTAAAACCCTAAAAAACTGTTTAAAAAAGGATTGAATACTCCTGCTCCAAAAAGAAAACCTTTAACATCTGGTATTACAGATCTTTTAGATAACTATATTCTAGACTAAAAAATACAAATATATTCATAGGTCTTTTAAAACTGTATGTGTATTTAGAAAATGTCCATAAATTTTAAAATGTTTATGAAAAGTTTTAAATTATTATTTTTTTTAAAAAGTTATCACGAAATTCAAACATACACCTGGATTTATAAAACTGATAAAGAATTTGAAAGTTGTTCATGGAATTTTAAAATATTCACAAATCTAAAATATATTTGTGATTGAAAAATTCATGATTTTAAAAGAATTATGATTTTTTTCAATGTAAAATAAAAATCGGGAAAAGCTGCAAAAAAGGGATTAAAATCAATAGAAAACTGGACATTCGGAAAAATCCCTAAGAACAACTACTACATTACGGTATGAGAGTGAAGAAAGCTTGAATGGGCAAAGCCCAAAGCAGGTGGATTGTCGATTTAAATAAGCTTAAAAATGCTCTTTCTTCTTTGTTACGAAAGAAGAATATGATATTTTACTCTCGGCGGGCATCAACTTTGTTGATATACACACATGGTGGACTCAAAATTGATATGTCAAAATAAATTTACTTATATTTAGTATCTTTTTGAAACCCAAAAAAGATCAACCAAATGTACTATGAATTGGTTCTATCTTAATACTCATGTAATCTCTCTTTGATTAAAACTATTTGTATGGAGAAATCGGAAGACTATATTATTTTAAGAATTTTTCTACAAAGCTTCTTTGATTTTAGAGTAAAAACATATGGTATTCTCCATGGACTACTGAACTTCCATTTCCAATTATGGACGGATCTTCACTTTTAGGGTAGATCTGGATGTCGTCGAGACCTCACCATGTGTACACAGTTTTGGAATATGAAGCCAGAATTGAGTTTATGGTCTTGAAAACCTTGAAGAATGATGATGTCGTGCTTGCAGATGTTGGAGGACAAGGAGATGGTTGTGCCATCATCATATATGTAATTTGTATGTCCATGCTTCACATGATTTGGGGTGGGGGGGGGGGGGGGGCAATGGCCCCATGGACAATGGTGGGTTCTAGCTCATATGCATGTTATATATGCATGAACTAACGAGGGAGCGAGTGACCCGGCCGTCGGCAAAATGCTAGTACCTAGTGCATGCAAAGGCGGCGCAGGGACATCCATGTATGCATCTGCTATTTCTTTCCGTTGAAGTGCCCATGATAATGTTAGTCATTTTGGCATCAAATTTTATTATAGTCCAGGAGTGTACATCATAACACAGCCTTCCGCAAATATTACATAAAATCAACCATTCATCTTTTGAATTAAAGTTGTATATGAATGTTGCTTAGTTTATGCCTACTGTCAGAATATGTAATTTTCATGCATGTTAAAATTGTTAACCTCCTGTTCTGTTCAAGTGGGCATGATGGTGTTGTTGGCAGATTTGACACCAAGCTTTGCATGGGAAATATCTTGGGTTTTACAAAACCTATTGGCATGATCTTATATGTTTCTCAATAAGAATTTTGTGCTCTTTCTAGTGGGGTATTTTGTTCTCAGGTTTGAGCAAACAAAATTAATCGGATCCTGTCTTGTTGTATGATTGCTCTTTGGTGTATTATGTTACTTACGTTGTAGCCCCTACCTTTGCTGTGGCGGCGTAAGCCAATAAACACTATCTATTCAGTAAATGTTGTATTTGATGTGATACCCATCTTGTTACCGACAAGTGATTCTTGCGTGTATGATATTAGTCACATGTTGGGCGTCTTCAATATGCACTTGATCCTTAGCGGGACTTTCAGGTCTTGGCTCGGACTAGGACCGCATGTTGGGCGTTACAAGTTGGTAATGTCGAAAGTGTACACAAGCGAACAACTTCCTCGGCCTCTCCTAGTGATTTTCTGCAGTTATCCATGACCGTCGCATTTATTTTTGTCAAGAGAAAAAACACTCCTTTTGCCGACAAAGCAAACAGGGCCGCCTCTTTGCTACCAATTAGCTAGCTAGCTAGCTAATTGACCAGAGCAGCTACTCTCTCTTTTTGTCAAGAAATATGAGTAGCATGCATGAACCAGTACGGATGCCACTTTTAAATCCCATCAGATGCTTCGGGTTTGGCCACTTACTCAGAAGTTCAGTTGGACAGACAGGTTGAGTTGATATAACCGGCCAAGTCCCCAACTCCAACCAGATCGACTGTCCACTTGGCTAATGGCCACGGCGGCCGGATGCGACACGTACGAGAGTGCTTTGCACGCATACGGTTTTGGTCGTGGCGGCGCACGCTATAGGTGGAGTTAAGCGGCTCTCGTGGCAGACAATTCTTCGTGAGCTTTGAGTATTACCTTTTCTCGGTAGTCGTCTCTCACTCGTGCGCGGCAAGAAAACTGCCGTTTTCTTCGTTGCTTAGTACACCCTTCTCTGCTTCATCGGCCGACAGAAAAGTTACTGATGTTGTTGGGTAGTGTAGGTCTTGCATAAAGTAAGTTTTCAGATAAATTAGGTTAGTCAACAAATAGTGCACATTTAGTAATAATATTTTTTTAGAAACACTTCGTTGAGTCCCCACACTTGAGGAGTGCCGCTACCGGGCATCTTGGTACCTCCCCAGCTCACTAGGGACACTCCTGCGCCTCTGTTGCTAAGCATCACGGCATGCCACTAGCTGCTCACCATGAAGAGGAGCAACGCCCACCACCAACTATGCCAACTCCTTTGCGTATGTTCGGTTCAGAAAGTTCATTTATGTACCTTGTTTCAAAGACGATGTAACATTCTTTTTAATGTTGTTGGTTCGTAGATTTTTGAAAGTTGGTTTCTAGATTTTGTGAAGTTGTTGGAAGCTATGATGAAATGTTGGAACGTTGACAAAATTTGTTGAAAGCCTTTGATATTTTTGTTGAAAGTGTGATGAAATTTCTGTTGGCATGTGTTTTTTAAAGACCGTCTGGAATTTCTAGGGGTTGGCACAGGAATTCGTGAAAGTTGAAAGTTAGCACTGAAAATTCCAATAACTTTAAATCTTATTTCTAAAGCCCATCCTTATCAATTGAAGGTGGTTTTGGATGGTTTTTTCCGAAACATGTGGTTTTCCAAGTTTGAGAAAGGGAGAAGAACAATGTTTTCCTTTTTACGTGCCACAAGCATGCACAAACAACCTAATAAGTAGATTCCGTAAAGTGTCTGCTAGCTTTCTACCCAGCAAGTCACTGTTGGTTAGCTTGCCCATCAAGCGTATTACCATTGTATTCTAAGTTTATGTGCAAGCACGTGACATGAATAGAGTATACTGTGTCCATGGTAGTGGACAACTGGCATCGCTCAAATGGCCCTCAAACTCAGGAAGTGTACCAATATGGTTCGTTAAACTCGTGGAAGATAGCGCCCACACACACACACACACATGTAGATTGTAGTTTGGCGGTCTAAAGGCGAGGGAATCGACGGGATTAAAAGGTTGATGATTTACCCAAGGGCTAGGGGTTTAATGACATGACTCTTCTCTTGCTCTGTGGTTTGGGAGGATGCAATTTTACCCGAGATAACTATAAGATTTGCTATACTTATGATGTACTATAAGTTAGCCAAGGGAATGAAAAAGAAATTTGGGACACATAGGGTAGACGATCCAATAAAACTGAAATCTGTGCAAAACGGTGACAACATGCGGACAAAAGTTAATTTATTCATTCTGAGAAACCAGTCACAACATATAGCCCGTTCTACACACATGCTACTTCGGTGGAAACATAGTAGTACGCTACTAGCACCAGCACCGCACCACGGAGCAGGCAAGCCTTGGCCATGCGCATGCAAGCGTAGCCAGGAACTACTACTTGTGCCTGCAAGGCTAGAGTGATATCTGGTCGGTGAACGCCTGAGTGCATGCGGATGCCATTTTGAGCGGGCGGTGGCTCGTTTATATAGGCGTGCGCGAAACTGGTGGAGCACTAGAGAGCGGCCGAGCGACGTACGTGCACACGAGACATGGAGCAATATCAAATCGGTTCGTAGTTGTTTCTGCGTTGTTTCGGTGCACTTTCCACGGGGTTCCACCAATCCGCCGGCCGGCGTCAGATAACACGGCTGGCCGGCCGACAACTCCGAAGTGGCGCCCGATAGGACAGGGTTGGGCGGGCCCGGCCGGTGGTGACAAGAGATTAACAAGTAAAGTCGATCCCGGTAATGGAGTACGTACCTGGTACGTAGTGGTCGAAATATAAAGCATACTGCACATACGTACGTGGGTGGTGGGTTGCACCAATGCACGTATGCACTCCCCGTGGTGGATTTTGCTACGATTGCATCCATGCATGCATGCACAAGTTCGTCCATGTCCTCTTTCACACACAAATGAATCGTCTCTACGTGCACGTGCGTGATTTGGACCCGGCCGGCTAGTGGCTAGTGGTTTGGGTTGAGGTTGGGCACATGCATGATGCATGCATGCAAGTGCGAGGATAAGAAGGTCTTGTACAATACAATGCGTTTAGGAAATGTATTTAGAGAAATAAATCAGTGTAATATTAAGCATCGGTATTTATTTGTAGACGTTTAATTAGGCGTCTATCCTATAAAAATAGGAGTTGGTGTTTCAGAAAAATTCGGTTTATTTTTCTGAACACCTAGCATTGCACATGGCTTAAGCAAGCACTTGCGGAGTCGTGGATGAAGATCAGCATAGGATTTTCTTTTCTTTTTTTCTTTTTGGCTTGTTATCGACAGATTCACATGCCAAATGCAAACGCAAAAAAAGGACACGCTTTATCCTCGTACGTGGTGGTACCGGTACACCGGACATCCAGAAAATGTACTGCTAAGTTCTAACTGAGCAGTTTCGTCCGTCTAGATGTCAGTCTACATCTACAAGTGGAGAATAGACTACCCCCTATTTCCCCTTCCAATCAATACCCTGAATACAAATCCTATACATCCTGTGAAAAGAAGGCACACTTCTCTTTTTGCCGACAAAGTTAGGGCCGCCTCTCACACCAATCAGTCCTAAAGTATAGTGGGTCATAAAGTATAGTTTGGACTCAACAATATCGACGCTTCATGTTGTTTCTCCTCTTGAGGGTTGTCGTGACATTGTATTTAGTCCTTCATATATGTAGTCGTGTCGCTTATTTTGTCAGGTTATCTTTGGAACCGCTTTGTCAGACTGCCTTGTAACATTCGACCTATATTATGATTTATGGTTTATCTCTAAAGCGAGGCGTGAACTTTTCCAAGAGGGACATCCATGCATGCACAATTTTCGTGCACATGATTAATTTGTGCTGGATTTTGCTATCATAGACTGCATGCATGGGTCGGGTGCATGCTTGTGTGCACAAGCTGGACCGCCTCCTTTTGGAAAACCCCCGGATTGGTCTATGCACGTGCGTCACCTCCCCATACTTGATGGGTGCCACTATTAGGGGTCTTGCTACTTCCCCACCTCACCAGGGACGCTCCTCACCTCTGTTGCAATGTGTGTCAACATGCCTCTAGCAGCTCACCATGAAGAGGAACAACACCCGCCACCAACTATGCCACCTCCGTTGCTTATTTTAGGTTGCAAAAGTTCATTTCTATATTTTATTTCAAAGATGGTATTAAAGATTTTTTCTAATATTGTTGGTTCCTAGAGTTTTGAATGATAACTTCTAGACTTTGTGAAAATTGTTGAAAGCTATGATGAAATCGTGGGAATCTTGACATAGTTTTGTTGAAAGCCTTTGATGTTGAAGGTGTGATGCCATTTCTGTTGGCATGTTTTTTTAAAGAGAGCACTAGAATTTCTGGGGGTTGACACCGGAATTAGTGAAAGTTGAAAGCTAGCACTAAAATTCTTAAAATTATCTTAATTTTGAAACTTCCAACAACTTTAAATATTATTTTGAAAGCCCATCCTTATTAATTGAAAGTGGTTTTGGAGTGTTTTCTACAACTCATGGTTTCCCAGATTTGAGAAAGGAGAGGAGCAATGTTTTTCTTTTTGATCCACAAGTGTGCATGAATAGCCTAATAGTTAGATTCAGAAAGTGACCGCTAGCTTTCTACCCAGCATGTCACTGTTGGTTGGCTTCCCCCTCAAACATATTACCATTGTGTGTGAAGTTGTGTAGGCAATAGAAGTCTGAGCCTGCTCCCTGGGTCACTTTTAAATTGCTGCTTTACCTTTGTCCACATTTTTCTGATTTCACCTGTTGGAGACAAGATGAGAAAGAAAAAGAAACTTGTTTATTGTTTGGTGCATATATACAACAGGAAAAAGGGGAAATTTTGGTTCTAGTGTACTAGTTGCGTTAAGGTGCAGCCCTTAGCTGGCAACACGGTCCCCAGCCCGCACGGAGCCATCCTCGGGCGTGGTCGCCCTCCCTAGCGAGAACGCCATCCCCGGCGGCAGCGCGCGGCCCGCGGCTCCCAGTGCGCTCGCCGTTCGCTGATATGGGTCCGTTCGTTCCTGTATGAGGTGGGTTTTGTGGGCCACACGTTAGCACTGACCCCGTTCGAGCGTTCGGGCGACTGTTCGGTCGGAATCCACGACCAGGTAACACCTGGGCATGTCTTGTGACAAGGATGGAGATCCGACGGTCTGGAAGGGTGTGTGCTCAAGACTGCTCTGCACTTTTTAGTATTTAGGTTTAAATAGTATTTGGATGCGGATTTGGTGAACATTGGTGCGCACACCCTTTATAAATAGTAAATTTAAAAAGTGACAGAAAAAATCTGAATTTATTTTTGTAATATACATAGTCAACCGGTATACTCGCATATGAAGTTCATGAAGAAATTACATCCGTGGTAATCTGGGAAAAAATGACAAATTCAAAGCTATATTAAGAAACACTGTTTAATGAATAGTAAGGTCGCATTTATATTTTCTTCACTAAGAATACCATGGGTGCCAATACATCATGAAACTTCACACGTGAGTAGAATGATTGACTAAGTTTCATACCGCGAAATTTGATATTTTTTATTTTTTCTAGTATTTTTTATTAATTTACTATTTACGTGGTGCGTGCGCACCCATGTTCACATTTGTATTTTCGTTTTAAATAGTACTATATTGTTGGTCAGAACTGATGGTCAAAACTAAAACCAAATACTGACAGGTTAATCTTGTATAAATGGGTGGGAGTATTAAGTAGATTGGGAGACCTATCTACAACTCAGTTTCGATCATGAATAGTTTGTGTCAGCGGGTGCCCGACCCGTGGCCACAATGACTTTGACCGCTCCGTCCTGCACGGGCCAACCGCTTTTCGCATCATAGCACACATTCCTTTTGGTTTTTCGAAGTCTCGGGCCCATGCCTATTTATTTTCTTTATTCCCACACACTTCCCTCACTGCCACATCATATCATTTCCCCCCTCTTCCTCAACCTTATTGTCCCCTGTCTTGCCCTCCCCCGACCTCATCCCAGGCAATGCATCACTAGGGTCCACCTCGTCGCGTCTTTCCTCACAAATCCACACGCTACTGAGGTCCACCTCCCGACACCTTCCCCATGTTGACTGACATGCCATCTAGCTTCCCTCTTGCGGAAACCTACCTAGATAGAATCTCCCTCACGCACTCATGCATCAATGATTCAGCAAGTGCTACCTAGCTTCCCACTTGCAGAAATCTACCTAGCTAGAATCTCCTTCACACACTCATGCATCAACGATTCAGCGAGTGCCGCCTGAACTTCGAGCGCATGGTCACAGCCCCACCTCATGATGGCGCCACCTTGGAGGGGGACGCTTCATCAAGCACACTTCGTTGAGTCCCCACACTTCATGGGTGCCACTATTAGGGGTCCTGCTACCTCCCTACCTCACTAGGGACGCTCCTCGTCTCTGTTGCAAATTGTGTCAACATGCCGCTAGCTGCTCACCATGAAGAGGAACAACACCCGCCACCAAGTATGCCACCCCCGTTGCTTATTTTAGGTTCAAAAAGTTCATTTCTATATGTTATTTCAAAGATGATATTACAGATTTTTTCTAATATTGTTGGTTCCTAGATTTTTGAATGATAACTTCTAGATTTTGTGAAAAATTGTTGAAAGCTATGATGAAATTGTTGGAATCTTGACATATTTTTGTTGAAAGCCTTTGATAATTTTGTTGAAAGTGTGATGAAATTCCTGTTGGCACATTTCTTTAAAGAGAGCACTGGAATTTCTGGGGGTTGACACCGGAATTAGTGAAAGTTGAAAGCTAAAACTAAAAATTCTGAAAATTATCTTAATTTTGAAACTTCCGACAACTTTAAATATTGTTTTGAAAGCCCATCTGGAGGGTTTTCTACAACTCGTGGTTTCCCAGATTTGATAAAGGAGAGTAGCAATGTTTTCATCTATAGATCCACAAGTGTGCGTGAATAGCCTAATAACTAGATTCCAGAAAGTGCTTCTACCCAGCAAGTCACTGTTAGTTGGCTTCCCCCTCAAACATACTACCATTGTGTGTGAAGTTCGTATGCAAGCACATGGCGAGAAATAGATAATAATGTGTCCATGGTAGATTGGCACTGCTCATTATGGCCCTGAAACTCAGGAAATGTACCAATATGGTTCCTTAAACTTGCTAAAGGGTAGCCACCCCCGCATGTAGATGGTAGATTGACGGTCAAAAGCGAGGGCAACGGAAGGTATTACAAATAAAAAGGTTGACGAATTTACACCCAGGGGCTAGGGGTTTAATGACATTACTCCTCTCTCGCTATGTTGTTTGGGAGGATGCAATTTTACGAGAGAAAGCGAAAAGTTTTGGTATTCTAAAGATGCATAAGTTGGCCAGGGGAATGAAAGATTTGTTGATCAAAATATTAGAATGTGGTAGAGACTTAAAGAAATTCGGGTGAAATAGGGTAGACGATCCAATAAAATGAAAACTTGCGAGAAAAACGATGACAAAATGCGGATAAATGTTAAAATGTATTCATTCTGAAAAGCAAGTGACAACATATAACCTGTTCCACACACATGCTACTTCTGTGGTACACGTAGCAGTACACTAGTAGTAACAAGTACTCAGACGACGTCCATTGTATACATATGCTTGTGACAAAGAAAATCCCTTTTGCTACCAAGACAAGAACGTGATTTATTGCATGAAAGCTCAATGCACGCAACGTGATACTGCGGGTCTGGGCCGCCCGGACTGGTCCTCTTAGACTCGCCAATGCCACCCTGGCCATTCGCCTGAACCATCTCCTCCCGCAGCACCTTCCTGACGAAACGCCCTCTCGCCGTCGCCATCGCCGCCGGTGCCGTGGCCTCTCTCCCTTGACCTCTTTGCGGGCCAACCGCAGATGCGGAGGAGAGAACTAGGAGCACGCACACCACCAGCACCACACCGCGGAACACGCGAGCCTCGACGACGTAGATATACTGTATACATATGCTTGGGAAAAAAACAAAATTTTCTCTTTTGCTAGCATGCAAGACAAGAACACAAGCTAGATCGGCTTGAAATTCAGGTCCCTTGTGTATATATTATGATGCCGGGCAGATACGTAATTTGTTGCATGAAAACTGCATGCACCGTGTGAACCGACATCAACTAATGATGCTGCGGGTCTGGGCCGCCGGGGCTGGTCCTCTTCGACTGGCCAATGTCGCCATGGCCGTCAGCCTGAACCATCTCCTCCCGCAGCACCTTCCTGACGAAACGCCCTGTCGCCATTGTCATCGCCGCCGGCGCCGTGGCCTCTCTCCCATGACCCCTTTGCCGGCCAGCCGCCTCCGCCGCCGCAGATGCGGACGAGAGAACCAGGAGGGCGCACACCACAAGCACCGCACCACGGAGCACGCAAGCCTTGGCCATGCGCATGCAAGCTTAGCTAGCAACCTCTGTACCTGCAATGCCTCGATGCATGCGGGTGCCATTTCGAGCTGCAGGGTGGGCTGGTTTATATAGGCGTCGCGTTGGTCGAAGATCCTGGCCCGCGCGGAACTGGACAGACGCAAGATAGAGCATATCAAATCGGTTTGTAGCTCCGTCGTTTCTGCGTTGTTCCGTGCACTTTCCACGGGGTTCAAACCAATCCGCCGGCTCCGGCGTGCGATAACACGGCTGGCCGGCTGGCAAACTCGATCCGAGGTGGCGCCCGGCAGGATAGGGTCGCCGGCCCTCGGCTGCTGCTGACAAGATTATTAACAAGTAAAAGTCGATCCCGGTAATGGAGTACGTAGCTACTCCCTCCGTTCGGAATTACTCTTCCAAAAAATAAATGTATCTAGATGATTTTAGTTGTTGATACATTTATTTTTATTCATTTTTTAACAAGTAATTTCGAACGGAGGGAGTAGTACGTACTGGTCGATATACAAAGCATACTGCATGCGTACGTAGGTGGGTAGCACTTGAACCTGCACATATGCACTCCTTGTGGTGGATTTTGCTACGACTGCAGCATGCATGCATGGATTGGGTGCATGCATGTGTGCACAATGAACCGTCTTTTTGCCGACAAATTAAGCAAGGGCCGCCTCTTACACCAATGAATTAGTTGAGTACTCCCTCCGTGTTCTTTTTAGTTTGCATATAAGATTTTTCCAAAGTCAAGCCTCGTAAAGTTTGACCAACTTTACAGAAAAACTTATTAACATTCATAATGTGGAATCAATACCAGTAGGCGCATCACGACTTAAAGTTTCATATCGTATTTATCACGGTAGATGTTGATATTCTTTCTTATAAATATGGTCAAACTTTAGGAAGTTTGACTTCAGACAATTCTTATATGCAGAATAAAAAGGACCGATGGAATTATTTAACAAAAATAATAATAATACGACGATTGGATCAAAAGTGGCGAAAAACTACCACTTTACAAACTTTGTGAAAAAATACCACTTTGAGTCTAACTTTTGACAAAAAACTACTACTTCTTGTTAGTGACTGATTGAGTCAAAATGAAACTCGATTATGACAGGGTTGGCTCACACGTAAGCGTTGACGTGGCAGCATAGTCAACTCTGTTAGTTTACCTTTATGACATGTGGGGCTCACATGTCAGTCTCAACTCTAATTTCTCGGGCTTTTAAAGATTTTAAAAATTTATAGTGAACATACTAATTAATAGTTAGGCTAATCTAATCAGGTGGGCCTAGTGGTCAGTGGCCCATCTAATCCTAACTCACCAGTAATATATCCCCTAACCTTAACGCCTAACCCATCCTAACTCCATCGCCTTTTTTTTAAAAAAGGAGGATTATCTCCGGCCTCTGTATCAATCGATGTATGCAACCATATTAATACAAATCGCAACAAAGTGTGAACAAAAGTCTTACAATCCAAGGAAGCTCAAAATCCTGAGCAAAAAGGAGAAAAACAATCTGTAAAGCGCCACATCCGGCGATCAAGAACATGCTATGATGCCTACACACCTAGCCTATTATTAGCTCGCCATCCAAATCGGCTCAAGATAGCCCGTGCTACCGTCTCCCAGCGGTTGCACCCAATAACCATAAGCTCCCTGTATTCCGCATGAGTGAGTAACGACCACATACAGATCCTAACTCCATCGCCTGGCCATGGCGTTGCCACACCTCCGTCCTGCCTACCTCCACCGCTTGGCCATGGCTCGACAGCCGCCTCCCCTTTCTACTCGCACAACTCTCCTCCAAGTCGTAAGCGGCCGCGCCGTCGGAGTATCAGATGCCGGCTGGTACGGGCCGTGGGGAGGCCCTAGGGTGCCGCTCCAGGCCGGAGCCAGGTGGCTTGCCTGTAGGTCGCTCCCGACGGGGTCGCGCCCCGTGGATCGAACCTGGGACCTCGGCCCACCTTGGGCACGTGGCTAATCACCACACATGTGTCGCTCGCGTCACGGGGAGGACCCTAGGTGCCACTCCGGGGTTCTGCACGGGGCACATCTGAGCCTCCCCTTGGTCGGGCGTGCACGAAGGACACAGAGGGTGGGCCCAGGACCCGATTGGCCGTAGCTCGGAGGCGCGCGATGGGGTGATGAACAATATGACGTCCTCCTTCTTAGATGCACACAAGGTGATTGTTGAAATGCGGGGAGGTTGATGTGTGCACCTCATTTGTAATAACGGTCAACCTGATGGGTGGGCCCAACTTGTCATAAGCGGATTTAAATGAACCAAGTTAGTATGTTATCAGACTTGGTAGTTTTTTTGCCAGAAATATTACTCAAAGTGATAGTTTTTCTTGTCACGGTTGGTCGATTTATGGTACTCTCCATTTTTGTATCTGACCACAAACCCATATTATAGGTACCAATGTAAAAACTAATGGCCACTTAAGCCAATGTTGCAAACTAGTGTTTTCTCCTTGCTTGACGTGTTAATTAATGCGTATTTTTCTCTACAACGCACAACAAGACAACTCTCTCGCTCCTCGTTGGTTGATTAATTCGGTGCATTCAAACCAACCTTTTCACCCCCGCATGCATGCATGTGGTATTAATGTCCTCGGTTGCTAGTCCGAGGCAAACTTCATCAATTTTATCTCGATTGGTGTTAGTGGCCTTGTATACCTGCAAATTGTAATTTTGATAGTGGCCTTGTATATAAAAATAAAGGGAGTAATTTTTTTTGTTAAATACTTGAGCTTTTAGAGGGAAAGGCCAAGGCCATTATGGCTAGCTTTATTTTTTTTTGCGAGAAAACTTTCAGTCTATTCATCTTCCATCACGGTAGTACAACGAACACTAGAAATAATAAAAATTACATCCAGATCCGTAGACCACCTAGCGACGACTACAATCACTGAAACAAGCCGAAGGCGCGCCTCCGTCATCACCCCTCCCTCGCCGGAGTCGGGCACAACTTGTTGTAGTAGACAGTCGGGAAGTCGTCGTGCTAAGGCCCGTGGGACCAGCGCACTGAACAGCAACCGGGCTGATGAAGAATAACGTAGATCGAAAGGATCCAACCTGAAGTCACACGAACATAGACGAACCACAACCAGATCCGAGAAAATCCACCGAGGATAGATCCGCCGGAGACACACCTCCACACGCCCACTAACGATGCTAGACGCACCACCGGAACGGGGACTAGACGGCGAGACCTTTATTCCATCTTCAGGAAGCCGCCACCGTCTCGTCTTCCTGAATGGGACACAAACCCTAACAAATTTTGAAGAAACGACTAACAACGGAGCCCTCCCGCCGGCCCTTGCCAGGATCCACTACGCCCCCATGGCCCTAGGGCCACCGGAGACGAGGCGGACCTGCGGCGGAGCCGGCGAGAGGCACAAACCCTAACTTTTCTTGGAGGAGGAGGCGGCGGGTAGAAAGAGGCTTCCAAGTGGATCTTATGGCTAGCTTTATTAACATAGTCAATTGTTACATCGTTCACAAGGTGCCTGATTATATAAGATAGCTAACATGATTAGCGTGCATGCTTGAACCAGTACCAATATAATCCCCCCTATGGATAAATCGTGTTACAGGCTTAGAATTTTTTTTTTTGCACGCATACGGTTTCTGGTTCTGGCGGCGCACGTCGATAGGTGGCAGACAAGTCTTCGTGAGCTCTACTGATTTTTGTGTAGTACTATAATAATAGTATTACTTTTCGATTGTCGTCTCACTCTTGTGCAGCAAGAAAACTGCCGTTTTCTTCATTTGACAGCAGACAGCAGTTATCGTGCTGCGTACACACCCTTCTCCGCTTCGTCGGCAGACAGATAAGGTTCCGGTATTGTTCGATGGTGTAGTTCTTGCATAAAGTATGTTTCTGGATATAAACTAGGTTAGTCGACAAATAGTACATGTTGCCTAAAAAAAGTAGACGAATAATGCATATCCTCCTTAAAAGGCCATAAGGTTCATATAAAGTGTATAAACGTGGCAGTTTGTACAAGAGGTATATATGACCAAGTCAAAGCTGACACTCCGTGAGTATACAACACTATCTTCAGTGGCGGAGCTACACAAGATTGGTTGGGGGCAAGAGAAAATGTCCAATTCTAAGGGGCAAAAGCTGTATTTTTCCAATCTACACCTCCATATAAAAATTTCTTCACAAAATTTACCAAACCTGGGGCGGGGGCATGGCACCTGCAGGGTTGCATGTAGCTCCGCTAGTGACTATCTTGTAATTTGGGTTCTGATTTAACTGTTAATTTGGCCAACAAAGAATAGGTTATATGTCAAAAATATATATACCATTGGGTTGGTATTTTTTTGAGCAAAAGTTATACCATGAGTTGGTATTTACAAGAAGTTTTCAATAATAAATTTTCAGTAATACGATGTACTAGATTTTTTGTTTGTGAAACATGTAGTATAGCTTTTGTTGGTCTACTGATGGTCAAAGTTAAAACCAAATAACAGCTTGATATTGTATGCATGGGCAGAGGTAGTATCAAACAGATCGAAAGGGCTATCGACGGGTAACCTGTGAATTTTTGACTGTCTGCGTCGCTGTCCTACCGCCATAGCACACATTTTCTTTCCCCTGAAGGCTCCATGCCCAACGCTATTTATTTTCTTGTTCCCACACGCCACTTACGACTACATCCCATTTTGTCCGTCTTTCTCAACCTTATTCTCTCCTTTCTCACCCTTCCCTAACATCATCTTGGGCAATGCATCACTGAGCTCCACCTCGTCACGTATTCCCTCACAAATCGACATGCTACCGAGCTCACCTCCCCATACCCTTCCCATGCCGACTGACATGCCGCCTAGCTTCCCTCCCATGGGAATCTACCTTGCTAGAATCTACCCGATGCACTCCTGCATCTGCGATTCAGTGAGTGCCACCTAAACTAGAGCACATGGTCGCAAGTTACAATCCTACCCAACAATGCCGCCACCTCGGAGGGAGACACCTCATCAAGCACACTTCGCTGAGTCCACACTTGAGGGCGCCACTATCAGACGTGATGCCACCTCCCCACCTCACGAGGGACACTCCTTGCCTCTGCTTGAGCGTGATGACATGCCTTTAGCTGCTCAACATGAAGAGGAAGAATGCCACCACCAACTATGCCAACTCCACTTCACATATTAGGTTAAGAAAGTTTAGTTATGTACTTTGTTTCAAAGTAATGTTACATTTTTAATGTTGTTGGTTCCTAGATTTTTGAAAGTTGGCTTCTAGATTTTGTGAAAATTGTTAGAAGCTATGATGAAATCGTTGGAACCTTGATAAAATTTGTTGAAGGCCTTTGATAATTTTACGGAAAGTGTGATGAAATAGCGGTTGGCATGTGGTTTTTAAAAATAGCACTGGAATTTCTGGAGGCTGGCATCAGAGTTTGTGAAAGTTGAAAGCTAACACCAAAAATTCTGAAAGTTATCTTAATTTGGAAAGTAAAAATTCCGGCAACTCTAAATTTTATTTTGAAATCCCGTCCGTATCAATTGAAAAGTGGTTTTGGAGGGGTTTCCAAAACATGTGGTTTTCCATATTTGAGAAAGGGAAAAGAGCAATGTTTTCCCTTTTCGTGCCACAAGCGTCCACGAACAACCAAAGATGTAGATTCCAGAAAGTGGCTACTAGCTTTCTACCCAACAAGTCACTTTTGGTTAGATTCCTGTCAAAAATATTAACATTGTGTACTAACTTTGTGCAAAAGAGAATGACATGAAATTGAGAACAATGTGTCCATGGTAGTGAACTAGAGTATTTGGCATCGCTCAAAATGGCTCTCGAGCTCAGGAAGTTTACCAATATGGTTCCTTAAACTTGCCAAAGGGTTTCATCCATGGTACTAATAATAGCCACCCCGCATGTAGATGGTCGATTGACGGTCAAAGGCGAGGACAACCGACGGGATTAAAAAGGTTGACGATTTACCCAGGGGCGAGGGATTTAATGACATGACTCCTCTCTCACTATGTTGTTTGGAAGTGTGCACTTTTACCCGAGATAACTAAGAGTTTTGATATACTGCCTACGTTACTTTTTATTCCGCGCATAAGATTTGTATCAAGTCAAACTTTGCAAGTTTTGACCAAATTTATATTAAAAAAATGTCAATATATACAATATTAAATACATTTAATATGAAACTACAGTCCATAATGAATTTAATGATATTTATTTGGTATTGTGAATGTTGATACTTTTCCTACATGTTTGGTCAAATTAGAGATACTTTGACTTATGAAAAAACTAATACTCCCTCTGTCCGAAAATACTTGTCGGAAGAATGGATGTATCTAGACACAATTTAGTTCTAGATACACTCATTTTCATCCATTTCTCCGACAAGTATTTCCGGACGGAGGGAGTATGTAGACTAAAAAGAAATGGAGGAATACTAATTATGTATAAGTTAGATAGGGGAATGAAAAAAAATTGTTGATGAAAATATTATAACATGGCAGAGAAGTAAAGAATTTGGTACAACCAAGTTAGACAATCCAATAAAACTGACATTTGTGCAAAACCTTGAAAAAGGCGGATAAAAGTTGAAATGTATTCATTCTGAGAAACCACTCACAACATATATATAACCCATTCCACACACATGGTGCTTCTATCGTAACGTGGTAGTACACTACTAGTCAAAGGTAATCCGTAGATATCAACGTCGACATACGTACACTGTATACATATATGCCTGGGGAAAACAAAATTTTCTCTTTTGCTAGCATGCAAGACAGGAACACAAGCTAGCTAGATCCCTATGATGCCCGGCAGATACGTAATTTGTTGCATGAGCCGGACCCGGACCCTGCCGGCCGGCCAGTCGTTTCTTTGGGTTGAGGTTCGGCACATAATGCATGCATGCAATGCTAGTGCCATGGTAGTAAGCAAGCACTCGTGGAGTCGTGGATGATGATCAGCACAGACTTTCCTCTTCTTTCATCAGGATTGGTATGGACAGATCGACATGCAAAAATGCAAACGCAAATGCAAAAGATGGACAACTTTTATCTGTGTAGTGGTACCGGCACACTGGACATCCAGATCCAGTGAACACAGTATTCTCCTAATTGAACAACTTCATCACCCTAGATCTCCCAGTGGAGAATAGGCCCCTCCAATTGATACCCTGAATACAAATCCTACACATCCAGTCATCCAGTCAAAATATTCTTTTTGCCGACAAAGCAAAGGGCCGCCTCTTACACCAATTAGCTAGCTCGTCTCTGTCTTTGTCAGAACAGGAGTAGTTTGCATGCACGTACCGACGCACTAACTAGTAGCAATGCCACACTCGCATTGCTACTCCTACAATTGAACCAACAAATCAAGGGGGAAAAGGGAAAACTTTCATACCTATTGGGCACTTGACCGGAGACATCCCCGGGGCTAGGGTTGATCACAGTCGTGGAGGTCAGTGGGGTGGCCGGAGCAGCATTGGGAGCTAGGGAAGGCACCCGAGGGGCGTAGGGAGTAGCAGGAGACTCACGGAAGGACCTTGCACCGTCGATTTCTTCTTCCGTGACGTCATTTCATTCAATCCTGGCGGGATGGAGGCGTCTAGCAGGAGGGGGAGGAGCCTTCATGAGCGACTTCGGAGTGCTACTCAACAAAATGCTCGTATCACCGCCGTCCGAGTCAACGTGGGAGGGGGGCTAAGTAGGTGGCATTAGGCGGCAGATCGAAGAGGAAGTGGTAGCGGTATCATGGGCGGGAGAGTTCACTCGTGCTCAAATCATTCAGGATAGAGTGCGCTCAAATCATTCAGGATAGAGTGCGCCGTCAAAACACCCTCCTTTCTCCAAATATAATGGCTGGAAGCCAGATTTTTGAGCGTCCTTTAGTTTTTTTACAACAATATCCGGTTTACAGAATCTCTAGAAAGGGATGTTAACCTTTGTTCTTTATAATAACATTTTTTTATAGATGACGTGCTTTACGGAATGTAGTAGAGTTGGTCTCATTTGGTTGGAACATATGAAGCAAACATGTGGATTTGTGTTGGGAGTCCCCAGCGCCACTCTTTTGCTCTCTAAATAATATTTGATTTTGATACTCATCTCTTGTCTTGCACTTAAAATATTCTATATAGAAATTAGTATTACATATCTAGATACATTTTGTTCTTTTCATATGTTTCTCTAACTTAATTTTCTTTCTTTTTAATTTTGTACCTTCCTTTCTTGCATTTGGGGGCACTGTATTTTCACACTCAATTGATTTCTTTCAACCACTTTCTAGCATTTTTATTTTATTTTGTACCTGTTTTTTTCTTCTACTTCTACTATATATATTTGAGTTTGATAACAATGTCTTGTCTTGCACTCACATAATATTATATAGAATTTTCTAAGTATCTAGATACTTGTTTTTTCATATGCTCCCTCCTCTCTCTCTCTCTCTCTCTCTCTTTCTCATATTTTGTACCTTTTTGTCCATGCATTTTAGTGTACAACTTTCTGACACACACTGATTTCTTTTGGTCTCGTTCTACTTTTATTTTGTGTGCACCTCTCGTGCTTGTATTTTTTCTATAGATAGGGGATTATTACATGGAAAAAACACATCCTCTTCGCCATCACCATGGCCGGCAATGTTGTTGCGCCAGACTTGCAGGCTGGCTCTTTTGTCCTGATCCTCTCTTTGTTGACATGTGCTTTTGGTTCGTACGTGAATGCGCTAGACATGCTTAATTAGTCTGTCTTATTTTTGTGAAACATCGTGTGAGGGCAGGGGTTCATGCATTTCATTAAGAAGAAGAGAGTTGGTCCAGTTTATAAGGAAAACTGGACCGAAAACCAAACATTCTCGGCTAATCAGGGAAAACTGAATAAAAACCCATAAAAGACAGAAAAATAAAACGAGAAAAAAGAAAACGTGAATGTGCTAGACATGCTTAATTAGTCTGTCTTATGTGGCTTGTTCAGTTAACACAATTGTCATGTCACTAAACTGGCTTAACCTTATTCGAAATCTGTTTAATAAGCCAACAAGTATTTCCTTCAAAAAGGACAGTCTGAACTTTCTACGGTTATATCCATCAAAACTTTCACCCTTTCCATTTTGCAGACAGAACAAACGTGCCAACCTTTTTCTCAATTAGCTAATGCGCTAGCTACTCCCGCTTTTTTTCAAAACAGGAGTGGCAGGCGTGAACCAATATGAATGCCACTTTTCTGTGCGCTTTTGCTCACCAACTCAGTTGGCCAGACAGCTGATAAGCCCAACTTCCAACCAAACTGTTCAGTTGGCTAATGGTCACAAGGATATCAGCAGACAAGCACTTACGAGTGCTTTGCACACAACATACGGTTTCTGGTGGCGGCAGCGTGGAATTAATTGTCTAACATACGGACAATCTTGTAGTATTACTTTGTTTGGTAGTCAATCATCTCGTCCATGTGTGGATAAAATAGGGTCACGTCGTTTTCTTCTTTTGCCGGCAATTCTGGTGCCGCGTCGGCAAAAATGGAAGTAGGACTGTTTTTCGCTAGTGTAGGTCTTACATAAAGTTTCAGGATTAGTTAGGTTATTACGTACTCCCTCCGTTTCAAAACAATTGTCTTTCTAGCCATCTTAAATGGACTGCAACATACGGATGTATGTAGACATGTTTTAGAGTGTAGATTCACTCATTTTGCTCGTATGTAGTTACTTGTTGAAATCTCTAGAAAGACAATTATTTCGGAACAGAGGGAGTAGTTGACAACTAGTCCATATAGTACTTTCAAAGGACATAAATAAAGTAGATAAAGGTACTCCAAGGTAAGACCAAGCGGGTCGTGCGGTCAAAATTAAACAATCAGTGTGTAAATGGTTACGACGTTACGTGCTCACGTATCTGAGCAAAAACTTGTCATCAAATTGAGTAAAATGCATCCAAGGTATATGTGGAAATGCTCAAGTTGACCACGGAATGAAAAGTTGTTTATGCAAGTACTGGAATTTGGCATTGAGACTTCAATAGAATTTGGGCACCCACTATGGTAGTAGACAATTCCATAGAACAGAAACTTGTGCATCAGTCAGAAAAAAAAACTGAAACTTGCGCAAATGGGTGGCAAAATGCGGATGAAAATTAAATTTTATTTTGAGAAAATGAGTCACAACCTTTGATCTTTTCGATAAACTTGTGCTGCGTCTCCTACTATACTGTGTATATATGTAACATGTATACATATATGCTTGGAAACCGCAAAAAAAAGCTTGAAAAAAAAAACCATTTCTTTCGCTATATCAAGATTCAAGACAGCAAGAATAACACAAACTTGATCCATCGAACTATCTTGGGATTCAAGTCCCATGCATGTATATGATGCCGTTGTGGAGAAACTGCATACAAGGCGACGTCTACATCAGTTAATGATGCTGCGGGTCCGGGCCACCGGGACTCTTCCTCTTAGAGCCGCCAATGTCGACCACACCGTCGCCGTTCGCCTGGACCATCTCCTCCCGGAGCACCTTTCTTACAAAACGCCCTCCTGCCTTCATCGTCGGCGCCACCGTTGCCTCTCTCCGTGACCCCATTGCCGGCCACCCGGCTCAGCTGCGACGAAAGAGGACGAGAGAAGCAGGAGCGCGCAAACCACCATCACCACACTGCGGAGTACGCAAGCCTTGGCCATGCCCTTGCGCGTGCAAGCTCAGGAATGTCCACTCTAGATCTGCTAGCTCAACACAAATGCCACGCAAGTGCGGCTGGATGAATGCCAGAATGCATGCGATGCCATTCCGAGCGGAAGGTGGCTGGATTATATAGGCGTCTCCCGTGTGCTTGAAGAGCCCGTACGATCGAAACTAGTGTAGCACTAGGGCGACGTGCACACGCAAAGATAGAGCATATTTGAATTGTGGATCGGTTGGTGGTCGGTTGATCCGTCGTCTCTGAGTTGTCCCGTGCACTTTCCACGGGTTCCACACTTCCACTACCACCAATCAGCCAGCCCCGGTGTGTGATAGGAAGGCCGGCCGGCCGCTGAACTTCAAAATGGGGCCCGGCCAGTGCTGACAAGATTTTAACAAGTGAAGATCATGTCGATGCTGGTAATGGAGTAGCTAGCACTGATGGGATATGGTATATGTTTGGTTTGGGTTGCATGGCCTGTGCCGACCTTCCGTACGTGTGCCGGCCCTTGCGTCGACGGAAAACCATGTGGCCCTAAGCTCGACCTCGATCGTGCAACTAATGGCGGTGATCTGTGCGTCCGTTGTCGTTTCACTTGCCAATTACTAGTTGAGAGATCTCTAAAACCAGCTGTTCGAATTTGTCTGTGCCTTTTCCAAAAAGCAAAAAGTAATATACGTTTTAGGTCACTACTTTAATAATCTATGAAACGTCTCACATTTATTTACAGAAGGAGTATATATCATTTGAGTGCGTCCATCACTGCATATGTTCTCGTGACTATCGAAAAAATAAGGATATGTTCTCGTGACGTCTAGTCGATCGTGTGGGTTGACGCGTTGGACATGCATGCATGCTGTAAGAGGATACTCCGTGAGCTCAGCTGAATAAATTGCATGCAAGGAGACCTCAACATCAATTTACTCAGCAAAAAGCAAGCACTCGAGGAGTTGTGGATGCTGAGCAGCTTGGTTTTCCTTTTTTTCATATGGATTGTTATGGACAGACCCGCCAAATGCAAATGCAAAAGAATAACAACTTTTATCCCACTACTGGTACACAGGACATGCAGAAAATGTAGTACAACTTTGTCAACCTCTCCTGGTGGAGAATAGAATATTGCCCAATATTTTCCCCTCTAATACCCTGAATAGAAATCCTATATCCAGACGGTTAGTCTAAACTTTCTACATATCCATCTGACCGTTACCCTTTTCTTTTTGCCGACAAAGCAAACATGACTGCCTCTTAAACAGATTAGCTAGATGCTCAGCTAAAACAAAATAAGCTAGGTGCTCAGCCAAAAAAAAGGCTAGCTGCTAAATAACAAGCTCCCCTCCCTCTCTCTCTCTCTCTCTCTCTCTCTATCTCTCTCTCTCTCTCTCTCTCTCTCTCTCTATCTCTCTCTCTCTCTCTCTCTCTCTATTTTGTACCTTTCCGTTCATGCATTTTAGTTTTTAGGGTACAACTTTTTTGACACACATAGTTTCTGGTACCGGCGGCGCACGCTGATAGGCGGAATAAATTTGCTCGTGGCAGACAATCCTCCATGAGCTCTGCTGAATTTTTTGTATTATATTACCTTTCTTTGGTCGTCGATCGTGTCACTCCTGTTCAAGTAAGGCGTTGTCCTTTTCTTGTTTCTCACTCCTGTGCGAGAAAAGTACGATAGTACAGTCGGCAAAAGGCCATCGTGATTTTAATTTCCTTGAATCAAACAAAATAATGTTCTTTCCCACACCTACGCATAGCTTTCGTATTATATTGCTTTGCTATTTGCTAGCGTATTTTTGTGTGCGGGGGTTTGTTGGCTGTGTGCATCCTATCTATGCAAAGGCCGTGTGTGTGCTCGTTGTGTTATGCATCTTCTTCATGCTTCATTTATACCCTTTGTTGAAAACTGAAACAATGCACCTACATCTTCATAAGTTCTGGTGACAACTTACAAATGGTAATTTTCCGTTATACATATGTTGACTGTAATTTTTCTCTTACAAGCAGCTATGGGTAAAATTTGACTGTCTTTACAACAATTATTTTATGGGTCATTTACGTTGATGTATGCAAGTAAGATGGAAAGATTTTAGAGAAAATCTAGCAGAGTCACCATATTGGACCAATCAGCATAATAACCGCCGAAATAACAAATTTGGCCCAAAGTGCACTCCAACTGAGTTGCCACATGAGCATACCGGAGGCAATCCACCTGGCCATGCTGGAAATGGGTTGAAGAAACATCATGAGCATACCGGAGGCAATCCACCAGAATTGCAGATTAAGGTGCCAAGATATCAACCTCTCTGTTGCATGCCGTGATAACTTCTAGGCAATCGGATTGAACAATCACCATTGAGCAACCAATTTGATGCACGAGCTGCAGACCTCGGCGTATAGCCAGAGCTTCCGCCTAAGCTGCATATATGAAGGGCTCTGCCACTCCAGCCATTTCTTCTCCTCAACTATTCCGGATGATCACAACAATAGCTTCAGAACCATCATCAAAGAAAGATGCGGCAATGTTCAGTTTGTATGATCCTGGACATCAGTGGTGGAAGTAGGGGAAGTCGAAAGGGCCAAGCCCCCCTGCTCTTGATCCTCTATTTGTCAAACAAAATTAGCAAGATTTAGATGATTCGCCCTGTCTAACATCATATAACATGTTTGGCCCCATCTATATTGAGTTTCTGGCTCTGCCACTGCTGGACATATGGTGACTCCCAACCAACCTTCACAACCTTTTCGGAGGCATTTACGCCGATGATTTATTCTTCAGGGTGCTCGTCCAACATGATCGTAGAATTGATTAGTTTTCGTCCACAGTAAACAATGACTGACTGGCTTCAGTGACATAGAGGCAACAACCCTGACGCATCATCAACCCGCTTGGGACGAAGAAGACGACCAACCCCTTGGAGACCTTGATGTATTTTATTTAATACTAATATTCAGGGATTTACTTTGGTTTCATCAATAGCTATGAGATTTTTTTAGGGGAAAAAAGTAGATCTGAGATTTTTCAGGCAAACTATTTTTTTTTTTGGGGTTTTTATGATTCACCACACACAAAGGAAACCCACGGCAAGGAAGCAGAGGAAACCTTTGTGGGCCGGGCCAACGAAATCCCAATCCCTGAGCCGACGATGCGCTAACTGGGCTGGGCTGTACCGACACAGCAACGCCCACGTTGGTCGGCCGCTCGGATCACACTCCCACTCGAAGCTCAGGATCGCTTCGCCGCGCCGGATCCACGCCACCGCCGACGCGATGCCGATCTGCCCGGCGCCGCCGGAGTCCTCGGGGTCCGGGAGCCGCGTGTGGATCTTCCACGGGCTGGCGCTCGGCGCGGCGGCGGCGGCCGCCTACCTGTACCGCCGGCCCCGCGGGTTCCGCAGCCTGGCGGTGGGCATCATCCCCGCGCGCTACGCCTCCTCCCGCTTCGAGGGCAAGCCGCTCGCCCTCATCCTCGGCAAGCCCATGATACAGGTCCGTCTCATCTCTATCTTCTTTCACATCCTCGGCAATGCTAGTTCTTTCGCGTCGGATTTGCGTTAGGATTTCTCGTTGGGTTCTCATCCTGTTCAGAATGTAATTTAGAGAGTAGCTGCAAGCTGTTGGTGGAATTTTAGTAGGATTTCTGGACACTGTACTGCACATCTTGCTTACTCGTGTGAGATCGTCAGATATGGATGTCTGTGTTGCTGTCAAGTTATTATTACCAACCGAAAGGATGACGTCGTGGTTGCTTATTCTGCTGCTAACATATGGATTCCCTGAAGAATCCTTTCTGGCTTGTTCAGATAATTTATTGAATCGGCGAAATTCTAGCACCTCTTTCTGGGCTGCACTCTGAGAGCCATTTTTTAGAACCATGGTGCCCCGGCTCCACCTCTAGATGCCATCGATTCAGAAACAACGGCCTACCAATACGTGTGATTTGCAGGCCGTTTAGTTAGAATGGCTTAACGCAGGGGACTGATATTTTAAGTTGTTATTCTGCACAGTGCTTCGGCTAACAGCCTTCTGCCACAACGGCTGTACTCAGCTGAGAGAGAAACTATTGTTTAATAATTCACTCTTCTGACAAGGAGCAGCAAAGAACAGTATGCAACGCCATAGATTAAGAAATTACTGTACTTGATTAGCGGTCCTTGGCCAAATGATTCTGCACGGTGCACATCTCGAGGTGCCATCTAACGGCAAAGAGACGTGGAGCCCCGGTCCCGTGGTTCTAGTGAACTTTCCTACTGCACTTTGCTTTACACGGTGCTGAATCTAGTACCAACATTTGCTCAAGCATTGAGTTATATTTGTGGCTGATAAATGTGACTTTGAATTGGGAGGATGGGACTCCAAGCTAGCTTTTATATTCATAATGAAATGATGGATATGGTGCCCTATTAGTTAGTGCCAGGATGATGCTCGGTTAGCTGAGCAATCAGCATTGCTAATAAATTACCTTACGTGTACCCGACAGTCTTGACTAGATCATCCTCAAACTCACCATTGGCTTCTTGGATCTTTTCAGAGAACCTGGGAAAGAGTTATGCTAGCTTCTTCATTAGACCATGTCGGTAAGCAGATTTCTACTTATTTGTTTATTTCTACTATGTGCAAAACATTTCTGTAATATGCAAATCCTTGTTTTTAAGTTGATTTCTTTCTTTGATCATCTTGAACACTTGTCATGTTGCCATACTCTGTTTTCTCTGATGTGTTCAGAGAGGCTTCTAAATCTGCAGCAACATGCTTCTAATGCTAAGACTGTTGGTATTTCTTTCCTTTTTGTCCCCAGTTGTGGCAACGGATGATGAGAAAATTGCTGAGTGCTGTAGAGGATTTGGAGCTGATGTTATAATGACATCAGTATCATGCCAAAATGGTAACCTTGGATGATTTTGTAATTCAGGTATCATTTTATGACTGCTTCGTAATCTCCTTATTTGCTTGTTGGCATGTGGTTCAAAATGCAGGATCTGAGCGCTGCTGTGAGGCACTTCAAAAGCTCAGGAAGCATTACGACATTGTTGTCAATATTCAAGGGATGAGCCTCTTATTGAACCAGAGATAATAGACGGTGTGGTTATGGCACTGCAGGTAGTTATGAACTCTAGTTTTGTTATTTCTTACTCTTCTGATAAGCAAAATGTTTTTCCTGAAGTAACTGAGATAAAGTCTTCTGAGTGAATTGTGATGATGTGCATTTTGAATCTTTGCCGTACTAATTTTACTGGAGATTCCTCTTTGCCTTTCGCCTTCTATTTCTATTCATTCCATTTGTTTGACATCTCTTTCTTCTTAACTGATCTCTTTTCATTGCATTTATGATGTGCTCAATTTTATCTTCAGCGAGCTCCTGATGCAGTCTTCAGCACAGCTGCCACGGCACTAAAACCTGAAGATGCATTTGACACAAACCGAGTGAAGTGTGTAGTAGACAACCAGGGTTATGCAATATACTTCTCAAGAGGGCTGATCCCATTTAACAAGTGAGATACTAAAATTTGTTTTAGCTCTTCAGGTGACCTCATTTGCACTTACAGTTTTGGAATTTTGAACATTGCAGATCAGCGAAAGTCAATCCTCACTTCCCATATCTTCTTCATCTTGGGATTTCTGTACATGACCAACCCTTCTGATAACTGAGTGCCCTGTGTGCCTCTTTATTTTGTTGTAAATATTACCTTTGTGCTGAAGCTCCCCCACAATTAATGCTTGACATTTGTTGTGTAGGGCTTTGATTCAAGTTTCTGAAGATCTATCCACAGCTTACACCGACACCATTGCAACTAGAAGAGGACCTGGAGCAACTTAAAGTTCTTGAAAACGGCTACAGGATGAAGGTAATTTGGCTTCTCGCTCTTCAGTATTTGTGTACAGAAAAGAAGTTTCTATCATCTATTGCTCCCGGGCAACTAGTTCCTGGAAATTTTAAGCTATGTTTTCTTTTGAGGTCAAAAGAGATGTTTATTCATGATCCGAACTTGGGGATTTACAATCTTTAGCTATTACATGAGCAATCTGAGATGGTACTTTGTGAGTCCCACTCAGCTCGATTACCAGCTTGACGAAAATAAGTAGCAATCTCATGAGTAACACGGTTTTGGTCTGTTTTGATGTGAACAAACCTACAGGCCAGAAATTTCAAAGCTTCAGGGAGAACATCACTATAAACTACACCTATACGAGACATATTACAGCCACTCCCCCTCAAGGCAGCAATGAATGAACTGCAGTCACTCCCACTAATTATAGGCCTGTCAAAGTGGCTTGCTCCCAAACGAATTCCTTCCAGGCAAGACGAGCCTCAGCTTCTTCTGCATCAACATAAGTGTTCAGCGCATTCGCCGTAACAGCAAGGGCATTTCCCAAATGACCGTGAAGCACACTGTCCACACTAGCTGCTTCAGTTTCAGGAACAAAGGATCCATGCACATTTATCTTCAACCATCCGTCAACAGGAGGTTCCCAGGCTATAGTTCCTGCACCCAGCATCCAGAATTCCGTGCATATCTACACACATTCCCTTCTTCCTTTTGACTTATCCAAGCAAATCGACTCAGCGACATCTGGGTCAGAGTTGAGCAGCTCAACGTACCTTAGGATGAACTGAACCGATTGTTGGATAGTAGCATCTCCTTTGCGTGGATGACTTCGTTCCTGAGATGCCAGGATGTCCAAAGTGTGAGCAAAACGAGCTCGTCTTGTTCTTTCGGCATTGAGTCAAGAAGCACCAGAAGCAAATCAGGACCAGTCTTGACAAAGCGATCTTAACACGGTAACTGCCAGAACTTACGCATACTATCTCTCAAAACTCTAGCTTGTGTGCAGGATACAGCCGCGTGAAAACTGTCCTCCTCAGCCCCACAGATTGTGCAGGTGTTATCACTTTCCAGATTTTGTCACCATTTGTTATGCCTAGTTGGGAGGTCGTCAGTGGCAAGGCGCCAAGAAAAAAATACACACTTTGGTTGACCACACGTTCTGCCACAGGTTACGGGTGCGTCTTGGAGACTGACTAGAAGCATCAGACGACCCTGTTCTCATCTCATATGCAAGCCTAAAAGTGCTTTCTACACTGAAATACCAGTCCTTCCATAATGCCACACGACAAAGTCATGTTGATCAGAGTTTGGAACTTGCATCTTCTGAATAGCCTCTGCATCATGGGAAAAGAACAAACTGTTGACCAGTTGGGTGTTCCACCCATTTGCATCATCACCAAACAGACTATTAACCCATTTTAATCTGGCATGGGCCCTCCTGCTGGAGACTTTAAGAGAACCCTCCCTCGGAATCCAGTTGTCTCTCCATATATGGATCTTCTCACCATTCCTGATGCACCAAATCATACCCAATTTCAGCAGCTCAAGGTCAGGCTCAACTCCTTTCCACCCTGCCAAGGCATCAGATGTGAAAACCGTATCAAGTAAATCACCATTGGGGAAATACTTTCCTTGAGCCTCCTCTCAATTTTGTCGCCATGCTTGGCGTGCTAATAGAGTTTGGTTGAAACACTTCAAATCTCTGAATCCTAAGCCTCCTCTCAATTTTGGTTGAGTCAGAACCTCCAAGCTTACCAATGCACTCTCCTTTTGTTTTGATCTTCACCCACTAGAATCTGTGAATTGCTTTCATATAGTCGTCCTGGAAGCTCCTAGGCATTTTGAAAACACCCATCACATACATTAGAAGAGCTTGGGCAACTTACTTGATCATGATCTCCTTTCCTCCCATTGACATGTACCTATCAGATCAATCTGTTAGTCGCTTGCTAAATCTCTCCTTTGTTGGTTGACACTTATTTGCTTTCATTCTTCCCTCCAGAGTTGGTAACCCAAGGTATTTTTCCTCAAAAGTACTATGCTCAACTTCAAGGATACCTTTCATGCTCTCCTGCACATCATCAGGGCATGTTTCAGTTTCACTGAACAATAAATAATACTTGTTTGGATTAACCAGTTAACCCATACCCATTTCAAAGATTCCAATGGCAGCCTTGATCACACCAGCTTGCTCAGAGTTCGCTTCAAAGAATAGTGAACTATCATTTGCAAAAAGGTGGTGTGACGCGCCTGGCGCCCTTCGACACTTTCAGATCCTTCAATTCTTCCAACCACACTGCTCGCTGAAGCACTTTCGATAGGTCCTCTGCAACGAAAAGAAATAGGTAGGGGGATACCCCCCTCCTGCCTAATTCTTTTCGATGGCACAAAGTTTTCAGTGAGGATTCCATTTACTCTCACTCTTTACTGGACTGACGAGAGACACTTCATAATCTATCCAACAAGTTTTCCATGAAATTCTAACTTTTTGAGGATCATCTCTAAATAGTCCCATGCAACCCGATCATACGCCTTTGACAAGTCCAGCTTCTATGCACAGAAGCTACTACTCACTTTCTTGCTCTTCTGAATGGCATGGAATCATTCAGAAGCGATTAGTGCATTGTCCTTAATTAGGCGTCCTGGAATAAGCACTCTTTGTCTTTCCACTTCCCTTGTTCAGGAACAAGCACGTCGCCAAATTCTTTTGAGTCCCGGCCCGGTTTTCCCCTGATTCTCAGATATCAGGCCGTCCAGCAAGGAACTCAACCTATTTATTAGGCATTTGGCCACAACTTTATACTAATGACATTGTGCAAGGAAATATTGTGTGCTGGAAGTCCTTTAGTTCCTCAGCTTGTTTTACTTTAGGAATATGGTCTCATTTATCTCTTTTGTCAATTCACCGTCTGAAGGACTTCTTCACTTCAGCAAAAACTTCCTATTTCAGCAGCCCCTAATTTAACGTGCTGGAAAGTCATCAGCCCCAGGTGTCCTCATCGACCTTCTGGTCCATAAGATCAGCGATCTACACCGGAACAACCATATCATTTTTGGTAAACAGCATGCTAAAATAATCCACCGCGAAGGTGCACATTTCCTGAGGGTCGTCAGTAAACTAACCGTCTTGCTTCTTCAGACTTCTTATTCTATTATTTTTTGCTCTCCATGTAGCCTTTTGATGGAAGAAGTTAGTGTTTTGGTCACCATACTTTAACCAAGCCACTCTTATACGTTGCCATCACATCATTTCTTCCCGGAGCAGCAGCTCGTCCAGCCGTTTAGACACACGCTGGTTGTTGCTCCCATTGCTACTAGCCTGGTCAGCAAGCAAACCTTCTAGCTCTTTTCCAAGTTTTTATTCTCCTTACTCAACTTTTCAAACAATTCATTGTTGCCTGAAGTTTAACATTAATTGCTGCAAGATCCGTTGCCACAACATGCCCTACCCATGCATCTTTTATTTCATCAGCTAGGGTGCTTTCCTCTCCCACATTAATTCACAGAAAGCGCGGTGCCAATGGAAAATTGCCGCTTCAGTTTTTAAAGCCTAACTAGGAAAGAGCAATGAGCTGACCTCGATGACACAAGGTGCTGCACCAAGGCATCAGAGAAAAGACCTGACCAAGCAGGGCAAGCCACTGCGTGTTCTAACCTGACCCTCACATTTCTAATACCTCTCTGCTTATTATCATACGTCCATGGCACTCCAGAAAAATCCAAATCATGGAGGTTGCAAACAGAGAGAGTATCCCTAAAGTTATCCTTTTGCTTTTCATTTCTTTTAGTTGCCGAAAGGTGCTCAAGCTGCCACATTGCCTCATTAAAATCGCCAACCATAAGCCATGGTTGTGATACACTTTGGCTTTATCCTCCTTAACAGCTTCCGCATCTCCGACCTGTCCTGAACTCTAGGCTCCCCATAGATGAAAGTACACCTCCATCTTTTGACCATCAGCCTCCTCAATTCTGATATCTATATGGTGCTCACCAAAATTTATCAAACTGACATTCAAACTTGCATCCCAGTACAGAGCTAGGCCACCTCCCTTACCTTGCAGATATCGGTAAACAACACCGCAAACCCAAACATAAGCACACTTAGAATCATGTCTTTGTTTTGTCTCACCTCAGAGGAAAACATGATTGTTGGACAGTACATGCGCACTAGATGGATCAATTCCTGAACTGTCTGAGGCGTCCCAGTCCTCGTCAGTTCCAGGCGAAGAGATTCATGGCTCCTGACAGGCGCTGTCCTTCGCGCCCCTCAGTTCTCCGGCAGCTTCCTTTCCACCATTCTTTCCTTCTCTTCCACTACCCTGTTTGCTACTCACTAAGTCACTATTACATCAAGACTCACACTCTCATGTTCTACATCCATTTGATTCATATACCTATCCAGACGCTCACCGAGGACTGAAGCAGCAACCTCCTTCCTAGCAGCCGCATTCCTCTTGATGATTTTCTTCTTTAGGTTAATTTGTTTCTTGTCATTGCTGCACTTGCTAGTCCATCCCTCCCCCTCCCCCACAGCACGCAAGTGACGGTTCTGAATTTTTCCACCATCCTGACCTGAGGCATCCGACCGATCGCCTCACTGCTCCCAGCGCTCTTCACAAGGTTCCCATCAACTTCCTGGTTTGCACCCACCTGTGGAGTAGTCATGAAGCAGTGACGATGTTCTCCTTGCAAGTTGCATTACTTCCAGCATTCCCAGCAGCTTGTGGCTCAAGTGTAGACCCTGGCAAGGAGTCTGCCACGCCAGCTCATCATTCTTCTTGTTATCACTCCCCTCCTATTCAGGCAGGGAGTTGTTTCCTTCTGTTCTGCTGTCTTTCGACTGCTTTGTTCAGGTCCAGAGCAGCCAGGTCATGGCCAACCTTCAGGTTGGAGGAGGCATCAATCAGTGTTGCAGGGAAACAACAGCAATGGTAGCCATACTCGCAGCTACCGTGGGGTTGGCATCGTGACACTTTAGATTGGTGTGATGGTGTCTGTCTCCATCCTGTTGCCCATGGAAAAGCGGGCAACGTCTTTACGCACCTGCTCGATTGCCTTCAGCACCACAGCTCCTTAGTGAGGAGGTAGAAAGGGATTCCCCGGAATTGAACCCATATCGGCACATGAGAAAAGACAACCGATGCGGGATCAGCCCCGGTCTCCAGGCTGACAACCAGGAAGGCGTCCCTCTTGATGACATGTTGCCGGTCTCCATCCTCCGAGAACTCGAGGATGAAATTGCGCCCCTCTTCTGCTTCCAGTGGGCTGTTGTCCATGCTCCCGCGCACCTTCCAGGCCCGCTTCATATGGTCGATCAGCTGCCGGGAGTTCACCAACAGCACGATTAGGAAGAGTCCAATTGCCAGGAAACACATCTGCAGTGCCTTGCGAGTGCCGGTCATGTTGATGACCAGGGTTTTCTTCTCAGGTCCCGCCCATGTAGTAGCTGTCTCCTTCCCCACGTGATGGTTGTAGGTGATGAAGTGCCCACCGTGTGCGGCCACTGAGCTCCTAGCAACCGCCCTTGTCTCCATTACGCCGTTCCCACTCCCGGCTTTAGTCCTCATCACTTCCACAAGGGTCTCGATTGGCCATCTTCCGGCTGGAAAATTTAAGTTATTGATTTGAATGCAGTAGCAAAGGCATGCATTGAACTATAGCTACCACTTAGAAAGAATGCCGCAACTGCCCATTGTCAGTACTCTGTACAGTGGTGTCAGCTTGTAATGTATTGCCCAAGGGAAAGTTAACAAGTAGTTGTATGCTGATATTTAGTATTGTTCATTATTTGATCTGTGCCATATGCACCTTTATATGCTGTGTCCGCTCGTGAAAACTGTAGCTTATACCTTGGTCCTGCTGAACTGAGTGTTGTTTTTGCTCCCTGGATGGGTTGCAGGTTATCAAGGTGGACCATGATGCCCATGGCGTGGATGCGCCCGAAGACGTTAAGAAAATAGAAGCATTGATGCGGGCAAGGAACATCCAGTAGTAAACATCACGGAAACGTTTGGTTTCGCATCTCGCGTGGTTTCTTGTTAGGTTGGGGTTTTGGTATCCTCGAGTTTGTAAAAAGAACCGGGAGCTATGTTTGGGTGTTTTTTCCTTTACGAAAGAGTTTCTTAGCGCGTAACTGGAGGAACAGGGTGCACCGTCTTTGTGTGAAATCGGCAATGCGCCCAGTGTGTATTTCTTGTAATTATGTAACATTCCAATCGGTTTCCAAGATTGTACTCCTTCCTGGGGAGTGTAATGGATGAATGGTAGAGCATTGCATACACTATTTAGGGCGTCCACGGTTCGATCGATATTGACTGCAGAATGGACGCATCTGGTTATCCTTCTTCGTACCTTCCTGGTCATTTGGATTTAGCCATTCCTGAATAAGAGCAGAACGGTTTATGTTACCATTCCTGGTCATGCAACGGTTTATGTTACCAGCATTGGCTACTAAAATCCAGAGTCTAATAACTTATTAGCTAGGTATCAGTTCTCAGACACTCCAATCTGGCCGTAATCTCATCTCACCCCACTACACATTTGTGTCATCATCAACATTACCATGACTCCAAGTCTGCGCTATCGCAGATTCTGTCATGCAAAAAGATGAAAAGAAATACATACAACAATCCGTCGTGTTACTGTGGCAGTAATGCATTTGTTGTGCCACTCTGAACCCTCAGCATTTCACAGTAATATACAACAATTTACAATATTGACAACCAAACATGCAAAACTTAGAAGGTGGCCTTCACTCTATACGGTTGCCACGCGGTGTATCTTCAGAGTTTTACCTTGGCGGGGAGATCCTTTGGTCTTAAGGTATGATGGTAATTACACAGGGGTTTACAAGCTCTCGGAATCTCGATGCTAAACGCCAGCATAAGTCAGAGGCGTCGTCAATGCTGAAGTTTACAGGCATATCTATCGGTTGACACGGCCGGGTGAACATTGGTATCGCCGAGTACTTTCAATGTGAGACTCCGGGCTAGTACAATCTTCTTGTCAGTGTGGTATGTACTCTCTTCGCCGTGCTCATGCTTTGGAAGATCATCTTTCAAGGTGCAGCCGTTGCCCAACAGATTAGCAGGCGGTGTTGTTAGTAACACAATCACAACAAAGATTAACGAGGGCGTGCACAAAGGCCTTATTGTAGCCAGCGCTGCTACACGGACGACAGTTTTACAGCCGACGGCTGCACGAACCTACTTGGCAGTATCAAAAGCAAGCGTGCATGCAGGAATCACTGTTGGGGAGGGATGCATCGTTCGCAGATCGTGCGTGCAGTGTCGTGTGTAAAGCAATTTCGTATTGCAGCCAACACTAAGAAAATTGCCCACATGTCACTGGCCCCACTGAAGGGTGTGTAGCTAGTATAGTATTATCTGGGGAGTCGTTTCCCACGCCCCGACAACGGAACCGTATCTTGTTTCTTGGTGCACCACCCTTGGAATCTGGATCCAACCCTCTCATCCCCCGACCATTACTCATGAGACATGACAATTGACAAGCAGACCTTAAGAAACTCTTGGATCAGGCCGATGCCATATGCTGCCATCCTATTGGCGCCCAACTGCATGTGACTCTAACCTCCATCCGTCCACTTGTGATGGAATAATCATTGTGATGTAGACGTAATGCTCGTTGACCAACTACTAGTTACTCACTTACTAGTGAAATCGCATCACTTACCAAAAGTCTTTCGCCCCGCTTTATATATAAAGCAATAATCAACAACAATCCGGTACAAACGCACGCCACCACAACACACGCACACACCCAAGGCAGGATACATAGACGCCGATCGCAACAACACCACTCCTAGCACTACAAGAGCAACCGGGGGCTCAACCGGGAACTCGCCACCGCGAAGAAATGAAGCCGCATATAACGAACCGTGGGCTCCAAGGCGGCGCCTTCAGAAAGGAAACGACACCGGAGCGTCGCCACCGCCCGATCCGAGGATCAGAGTTTCCTCTAGAGCAGCACGACGGGCAGTGAGAGCCGCGACGACGCCTTCAAGAAGGAACAAGCTTCGTCGTCGCCGGTCCGTCCGAAGATAGAATAGGTTTTCACCCCGGTCAACACTCACCGCCACCGAACGCCACACCCCAGCTACCACGCCGCCCACACGGCCACGGCCACCGGGCAGCACCAAGCCACGACCAAGACCTTGACACCACCTCACCCTGGATCCGCCACTACCCCAACCAAAGAGACAAGCGGAAAGGTCCTGCCTTTCACATCCTGGGCAGCCCCCAGCACCGAGACCCAAAAGGCCGGCCAAACTGGCCTCCATCGACCCGTCCTGCAGCACCGGGCATGAGACGAGCTCTGTCCTGCGGCACCATTGCGAGACGAGTTCGGTCCTGCTGCACCGTGCGCGAGACGAGTTCGGTCCTGCTACACCGTGCGCGAGACGAGGTCGGTCTTGCCGCACCGGTCGCAAGACGGACGATGGACTGCAACTGGGAGAAGGATTTCCCTTCGACGAAGTAACGGCAGGACGATGAAGAGAGGAAGCGAAGGCCGATACAAGACTACTATGGACGAACCGACGCCGGAACATGCCAGCCGTCACCGCAGTCGACCTGCCAAGCCGCCGTGTGTTAGAATTGTGTCGAATATTATGTACTCCCTCCGTCCAGAAATACTTGTCATTGAAATGGATGTATCTAGATGTATTTTAGTTTTAGATACATCCATTTTCATCCATTTTGATGACAAGTATTTTCGGACGGAGGGAGTACAAGATAGGTTATAGTTGGACTCTGAGTAGTATTGTGTTTACATAGGATGTGGAGTCGTGTCCTAGTAGGACATTTGTATCCTAGGCCTCTCATATATAGCGGAGGTAGACACACGATGTAACCTATACTGTACATAACACGACTTATAAGGGCGGGGGTATCCCCTACTAACAGGCTAGTCTTTTGGGGGGAGAGTGCCCAAGGCATCTCATAAGTCGGTGAACTCACGGGTGGTCGATCACGGTTGGTGGGCTGGAAACGCTGGTGTTAGCGGGCCCATGGGTGACCGATGTGTGAGGGGGAGATTGTTGGGTTTAGTCCCACATCGGTTATGGGGGGAGACATAACACGACTTATAAGCGCGGGGGTATCCGCTCCTAACAGGCTAGTCTTTTGGGGGAGAGTGCCCAAGGCATCTCATAAGTCGGTGTTGCTCTTTGGTTGGGTCTGGTGATGCAGGTGGGTCTGAACGCTGGTGTTAGCGGATTTGAGATTGCGTAACACCGTGGAGCCACCACGCCCGAACAGCAGCCACGCCGGGCCACTGCCCAACCCGCGCCGCCCGGCGAGCTCGAAGCGCGAGAGACGCTGGGCACGCACAACCACCACCATGGTCGGCCGCCGCAACCACCAGCTGACCCCCGCCGGGGGGCCAGGACGAGTCCGCCGGTGACTAGCCTAACCACCACACCAGACCCCCACCAGCGCGTGTAGCCACCGGAGGCAGCCGGCCCGCGCCGCCACAGCCCGTGCCGCCCGCAAAACAACGTTCTGAAGAGATGCCCCCATCCCAGATCGGATCTGGTCGCCCCTCACCACCACCACAGGCACACCCCGCCGCGACAGAACACCGCCGGCCCTCCCACACCACGAGCAGAGCCCACCCCGCTGCCAAGGAAGCCCAGGGCGCCACCGAGCCGCCCAGATGCTGCGCCGCCCCGGTCGAGCGACGCGCCTCCACGCAGGGACACCGGCCCACGCCGATCTCCGCCGCGCCAGGGAGAGACGAGGCCTTGCCGCCGCCAGCACCTACCGGGCTTTGCTCGGCGGCGGCGGCGAGGGGAGGGAGGGGGAGGAGGCCTAGAGGCCGGCGGCGGGTGTGTCCCCTCGGACCTCGCCGCTGGGGAGCGACGCGAGGGGAAGGGGATAGTTCCGTTCAATCACATCACTTAAACCAACTTGTCTCTGAAAAGAAGAACTCGGAGGCCGAGATTTCAAGCTCCAAGTTTGCCATATCAAGTGCTGTTTGCAAACTTTCTAGCTCTCATGATACAGCACAATTTGACCGGTTTGATAACCCGGAACGATCGATCTATGCTGGATAGCATTCTCTTGTCTTCCCTCAAACAGTTTGGATCGCATTCAAATGCTTAGAGTCACATGTGATGTTTGTGGATAAGATCGAGACTATAATATCTATCCTTCCACTTGTGGTGCAGAACTGAAGACTTGATGCTCGTTGGCCAAAACCTTGAGACGTTTTACGGTACATTATACTACTCAACATAACAGGTAGCAACGTAATTAGCTAGCTGGTGGAGAGTTCAACGGAGTGGAGTACTTGCCATGATATATATGGCCTCGTATTCTAGTGTATGCAAGTTCATTCATGGGACCGACTGGACAAGGTCGGGGCCATGCGGCCGCCGGAGCGACGGCGTCCTCTCCATGTCAGCGACTCTGCTCCAGATTCCAGAGGCTCGATGGGAACACCATAGACCCGGTAATCTAGCGGAGCCACGGACCATGGCAGGCAAGGCCAGGACGGGGGCATGCGGCCACCTTCGTCGTCTCCGTCGGCGACCAGCTCCAAATTCTGTAGGCTCGAGGGTAACACGAACGAAAGTCATGGCATCTCGCGGCCGCTGATAGCTAGCTAGCTAGGCCAGTACGGGGCCGCTGGCATGTGGCGGGCTGGACGGGGGTGACGAGCGATGATGGTGCCGGCTGGCAATGGCGACGGCAAATGAACAACCGCGGGATGAAGAATTACTACGTGATATTTGAGGTCCGCCTCCACTTGTTTTTTAGGGGAAGGTGCCTGCGAGATGGATAAATATAAACTACCCAAAACGCCCTTGTTTTGTTAATATACTACCGATAATCTAGACTAGTATTGTATCATCTGGACCGTCGAACTACAGAAATAAACGGTCTATATTAAGCTGATGTACCGTAAAAGGTCTCAAAACCCAGTACTACTCATCCACAAACATCACTCACACTAGTTCTTAATAAAATTGCATCACTCGCATCATCAATCACGGATCTCCGGGTCGATGCTGCACGTGCAGATCCCCGGTCGCCATTGATCGCCACTGATCGTCTGATCCAATCCAAGTTCCTAAAAGCAATAATTCAGACATAGAGAGAGTGTGTGTCAGTCATGAGAGAGTGTCTTGACTGAAAAACGAAGAGTACCCAAAGAAAGCAGGAGCACATGCCGAGATCCATAATAACTTGCTCCACGAATCACGCCGCTACCGATCGAGTCGTATATGTCCTACTCCGTAGTAACCAATGTTTAACATAGCCCGTGGTTCACGCGGCCTGCCACTTGGTGGCAGTACGTATTACATATACACCGGCCGGCCGGCATACACTGGACTCTCACCAGCTAGCTAGAGGAGAGCAGCTGCCTGCCAGTGCCAGTGCGTACAAGATACGGGAGGAGACGGTGCTGGCCATGGGGATGATGGCGCATGTCGTCCTGGCGGCAGCTGCGGTGATGGTGAGGGCGTCGCCGGCCGAGGGGATCCAGCCGCTGTCCAAGGTCGCCATCCACAAGGCCACCGTGGAACTGCACGGCTCCGCGTACGTGCGGGCGACGCCGACATTGCTCGGCGACCAGGTACATGCATTAGCTTGCTCAGTTGCTCACTAATACTCCCTTGCTACTTCATTTGCTAGACAAATAGCCAGCAGATATCATATCTTGTACTCCCTCCGGTTAATATTAATTGTTGCTCACTTGGTACAACTTTAGAGTACAAAGTGAACGAACAAATAAAAATCGTGAACTTTTGGGTGTAAGAAATACAGCTGGACTCATTTGTGATGATGCATGTGCTTTAGCAAAATTGTAAGAATAAAGTGTTACATTGTTAATTCTGTGTTATATAAAGAAATCTAAGCAACTCAGATGCATCTGACAGGGCGAAGACACCGTATGGGTCACAGTGAAATATGGGTGGAGAACCCTTCCGCCGACGACTGGATCGCCGTCTTCTCTCCCGCTGATTTCATGTAAATTAAATAAGCTTTTCCCATCAACATTCCAGCCGATAGATCCAGTTTCTAATCCTGGGTTACGTCGATTCTTGTGCGTATGCAGCTCGGGCTCGTGCCCGAACCCACGGAGGAACCCCTGACGAGCCGGGACTCCGCACAGCGCCTATCAAGGTCGGTTGAATTAGCTTCTCTTGAAACTCATACATCGCAATTGCCAGTTAATATGGATAGAGCTGAACTGATTTGTTTGTATGTGTGGGTGTGGGTGCAGTATCAATACGCCAACTACTCGGCCAACTATCTCTACTGGGGCAAGGGCACCATCCGGTTCCAGATCATCAACCAGCGCTCCGACTTCTCCTTCGCCCTCTTCACTGGCGGCTTCGAAAATGTAAGCACTAGTTCTACTGCACTGTCACGATCTCAACTGTTTCATGTGATGTGCATGTGAATGCGGTTTTTTTTCCTACCCTTTTTGCAGCCCAAGCTGGTGTCGGTGTCGAAGCCGGTGGCGTTCAAGAACCCCAAGGCCCCGGTGTTCCCGCGCCTGGCGCAGGGCAAGACCCACAATGAGATGACGGTCACGTGGACCAGCGGCTACGACATCGACGAGGCCTACCCGCTGGTGGAGTGGGGCATGGTCGCCCCCGGCGGCGGGGTCAGGAACCCCACCAAGACGCCCGCCGGCACGCTGACCTTCAACCGCGGCAGCATGTGCGGTACGTACCTTTCCTTTTTTCTTCGTGAAGATGTCCAGAAACAAGAGAAAGCTCACGAGTGTGGTTCATGGTGTGTTTTCATTTTCATCCAGGCGAGCCGGCAAGGACGGTTGGGTGGAGAGACCCTGGTTCATCCACACGGCCTTCATGAGGGACCTGTGGCCAAACAAAGAGTAGGCAAATTCCTTGCAAAAATGTAGTAGTTCCCACCCTTGGAAAATGGATTACTCAAGACTAGTTCGTTCGCGATGCAGGTACTCTTACAAGATCGGGCACGAGCTCTCCGACGGTACCATGGTGTGGGGTAAGTCGTACACTTCCGGGCGCCGCCAACCCCTGGACAAAACTCGCTGCAGCGCATCATCGTCTTCGGTGACATGGGAAAGGTACGTAATACTCTTTGTGACGCATGCAAGCCAATTTCACTTCACATGAAATAAAGGTCCTACACTGAAATGTTGTTAAATGGAATCCAACATATATGGCCTACATGGTTTGGCTTTTTCATTTTTAGGTGGAGAGGGACGGATCGAATGAGTTCGCCAACTACCAGCCGGGGTCACTGAACACGACGGACACGTTGGTCAAAGATTTGGACAACTACGACATCGTCTTCCACATCGGCGATATGCCCTACGCCAACGGATACCTCTCCCAGTGGGACCAGTTCACCGTGCAAGTCGCCCCCATCAGCGCCAGGACGCCCTACATGGTTGTGAGGTACTCCTCCGTAAAAAGAAATATAAAGGCGTTTAGATCACTACTTACAGAGGAAGTATGTTATAGATACATACATCACGTCATGACCTTGTGCCTATGGAGCAGTGTCACGTAAAAAACTTATGTTTTGTCTTCTGTGTGCAGCGGTAACCACGAGAGGGACTGGCCCAACACCGGTGGATTCTTCGACGTCAAGGACTCCGGCGGCGAGTGTGGTGTGCCGGCCGAGACCATGTACTACTACCCAGCCGAAAACAGGGCAAACTTCTGGTACGCACACATGTTTTTCGTCTGTGCATGTGCATACAGTTCAGGCATCGATCTATTTGTTTCCATATACTCTCCTACGAAACTGTTGGCCACGTTCACAACTACGAGCGCACATGCCCGCTCTACCAGAGCCAGTGCGTCACCGGCGAGCGGAGCCACTACTCGGGCACCATGAACGGCACCATCTTCGTCGTGGCGGGCGGCGGCGGCAGCCACCTCTCCAGCTACACCACGGCCATCCCTAGGTGGAGCGTCTTCAGGGATCTAGACTATGGCTTCGTCAAGCTCACGGCCTTCAATCACTCGTCGCTTCTGTTCGAGTACAAGAAGAGCAGCGACGGCAATGTCTACGACTCCTTCACCATCGATAGGGACTACCGCGACGTGCTCAGCTGTGTGCATGACAGCTGCTTCCCTACCACACTCGCTCTCTGACCGTCTAGCGGTACGTCATGGCAACGTTGCTAGCCGGAAAGCGGCTAACAAGGTTGGTCCTCATGAGCTTAATTTGTGGAATAAAACTTGTCAGCTGCACCGTTAATTAGTTTTTAGATCAAAAGCCTGAGCTGGTGAGTTAACGAAAATGTAATCCAACTCTGAATAATTCCCATTGATGATTGCCGATTTATAAATGAACCCGGAGCGAGTAGTATCTTCAAAACCCAGTGGAACAAATTAAATGTGAGCAGAAGTAGTACGCGGAATCGAATTCTTGCCATTGCAACTCAATACCTACAATGCATGCGGCATGCATTGGCATGGCACGTAAGATTTATCGTTTTGCCATTTCGCTGCCTTTTGATTTAGACGGAAACAAACAAACTGTGTGTTGGATGCCATGCCAGTAGCTATATACTTTTCCCTCGAGAAGAATAATACCACATGCTTTACATATATACGCTGGAGTTGATACCTCTAAATATGAATGGCAGACGAGACGACTGTGACATATTTTGGGCCATGTGTACCAACAAGATCTTTGTCGAGATGGCCGGACTCTCCTCTCTCTCTTTTTTAAAGTGTAAACATTTTAAAAAAGCATTAACTTTAATGAAATGGTTAGCATTAGTTTTGAAATCACGATTATTTTGAAAGAAAGAGAAGAAAAGAAAAATCAAGTGAAAAACGAACAAGTAAAAACTAAAACCCAAAAAGAAACAGAAAACAAAAAGAAAAAATATAGCGTCCGGCAGATAATTTTCTAGCAATGAGTGGCCGATAGGATTTTCTGTCAGAGACACCCGGGAGGCTGGGACCTTTCCAAATGGCGCACACGGGCCAGGTCCAATAACGCCTGCGCAGCTCGTTTGCCACTGTTATGTTAGCAGGAAAACTTGTTTAAAACCCTAAAAACTGTTTAAAAAGGATTGAATACTCCTGCTCCAAAAAGAAAACCTTTAACATCTGGTATTACAGATCTTTTAGATAACTATATTCTAGACTAAAAATACAAATATATTCATAGGTCTTTTAAAACTGTATGTGTATTTAGAAAATGTCCATAAATTTTAAAATGTTTATGAAAAGTTTTAAATTATTATTTTTTTTAAAAAGTTATCACGAAATTCAAACATACACCTGGATTTATAAAACTGATAAAGAATTTGAAAGTTGTTCATGGAATTTTAAAATATTCACAAATCTAAAATATATTTGTGATTGAAAAATTCATGATTTTAAAAGAATTATGATTTTTTTCAATGTAAAATAAAAATCGGGAAAAGCTGCAAAAAAGGGATTAAAATCAATAGAAAACTGGACATTCGGAAAAATCCCTAAGAACAACTACTACATTACGGTATGAGAGTGAAGAAAGCTTGAATGGGCAAAGCCCAAAGCAGGTGGATTGTCGATTTCGTCGCTTAAAAATGCTCTTTCTTCTTTGTTACGAAAGAAGAATATGATATTTTACTCTCGGCGGGCATCAACTTTGTTGATATACACACATGGTGGACTCAAAATTGATATGTCAAAATAAATTTACTTATATTTAGTATCTTTTGAAACCCAAAAAGATCAACCAAATGTACTATGAATTGGTTCTATCTTAATACTCATGTAATCTCTCTTTGATTAAAACTATTTGTATGGAGAAATCGGAAGACTATATTATTTTAAGAATTTTTCTACAAAGCTTCTTTGATTTTAGAGTAAAAAACATATGGTATTCTCCCATGGACTACTGAACTTCCATTTCCAATTATGGACGGATCTTCACTTTTAGGGTAGATCTGGATGTCGTCGAGGACCTCACCATGTGTACACAGTTTTGGAATATGAAGCCAGAATTGAGTTTATGGTCTTGAAAACCTTGAAGAATGATGATGTCGTGCTTGCAGATGTTGGAGGACAAGGAGATGGTTGTGCCATCATCATATATGTAATTTGTATGTCCATGCCTCACATGATTTGGGGTGGGGGGGGGGGGGGGGCAAAGGCCCCATGGACAATGGTGGGTTCTAGCTCATATGCATGTTATATATGCATGAACTAACGAGGGAGCGAGTGACCCGGCCGTCGGCAAAATGCTAGTACCTAGTGCATGCAAAGGCGGCAGGGACATCCATGTATGCATCTGCTATTTCTTTCCGTTGAAGTGCCCATGATAATGTTAGTCATTTTGGCATCAAATTTTATTATAGTCCAGGAGTGTACATCATAACACAGCCTTCCGCAAATATTACATAAAATCAACCATTCATCTTTTGAATTAAAGTTGTATATGAATGTTGCTTAGTTTATGCCTACTGTCAGAATATGTAATTTCCATGCATGTTAAAAATTGTTAACCTCCTGTTCTGTTCAAGTGGGCATGATGGTGTTGTTGGCAGATTTGACACCAAGCTTTGCATGGGAAATATCTTGGGTTTTACAAAACCTATTGGCATGATCTTATATGTTTCTCAATAAGAATTTTGTGCTCTTTCTAGTGGGGTATTTTGTTCTCAGGTTTGAGCAAACAAAATTAATCGGATCCTGTCTTGTTGTATGATTGCTCTTTGGTGTATTATGTTACTTACGTTGTAGCCCCTACCTTTGCTGTGGCGAGCGTAAGCCAATAAACACTATCTATTCAGTAAATGTTGTATTTGATGTGATACCCATCTTGTTACCGACAAGTGATTCTTGCGTGTATGATATTAGTCACATGTTGGGGCGTCTTCAATATGCACTTCGATCCTTAGCGGGACTTTCAGGTCTTGGCTCGGACTAGGACCGCATGTTGGGCGTTACAAGTTGGTAATGTCGAAAGTGTACACAAGCGAACAACTTCCTCGGCCTCTCCTAGTGATTTTCTGCAGTTATCCATGACCGTCGCATTTAATTTTGTCAAGAGAAAAAACACTCCTTGTGCCGACAAAGCAAACAGGGCCGCCTCTTTGCTACCAATTAGCTAGCTAGCTAGCTAATTGACCAGAGCAGCTACTCTCTCTTTTTGTCAAGAAATATGAGTAGCATGCATGAACCAGTACGGATGCCACTTTTAAATCCCATCAGATGCTTCGGGTTTGGCCACTTACTCAGAAGTTCAGTTGGACAGACAGGTTGAGTTGATATAACCGGCCAAGTCCCCAACTCCAACCAGATCGACTGTCCACTTGGCTAATGGCCACGGCGGCCGGATGCGACACGTACGAGAGTGCTTTGCACGCATACGGTTTTTGGTCGTGGCGGCGCACGCCCATAGGTGGAGTTAAGCGGCTCTCGTGGCAGACAATTCTTCGTGAGCTTTGAGTATTACCTTTTCTCGGTAGTCGTCTCTCACTCGTGCGCGGCAAGAAAACTGCCGTTTTCTTCGTTGCTTAGTACACCCTTCTCTGCTTCATCGGCCGACAGAAAAGTTACTGATGTTGTTGGGTAGTGTAGGTCTTGCATAAAGTAAGTTTTCAGATAAATTAGGTTAGTCAACAAATAGTGCACATTTAGTAATAATATTTTTTTAGAAACACTTCGTTGAGTCCCCACACTTGAGGAGTGCCGCTACCGGGCATCTTGGTACCTCCCCAGCTCACTAGGGACACTCCTCGCCTCTGTTGCTAAGCATCACGGCATGCCACTAGCTGCTCACCATGAAGAGGAGCAACGCCCACCACCAACTATGCCAACTCCTTTGCGTATGTTCGGTTCAGAAAGTTCATTTATGTACCTTGTTTCAAAGACGATGTAACATTCTTTTTAATGTTGTTGGTTCGTAGATTTTTGAAAGTTGGTTTCTAGATTTTGTGAAGTTGTTGGAAGCTATGATGAAATGTTGGAACGTTGACAAAATTTGTTGAAAGCCTTTGATATTTTTGTTGAAAGTGTGATGAAATTTCTGTTGGCATGTGTTTTTTAAAGACCGTCTGGAATTTCTAGGGGTTGGCACAGGAATTCGTGAAAGTTGAAAGTTAGCACTGAAAATTCCAATAACTTTAAATCTTATTTCTAAAGCCCATCCTTATCAATTGAAGGTGGTTTTGGATGGTTTTTTCCGAAACATGTGGTTTTCCAAGTTTGAGAAAGGGAGAAGAACAATGTTTTCCTTTTTCGTGCCACAAGCATGCACAAACAACCTAATAAGTAGATTCCGTAAAGTGTCTGCTAGCTTTCTACCCAGCAAGTCACTGTTGGTTAGCTTGCCCATCAAACGTATTACCATTGTATTCTAAGTTTATGTGCAAGCACGTGACATGAATAGAGTATACTGTGTCCATGGTAGTGGACAACTGGCATCGCTCCAAATGGCCCTCAAACTCAGGAAGTGTACCAATATGGTTCGTTAAACTCGTGGAAGATAGCGCCCCCCCCCCCCCCACACACACACACACACACATGTAGATTGTAGTTTGGCGGTCTAAGGCGAGGGGAATCGACGGGATTAAAAAGGTTGATGATTTACCCAAGGGCTAGGGGTTTAATGACATGACTCTTCTCTTGCTCTGTGGTTTGGGAGGATGCAATTTTACCCGAGATAACTATAAGATTTGCTATACTTATGATGTACTATAAGTTAGCCAAGGGAATGAAAAAGAAATTTGGGACACATAGGGTAGACGATCCAATAAAACTGAAATCTGTGCAAAACGGTGACAACATGCGGACAAAAGTTAATTTATTCATTCTGAGAAACCAGTCACAACATATAGCCCGTTCTACACACATGCTACTTCGGTGGAAACATAGTAGTACGCTACTAGCACCAGCACCGCACCACGGAGCAGGCAAGCCTTGGCCATGCGCATGCAAGCGTAGCCAGGAACTACTACTTGTGCCTGCAAGGCTAGAGTGATATCTGGTCGGTGAACGCCTGAGTGCATGCGGATGCCATTTTGAGCGGGCGGTGGCTCGTTTATATAGGCGTGCGCGAAACTGGTGGAGCACTAGAGAGCGGCCGAGCGACGTACGTGCACACGAGACATGGAGCAATATCAAATCGGTTCGTAGTTGTTTCTGCGTTGTTTCGGTGCACTTTCCACGGGGTTCCACCAATCCGCCGGCCGGCGTCAGATAACACGGCTGGCCGGCCGACAACTCCGAAGTGGCGCCCGATAGGACAGGGTTGGGCGGGCCCGGCCGGTGGTGACAAGAGATTAACAAGTAAAAGTCGATCCCGGTAATGGAGTACGTACCTAGTACGTAGTGGTCGAAATATAAAGCATACTGCACATACGTACGTGGGTGGTGGGTTGCACCAATGCACGTATGCACTCCCCGTGGTGGATTTTGCTACGATTGCATCCATGCATGCATGCACAAGTTCGTCCATGTCCTCTTTCACACACAAATGAATCGTCTCTACGTGCACGTGCGTGATTTGGACCCGGCCGGCTAGTGGCTAGTGGTTTGGGTTGAGGTTGGGCACATGCATGATGCATGCATGCAAGTGCGAGGATAAGAAGGTCTTGTACAATACAATGCGTTTAGGAAATGTATTTAGAGAAATAAATCAGTGTAATATTAAGCATCGGTATTTATTTGTAGACGTTTAATTAGGCGTCTATCCTATAAAAATAGGAGTTGGTGTTTCAGAAAAATTCGGTTTATTTTTCTGAACACCTAGCATTGCACATGGCTTAAGCAAGCACTTGCGGAGTCGTGGATGAAGATCAGCATAGGATTTTCTTTTCTTTTTTTCTTTTTGGCTTGTTATCGACAGATTCACATGCCAAATGCAAACGCAAAAAAAGGACACGCTTTATCCTCGTACGTGGTGGTACCGGTACACCGGACATCCAGAAAATGTACTGCTAAGTTCTAACTGAGCAGTTTCGTCCGTCTAGATGTCAGTCTACATCTACAAGTGGAGAATAGACTACCCCCTATTTCCCCTTCCAATCAATACCCTGAATACAAATCCTATACATCCTGTGAAAAGAAGGCACACTTCTCTTTTTGCCGACAAAGTTAGGGCCGCCTCACACCAATCAGTCCTAAAGTATAGTGGGTCATAAAGTATAGTTTGGACTCAACAATATCGACGCTTCATGTTGTTTCTCCTCTTGAGGGTTGTCGTGACATTGTATTTAGTCCTTCATATATGTAGTCGTGTCGCTTATTTTGTCAGGGTTATCTTTGGAACCGCTTTGTCAGACTGCCTTGTAACATTCGACCTATATTATGATTTATGGTTTATCTCTAAAGCGAGGCGTGAACTTTTCCAAGAGGGACATCCATGCATGCACAATTTTCGTGCACATGATTAATTTGTGCTGGATTTTGCTATCATAGACTGCATGCATGGGTCGGGTGCATGCTTGTGTGCACAAGCTGGACCGCCTCCTTTTGGAAAACCCCCGGATTGGTCTATGCACGTGCGTCACCTCCCCATACTTGATGGGTGCCACTATTAGGGGTCTTGCTACTTCCCCACCTCACCAGGGACGCTCCTCACCTCTGTTGCAATGTGTGTCAACATGCCTCTAGCAGCTCACCATGAAGAGGAACAACACCCGCCACCAACTATGCCACCTCCGTTGCTTATTTTAGGTTGCAAAAGTTCATTTCTATATTTTATTTCAAAGATGGTATTAAAGATTTTTTTCTAATATTGTTGGTTCCTAGAGTTTTGAATGATAACTTCTAGACTTTGTGAAAATTGTTGAAAGCTATGATGAAATCGTGGGAATCTTGACATAGTTTTGTTGAAAGCCTTTGATGTTGAAGGTGTGATGCCATTTCTGTTGGCATGTTTTTTTAAAGAGAGCACTAGAATTTCTGGGGGTTGACACCGGAATTAGTGAAAGTTGAAAGCTAGCACTAAAAATTCTTAAAATTATCTTAATTTTGAAACTTCCAACAACTTTAAATATTATTTTGAAAGCCCATCCTTATTAATTGAAAGTGGTTTTGGAGTGTTTTCTACAACTCATGGTTTCCCAGATTTGAGAAAGGAGAGGAGCAATGTTTTTTCTTTTTCGATCCACAAGTGTGCATGAATAGCCTAATAGTTAGATTCCAGAAAGTGACCGCTAGCTTTCTACCCAGCATGTCACTGTTGGTTGGCTTCCCCCTCAAACATATTACCATTGTGTGTGAAGTTGTGTAGGCAATAGAAGTCTGAGCCTGCTCCCTGGGTCACTTTTAAATTGCTGCTTTACCTTTGTCCACATTTTTTCTGATTTCACCTGTTGGAGACAAGATGAGAAAGAAAAAGAAACTTGTTTATTGTTTGGTGCATATATACAACAGGAAAAAGGGGGAAATTTTGGTTCTAGTGTACTAGTTGCGTTAAGGTGCAGCCCTTAGCTGGCAACACGGTCCCCAGCCCGCACGGAGCCATCCTCGGGCGTGGTCGCCCTCCCTAGCGAGAACGCCATCCCCGGCGGCAGCGCGCCTGCTGCTCCCAAAGGCGCCGCCGTTCGCTGATATGGGTCCGTTCGTTCCTGTATGAGGTGGGTTTTGTGGGCCACACGTTAGCACTGACCCCGTTCGAGCGTTCGGGCGACTGTTCGGTCGGAATCCACGACCAGGTAACACCTGGGCATGTGCGCGACGCGGGATGGAGATCCGACGGTCTGGAAGGGTGTGTGCTCAAGACTGCTCTGCACTTTTTAGTATTTAGGTTTAAATAGTATTTGGATGCGGATTTGGTGAACATTGGTGCGCGCACACCCTTTATAAATAGTAAATTTAAAAAGTGACAGAAAAAATCTGAATTTATTTTTGTAATATACATAGTCAACCGGTATACTCGCATATGAAGTTCATGAAGAAATTACATCCGTGGTAATCTGGGAAAAAATGACAAATTCAAAGCTATATTAAGAAACACTGTTTAATGAATAGTAAGGTCGCATTTATATTTTCTTCACTAAGAATACCATGGGTGCCAATACATCATGAAACTTCACACGTGAGTAGAATGATTGACTAAGTTTCATACCGCGAAATTTGATATTTTTTATTTTTTCTAGTATTTTTATTAATTTACTATTTACGCAGCGTGCGCACCCATGTTCACATTTGTATTTTCGTTTTAAATAGTACTATATTGTTGGTCAGAACTGATGGTCAAAACTAAAACCAAATACTGACAGGTTAATCTTGTATAAATGGGTGGGAGTATTAAGTAGATTGGGAGACCTATCTACAACTCAGTTTTCGATCATGAATAGTTTGTGTCAACGGGTGCCCGGCCCGTGGCCACAATGACTTTTTGACCGCTCCGTCACACGGGCCAACCGCACTCGCATCATAGCACACATTCCTTTTGGTTTTCCAGAAGTCTCCAGGCCCATGCCTATTTATTTTCTTTATTCCCACACACTTCCCTCACTGCCACATCATATCATTTCCCCCCTCTTCCTCAACCTTATTGTCCCCTGTCTTGCCCTCCCCCGACCTCATCCTGTGCAATGCATCACTAGGGTCCACCTCGTCGCTGCCTTTCCTCACAAATCCACACGCCATCGAGGTCCACCTCCCGACACCTTCCCCATGTTGATCGACATGCCATCTAGCTTCCCTCTTGCGGAAACCTACCTAGATAGAATCTCCCTCACGCACTCATGCATCAATGATTCAGCAAGTGCTACCTAGCTTCCCACTTGCAGAAATCTACCTAGCTAGAATCTCCTTCACACACTCATGCATCAACGATTCAGCGAGTGCCGCCTAGACTCGAGCGCATGGTCACAGCCCCACCTCATGATGGCGCCACCTTGGAGGGGGACGCTTCATCAAGCACACTTCGTTGAGTCCCCACACTTCATGGGTGCCACTATTAGGGGTCCTGCTACCTCCCTACCTCACTAGGGACGCTCCTCGTCTCTGTTGCAAATTGTGTCAACATGCCGCTAGCTGCTCACCATGAAGAGGAACAACACCCGCCACCAAGTATGCCACCCCCGTTGCTTATTTTAGGTTCAAAAAGTTCATTTCTATATGTTATTTCAAAGATGATATTACAGATTTTTTCTAATATTGTTGGTTCCTAGATTTTTGAATGATAACTTCTAGATTTTGTGAAAAATTGTTGAAAGCTATGATGAAATTGTTGGAATCTTGACATATTTTTGTTGAAAGCCTTTGATAATTTTGTTGAAAGTGTGATGAAATTCCTGTTGGCACATTTCTTTAAAGAGAGCACTGAATTTCTGGGGTTGACACCGGAATTAGTGAAAGTTGAAAGCTAAAACTAAAAATTCTGAAAATTATCTTAATTTTGAAACTTCCGACAACTTTAAATATTGTTTTGAAAGCCCATCTGGAGGGTTTTCTACAACTCGTGGTTTCCCAGATTTGAGAAAGGAGAGGAGCAATGTTTTCCTCTTTCGATCCACAAGTGTGCGTGAATAGCCTAATAACTAGATTCCAGAAAGTGCTTCTACCCAGCAAGTCACTGTTAGTTGGCTTCCCCCTCAAACATACTACCATTGTGTGTGAAGTTCGTATGCAAGCACATGGCGAGAAATAGATAATAATGTGTCCATGGTAGATTGGCACTGCTCATTATGGCCCTGAAACTCAGGAAATGTACCAATATGGTTCCTTAAACTTGCTAAAGGGTAGCCACCCCCGCATGTAGATGGTAGATTGACGGTCAAAAGCGAGGGCAACGGAAGGTATTACAAATAAAAAGGTTGACGAATTTACACCCAGGGGCTAGGGGTTTAATGACATTACTCCTCTCTCGCTATGTTGTTTGGGAGGATGCAATTTTACGAGAGAAAACGAAAAGTTTTGGTATTCTAAAGATGCATAAGTTGGCCAGGGGAATGAAAGATTTGTTGATCAAAATATTAGAATGTGGTAGAGACTTAAAGAAATTCGGGTGAAATAGGGTAGACGATCCAATAAAATGAAAACTTGCGAGAAAAACGATGACAAAATGCGGATAAATGTTAAAATGTATTCATTCTGAAAAGCAAGTGACAACATATAACCTGTTCCACACACATGCTACTTCTGTGGTACACGTAGCAGTACACTAGTAGTAACAAGTACTCAGACGACGTCCATTGTATACATATGCTTGTGACAAAGAAAATCCCTTTTGCTACCAAGACAAGAACGTGATTTATTGCATGAAAGCTCAATGCACGCAACGTGATACTGCGGGTCTGGGCCGCCCGGACTGGTCCTCTTAGACTCGCCAATGCCACCCTGGCCATTCGCCTGAACCATCTCCTCCCGCAGCACCTTCCTGACGAAACGCCCTCTCGCCGTCGCCATCGCCGCCGGTGCCGTGGCCTCTCTCCCTTGACCTCTTTGCGGGCCAACCGCAGATGCGGAGGAGAGAACTAGGAGCACGCACACCACCAGCACCACACCGCGGAACACGCGAGCCTCGACGACGTAGATATACTGTATACATATGCTTGGGAAAAAAACAAAATTTTCTCTTTTGCTAGCATGCAAGACAAGAACACAAGCTAGATCGGCTTGAAATTCAGGTCCCTTGTGTATATATTATGATGCCGGGCAGATACGTAATTTGTTGCATGAAAACTGCATGCACCGTGTGAACCGACATCAACTAATGATGCTGCGGGTCTGGGCCGCCGGGGCTGGTCCTCTTCGACTGGCCAATGTCGCCATGGCCGTCAGCCTGAACCATCTCCTCCCGCAGCACCTTCCTGACGAAACGCCCTGTCGCCATTGTCATCGCCGCCGGCGCCGTGGCCTCTCCCATGACCCCTTTGCCGGCCAGTTGCCTCCGCCGCCGCAGATGCGGACGAGAGAACCAGGAGGGCGCACACCACAAGCACCGCACCACGGAGCACGCAAGCCTTGGCCATGCGCATGCAAGCTTAGCTAGCAACCTCTGTACCTGCAATGCCTCGATGCATGCGGGTGCCATTTCGAGCTGCAGGGTGGGCTGGTTTATATAGGCGTCGCGTTGGTCGAAGATCCTGGCCCGCGCGGAACTGGACAGACGCAAGATAGAGCATATCAAATCGGTTTGTAGCTCCGTCGTTTCTGCGTTGTTCCGTGCACTTTCCACGGGGTTCAAACCAATCCGCCGGCTCCGGCGTGCGATAACACGGCTGGCCGGCTGGCAAACTCGATCCGAGGTGGCGCCCGGCAGGATAGGGTCGCCGGCCCTCGGCTGCTGCTGACAAGATTATTAACAAGTAAAAGTCGATCCCGGTAATGGAGTACGTAGCTACTCCTCCGTTCGAATTACTCTTCCAAAAAATAAATGTATCTAGATGATTTTAGTTGTTGATACATTTATTTTTATTCATTTTTAACAAGTAATTTCGAACGGAGGGAGTAGTACGTACTGGTCGATATACAAAGCATACTGCATGCGTACGTAGGTGGGTAGCACTTGAACCTGCACATATGCACTCCTTGTGGTGGATTTTGCTACGACTGCAGCATGCATGCATGGATTGGGTGCATGCATGTGTGCACAATGAACCGTCTTTTTGCCGACAAATTAAGCAAGGGCCGCCTCTTACACCAATGAATTAGTTGAGTACTCCTCCGTGTTCTTTTTAGTTTGCATATAAGATTTTTCCAAAGTCAAGCCTCGTAAAGTTTGACCAACTTTACAGAAAAACTTATTAACATTCATAATGTGGAATCAATACCAGTAGGCGCATCACGACTTAAAGTTTCATATCGTATTTATCACGGTAGATGTTGATATTCTTTCTTATAAATATGGTCAAACTTTAGGAAGTTTGACTTCAGACAATTCTTATATGCAGAATAAAAAGGACCGATGGAATTATTTAACAAAAATAATAATAATACGACGATTGGATCAAAAGTGGCGAAAAACTACCACTTTACAAACTTTGTGAAAAAATACCACTTTGAGTCTAACTTTTGACAAAAAACTACTACTTCTTGTTAGTGACTGATTGAGTCAAAATGAAACTCGATTATGACAGGGTTGGCTCACACGTAAGCGTTGACGTGGCAGCATAGTCAACTCTGTTAGTTTACCTTTATGACATGTGGGGCTCACATGTCAGTCTCAATACAATTTCTCGGGCTTTTAAAGATTTTAAAAATTTATAGTGAACATACTAATTAATAGTTAGGCTAATCTAATCAGGTGGGCCTAGTGGTCAGTGGCCCATCTAATCCTAACTCACCAGTAATATATCCCCTAACCTTAACGCCTAACCCATCCTAACTCCATCGCCTTTTTTTTAAAAAAGGAGGATTATCTCCGGCCTCTGTATCAATCGATGTATGCAACCATATTAATACAAATCGCAACAAAGTGTGAACAAAAGTCTTACAATCCAAGGAAGCTCAAAATCCTGAGCAAAAAGGAGAAAAACAATCTGTAAAGCGCCACATCCGGCGATCAAGAACATGCTATGATGCCTACACACCTAGCCTATTATTAGCTCGCCATCCAAATCGGCTCAAGATAGCCCGTGCTACTGCCTCCCAGCGGTTGCACCCAATAACCATAAGCTCCTCAGATTCCGCATGAGTGAGTAACGACCACATACAGATCCTAACTCCATCGCTGGCCATGGCGCTACACACCTCCGTCCTGCCTACCTCCTCCGCTTGGCCATGGCTCGACAGCCGCCTCCCCTTTCTACTCGCACAACTCTCCTCCAAGTCGTAAGCGGCCGCGCCGTCGGAGTATCAGATGCCGGCTGGTACGGGCCGTGGGGAGGCCCTAGGTGCCGCCTGTGCCGGAGCTGTGTGGCTTGCCTCAGAGGTCGCTCCCGACGGGGTCGCGCCCCGTGGATCGAACCTGGGACCTCGGCCCACCTTGGGCACGTGGCTAATCACCACACATGTGTCGCTCGCGTCACGGGGAGGACCCTAGGTGCCACTCCGGGGTTCTGCACGGGGCACATACAGGGAGCCTCCCCTTGGTCGGAGGCGTGCACGAAGGACACAGAGGGTGGGCCCCAGGACCCAGTTGGCCGTAGCTCAGAGGCGCGCGATGGGGTGATGAACAATATGACGTCCTCCTTCTTAGATGCACACAAGGTGATTGTTGAAATGCGGGGAGGGGTGATGTGTGCACCTCATTTGTAATAACGGTCAACCTGATGGGTGGGCCCAACTTGTCATAAGCGGATTTAAATGAACCAAGTTAGTATGTTATCAGACTTGGTAGTTTTTTTTTGCCAGAAATATTACTCAAAGTGATAGTTTTTCTTGTCACGGTTGGTCGATTTATGGTACTCTCCATTTTTGTATACGGCCACAAACCCATATTATAGGTACCAATGTAAAAACTAATGGCCACTTAAGCCAATGTTGCAAACTAGTGTTTTCTCCTTGCTTGACGTGTTAATTAATGCGTATTTTTCTCTACAACGCACAACAAGACAACTCTCTCGCTCCTCGTTGGTTGATTAATTCGGTGCATTCAAACCAACCTTTTCACCCCCGCATGCATGCATGTGGTATTAATGTCCTCGGTTGCTAGTCCGAGGCAAACTTCATCAATTTTATCTCGATTGGTGTTAGTGGCCTTGTATACCTGCAAATTGTAATTTTGATAGTGGCCTTGTATATAAAAATAAAGGGAGTAATTTTTTTTGTTAAATACTTGAGCTTTTAGAGGGAAAGGCCAAGGCCATTATGGCTAGCTTTATTTTTTTTGCAGAAAACTTTCAGTCTATTCATCTTCCATCACGGTAGTACAACGAACACTAGAAATAATAAAAATTACATCCAGATCCGTAGACCACCTAGCGGCATTTACTACAATCACTGAAACAAGTCAAGGCGCCTCCGTCATCACCCCTCCTCGCCGGAGTCGGGCACAACTTGTTGTAGTAGACAGTCGGGAAGTCGTCGTGCTAAGGCCCGTGAGGACCAGCGCGCAGAACAGCAACCGCCGCTGATGAAGAATAACGTAGATCGAAAGGATCCAACCTGAAGTCACACGAACATAGACGAACCACAACCAGATCCGAGAAAATCCACCGAGGATAGATCCGCCGGAGACACACCTCCACACGCCCACTAACGATGCTAGACGCACCACCGGAACGGGGACTAGACGGCGAGACCTTTATTCCATCTTCAGGAAGCCGCCACCGTCTCGTCTTCCTGAATGGGACACAAACCCTAACAAATTTTGAAGAAACGACTAACAACGGAGCCCTCCCGCCGGCCCTTGCCAGATCCACTACGCCCCCATGGCCCTAGGGCCACCGGAGACGAGGCGGACCTGCGGCGGAGCCGGCGAGAGGCACAAACCCTAACTTTTCTTGGAGGAGGAGGCGGCGGGTAGAAAGAGGCTTCCAAGTGGATCTTATGGCTAGCTTTATTAACATAGTCAATTGTTACATCGTTCACAAGGTGCCTGATTATATAAGATAGCTAACATGATTAGCGTGCATGCTTGAACCAGTACCAATATAATCCCCCCTATGGATAAATCGTGTTACAGGCTTAGAATTTTTTTTTTTGCACGCATACGGTTTCTGGTTCTGGCGGCGCACGTCGATAGGTGGCAGACAAGTCTTCGTGAGCTCTACTGATTTTTGTGTAGTACTATAATAATAGTATTACTTTTTCGATTGTCGTCTCACTCTTGTGCAGCAAGAAAACTGCCGTTTTCTTCATTTGACAGCAGACAGCAGTTATCGTGCTGCGTACACACCCTTCTCCGCTTCGTCGGCAGACAGATAAGGTTCCGGTATTGTTCGATGGTGTAGTTCTTGCATAAAGTATGTTTCTGGATATAAACTAGGTTAGTCGACAAATAGTACATGTTGCCTAAAAAAAGTAGACGAATAATGCATATCCTCCTTAAAAGGCCATAAGGTTCATATAAAGTGTATAAACGTGGCAGTTTGTACAAGAGGTATATATGACCAAGTCAAAGCTGACACTCCGTGAGTATACAACACTATCTTCAGTGGCGGAGCTACACAAGATTGGTTGGGGGGCAAGAGAGAAAATGTCCAATTCTAAGGGGCCAAAAGCTGTATTTTTTCCAATCTACACCTCCATATAAAAAATTTCTTCACAAAATTTACCAAACCTGGGGCGGGGGGCATGGCACCTGCAGGGTTGCATGTAGCTCCGCTTAGTGACTATCTTGTAATTTGGGTTCTGATTTAACTGTTAATTTGGCCAACAAAGAATAGGTTATATGTCAAAAATATATATACCATTGGGTTGGTATTTTTTTGAGCAAAAGTTATACCATGAGTTGGTATTTACAAGAAGTTTTCAATAATAAATTTTCAGTAATACGATGTACTAGATTTTTTGTTTGTGAAACATGTAGTATAGCTTTGTTGGTCTACTGATGGTCAAAGTTAAAACCAAATAACAGCTTGATATTGTATGCATGGGCAGAGGTAGTATCAAACAGATCGAAAGGGCTATCGACGGGTAACCTGTGAATTTTTGACTGTCTGCGTCGCTGTCCTACCGCCATAGCACACATTTTCTTTCCCCTGAAGGCTCCATGCCCAACGCTATTTATTTTCTTGTTCCCACACACGCCACTTACGACTACATCCCATTTTGTCCGTCTTTCTCAACCTTATTCTCTCCTTTCTCACCCTTCCCTAACATCATCTTGGGCAATGCATCACTGAGCTCCACCTCGTCACGTATTCCCTCACAAATCGACATGCTACCGAGCTCACCTCCCCATACCCTTCCCATGCCGACCGACATGCCGCCTAGCTTCCCTCCCATGGGAATCTACCTTGCTAGAATCTACCCGATGCACTCCTGCATCTGCGATTCAGTGAGTGCCACCTAAACTAGAGCACATGGTCGCAAGTTACAATCCTACCCAACAATGCCGCCACCTCGGAGGGAGACACCTCATCAAGCACACTTCGCTGAGTCCACACTTGAGGGCGCCACTATCAGACGTGATGCCACCTCCCCACCTCACGAGGGACACTCCTTGCCTCTGCTTCGAAGCGTGATGACATGCCTTTAGCTGCTCAACATGAAGAGGAAGAATGCCACCACCAACTATGCCAACTCCACTTCACATATTAGGTTAAGAAAGTTTAGTTATGTACTTTGTTTCAAAGTAATGTTACATTTTTTTAATGTTGTTGGTTCCTAGATTTTTGAAAGTTGGCTTCTAGATTTTGTGAAAATTGTTAGAAGCTATGATGAAATCGTTGGAACCTTGATAAAATTTGTTGAAGGCCTTTGATAATTTTACGGAAAGTGTGATGAAATAGCGGTTGGCATGTGGTTTTTAAAAATAGCACTGGAATTTCTGGAGGCTGGCATCAGAGTTTGTGAAAGTTGAAAGCTAACACCAAAAATTCTGAAAGTTATCTTAATTTGGAAAGTAAAATTCGCAACTCTAAATTTTATTTTGAAATCCCGTCCGTATCAATTGAAAAGTGGTTTTGGAGGGTTTCCAAAACATGTGGTTTTCCATATTTGAGAAAGGGAAAAGAGCAATGTTTTCCCTTTTCGTGCCACAAGCGTCCACGAACAACCAAAGATGTAGATTCCAGAAAGTGGCTACTAGCTTTCTACCCAACAAGTCACTTTTGGTTAGATTCCCTGTCAAAAATATTAACATTGTGTACTAACTTTGTGCAAAAGAGAATGACATGAAATTGAGAACAATGTGTCCATGGTAGTGAACTAGAGTATTTGGCATCGCTCAAAATGGCTCTCGAGCTCAGGAAGTTTACCAATATGGTTCCTTAAACTTGCCAAAGGGTTTCATCCGCGGTACTAATAATAGCCACCCCCGCATGTAGATGGTCGATTGACGGTCAAAGGCGAGGACAACCGACGGGATTAAAAAGGTTGACGATTTACCCAGGGGCGAGGGATTTAATGACATGACTCCTCTCTCACTATGTTGTTTGGAAGTGTGCACTTTTACCCGAGATAACTAAGAGTTTTGATATACTGCCTACGTTACTTTTTATTCCAAGATAAGATTTGGATCAAGTCAAACTTTGCAAGTTTTGACCAAATTTATATTAAAAAAATGTCAATATATACAATATTAAATACATTTAATATGAAACTACAGTCCATAATGAATTTAATGATATTTATTTGGTATTGTGAATGTTGATACTTTTCCTACATGTTTGGTCAAATTAGAGATACTTTGACTTATGAAAAAACTAATACTCCCTCTGTCCGAAAATACTTGTCGGAAGAATGGATGTATCTAGACACAATTTAGTTCTAGATACACTCATTTTCATCCATTTCTCCGACAAGTATTTCCGGACGGAGGGAGTATGTAGACTAAAAAGAAATGGAGGGAATACTAATTATGTATAAGTTAGATAGGGGAATGAAAAAAAATTGTTGATGAAAATATTATAACATGGCAGAGAAGTAAAGAATTTGGTACAACCAAGTTAGACAATCCAATAAAACTGACATTTGTGCAAAACCTTGAAAAAGGCGGATAAAAGTTGAAATGTATTCATTCTGAGAAACCACTCACAACATATATATAACCCATTCCACACACATGGTGCTTCTATCGTAACGTGGTAGTACACTACTAGTCAAAGGTAATCCGTAGATATCAACGTCGACATACGTACACTGTATACATATATGCCTGGGGAAAACAAAATTTTCTCTTTTGCTAGCATGCAAGACAGGAACACAAGCTAGCTAGATCCCTATGATGCCCGGCAGATACGTAATTTGTTGCATGAGCCGGACCCGGACCCTGCCGGCCGGCCAGTCGTTTCTTTGGGTTGAGGTTCGGCACATAATGCATGCATGCAATGCTAGTGCCATGGTAGTAAGCAAGCACTCGTGGAGTCGTGGATGATGATCAGCACAGACTTTCCTCTTCTTTCATCAGGATTGGTATGGACAGATCGACATGCAAAAATGCAAACGCAAATGCAAAAGATGGACAACTTTTATCTGTGTAGTGGTACCGGCACACTGGACATCCAGATCCAGTGAACACAGTATTCTCCTAATTGAACAACTTCATCACCCTAGATCTCCCAGTGGAGAATAGGCCCCTCCAATTGATACCCTGAATACAAATCCTACACATCCAGTCATCCAGTCAAAATATTCTTTTTGCCGACAAAGCAAAGGGCCGCCTCTTACACCAATTAGCTAGCTCGTCTCTGTCTTTGTCAGAACAGGAGTAGTTTGCATGCACGCATCGACGCACTAACTAGTAGCAATGCCACACTCGCATTGCTACTCCTACAATTGAACCAACAAATCAAGGGGGAAAAGGGAAAACTTTCATACCTATTGGGCACTTGACCGGAGACATCCCCGGGGCTAGGGTTGATCACAGTCGTGGAGGTCAGTGGGGTGGCCGGAGCAGCATTGGGAGCTAGGGAAGGCACCCGAGGGGCGTAGGGAGTAGCAGGAGACTCACGGAAGGACCTTGCACCGTCGATTTCTTCTTCCGTGACGTCATTTCATTCAATCCTGGCGGGATGGAGGCGTCTAGCAGGAGGGGGAGGAGCCTTCATGAGCGACTTCGGAGTGCTACTCAACAAAATGCTCAGATCACCGCCGTCCGAGTCAACGTGGGAGGGGCTAAGTAGGTGGCATTAGGCGGCAGATCAAGAGGAAGTGGTAGCGGTATCATGGGCGGAGAGTTCACTCGTGCTCAAATCATTCAGGATAGAGTGCGCTCAAATCATTCAGGATAGAGTGCGCCGTCAAAACACCCTCCTTTCTCCAAATATAATGGCTGGAAGCCAGATTTTTGAGCGTCCTTTAGTTTTTACAACAATATCCGGTTTACAGAATCTCTAGAAAGGGATGTTAACCTTTGTTCTTTATAATAACATTTTTTATAGATGACGTGCTTTACGGAATGTAGTAGAGTTGGTCTCATTTGGTTGGAACATATGAAGCAAACATGTGGATTTGTGTTGGGAGTCCTCGCCGCCACTCTTTTGCTCTCTAAATAATATTTGATTTTGATACTCATCTCTTGTCTTGCACTTAAAATATTCTATATAGAAATTAGTATTACATATCTAGATACATTTTGTTCTTTTCATATGTTTCTCTAACTTAATTTTCTTTCTTTTTAATTTTGTACCTTCCTTTCTTGCATTTGGGGGCACTGTATTTTCACACTCAATTGATTTCTTTCAACCACTTTCTAGCATTTTTATTTTATTTTGTACCTGTTTTTTTCTTCTACTTCTACTATATATATTTGAGTTTGATAACAATGTCTTGTCTTGCACTCACATAATATTATATAGAATTTTCTAAGTATCTAGATACTTGTTTTTTCATATGCTCCCTCCTCTCTCTCTCTCTCTCTCTCTCTTTCTCATATTTTGTACCTTTTTGTCCATGCATTTTAGTGTACAACTTTCTGACACACACTGATTTCTTTTGGTCTCGTTCTACTTTTATTTTGTGTGCACCTCTCGTGCTTGTATTTTTTCTATAGATAGGGGATTATTACATGGAAAAACACATCCTCTTCGCCATCACCATGGCCGGCCATGGTGTTGCGCCAGACTTGCAGGCTGGCTCTTTTGTCCTGATCCTCTCTTTGTTGACATGTGCTTTTGGTTCGTACGTGAATGCGCTAGACATGCTTAATTAGTCTGTCTTATTTTTGTGAAACATCGTGTGAGGGCAGGGGTTCATGCATTTCATTAAGAAGAAGAGAGTTGGTCCAGTTTATAAGGAAAACTGGACCGAAAACCAAACATTCTCGGCTAATCAGGGAAAACTGAATAAAAACCCATAAAAGACAGAAAAATAAAACGAGAAAAAAGAAAACGTGAATGTGCTAGACATGCTTAATTAGTCTGTCTTATGTGGCTTGTTCAGTTAACACAATTGTCATGTCACTAAACTGGCTTAACCTTATTCGAAATCTGTTTAATAAGCCAACAAGTATTTCCTTCAAAAAGGACAGTCTGAACTTTCTACGGTTATATCCATCAAAACTTTCACCCTTTCCATTTTGCAGACAGAACAAACGTGCCAACCTTTTTCTCAATTAGCTAATGCGCTAGCTACTCCCGCTTTTTTTCAAAACAGGAGTGGCAGGCGTGAACCAATATGAATGCCACTTTTCTGTGCGCTTTTGCTCACCAACTCAGTTGGCCAGACAGCTGATAAGCCCAACTTCCAACCAAACTGTTCAGTTGGCTAATGGTCACAAGGATATCAGCAGACAAGCACTTACGAGTGCTTTGCACACAGCATACGGTTTCTGGTGGCGGCAGCGTGGAATTAATTGTCTAACATACGGACAATCTTGTAGTATTACTTTGTTTGGTAGTCAATCATCTCGTCCATGTGTGGATAAAATAGGGTCACGTCGTTTTCTTCTTTTGCCGGCAATTCTGGTGCCGCGTCGGCAAAAATGGAAGTAGGACTGTTTTTCGCTAGTGTAGGTCTTACATAAAGTTTCAGGATTAGTTAGGTTATTACGTACTCCCTCCGTTTCAAAACAATTGTCTTTCTAGCCATCTTAAATGGACTGCAACATACGGATGTATGTAGACATGTTTTAGAGTGTAGATTCACTCATTTTGCTCCGTATGTAGTTACTTGTTGAAATCTCTAGAAAGACAATTATTTCGGAACAGAGGGAGTAGTTGACAACTAGTCCATATAGTACTTTCAAAGGACATAAATAAAGTAGATAAAGGTACTCCAAGGTAAGACCAAGCGGGTCGTGCGGTCAAAATTAAACAATCAGTGTGTAAATGGTTACGACGTTACGTGCTCACGTATCTGAGCAAAAACTTGTCATCAAATTGAGTAAAATGCATCCAAGGTATATGTGGAAATGCTCAAGTTGACCACGGAATGAAAAGTTGTTTATGCAAGTACTGGAATTTGGCATTGAGACTTCAATAGAATTTGGGCACCCACTATGGTAGTAGACAATTCCATAGAACAGAAACTTGTGCATCAGTCAGAAAAAAAAACTGAAACTTGCGCAAATGGGTGGCAAAATGCGGATGAAAATTAAATTTTATTTTGAGAAAATGAGTCACAACTTTTGATCTTTTCGATAAACTTGTGCTGCGTCTCCTACTATACTGTGTATATATGTAACATGTATACATATATGCTTGGAAACCGCAAAAAAAAGCTTGAAAAAAAAAACCATTTCTTTCGCTATATCAAGATTCAAGACAGCAAGAATAACACAAACTTGATCCATCGAACTATCTTGGGATTCAAGTCCCATGCATGTATATGATGCCGTTGTGGAGAAACTGCATACAAGGCGACGTCTACATCAGTTAATGATGCTGCGGGTCCGGGCCACCGGGACTCTTCCTCTTAGAGCCGCCAATGTCGACCACACCGTCGCCGTTCGCCTGGACCATCTCCTCCCGGAGCACCTTTCTTACAAAACGCCCTCCTGCCTTCATCGTCGGCGCCACCGTTGCCTCTCTCCCGTGACCCCATTGCCGGCCACCCGGCTCAGCTGCGACGAAAGAGGACGAGAGAAGCAGGAGCGCGCAAACCACCATCACCACACTGCGGAGTACGCAAGCCTTGGCCATGCCCTTGCGCGTGCAAGCTCAGGAATGTCCACTCTAGATCTGCTAGCTCAACACAAATGCCACGCAAGTGCGGCTGGATGAATGCCAGAATGCATGCGATGCCATTCCGAGCGGAAGGTGGCTGGATTATATAGGCGTCTCCCGTGTGCTTGAAGAGCCCGTACGATCGAAACTAGTGTAGCACTAGGGCGACGTGCACACGCAAAGATAGAGCATATTTGAATTGTGGATCGGTTGGTGGTCGGTTGATCCGTCGTCTCTGAGTTGTCCCGTGCACTTTCCACGGGTTCCACACTTCCACTACCACCAATCAGCCAGCCCCGGTGTGTGATAGGAAGGCCGGCCGGCCGCTGAACTTCAAAATGGGGCCCGGCCAGTGCTGACAAGATTTTAACAAGTGAAGATCATGTCGATGCTGGTAATGGAGTAGCTAGCACTGATGGGATATGGTATATGTTTGGTTTGGGTTGCATGGCCTGTGCCGACCTTCCGTACGTGTGCCGGCCCTTGCGTCGACGGAAAACCATGTGGCCCTAAGCTCGACCTCGATCGTGCAACTAATGGCGGTGATCTGTGCGTCCGTTGTCGTTTCACTTGCCAATTACTAGTTGAGAGATCTCTAAAACCAGCTGTTCGAATTTGTCTGTGCCTTTTCCAAAAAGCAAAAAGTAATATACGTTTTAGGTCACTACTTTAATAATCTATGAAACGTCTCACATTTATTTACAGAAGGAGTATATATCATTTGAGTGCGTCCATCACTGCATATGTTCTCGTGACTATCGAAAAAAAATAAGGATATGTTCTCGTGACGTCTAGTCGATCGTGTGGGTTGACGCGTTGGACATGCATGCATGCTGTAAGAGGATACTCCGTGAGCTCAGCTGAATAAATTGCATGCAAGGAGACCTCAACATCAATTTACTCAGCAAAAAGCAAGCACTCGAGGAGTTGTGGATGCTGAGCAGCTTGGTTTTCCTTTTTTTCATATGGATTGTTATGGACAGACCCGCCAAATGCAAATGCAAAAGAATAACAACTTTTATCCCACTACTGGTACACAGGACATGCAGAAAATGTAGTACAACTTTGTCAACCTCTCCTGGTGGAGAATAGAATATTGCCCAATATTTTTCCCCTCTAATACCCTGAATAGAAATCCTATATCCAGACGGTTAGTCTAAACTTTCTACATATCCATCTGACCGTTACCCTTTTCTTTTTGCCGACAAAGCAAACATGACTGCCTCTTAAACAGATTAGCTAGATGCTCAGCTAAAACAAAATAAGCTAGGTGCTCAGCCAAAAAAAAGGCTAGCTGCTAAATAACAAGCTCCCCCCCTCCCTCTCTCCCTTTCTCTCTCTCTCTCTCTCTCTCTCTCTCTCTCTCTCTCTCTCTCTATCTCTCTCTCTCTCTCTCTCTCTCTCTATTTTGTACCTTTCCGTTCATGCATTTTAGTTTTTAGGGTACAACTTTTTTGACACACATAGTTTCTGGTACCGGCGGCGCACGCTGATAGGCGGAATAAATTTGCTCGTGGCAGACAATCCTCCATGAGCTCTGCTGAATTTTTTGTATTATATTACCTTTCTTTGGTCGTCGATCGTGTCACTCCTGTTCAAGTAAGGCGTTGTCCTTTTCTTGTTTCTCACTCCTGTGCGAGAAAAGTACGATAGTACAGTCGGCAAAAGGCCATCGTGATTTTAATTTCCTTGAATCAAACAAAATAATGTTCTTTCCCACACCTACGCATAGCTTTCGTATTATATTGCTTTGCTATTTGCTAGCGTATTTTTGTGTCTTGAGGGTTTGTTGGCTGTGTGCATCCTATCTATGCAAAGGCCGTGTGTGTGCTCGTTGTGTTATGCATCTTCTTCATGCTTCATTTATACCCTTTGTTGAAAACTGAAACAATGCACCTACATCTTCATAAGTTCTGGTGACAACTTACAAATGGTAATTTTCCGTTATACATATGTTGACTGTAATTTTTTCTCTTACAAGCAGCTATGGGTAAAATTTGACTGTCTTTACAACAATTATTTTATGGGTCATTTACGTTGATGTATGCAAGTAAGATGGAAAGATTTTAGAGAAAATCTAGCAGAGTCACCATATTGGACCAATCAGCATAATAACCGCCGAAATAACAAATTTGGCCCAAAGTGCACTCCAACTGAGTTGCCACATGGACCTGAGTTCTCACAATTTATGGAGGACGTTCCATATCTGACCCACGAGCCTCCATATTAATTTGGAGGTTGGGGATGTTTGTTTGGAATGCGCACCATCCTCCAACCATTCGCATTGGAGGGAAGTTTTAGCCTGGCATTTTCCTCCGGTGCGCAGCCCGGTCAATGGAGCGACCATCCGTACAGCTTCCGTTTCTGCTCATAACAATGTTGCAGCTGCATTTTCACCAGGAAGAGCATCAATTAAGAGCACTTTTACAGTACCCCGAAGTAAATGTGATCCGTCCATTTGTTCTAATCTGATGGCTCAGCTTAATCGGTACTCCAGCGGAAGTGGCAGGGAGTACCATCATCAAAAGGCACAGAGTACCTTGAGTACAAGGGTAATATTGTAATCTGTAGGATAATTAACGGTTTGAACGCGTGAGCACGGTTGTATCCCTGATTTGGAAACCCTAATTTCGTGAACTAATTCCGCCGGCAATGGGATGGACGGGGCCTTGCCGACGAGCCGAGGACAAGGGCGGTGTCCAATTAAACGAGACCACTCTATCTCCTAGTCGCCGACAGAAGTCATGGCGTTGGTGCTGGGGGAGACCACGTGATGGAGATGGTGTTTCCAAGGATCCGTGCCTGCATTGCATCTTCCTCTACAAGTGCGCGATCTGTTGCAATCAGCGCCTCCATTGTTTTGACACGAGGCCGCGGAGGCGGCGGTGTGCAGCCGATGGTGGCTTGATGTGCCCACGATCAGGGATGGCGGTGGCAAGTAGCATGCGCTCAATTAGGAGATGTGCGCTCGATCAGGACGGAATTACTAATGACAAACGCCAAATTACCCCTACACAATATTAGCAAGAGAAAAGGATGAAACTACCCCTTTGAACCAATGGTTAGATCTGACCGGTACTCCGTCTACGGGGAAAAGAAGTACCAGGGTACCGTAAAAAACTCTCAATTAATGGCTGTCGCCGTGTTTTACACCCGCATGTGACAAATCAAGTATTTTTTTATGATGATGTCAGTTGAAGAGCTGAAGGTGAGGGGACTGGACAGAGAGTAAAACGGCAAGTGATTCGCTCATGGGTTACTGCCATAACTTCTCTCTCACTACTTGGTCTGAAAGTGTGTATTTAGTTAAGTGAATCAAAAGTTTTTGTTTTATTTTGAGAAGCATAGTACACACACACACACACACACACACGCCTTATATATACTGCTGAAAGAGTACCAGCAAAAAGCCCTAAATAAACGTAAGAATGTGCGACCAACCTTGCCAAGTCTAGGACCTTAACCCCGATGAGCAGGTTCCACCATAACTAGCCATCTGAGGTGTGCTCTGTCCACAGTTAGCTAGACGTCCTGGTGTATAATATGTACAAAATGACCAAAGATTAAAAAATTGGTCATCCAAATACTAGAATATAGCAAGGAGACTAAAATAAACTTTGGACACCGACTATGATAGACAATCCCATAGAACTGAATCTTGTGCAAAGGGGTGGAAAAATGCAGAAGGAAAATTAAATTTTATTCCTTTTGAGAAAACGAGTCACATCTTCCACAAACTTGCGCTGCGTCTCCTACTAGCTCTACGGTGTAGTATGCAACATGTATACATTTGCTTGGGAAACAAAACCATCTCTTTCGCTATATCATGACCAGAACAGAAACTTGATCGATATCGATCTATCTTGGGATTCCGGTCCCATGTATATGATGCTGTTGTAGAGAAATTGCATGCAAGGAGACGTCGACATCAGTTAATGATGCTGCGGTTCTGGGCCACCGGGACTCTTCCTCTTAGAGCCGCTAATGTCAACCACACCGTTGTCGTCCGCCTGGATCACCTCCTCCCGCAGAACCTTCCTCACAAAACGCCATGTCGCCATTGTCGTTGCCGCCACCGTGGTCTTTCTCCCATGATCCCATTGTCGGCCGGCCGGCTCAGCCGCCAAGAAAGAGGACGAGAGGAGCAAGAGCGCGCACACCATCAGCTCGGCACCGCGGAGTACGCAAGCCTTGGCCATGTACATGCAAGCTCAGGAACCTACCTGCAATATTCTACAGCAAGTGATCTTGTAGCTTAACGCAAATGCCACAGCAACTCTGCTAGTGATGAGTAGATAGATATGTAGTCTTGGGTGAATGCCAGAATGCATGCGATGCTATTTAGAGCAGGAGGTGGCTGGTTTATATAGGCGTGTGCTTGAAGAGCCCATACAAAAGCTAGTGTAGCACTAGAGAGACGTGCACACGCGAGAGATAGAAGATATCAGATCAAATCGGTTGGTAGTCGTTGCTAGGTCATTATTATTTTTTGACTCGGTGCACTTTCCATGGATTCCACCAAATTAATCCACCGGCCCGATAAGACGGCCGGCCTGCCGGCGAGCTCCGAAGTGGTGCGCGATAGGGTCGCCGGGGCTCGGCCGGTGCTGGCCAGAGATTAACAAGCAAAGGTCATGTGGAGGCAGGTAATGGAGTAGCTAGCACTGATCGGAAATGTCAGGTTTTGGCTGCATGGCCTGTGCCGACCACCCGTTACGTGCATCCGCTGGCCACCTCCTTGTGTGGTGTGCCGGCCGTTGCTTCGACGGAAAGCTATAATATCATATCTAAGCTCGATCTTGTGCGACTAATGGCGATGGTCGTTTGACTTACCAACCAGTTGAGATCTTAACTCGATGCGTCCCCTGGTCGTTTGACCTACCAACCAGTTGAGATCTTAACGACATTTTCACCACGAATTAATCATGGAAATACTAACGTCCACATATGTGGGCGTTTGCATCTCACCCACACGCGTAGATCCACGTCCGTCTGTGATTGCACGAATCTTGGCATGTTTGTGGTGTCACGTAGGACTGGGCTGGTGTGTGGGCATTCATCCAATCGCCCACACGTCCGTTTCATCACATGGGAGGACCGGTGTGTGGGCATTACACGGGAGGATCGGTGTGTGGGCGTTTAGCAGTTCGTCCAGACTTCTGTTTTCACTCACGCACAAGGGCTGGTGTGTGGGCATTTGCCATCTTGCACTAGTAGAAAAGGGGGCAATGGCCCAGACCGGGTCAGCCCATTAGTCCCAGTTCTGCCACGAACCGGGACCAATGGAGGTATTTGTCCCGGTTCGTGATCCTGGGGGCGGCCGGGCCTCGTGGGCATTGGTCCCGGTTCGTCTGGCCCTATTGGTCCCGATTGGTGGACGAACCGGGACCAATGGCCTCGCTCCTGGCCTGACAACCATTGGTCCCGGTTGGTGGCTTGAAACGGGCCCAAAAGCCCATTTGTGCCGGTTCAAGCCACCAACCGGGACCAATGAGGTGCCTATATATACCCCCTCGCGTAAGAGCAGAGCACACTGCTCTGGCTTTTTCTGGCCGCCGAGGGGGAGAGGGCTTGATGGTGCTCTAGCTCACCTCCTATGCACACAAGGTGTTCGATGGAATGCTCGAGCCACACTACTTAAGCTTTCTCCTCTCCAAGCTCGACCTCCAAACTTCATTTTCCTCAATATTTGTTTAGGTTTAGCGGCCGTCATGCCCCGTCCCCGTCTTCACCGCCGTCGAACACCCGCGCCAATCTCATCGCCGGCACCACCGTGGTGAGCTTCTTGTTCTTATCTTCTTTCTGAAAGGAAAAATATTCTTTCTTGTATGTTTAGATAGATACTTGTATTATTTTCTTACTTTTATTATTGCATCTTATATAGTGCGATGGTTTTGGTATCCGCCCCCGTCGGCCCTCGTCCTGTCTATGATTCGTATGTGGTATATATTATCTTTTCGTAACTATTGGTTCATCTATTGTTTATGAAAATTATGCCGACCAACGTGACATAGATTTTATTTATCTAGGAGGTTGTTGAACCGGAAATTCCAACCGACCCTATTGTCGAGAGGTTAAATTTAGTTGAAGAAGAAAACAATTTCTTGAAGGAAAAAATAAAAATACTTGAGGAGGAGAAGATGATATTGGAGTTGCATGTTGCGGATGTAAATCGATGATCGCAAGATCAAGATGGATGCAATGCGCTTGAAGATTAGAAAGATTAGAAAATATGCCATTCATACCGAGGCTTGGTATCATTATGCCGTTGGATCAGTTGTTACCTTGGTTGCGATTATGATTACATTCATTTTCGCATTGAAATGTTTTACATAGTTTCAATGTATGGTTTAATTAATTTAGATGCTCTGCAGAGCTTTATGTTGTTAGATGAGAACTATGTTAGTACTTTGGTTTTTATGTGATGATGAACTTCTATTAATTTGGTCACTTAATTATCTATTCATGATGTTCTGTAATGATTTTTGACACACTTAATTATATATAATGCACGCAGATGAACCGGCAATGGATGTACGGTGACATACACACCTCCGAGTACATTAAGGGCGTGCATGATTTTCTCGAAGTGGCTGAGGCAAACAAGCAGAATGGTTTTATGTGTTGTCCATGCCCTATATGTGGGAATCTGAAGTCTTACTCGACCGGAAAATCCTTCACACCCACCTACTTTACAAGGGTTTCATGCCACACTATAATGTTTGGACGAGGCATGGAGAAATAGGGGTTATGATGGAAGACGGCGAAGAAGAAGAGTACGATGACAACTATGTGCCCCTTGAATACGGTGATGCTACTGAACATCAAGAGGAACCAGACGATGTGCACGATGATGCTGCAACGGGCGAAGCTGCTGAAGATCAAGAGGAACCAGACGATGTGCCCGATGATGATGATCTCCGCCGGGTCATTGTCGATGCAAGGACGCAATGCGAAAGTCAAAAGGAGAAGCTGAAGTTCGGTCGCATGTTAGAGGATCACAAAAAAGGGTTGTACCCCAATTGCGAAGATGGCAACACAAAGCTCGGTACCGTACTGGAATTGCTGCAGTGGAAGATAGAGAATGTTGTGCCTGATAAAGGATTTGAGAAGCTACTGAAAATATTGAAGAAGAAGTTTCCAAAGGATAACGAATTGCCCGACAGTACATACGCAGCAAACAAGGTCGTATGCCCTCTAGGATTGGAGGTGCAGAAGATACATGCATGCCCTAATGACTGCATCCTCTATCATGGTGCATACAAGGATCTGAACGCATGCCCGGTATGCGGTGCATTACGGTATAAGATCGACGAGATGACCCCGGTGATGTTGACGACGAGCCTCCGGAAGAGGGTTCTGCGAAGGTGATGTGGTATGCTCCTATAATACCACGGTTGAAATGTCTGTTCGTAAACGGAGAGCATGCCAAGTTGGTGCGATGACACGTGAGGACCGTAAGAAAGACGGAAGTTGAGAGCACCTGGCGACGGGTCGCAGTGGAGAAAAATCGAGAGAAAGTACTAGGATGAGTTTGCAAAGGACCCAAGGAACGTATGGTTTGCTTTAAGCGCCCGATGGCATTAATCCTTTCAGTGGAGCAGAGCAACAATCACAAAGCACTGCCCGTGACTCTATGTATGTATAACCTTCCTCCTTGTATGTGCATGAAGCGGAAGTTCATTATGATGCAGTTCTCATCCAAGGCCCTAAGCAACCCGGCAATGACATTGATGTGTACCTAAGGCCATTAGTTGAAGAACTTTACAGTTGTGGAATGGAAACGGTGTACGTACGTGGGATGAGCACAAAAAGGAGGAATTTGACCTAAAGGCGTTGCTGTTCGTGACCATCAACGATTGGCCCGCTCTCAGTAACCTTTCAGGACAGACAAACAAGGGATACCACGCATGCACGCACTGTTTACTTGACAACGACAGTATATACCTGGCAAACTGCAGGAAGAATGTGTACCTGTGCCATCGTCGATTTCTTCCGACCAACCATCAATGTAGAAAGAAAGGCAAGCATTTCAAAGGCGAGGCAGATCACCGGAAGAAGCCCGCCATGCGTACCGGTGATCACGTAGTTGCTATGTTCAATGATTTACACGTAATCTTTGGAAAGGGTCCCGGCGGACTAGCTGTTCCGAAAGACGCTGAGAATCACGCACCCATGTGGAAGAAGAAATATATATTTTGGGACCTACCCTACTGGAAAGACCTAGAGGTCCGCTCTTCGATCGACGTGATGCACGTGATGAAGAACCTTTGCGTGAACCTTCTAGGCTTCTTGGGCGTGTATGGGAAGACAAAAGATACACACGAGGCACGGGAGGACCTGCAATGCTTGCACGTAAAAAGAGGGCATGCCTCGAAGCAAAGATGAAGGTCCCGCTACCACGCTCTTACGAAAGAAGAGAAAGAAATCTTCTTTGAATGCCTGCTCAAGATGAAGGTCCCGACCGACTTCTCATCGAATATAAAGGGAATAATAAATATGCGGAGAAAAAGTTCAGAACCTCAAGTCTCATGATCGCCACGTGATTATGACGCAACTACTTCCGGTTGCATTGAGGGGGCTTCTACCGAAAACGTCCGATTAGCCATTGTGAAGCTATGTGCATTCCTCAATGCAATATCTCGAAGGTGATCGATCCAGAAATCGTATCAACGCTAAGGAGTGATGTGGCGCAATGTCTTGTCAGTTTCGAGCTGGTGTTCCCACCATCCTTCTTCAATATCATGACGCACGTCCTAGTTCATCTAGTTGACGAGATTGTCATTCTGGGACCCGTATTTCTACACAATATGTTCCCCTTTGAGAGGTTCATGGGAGTCCTAAAGAAATATGTCCGTAACCGCGCTAGGCCAGAAGGAAGCATCTCCATGGGCCATCAAACAGAGGATGTCATCGGGTTTTGTGTTGACTTCATTCCTGGCCTTAAGAAGATAGGTCTCCCTAAATCGCGGTATGAGGGGAGACTGACCGAAAAGGCACGCTTGGAAGGGACTCAATAATATGCAGGGACGGATATTCTTGGTCTCAAGCACACTACAGCTTCTACGTAACTCTACCTTGGTGACCCGTATGTCGATGAACACAAGAACAGTCTGCGCTCCAAACACCCGAGCAAAGGCGACGATCGGATTACATGTGAACACATCAGGACTTTCAGCAGTTGGTTGGAAACACGTCTTGGAGGTGACAACACTGTTTGTGATGAGCTGTACTTGTTGTCCAGGGGACCATCTTCGACTGTAATGATTTGGAAAGGATACGAGATAAATGGGAATACATTTTACACGATTGACCAAGATCAAAAGAGCTCCAACCAAAACAGCGGTGTCCGCTTTGATGCAGCAACCGAGAGGGGAAAGGACACATATTATGGTTACATAGTGGACATATGGGGACTTGACTACAGAGTAGATTTTAATGTCCCTTTGTTTAATTAAGTGCAAATGGGTCAATCTGTCAGGAGGCGGGGTATAGGTAGACCCACAGTACGGAATGACAACAGTGGATCTGAAAAATCTTGGGTACACTGACGAACCGTTCGTCCTAGCCAATGATGTGGCACAGGTTATCTATGTGAAGGACACGTCTACCAGACTGAGAAAAAGAAAAGATAAGGAAGCGAATACATTATACGATGAGCCAAAGCGTCACATAGTTCTTTCAGAAAAGGGACATCCCGGGAGTGGAGAGCAAGAGACATGCATGAAGAGTATGAAAAGTTTCATGAAATTCCTCCTTCAAAGTCAAGGCTGACCCCAGCATCCTGATAAACGATGAAGATTATCCATGGTTACGACGCAATAAGCAAATGACACAAGCGAAGAAAAAGTGAAGACTTTCTCCCGCAACTATTATGATGATACCATGCCAACTTTGTAACAGATGAGTATGATACCATTGTCCGTTTTGTACATGCACATGCTATGCCAACTTTTTCAGAGTTCATTTGAAAACTATGAATTCAGGTCGAATTTTCTCTATAGGTGCATCTATGTTCATTAGTCCTTGGCCCATGCGGCTCGCCCCTGGCCCATGACCATTACTCCCGGTTTGTGCCACAAACCGAGACTAACGGGTTGGTCCTTGTTGCGCTCAGAGTTTAGTCCCACCTCGCGAACCGAAGGGCGCTCACACTGGTTTATAAGCCCGTCCCTCTCTGCCTTGTTGAGCTCCTCTCAAAGTGAAAATAGATGCCCCTATACAGGGAATTTGACCTAAATTCCTAGTGAATTTCTCTGAAATTCATAGAAATTGATTATGAATTTAGGTCGAATTTTCTCTATAGGTGCATCTATCTTCATTTTTTAGTAAAATTAATCACAAACTTGTGATTCACACAAATTTCAAAGAATTCAAATTTTAACTATTCAAATCTGAAAACTAATGGCACAAACAGAAAGTTTATAATTTTTCTAAAACTAATGGCACTAACAGAAAGTTTATAATTTTGCTGACCTAAAAGCAAAAAGAATTAAAAATAAAGCAAAAACCAAAAGAAAATAAATAATGCAGAAAACAAAACAAAAACTGGAAAAAAATAAACATAGCAACAATAAGTATTTTGCTGTAAGTAGAAACAAAATAAAATAAATAAAGCAACAAAGAAAACAAAAAAAGTGTTTTCAAATTTGAAAACTAATGGCACAGAAAGTTTATAATTTTTTGAAAACTAAAAGCAAAAGAATTAAAAAATAAAGCAAAAACAACAAAAAATAAATAATGCAAAAACAAAACAAAAACTGGAAAAATAAAAATAGCAACAATAAGTATTTTGTTGTAAGTAGAAACAAAATAATATAAATAAAGCAACAAAGAAAACAAAAAAAGTGTTTTGAAATTTCAAAACTAATGGCACTAACAAAAAGTTTATAATTTTTCTAAAACTAAAAGAAAAAAGAATTAAAAAATAAAGCAAAAAACAACAAAAAATAAATAATGCAGAAAACAAAACAAAAAACTGGAGAAAAAATAAAAATAGTGCCGCCTACTGGGCCCCCACGGCCTGAATACGACTAGAAACCCTACCATGGGCCAGGATTCAGGCCCGCAGGAGGCCAAGTAGGCCCACACGCACATAGTGACAGATTAGGCCCGAAAGCCTGCAGTTGAGAGGAGCTCGAGAGGGTCACTACTAGGGAAAAGCCTAGCAGCAGCGCGGGTTTTAGGCCTATCAGTAGCGCGGGCAGGAGCGCTACTGATAAGGCGCCATGTTAAAGCTTAGCAAAGAGCGGCCTGGACCAGCTGCTGCTAAAATGATCTAGTAGTAGTGCTTCTCCAGTGCAGCGCTGCTGGTAATTAGTAGTAGCGGTCCTCCTTGCCCGCGCTAATACTATTATTTAGTATTTTATTTCTTTTTTATTTCATGTTGTATTTCATACACCTTTACACAATTTTTCATACAACAGGAATTTAGAGACTGTTTTTACATCATAATGAGTAGGTGAAACAACCGTGGACTAGTTTCAAGTGGATGGACATCCACTTGAAACTAATCCGCGGTTCTTTCACCCAATGATATAATAAATATCATATCATATCATTAACAAACTTATCATCATAATACATCATTGTTATATAACACCTCCTCAAGATCATCGTTTTCATCAATGAGAGATCACATAGCAAATTGGTCACTAGTCGTAATCACAAGTACTCGTCATCATCAACTCTAACACATTGTATCACATAATAAACATATTGAATCTCATAGGACCTACTACATTCTCTTAGGACCTACTATATTCTCTAAGGTAAAATAGCAAAAAACAAGATAGCCCCTGACTCTCCATTATGGAGAATGGAGATTATCCTGTCTCCAATTATTGCCTTTCGCTTAATGTTACTTCCGTGAACCTCCTTGCGAATGTCCAAATTTTTTTTCCATTCTTTGATTAGCATGTGTTCACCGGTTTTAGAAATCCGATATGCACAGGTGAGATCCGTAGGATGACCTGGCTGTATGTTCAGAACTTCAAGGCGACCATTGTAATACATCAGATGAGGCACACAATCCATCGGGATTTTCTGTTGAAAAACTAGTTTTGGAAGTATGCAAAAGATGCACGAATGTCGTAATAGTAAAAAATCTTACTAGGGTATCTCCATAGAAGTTATCATGGTTCAACACGTGCACTAGTGGTACGTATTCACCATAATTTGGAGGAGTTTGATAATAGGTATTGTAATTCTCAAAGAAAGTACAATAAGCAATCAGATGACTTTTCTCCTTATAAGTTAATTCGGAGCCATAAGTGTAGTGGGTTTTGTCTATCATCTTCTGCACATTCTTTGAAGATTCAAAATAAGCTGTCAACTATTTTGAAATAAACAATATAAATTAGTTAATAACTATGTTTGAGAAACTCACATTGCGGTAGAATCGGAAGCGTATCAACAAGGACCCAAATGTCCATATTGTCTTGCTCGATGTCAGGATCACCAAGATCCATGGTGACAATCATACCCTCATAAAAACCATACATTTTGCAAAGTGCTTCCCAATTTTGGCAACCAAAATGGGTTACGCTCTGAGCATTGTACAGATTTACTTCAAAATCCATATCATGATGGGTCCTTAGGTGTATTTTCTTTGTTTCAAAATTTTCATGGTCTTCAAAACCCATCCTCTCCAAGACATAGCGTCTTGCATGGCATGGGATAAGCTAGTTGAATTGTAAAAGATGAAAATTAGACGTTGAAATAGTTGAAGTCATGCTTAATTACGAAAAAAAACTCTTGTCATTGTTGCGTACCGTTTCAACATCGAAGGTCTCCTCGAGCTTAGTGCTGAAGCGACGATCTTCGTCTAGCTCAACGAACCTGTCGCACATACCTCGATCGTCGTGGCACCAGCTGCACTCCCGGAGAGGCTGTAAATGCGTCTGAGTACGACATTTAAATACGTTCATAATTCAAAGATTAAACTTGTACAATTAAATATATGTACTAAAAACCTAAATTAGATCATTATTTTTCGAGAAAATCCAGGCCTCTCGATATTTCCTACATATTCTAGCACAAGTCATGCCAGAATTCACGGAAAAATCCGGCATGACCTTTGCTAAAAAAGGACATATCGAGCGCCTGAAATTTGCCGGAACAGAAATTAATCAACACTCCGGCAAAACATAGGCCACTCGGAGGTGTAAACTGAACATGAACGGCCACTTGGGCAACCACATATCCTATTTGAGCAACACAAGATATACATGGATATTTGGCTGGTCTCACCTGGATGTCGGAGGGGGTCAGTGACGGGGACGACGACGGGGATGGAGGGCTCCTTGATTTCTGCAAAAGCAAAACCGTATAAGTTATCACTAATACATCCCGAATAATTGCTTAAACTAAAAATAACAACAAATATGGCATGTTCAACTAGTTTTATTAATTCAACTAGTTCTTACTAAATATAAACTTACTATAAATAGAATATGTGGTTCAACTAGTTATATTAATTATCTTACTAAAAAACTAGTTCTTTCTAAAAATAAAGTAGTTCAACTACTTATATTAATTATCTTACTAAAAATACATTAGTTCTATTAGTTCAACTAGTTCAACTACTTTATTAATTTACTTACTAAACTAGTTCAACTACAACTAAAGTAGTTCAACTACAACTACTATTAATCATAGCGGCCTAGTTAACTAATACCATCACTACTAGTAATATGAAAAAAAAACATTTAAAAATATCTTATATATAATCCTAACACTAAATAAACTAGTTTTATTAACTACTTACTAAATAAACTAGTGCTATTAAGCACTAACTATAAATAAACTAGTTCTATTAAGCACTTACCAAATAAACTAGTTCTATTAAGTACCTAATATAAATAAACTAGTTATATTAATCAGTTACTAAATAAACTTTTTTGTATTAAACACTTGCTAAAAATTCTACTACCCTAGTTCTACCCTAAATTTTCTTACTTCTATTTTATTCAAAACACCTACGATTTGCAAGAACGGAGACAAAGGAGGGAGGGAGGAGAGAGGAGGGGGAGCGGGCGGCCGGAGGAGGAGGAGGGAGGGGCGGTGGGAGGAGGGCTGCCGAAGGAGGGAGGAGGGGGCGGCAGCGGAGGGAGGAGGGCACGGTGGGAGGAGGAGGAGGAGGAGGCACAGTGGGAGGAGGAGGCATGGAAGGAGGGAGTACCTCGGTGGCGGATGGAGGACGGCGGCGGGCAAGGCTTGGACGATGGTGAGGTCGAGAGCGGCGCGGTGAGGTCGAGAGTGGAGGGGGTGGGGGAGGCGGCGGCGACGGTGAGGTCGAGAGCGGCGGGCGGCAGCGGTGAGGTTGAGGGCGGCCTCGGGCGGCGACGGTGAGGGCAGGCCTGTGCCTGGGCGGCGGCAATAGAGGAGTAGGGGAACAGGGGAGGAGGACTTAGTGAAATTTTGAGCGGGGTTAAGTCGAACTAGCAGTAGCGCACTTTAGGAACCGCGCTATAGCTAAATTAGCTACAACGCATTTTACGGAAAAACGCTACTGCTAAGTCTAAGCACGCATCAAAAAATACATTGGCCATCAACCGGGACTAAAGGGGGGCATTGGTCCTGGTTCCTGGCACAAACTGGGACCAATGCCCCCCTTTAGTCCCGGTTGGTGCCACCAACCGGCACCAAAGGCCGCCGCTTCCCGCCCTGGTCCCGGTTGGTGGCACCAACCGGGACTAAAGGGGGCATTAGTCCCGGTTGGTTTCACGAACCGGGACCAATGCTCTTGCTATATATACAGCACTTAGCAGTTTTCGACCAAATCACCCACTTATCCCCCGACGCCCCCTACTCCTTGTCGCCGTCGCCGCCCGACGCCCCTGCTCCATCTTGTTGCCGCCCGCCACCGGCTTGTCGAACTGCTGCCGCCGTTGCCGTCGCCGCCACCGACGCCCGTCAGCTGCTTCGCCGTCATCGCCGCCGCCCCTATGAGCACAGCCCTCCGTCCGCGCCCTGCGCCCCTGTCTCTGCGCCGCGCGCCTGCACCCCGTCTGCTGGCGGCCGCGCGCCCTACCTGCGGCGGCCGCGCCTCACCTGCGCGGCCGCGCGCTGCGCCTACCTGCTGCGGCTACCGTGCGCCGCCTGTCCTGCTGGACGCCCGCCGCCTCTGTCTGGCGCGCGCACCGCCCAGCCACCACCGCCTGTCAGGTCGCCCCGCCCCGTCCTCTCCTCTGTTTTTTCAGATTTTTATATGTATATATGGTGTTTTTTCAGATTGTATGTATATGTGTGAGTATATGTATGTGTGTATATCTATTTATATGTCCTTTTTTAGATTTTTTGCATTTTATAAAAATGTATATATGTATGTATATATGTTCTCTGTATATATATGTTCATGTATATATGCAAAAGATAGATTTTTAGAAAAAATAGTATTTTTCTGTTCATAGATTTTTATTTGAACATTATTTAAAAAACAAGCAATACTACTTCATGTATTTTTAAGATGGAAGAAGAAGAAAAAGAATTAGAGGAAAAAGGAAATAAGAAGAGGAAGAAGAGGAAACCAATACTACTTCATGCAAATGTTTGTTCATATATAATGTAGATGTCTATGTATGTATGGAATGATATCGATGGATGTATGTATATAGAACATTCGTACAAAATATGACGAATCCGATATGACCAATATATATGTCCCCCTCCGGTTAACTCGGGAACACTAACTCTCTCGGAGAAAAAAATGTTATCGGGGAATAAAATGTTGTCGGGGTCGAGGGTCGTCGAACATGAGAGGAAGAAGAGGATAAAAACAGAAGAGGAAGAAGAAAAAAAGAAGAGGAGAAGAAAGAATAGAGGAGTTAAAAAAAGAGGAGAAGAAAGAATAGAGGAGTTCTTCTCCTCTTTTTTTTTCTTCTTCTTCCTCTTTCTTTTATCGGGAACGAGGGTCGTCGAGGGTCGCCGAGCGGTAGAGGAAACCTTAATTAAATAGCAAGTATCGTCGGTGTGAGATACATGTGGCCGTCGGTGTCATACACTACATCCACGTCCCACAAGTAACGCGGGCATCGATGCCCACGTCACTTGTGGGACATAGATGTAGTGTCGTCGTTGTTGTTGTCGATATACCCCCTCCCGATAGCTTCATGTATTTTTAAGAAGGAAAAAACAAGCATATTATTTCCCATGTACGTATGTCATTGTTGTCGATATACCCCCTCCCGATAGCTTCAACACGGGGGGTCGATATTACCCTCCGTGAAGCGCCTCGAGGCCACCCCTAACCCTTGAAGCGTTGTCGAGGCCACCCGAAACCCTAGAGAAGCAGCGTCGAGGCCACTAATTAATATGATTCCTTATTGTGATTACCTAGCTAGTTCTACGTTTGCCACTAATATATCCATATCTGTCATGTTTGAATAATAATTGCCATGTTGTAAATATTTGTAGAAACTATGGACATCCCCCGAGACGAAGCACAAGAAGCGTTGTTGAGGGACATAATCGCAGAAGGAAGTGATGTCGTCTGCTCGTTGATGTTTCTCAACGACACCGATGGTCTGGAAGGAGAGAGTGAAGAAGCAGCTGGCTATGATTATGATGGCTCCGATGACCAAATGCCAGTGCAAGAAGAAGTAGACCATGAGGACGGTTCCGGTGACCGAACTGAGTCCGTCCAGGTTTATATATTAGTTAAGCCCGTGCTGACTAGCTAATTGATGCATTCATTGTATTGGTATGTACACATATTAATTAACTCTCGTCTTTGTTCTTTTTTCTAGCCCTCCGGATCGAGCACAACTTCGGTAAAGAGACGAGGCCCGAAGAAAAGTTGAGCTCGGATGAAAGGTTTGAGATCATAGCAATCGCGCGCGACGGCCAACCGATTGAACCCATCCGGACAAAGAAGGCATTTGTTGCTCAGTGCGGGGTTCTGGTTAGGGACAAGATCCCGATTAGCATCCAGCAATGGTATAAGCCTAAGAACGAAGACCCTGAGGTGTCTTATGTCAATGATATGCAGAAAAATGATCTTTGGACTGAGCTGAAGTCAAATTTCACCCTACCGCCAGAGGATGATCCGGAGAAGCCAGTTGAGAAATTAATCAAGTCTTTTGCTCTTAAGAAGATGGCAGACCTATTCAGGAATAGGAAGAAAGACCTGAATAAGTTTTTCGAAAAAAAGAGACCCTAGAATTCAAGGGCAAATATGAGAAGATCAGAGATGACTGGCCCGCATTTGTGGCCCACAAGACATCGGAAAAGAGTAAAAAGATGTCGGCGACAAACAAGCAAAATGCTGCGAAGAAGAAGCTTCACCATCGCACGGGGTCGTGGTTACACGACAGCCCGCCTAAGTGGGCCAAGGCTGAGAATGATCTCGCTTGATAAAGGGATCGAACCAGAGACAATGAATCGCCAGACTGCTGCGGACTTGGTTCTTCGGGCTGGCGGAACCTTGGACCTGTATCGTGGAAGTGCATTTGGACGGACGATCAATTGGACATACCAGTCAAGAGGCTTCAGCAATATATCGAAGCGGCAGAAGGGACGTTCTTTCCGTGACAGAGAGAACGACGAGCTCACAATGGCCCTCGGGAATCCCGAGCACCCCGGACGGACACGAGGCACACCAGGCTCCGCTTCGTGGAAGGCTGGGTTTTGACGCAGCGGTTACAAATGCCAGAGAGGAGGAAGAAAGTGCAGCAGATCGAACTGCAGCGCTGCATGCAAGGGTACAAGCGATAGAGGAACGAGAAGCAAATCGCAGCAAACGACCTGCGGAAGCTTCCCCGGTTACCCCGCCATCTCAGCGGAGAAGCAGCGTGGCTTCCACCGAAGCTACTTCAGCCGGAGCATGCCTTGACGGCTCGCCAGCTATCCCGTGGATGCTATCACGGAGGTTCAAAATTGCCACCTTATGGCGCAATGGATGAATTTGAAGGTCAAGGCGGTTGTTGGTTTCGTTTATCTCATCAATCCGGCGCAAGTTTTCACTGCCGGCCGATTCCAGAAGGATATGCTAGGGTGATCTGTGGATGAAATAACTGAGGGATTTGCGGACCTCCGGCTTGACCACCCTACGGGTGAAGGGGAGACTCGGCTGGGTTCTGCTCTGAAGACTCCATGCCTATGGCGGAAGGATCTCATCAACCTTCCGAACTGGACGCCTCCTCCTCCTCCTCCTCCTCTGGCGAGTCAGGGCACTCCGCCTCCTCCACCGCCTCCTCCGCCGGCGAGTGACGATCAGGGCACTCGGCCGGCTCCTTCTCCGGCGCGTGGCGGCACTCCACCTCCTTCTCCGCCTGCGCCGGCGCGCTCGAGCAGCCAACCTCCTCCTTCTCCGCCTCATCAGCAAGGGCGTAAGAGACCTGCCGCCGCTCCGGCTGCTCCGGCGCATCGTAGTCCCTCTCCTCCGCCTCGTAAGCAAGGAAAGAATACATCCGCTCCGTTTGCTCTGCCGGCGTCTAGCAGTACAGCCAAAGGCGGGAGGACATACAGATTCAGTCCTTCTCTGAAGACTCCAGAGAAGTTACCATACGAGATGACCCCGGAGGAGAACGCGAAGATCACGCGAATCGAAGTGAAGGACTGGTTTCAAGGGTTGAAAGCACAGAGACATCCACCTCCGGAGGAGAAGGTAGATCCGGTGAAAGCGGTTAGCATTTCGCTGCCCCGACAAAACCACCCAAGTCTCCGCCAAAGGCAACTATGAGCGCATTATTGGAAAGGCATTTGCCGAAGCGGAGAGGTCAGGAAGTACTGCCGGTGATCAAAGGATGAAAGAACGATGAGCTGGGAAACAAATTGCCCATTCGGCGAACAAGCCGGGCAATCGTGCCCCCACTCAAGGTGCTCGCTAGCGACATCGTCGATCCGAGGATGGTGCCCGGTTATAGCAATCCTGGAGATTACCTGTCCGACGATGTACATTATGATTTCTTGGAGGTGCAGATACAAAGATACGAGTACGGGAAGCCTCTTGTCAAAGATGAAAGATCTCTATCAACGATGATGCAAAGATTGCATGATTGGTACATGGAAACCTGCAGAGAGTCTGAGGGGAGGAGTACTTTGTATGTGAGAGTTAAAAAGGAGCATGACCTCGTTGGAATTGAACTGTTGCCTATTCCATTTGAGGAGTTCTATCAGTTTTTCAATCAATTGGCCCTCGATAAAGCAACGGTCACCTGCCACTGTCTGTAAGTAGTACTACTTCTGTCATTAAGTCTCTCTATATAACTCAGCTCTTTCATTGCATGTATTTATAATTATCCTCACTATATTATGAAGATTGAAGATCGCCGAATTGAAGAAAAGACAAGTGGGTGATATTGGGTTCATTAACACATATCTCATAGATGCAACTGAGGTTAAATATCATGCTGAAAATACCGAGGCCAACTTGCTACAATCTGGTAATAAATGAACACAAAGATATAATACTCTTTCCTTACAACTTCAGGTGAGTGTTACTGTCTTGTGGCATATTCGGTTTCCCTTATTAGTCCAGGTTATAGTAATGTAATATTGATGAGTTATGCATGCGTGCGCAGCTACCACTATATTCTCCTAGAGATTAACCTTGAGCAGGGAGTAGTAACTGTCTTAGACTCCAAACGAAAAAATCCGGAGGAGTATGCGGACATGACTGAAATGCTCGAGAAGTAAGTTAATCGATCATTATCCACCATATCAACAACTTTGTTCATTTCTGATATCAAGTAATTGTTTTCTTTGTATGGCAGGGTTTGGAGAAAATTCACCAAAAAAGCTCCGGGACTGCCGAAGCTGCAATTTAGACACCCGAAAGTAAGTACAATAGTAGCATATTCCACGCATCTCCTAGTGATTCAAGCGCTAGTTTCATCAATACCATTTAGCATGCTTGCTAATTATCAGTTTGATTGACCTCTATTTCTTGTAAAGTGGTTGTGGCAGGAATAAGGGAATGATTTCTGTGGATACTACATTTGCGAGTCCATCCGCCACATGACCTGTGAGCGGGGCTACTCTGACAAACAATATGAAGTGCGTAAATAACAATATTCACAATTTTATTTTATTACCATCATTTGTGTTGAGTTTCATTCATTCATATATATATATATATATATATATATATATATATATATTGACCCTCTTCTTAAAATTAGATGTTTCGGATGCGGGATGAACTCCTAGCACCAGATCGCATGCGAGCAATTCAAGAGGAATTGGCGGCATTCTTTCTTGACCACGTGATCGCTGAAGACGGAGAATACTATGTGGACCACGCGTCCGTATGTTAGGAGATTATATTTGTAAAAGATAATTATTGTATATATGTAGCCGGTAGTGTCGGATAGATATATGAGAACTTGTTGTTCGACCAATCTCTCGGAGAAGGAGAGGTGGTCGATATCACTTCTCTCTGTATGCATATATGTTCATGACGATCTTCTGTCTCCTTCGTTTGCTTACTAGCTAGCTAGCGTGTCTAGCTAGTCCTCTCTATACGTCTGTATAGTACGTAGCATCGACCAAGCACGGACAAAAGAGAGGACACTTCTCTCTATTAATTAGCTAGCTAACACAATATATGAAACACCTAAATTAAACCCCCAAAACCCCCAACCCCCCCCCCCCTTTTCAAAAAAAAAAACAAAAACCCAAGCCACAGAAATGCTGACGCGTGGATGCCTATTGGTCCCGGTTGGTGCCACCATCCGGGACCAAAGGCCCTCCCGCTCGGGCTCGGCACAAAGCCACGTGGAGGTTTGATCTGTCCCCGGTTCGACTGAACCGGGACTAAAGGGCCAGGGCATTAGTGTTGGAAATATGCCCTAGAGGCAATAATAAATTAGTTATTATTATATTTCCTTGTTCATTATAATCGTTTATTATCCATGCTATAATTGTATTGATAGGAAACTCAGATACATGTGTGGGTACATAGACAACACCAAGTCCCTAGTAAGCCTCTAGATGACTAGCTCGTTAATCAATAGATGGTTACGGTTTCCTGACCATGGACATTGGATGTCATTGATAACGGGATCACATCATTAGGAGAATGATGTGATGGACAAGACCCAATCCTAAGCCTAGCACAAAGATCGTAGTTCAGATGCTAAAGCTTTTCTAATGTCAAGTATCATTTCCTTAGACCATGAGATTGTGCAACTCCCGGATACCGTAGGGAATGCTTTGGGTGTACCAAACGTCACAACGAATCGGGTGGCTATAAAGGTGCACTACAGGTATCTCCGAAAGTGTCTGTTGGGTTGTACGAATCGAGATCGGATTTGTCACTCCGTAAACGGAGAGGTATCTCTGGGCCCACTCGGTAGGACATCATCATAATGTGCACAATGTGACCAAGGGGTTGATCATGGGATGATGTGTTACAGAATCCAGTAAAGAGACTTGCGGTCACGAGATTGAACAAGGTATCGGTATACCGACGATCGAATCTCGGCAAGTACAATACCGTTAGACAAAGGGAATTGTATACGGGATCGATTGAGTCCTTGACATCGTGGTTCATCCGATGAGATCATCGTGGAACATGTGGGAGCCAACATGGGTATCCAGATCCCGTTGTTGGTTATTGACCGGAGAACGTCTCGGTCATGTCTGCATGGTTCCCGAACCCGTAGGGTCCACACTTAAGGTCTGGCGACGCTAGGGTTATAAAGGAAGTTTGTATGTGGTTACCGAATGTTGTTCGGAGTCCCGGATGAGATCCCGGACGTCACGAGGAGTTCCGGAATGGTCCGGAGGTAAAGAATAATATATAGGAAGTGAGGTTTTGGTCACCGAAAAAGTTTTGGGTTTTATCGGTAACGTACCGGGACCACCGGGAGGGTCCCGGGGGTCCACCAAGTGGGGCCACCATCCCCGGAGGGCTGCATGGGCTAAGTGTGGGAGGGGACCAGCCCCAGGTGGGCTGGTGCGCCCCACCACAAGGCCCAAGGCGCAGCTAGGTGGGGAGAGGGAAAACCCTAGGCGCAGATGGGCCTAAAGGCCCACCCTAGGGGGCGCCTCTCTCCCCTCTTGGCCGCCCCTTCAAGTCCCATCTAGGGCTGCCGCACCCCTTGGGTGGGAACCCTAGATGGGGGCGCAGGCACCTCCCCTCCTCCTATAAATAGTGGGGGTTTTGGAGCTGCCCAACACACGAGAACCTCTCCCTCTTGGCGCAGCCCTACCTCTCTCCCTTCTCCTCTCTCGTGGTGCTTGGCGAAGCCCTGCTGGATTGCCACGCTCCTCCATCACCACCACGCCGTTGTGCTGCTGCTGGACGGAGTCTTCCTCAACCTCTCCCTCTCTCCTTGCTGGATCAAGGTGTGAGACGCCACCGGCTGTACGTGTGTTGAACGCGAGGTGCCGTCTGCTCGGCACTAGGATCTCCGTGATTTGGATCACGACGAGTACGACTCCTTCAACCCCGTTCTCTTGAACGCTTCCGCTTAGCGATCTACAAGGGTATGTAGATGCACTCTCCTTCACCTCGTTGCTGGTTTCTCCTCAGATAGATCTTGGTGACACATAGGAAAATTTTGAATTTATGCTACGTTCCCCAACAGTGGCATCATGAGCTAGGTCTATTGCGTAGATTCTTTGCACGAGTAGAGCACAAATTAGTTGTGGGCGTTGATGATGTTCAATATGCTTACCGTTACTAGTCCAATCTTGTTTCGACGGTATTGTGGGATGAAGCGGCCCGGACCGACCTTACACGTACACTTACGTGAGACAGTTCCACTTAATCGACATGCACTTGGTGCATAAGGTGGCTAGCGGGTGCCGCCTCCCACTTTAGTCGGAACGGATTCGATGAAAAGGGTCCTTATGAAGGGTAAATAGCAATTGGCATATCACGTTGTGGTTTTATGTAGGTAAGAAACATTCTTGCTAGAAACCCATAGCAGTCACAGAAACATGCAAACAACAATTAGAGGACGCCTAACTTGTTTTTGCAGGGTATGCTATGTGATGTGATATGGCCAAGAAGAATGTGATGAATGATATGTGATGTATGAGATTGATCATGTTCTTGTAATAGGAATCACGACTTGCATGTCGATGAGTATGACAACCGGCAGGAGCCATAGGAGTTGTCTTTATTTATTGTATGACCTGCGTGTCATTGAACAACGCCATGTAATTACTTTACTTTATTGCTAACCGGTAGCCATAGTAGTAGAAGTAATAAGTTGGCAAGACAACTTCATGGAGACACGATGATGGAGATCATGGTGTCATGCCGGGTGACGATGATGATCATGGAGCCCTCAAGATGGAGATCAAAGGAGCAATATGATATTGGCCATATCATGTCACTATTTGATTGCATGTGATGTTTATCATCATTATACTTCTTATTTGCTTAGAACGACGGTAGTAAATAAGATGATCCCTTCATTAAAATTTCAAGAGAGTGTTCCCCCTAACTGTGCACCGCTATGTAAAGTTCGTTGCTTCAAGCACCACGTGATGATCGGGTGTGATAGATTCTTACGTTCGCATACAACGGTTGTAAGCCAGATTTACACACGCGAAACACTTAGGTTGACTTGACGAGCCTAGCATGTACAGACATGGCCTCGGAACACAAGAGACGGAAAGGTCGAGCATGAGTCGTATGGAGGATACGATCAACATGAAGATGTTCACCGATGATGACTAGTCCGTCTCACGTGATGATCGGACACGGCCTAGTTGACTCGGATCGTGTAATCACTTAGATGACTAGAGGGATGTCTATTCGAGTGGGAGTTCATGAGATGAACTTAATTATCCTGAACATAGTCAAAAGATCTTTGCAAATTATATCGTAAGCTCACGCTTTAGTTCCACTGTTTAGATATGTTCCTAGAGAAAATATAGTTGAAAGTTGACAGTAGCGATCATGCGGACAGTAGAAAGCTTATGTCCTTAATGCGCCACTCAGTGTGCTGAACCCCAAACGTCGTCTGTGGATGTTGCGAACATCGGACATACACGTTTTGATAACTACGTGATAGTTCAGTTAAATGGTTTAGAGTAGAGGCACCAAAGACGTTTTCGAAACATCGCGGAACATATGAGATGTTCTGAGGGCTGAAACTGGGATTTCAGGCTCGTGCCCACGTCAAGAGGTATGAGACCTCCGACGAGTTTTTCTAGCCTACAAACTAAGGGAGAAGATCTCAATCGTTGAGCTTGCATTCAGATTGTCTGGGTACAACAATCACTTGAATCGAGTGGGAGTTAATCTTCAAGATGAGATAGTGATGTTTCTCCAAAGTCATTGCCACCAAGCTGCTAGAGCTTCGTGATGAACTATAACATATCAGGGATAGATATGATGATCCTTGAGGTATTCACGATGTTTGACACCACGAAAGTAGAAATCAAGAAGGAGCATCAATTGTTGATGGTTGGTGAAACCACTAGTTTCAAGAAAGGCAAGGGCAAGAATGGATACTTCATGAAACGGCAAATCAGCTGCTGCTCTAGTGAACAAACCCAAGGTTGAACCCAAACCCGAGACTAAGTGCTTCTGTAATAAGGGGAACAGCCACTGGAGCAGAATTACCCTAGATACTTGGTAGATGAGAAGGCTGGCAAGGTCGATAGAAGTATATTGGATATACATTATGTTAATGTGTACTTTACTAGTACTCCTAGTAGCACCAGGGTATTAAGATACCGGTTCGGTTGCTAAGTGTTAGTAACTCAAAATAAAAGAGCTACGGAATAAACGGAGACTAGCTAAAGGAGAGCTGACGATATGTGTTGGAAGTGTTTCCAATTTTGATGTGATCAAACATCGCACGCTCCCTCTACCTTCAAGATTAGTATTAAACCTGAATAATTGTCATTTGGTGTTTGCGTTGAGCATAGACATGATTGGATTATGTCTATCGCAATACGGTTATCCATTTAAGGAGAATAATGGTTACTCTGTTTATTTGAATAATACCTTCAATGGTATTGCACCTAATAGGAATGGTTTATTGAATCTCGATCGTAGTGATACACATTTTCATGCCAAAAGATATAAGATAGTAATGATAGTACCACTTACTTGTGGCACCGCCATGTAAGTCATATTGGTGTAAAACGCATCAAGAAGCTCCATGTTGATGGATCTTTGGACTCACTCGTTTTTTGAAAAGTTTGAGACATGCGAACCATGTCTATTGGTGTATACGCATGAAGAAACTCCATGCAGATGGATCGTTTGGACTCACTTGATTTTGAATCACTTGAGACATGCAAATCATACCACATGGGCAAGATGACTGAAAAAGCCTCGTTTTCAGTAAGATGGAACAAGATAGGAACTTGTTGGAAGTAATACATTTTGATGTGTGCAGTCCAATAAGTGCTAAGGCACGCAGTGGATATCGTTAGTTCTTACTTCACAGATGATTTGAGTAGATACTAAGTATATTTACTTGATGAAACACAAGACTGAATTATTGAAAGGTTCAAGTAATTTCAGAGTGAAGTTGAAGATCTTCGTGACAAGAGGATGAAATGTCTGTGATGTGATCATAGAGATGGATATCTGAGTTGCGAGTTTGGTACACAATTGAGACATTGTGGAAATTGTTTCACAACTAACACCGTCTGGAACACCATAGTGTGATGGTGTGTCCGAACATCATAGATGCACCCAATTGGATATGGGGCATACCATGATGTCTCTTATCGAATTACCACTATCGTTCATGGGTTAGGCATTAGAGACAACCACACTCACTTTAATAGGGCACCACGTAATTCCGTTTGAGACGACACCGTTTGAACTATGGTTTGGAGAAACCTAAATTGTCGTTTCTTAAAAGTTTGGGGCTGCGACGCTTATGTGAAAAAGTTTCAGGTTGATAAGCTCGAACCCAAAGCGGATAAAATGCATCTTCATAGGACACCCAAAACAGTTGGGCATACCTCCAGTCTCAGTTCCGGAAGCAAAAAGGATTGTTTCTAGAATTAGGTCCTTTCCCGAGGAAAAAGTTTCTCTCGAAAGGATTGAGTGGGAGGATGGTGGAGACTTGATGAGGTTATTGAACCGTCACTTCAACTAGTGTGTAGCAGGGCACAGGAAGTTGTTCCTGTGGCGCCTACACCAATTGAAGTAGAAGCTTATGATAGTGATCATGTAACTTGGATCAAGTCACTACTGCATTACCTCATAGGGTGACAAGGATTCGCATCGCTTCGTGAGTGGTACAGTAATCCTGTCTTGAAGGTCATGTTGCTAGACAACAATGAACCTACGAGCTATGGAGAAGCGATGATGGGCCCATATTCCGACAAATGGTTAGAGGCCATGAAATCCGAGATAGGATCCATGTATTAGAACAAAGCATGGACTTTGGTGGACTTGCCCGATGATCGGCAAGCTATTGAGATAAATGGAGTTTTAAGAAGAAGACGGACGTGGACGGTAATGCAACCGTCTATGAAGCTCGACTTGTGGCAAAGAGTTTTTCACAAGTTGACTACGATGAGATTTTCTCATCCGTAGCGATGCTTAAGTCCGTCGGAATCATGTTAGCATTAGCTGCATTTATGAAATCTAGCAGATGGATGTCAAAACGAGTTTCCTTACCAGGTTTCCGTAAGGAAAGGTTGTATGAGATACAATCGAAAGGTTTTGTCGATCCTAAGGATGCTGAAAGGTATGCTTGCTCCAAAGGATCCTTCCATGGACCGGAGTAAGCATCTCGGAGTTGGAATATACTCTTTGATAAGATGATCAAAGATTTTGGGTTTATACAAAGTTTATGAGAAACTTGTATTTCCAAAGAAGTGAGTGGGAGCACTATAGAATTTTTGATGAGTATATGTTGTTGACATATTGTTGATCAGAAATGATGTAGAATTTCTGGAAAGCATATAGGGTTATTCGAAAAGTGTTTTTCAGGTGAAAACCTGTATTAAGCTACTTGAACATTGAGCATCAAGATCTATAGGGATAGATCAAAACCGCTTAATGGTACTTTCAAATGAGCATATACCTTGACATGATCTTGAAGGTGTTCAAGATGGATCGACCAAAGAAGGAGTTCTTGCACGAGATGTAAGGTATGAAGTTAAGACTTAAAGCTCGACCACGACGTAACGTAGAGAAAGGACGAAGGTCTTCCCTATGCCTTAGACGTAGGCTCTACAAAGATGCTATGCTGTGTGCCGCCTTTGGAAGTGTGCCTTGCCATGAGTCAGTCATAAGGGGTACAAGAATGATCCAGGAATGGATCATTGGATAGCGGTCAAAATTGTCCTTGGAGTAAATAAGGACATTTTTCTCGATTATGGAGGTGATAAAGAGTTCGCGTAAAGGGTTACGTCGGTGCAAGCTTTAACACCTATCCGAGTGACTCGAGTAGCAAACCGGATCACGTATAGTGGAGCGACCATTTGGAATAGCTCCAAGTGGAGCGAGAAGCAGCATTTACAATATGACCTAGAGATTTGCGAAGTACATACGGATCTGAATGTTACTGCACCCGTTGACTAAAAACCTCTCTCACAAGCAAAACATGATCAAACCCCGTAACTCATTGAGTCTTAATCACACGATGATGTGAACTAGTTTAATGACACTAGTAAACTCTTTGGATGTTGGTCACATGGCGATGTGACGTGTGAGTGCTAATCACATGACGATGTGAACTAGATTATTGACTCTAGTGCAAGTGGGCATTGTTGGAAATATGCCCTAGAGGCAATAATAAATTAGTTATTATTATATTTCCTTGTTCATGATAATCGTTTATTATCCATGTTATAATTGTATTGATAGGAAACTCAGATACATGTGTGGGTACATAGACAACACCAAGTCCCTAGTAAGCCTCTAGATGACTAGCTCGTTAATCAATAGATGGTTACGGTTTCACGACCATGGACATTGGATGTCATTGATAACGGGATCACATCATTAGGAGAATGATGTGATGGACAAGACCCAATCCTAAGCCTAGCACAAAGATCGTAGTTCGTATGCTAAAGCTTTTCTAATGTCAAGTATCATTTCCTTAGACCATGAGATTGTGCAACTCCAGAATACCGTAGGAATGCTTTGGGTGTACCAAACGTCACAACGAATCGGGTGGCTATAAAGGTGCACTACAGGTATCTCCGAAAGTGTCTGTTGGGTTGGCACGAATCGAGACTGGATTTGTCACTCCGTAAACGGAGAGGTATCTCTGGGCCCACTCGGTAGGACATCATCATAATGTGCACAATGTGACCAAGGGGTTGATCACGGGATGATGTGTTACGAACGAGTAAAGAGACTTGCCGGTAACGAGATTGAACAAGGTATCGATACCGACGATCGAATCTCGGGCAAGTACAATACCGTTAGACAAAGGGAATTGTATACGGGATCGATTGAGTCCTTGACATCGTGGTTCATCCGATGAGATCATCGTGGAACATGTGGGAGCCAACATGGGTATCCAGATCCCGCTGTTGGTTATTGACCGGAGAACGCCTCGGTCATGTTCGCAGATGGTTCCCGAACCCGTAGGGTCTACACACTTAGGGTTCGATGACGCTAGGGTTATAAAGGAAGTTTGTATGTGGTTACCGAATGTTGTTCGGAGTCCCGGATGAGATCCCGGACATCACGAGGAGTTCCGGAATGGTCCGGAGGTAAAGAATAATATATAGGAAGTGAGGTTTTGGTCACCGGAAAAGTTTCGGGTTTTATCGGTAACGTACCGGGACCACCGGGAGGGTCCCGAGGGTCCACCAAGTGGGGCCACCATCCCCGGAGGGCTGCATGGGCTAAGTGTGGGAGGGGACCAGCCCCAGGTGGGCTGGTGCGCCCCCCCACAAGGCCCAAGGCGCAGCTAGGTTGGGAGAGGGGAAACCCTAGGCGCAGATGGGCCTAATGGCCCTCCCTAGGGGGCGCGGCCTCTCTCGCCCTCTTGGCCGCCCCCGAAGTCCCATCTAGGGCTGCCGCACCCTTGGGTGGGAACCCTAGATGGGGCGCATGCACCTCCCTCCTCCTATAAATAGTGGGGTTTTGGGGCTGCCCAACACACGAGAACCTCTCCTCTTGGCGCAGCCCTACCTCTCCCTTCTCCTCTCTCGTGGTGCTTGGCGAAGCCCTGCTGGATTGCCACGCCTCCATCACCACCACGCCGTTGTGCTGCCGCTGGACGGAGTCTTCCTCAACCTCTCCTCTCTCCTTGCTGGATCAAGGCGTGAGACGCCACTGGGCTGTACGTGTGTTGAACGCGGAGGTGCCGTCTGCTCGGCACTAGGATCTCCGGTGATTTGGATCACGACGAGTACGACTCCTTCAACCCCGTTCTCTTGAACGCTTCCGCTTAGCGATCTACAAGGGTATGTAGATGCACTCTCCTTCACCTCGTTGCTGGTTTCTCCTCAGATAGATCTTGGTGACACGTAGGAAAATTTTGAATTTATGCTACGTCCCCAACAATTAGTACCGACCCTTTAGTCCCGGTTCAGGAACCGGGACTAAAGGCCCTTACCAACCGGGACAAACAGGCCCTTTTTCTACCAGTGTTGCCCACACGTCCGTCTCCTCTCCCACACCCAAAACTGCCAGTTGCCATGTGTTTTGCAGTGTACATGGCAACTACCCTAGTGTGCTTGTAAGCAGATGGCAACTTTTTTTTACCCAAACATGTCAGTTGCCATGTGTTTTGCAGGGTACACGGCAACTTCTCTAGTGTGCTTGTAAGCAGATGGCAACTCTCTCTCTCTCTTTACCTGAAACATGTTATTTTGCCATGTCTCTTTGTAACGCTACATGGCAACTGCCTAGTGTTAGTAGGTGGCAACTCCTAAGGTTTTTAAATCATGGCAACTGTAGTAAATCATACCATACATGGCAACTGCCTAGTGTTAGTAGATGGCAACCCCTAAAGTTTTTCAAATCATGGCAACTATAGTAACCAGACCATACATGGCAACGACTGCAGTTGTTCAAAATGGCATCTGACACTTGACCTGAGATGGCAACTGCAGTTGAGCAACCATGACAACTATAGTTGTCTGACATGGCAACTGTAGTTAAACGGACATTGAAGAAGCTGCGGACCATGGCAACTGCGGGAATGTGTGATGACTGTAACGCGGGGCGTGCGGGACCGTGAGGTAGCTGGCCGAGAGAGGTCGTGTGGGCGTTATCCATTTTGCCCACACGTGGGCGTGTGAGAGGGAACCGCGAGGAAAAAAAGAGGTGTGTGGGCCCTAGTTGTTTTGCCCATATGTAGGCATGTGGGCTGGTCTTCTTAGACACCACACTCCTTGGCGATCGATCGCTCCCGCGATCGATTCCGACCGCGCTCGGCGTTCCACCTATTCCCTTTCCCTTTCTTGTTTTTTTCCTTTTCTGGAAAGCCCAGCCGTCCGCCTATTCCCCTTTCCATCCCCTCCACCGCAGCTGCCCTGCTGCCCCTCCTCGGCGAGGCGCCACGAGCGCCCGCGACGCTGGGAGCCGCGCCCGCACGAGCGCCATGAGGGAGGTGGCTAATACGGGCGAGGCGCCGCTACCGACGAGCGCCGTGGAGGTCAAAGTGCAGCAGCGGCCAATACGGGCGAGGCGCAGCGATCGCACGGGCTCCGCGAGATCCAGGGGCGGAAGCAGCCAATACGGGCGAAGCGGTGCCTGTCCGGCGACCATACGGCCTCCGCGGCGTGCTCGACCTTGCTCCTACGCCTCCTACCCGGCTGGACCTCCCCGTGCAAGGCCGTCCCCACCCGCATCACCAAGCTCCCCTAACGGCGTCCGCGACTCAAGGCCGCCCGAGGATTTCAGGTACTACCCACATCCCTCCCCTCTTCCTTTTGATGAGTCCATGGCTGACAGCGGCCACCGCCTCCGAGCTCACGAACACCCAGATTTGACAGGGAGCAGCACAGGGATGGCGATTTTGGCAGCTCTGCTCTGATGATGCCGCCAGAGCACAGCTTGCCTGCTTTCAGCATGAGGAAGAAGATGATTTGACAGGGAGCAGCACAGCTTGCTTGTTTCTGCTTTCTCTGTAGCAAGTTATTCTATAAATACTGAACACTATGCAAGGAAATCAGCAGCTGCCATTGTTCAAGAATGTACTAATTCTCTGAACATTGTTTTGTTTTTTGTAGCAAATTATTTCTATGAATTCTGAACATTTGCAAAGAAATCAGTAGCTTTCATTGTTAAGAGAATGAGCTAATTCTCTGAAAATCTTTTTTGTTTTTAGCATGAGGAAGAAGACGATTTGACAGGGAGCAGCACAGCTTGCTTGTTTTGTTTCTCTGTAGCAAGTTATTCTATAAATACTGAACACTATACAAGGAAATCAGCAGATGCCATTGTTAAAGAATGTACTGATTCTCTGAACATTGTTTTGTTTTTCTGTAGCAAATTATTGTATGAATTCTGAACATTTGCAAAGAAACTGTTGCTCCTTTGGATCGATGCCGGAGGCGGGACTGACTGACTCACCGCTGTTTCTTCATCCGCAACACGTTCAGATTAACACCGAGGCTCCCTGCCGTTCACAGCGTCTTGCCAAGTGCAATACTACAACCAGGCAAGTAGCTCTTCTTGTATGTGCTGCTGAAGCAATGCCGGCTCCTTTTTTGGCCAAAACCTTCTTGCAAATGATTTAATGAATTATTTAATCCCATGGTTCATTATTCCGTTTAGTGTAATCTGTCCATTCAAGCATTATCTTGTTCATGGAGACGAGCACGTGACACCACAGCCACCCTGTCTATCTTAGGGTTACGCGAGTCGAGGCGGACGTCGTCGCGGTAGCGACGACGGACGCCGAGACGAGCACGTGACACCACAGCCACCCTGTCTTAGCGTAACGCGAGTCAAGGCGGACGTCGTCGCGGTAGCGACGACGGACGCCGAGACGAGCACGTGACACCATAGCCACCCTGTCTATCTTAGGGTTACGCGAGTCGAGGCGGACGTCGTCGCGGTAGCGACGACGGACGCCGAGACGAGCACGCGACACCACAGCCACCCTGTCTTAGCGTAACGCAAGTCGAGGCGAACGTCGTCGCGGTAGCGACGACGGACGCCGAGACGAGCACGTGACACCACAGCCACCCTGTCTTAGCGTACCGCGAGTCGAGGCGGACGTCGTCGCGGTAGCGACGACGGACGCCGAGACGAGCACGTGACACCATCGCCTCCCTGTCTTAGCGTAACGCGAGTCGAGGCGGACGTCATCGCGGTAGCGACGACGGACGCCGAGACGAGCACGTGACACCACTGCCACCCTGTCTATCTTAGGGTTACGCGAGTCGAGGCGGACGTCGTCGCGGTAGCGACGACGGACGCCGAGACGAGCACGTGACACCACAGCCACCCTGTCTATCTTAGGGTTACACAAGTCGAGGCGGACGTCATCGCGGTAGCGACGACGGACGCCGAGACGAGCACGTGACACCATAGCCACCCTGTCTTAGCGTAACGCGAGTCGAGAAGTAACGCCGCCGCGTAGCGACAATGGACGCCGAGACGAGCACGTGACACCAATGCCACCCTGTCTGTCTTAGGGTAACGCGAGTCGACGCGGACGTCGTCGCAGTAGCGACAACGGACGCCGAGACAAGCACGTGACACCATCGCCTCCCTGTTTTAGCGTAACGCGAGTCGAGGCGGACGTTGTCGCGGTAGCGACGATGGACGCCGAGACGAGCACGCCGACACCACAGCCACCATGTCTATCTTAGGGTTACGCGAGTCGAGGCAGACGTCTTCGCGGTAGCGACGACGGACACCGAGACGAGCACGTGACACCACAGCCACCCTGTTTATCTTAGGGTTACGCGAGTCGAGGCGGACGTCGTCGCGGTAGCGACGAGGGACGCCGAGACGAGCATGTGACACCACAGCCACCCTGTCTTAGCGCACGCGAAGTCGAGGCGGACGCTGCCGCGTACCGACGACGGACGCCGAGACGCGCACGTGACACCACCGCCACCCTGTCTTAGCGTAACGCGAGTCGAGGCGGACGTCGTCGCGGTAGCGACGACGGACGCCGAGACGAGCACGTGACACCACTGCCACCCTGTCTATCTTAGCGTAACGCGAGTCGAGGCAGACGTCGTCGCGGTAGCGACGACGGACGCCGAGACGAGCACGTGACACCATAGCCACCCTCTCTTAGCTGCATCGCGAAGTCGGCGTAACGCCGCCGCTAGCGACGACGGACGCCGAGACGAGCACGTGACAACACAGCCACCTCGCTTCATCTTAGCGTAACGCGAGTCGAGGCGGACGTCGTCGCGGTAGCGACGACGGACGCCGAGACAAGCACGTGACACCAGTGCCACCCTGTCTTAGCGTAACGCGAGTCGAGGCGGACGCCGTCGCGGTAGCGACGACGGACGCCGAGACGAGCACGTGACACCAGTGCCACCCTGTCTAGCTTAGGGTTATGCAAGTCAAGGCGGACGTCGTCGCAGTAGCGACGACGGACGCCGAGACGAGCACGTGACACCACAGCCACCTTTCCTATCTTAGGGTTACGCGAGTCGAGGCGGACGCCGTCGCGGTAGCGACGACGGACGCCGAGACGAGCACGTGACACCACTGCCACCCTGTCTTAGCGTAACGCGAGTCGAGGCGGACGTCGTCGCGGTACCGACGACGGACGCCGAGACGAGCACGTGACACCACTGCCACCCTGTCTTAGCGTAACGCGAGTCGAGGCGGACGTCGTCGCGGTAGCGACGACGGACGCCGAGACGAGCACGTGACACCACTGCCACCCTGTCTTAGCGTAACGCGAGTCGAGGCGAACATCGTCGCGGTAGCAACGACGGACGCCGAGACGAGCACGTGACAGTACTGCCACCCTGTCTTAGCGTAACGCGAGTCGGCGTAACGCCGCCGCTACCGCGACGACGGACGCCAAACGAAAGCACGCGACACCACAGCCACCTCGCTTCATCTTAGGGTTACGCGAAGTTGAGGCGGACGCCGCCGCGGTAGCGACGTCGGACGCCGAGACGAGCACGTGAGACCATTGCCACCCTGTCTTAGCTGCATCGCGAGTCGAGGCGGACGCCGTCGCGGTAGCGACGCCGGACGCCGAGACGAGCACGTGACACCACAGCCACCCTGTCTATCTTAGGGTTACGCGAGTCGAGGCGGACGTCGTCGCGGTAGCGACGCCGGACGCCGAGACGAGCACGTGACACCACTGCCACCCTGTCTTAGCGTAACGCGAGTCGAGGCGGACGTCGTCGCGGTAGCGACGACGGACGCCGAGACGAGCACGTGACACCACTGCCACCCCGTCTATCTTAGGGTTACGCGAGTTGATGCGGACGTCATCGCGGTAGCGACGACGGACGCCAAGACGAGCACGTGACACCACTATCACCCTGTCTTAGTGTAATGCGAGTCGAGGCGGACGTTGTCGCGGTAGCGACGACGGACGGCGTAGACGGCAGCACGTGACACCAATGCATCCTCGTCTTAGCGTAACGCGAAGTCGGCGGACGCTGCCGCGTAGCGACGACGGACGCCAAGACGCAGCACGTAACCACCGCCTCCATGTATATCTTAGGGTAACGCGAAGTCGAGGCGTACGTCGTCGCGCGTAGCGGCATTTACGGTCGCCGAGACGAGCACGTGACACCACTGCCACCCTGTCTTAGCGTAACGCGAGTCGAGGCGGACGTCGTCGCGGTAGCGACGACGGACGCCAAGACGAGCACGTGACACCACTGCCACCCTGTCTTAGCGTAACACGAGTCGAGGCGGACGTCGTCGCGGTAGCGACGACGGACGCCGAGACGAGCACGTGACACCATTGCCACCATGTCTTAGCGTTACGCGAGTCGAGGCGGACGTCGTTACGGTAGCGACGACGGACGCCGAGGCGAGCACGTGACACCATTGCCACCCTGTCTTAGCGTAACGGACACCGAGACGAGCACGTGACACCAATGCCACCTTGTCTATCTTAGGGTTATGCGAGTCGAGGCGGACGTCGTCGCGGTAGTGACGACGGACGCCGAGACGAGCACGTGACAGCAATGGCATCTGTCAAAAAATATTTCCGATTTTCAGAAAATTCACAAATTTAAAAGTTGTTTATATTTTTAATAATATGTTATCGCTTTGGAAAATTTGTCTTTAATTGGAAAAGTTGTTTATAGTAAATCAATTGAATGAATATTCCTGATTCGATCAAAAAGGTGTAGATCAATTTTAGTTGAGTATTCTATTTGTTGGTGATAAAAATATTTTTCTAGGAAAAATTAATTGAAAGGGAAGAGAGGGATAGGCTAATTTGATTTTCTGTTGAAGTAGCAATTCATTTTAGTCAAAAGTGAGATTTCCCACCCATTACTATCCCTGAAAAACCGCTGGCCTAGAAAAGGAATTAGCGGAATGGGAAAAAACAGGCCCAAACTAAAAAATACGTGGAAAGGGAATAGAGCCTAGGTAGCTACTGGGCCGAGGCTGGGCCCAACTCACGAAAACAGGAACGCACCAGGCCGGGATCGGTCGCGAAAGGGAATAGGATGTGGGAGTCTGATCGCTAAACTTGTCGTTTTGCTGTGGTCGGAAATCGACCGCGCCTCCTAGGATGCGCGCGCGCGCGAGTTAGCCACATATGGCCAGATTTCTTAACACCCACACGTGTGGGCGTTATCGGCATCCATTAATCAACCCAAACGCCCACAAGGTCTGTGCTTTGATTTTTTGTGCGTGCATGTGCGAGGATAATAAGCAAGCACTCGTGGAGTTGGGGATGCTGACCGCACATGCTGGATTTTCTTTTCTTGCATAAAATATGGATTGATACAGTTATGAAAAAGAACCACACTTTTATGCCCCTACTAAATGCGGGTACACTGGAAATTCATACACAAAATATGTACAGCTTTGTCAACCTCTCTTGGTGGAGAATAAACTATTGCCCTATATTTCTTCCCTCCAATTGCTTGAGTAAAGATCCTATATCCAGAAAGATAGTTTGAGCTTTCTACATACCTATCTGAGTATCTGACCATCCCACTTTTCTTTTTGCCGACAAAGCAACATGGCCGCCTCTTAGGCCAATTAGCTGCTATCTAATTGGCTAGCTCCTCTCTTTCTCTTTTAAGTAAGTCACATCAGAGGCTTAAAGTCCACTTGGCCACTTTCTCACAAGTTCAGTTGGACAGGCAGTTCTAACCTAAATCCATGTCCAACCAAACTGTCCACTTGGCTAATCGCCACCGCCATATCAGCACGCATACGGTTTCTGGTCCTAACGACGCACGCTTTTAAGAGAAAGAAATCGGCTCGTGGCGGACAATTCTGTATGAGCTATGCTGACAATTTTGTAGTGAATTACCTTTCTTTTGGTCTTCGATCGTGACTCTTGAGCGATAAAAGCAAGGTGGTGTCCTTTCCTTGTTTTGCCAGCAGTTCTCTATAGTGTAGTGGACAAATCCCCCGCCTGTACAAAGGCCATTGAGCTTGCAATTTCCTTAAATCCACTAAAAAAATCCATCTAGATCTTCATAAATTCTGGTGGCAACTTACAAACGGTAATTTGTTGTTGTATAGATGTTGTATGTAATTTTCTCACAGGTAGCTATGGCTAAAATTCGACCATTTATAGATAGACTATATAGAATGGGTCATCCACATTAATGTTTGTAAGTAAGATGGAGAGATACTAGAGCAACTCTAGGAGAGTCGCCATATCGGGCCGATCAACATAAAGACCGCTCATACGATGAGTCTGGCCTAAAAACACACTTCTGCTTCGGTACACCCTTAAAGACATTAAGGGCTCAAATTAACAGATACCAATTCGTTACGAGGGGTATGATCGTCTTAATAAAAAATGCCGCCCGCCCATGCCCCGCCTTCATACGAATAAGTCGAGCTCATGGCGCCGAGCCATGGCACCGAGCCGCGTAATAATCTCGGCTGGGTGGGCCCTGTCACTAAAAAAAGACTATAAAAAAGACGCCGCGCGACCGCCCGGTCGTAACGCGCATCGATCACATCGCGTGTGTGCGGGTGGATGTGGCACGCGTGGCGACGTGCCGGCGTCCCGGGTCAAACGCCTCGCCCGAGAGGGCTTGTCGCCTATCGCCTGCCGTCCGCCGCCATTACCTTTGGCACGGATATCCCTGCGTCAAACGCGCCGCCTGAGGGGTCTGTCGCCCGCGCTCGCATTTGCCGCATTCAATGCAGCCGCATGCGCGCTTGCCGCTGTCCTCGCCTCCCTCGAGCCGCCCTCCCGCATGTGCACCAGCCGCCGCCTCGCCTGCGGACTTCCCGCCGACCGCCTGCCTACCACCGTCTCCCCTTGAGTCGTCCGCCTTCCACCTCGCGCCGCACGCCTTCTCGCGTGAGCTGCCGTGCCCGTCAGCCGCCTGGCTATTGCGTTTATGGACACTGGTGTTTTTGCGCTACTCACCCTGGCGGCTCTCGTCTCCCCCTCTCCTCTCCTCGTCGTCGGCATCTTCTCCATCGCCGGCATGTCATCGAGCGACTCCGACACCAAGGGCGCGACGCCGGGAAGCGTCTGGCCGTCTAGCCTGACCGTCGGCTAGACCGAGGATCTGGCCCTGTTCGGGCTGTACGTGCCGCCGGCGGCCAAGGTGCCACGGCCGTGGAGGATCTCCGTCGACGGCAACCCCACCCTCCGCCCGCCGGAGACGAATGAGGAGATCCACGCGCACGTCAGCGGCCGCTTCAACAGGAAGGGCCGCCGCCATTTTTCGGCGGGCAAGGACTTCGACGCTGTCGTCGGGGCGTTCAAGCACGCCGAGGCGAGTCTCCTGTCAGAGTTATCACCGGGGCAGCCGACCCTTCCTGCCGCCGTCCCTGCCCCCGTTGTCGTCCCCGCCCCACCTGCCCGGCGGAGGTCCCAGTCCTACCAGAACAGACAGCGCTTCTGCAAGATGGCAACCCCGAGGACACGCCGGGGTTGATGGTGGCGCTGGCGCGGTCGGCGGAGACGGCGACGCAGGAGGCCGCAGAGCCGCGGCGTCCTTGGCGGCCGTCCAGGAGTAGGAGACCGCAAACGCCGGCGACGACGACGACTGGGACTTTGACAACGGCGACAATGGCGACGACGGCATGGCAGTGGTCATCCACCTCACCGTTAGTGACGAGGAGTAGATTAGGTTTAGTTTAGGGTTCAAATTACAATTCCGTTTGAGTCGATGTAAAATATCTTCAAATATGAATGGAATTTGAAATATTTTATCTGAAAATGAAAATACACCCGTATGTTTGATTTGATGATGTTATGAATTGACGTGCGATGAACTTAGGAAAATTCGACAAACATGTGCGAATTTGTACATGTACTAGCAAAAATGTCTGTGCATTGCTATGGGAGAAAAAAAAACACATGTCCTAAACATGATACAAGACCCTCACATGTCCTAAACATGATACAAGACCATCACATGTCTATGGCCTCTATGTCAACATGGCGCCCCACTGTGTTGGTGTCACCGCTTATCCTTCTTCCCATCCTCGCAAGAGACGAGACTAAGGGTTGTATTCATGGGCTTGTCAAACGAGGGCTTCAGCCTGGCGGCGTCGCTGACGAGTGCTCACTTGTCAACACATATTGTGGGCTGATCGTCTTCGCTAAGGTACAAGTGCCAGTTTGCATGACCAAAGTTATAATGCAGTTAAATAACAATTATTGTTATATCTGTATGGTGTGAGGGTGGTTTGTCACTTCTAAACGGTAAAGGTAAAGGATAGTCCTACAATTTTCAAATTGGGGGCATGAGTGCTAGAGCTATTATCTTGACATTTTTATGCCCAGATAGATCAAGTGCTGATAATATCACTTAATTGTACCAATAATATAACTTATGTTACATCACCCAGAAAAATATTATTGCAAAAAAGTACGGAATGAAAAAAATTGTTTCACAATCGTTTACTTGAAAATATATTAGGACAATGTTTGTCGTATATATGCATACATGGGATCAATATTTTGCTTCAAAGTTCTATGAAGAGTTTGTGGCTCATGCCTCATTACATTTAGAAGAAGAAAATCTCGTTTGTTAACTTGCCGTTGTTCTGATATAGATTTGGCACCAGCCTCTCTGGCAGAAGGAAGAATCCATGTCAATAATAGACTCTGAAAACTCAAAGTACATACTAAATGAAATCCTTCTGAAGTGTGTTTCTGCTTCCACAATAATCAAAAACCTTTTGTAGCAACATCAACATTCAATACATTTTATTTGTGCAGATAGAAATACATATCACAATATTTTTACTCCACCCTCTTGAGCAAATATATCATTGTGAATTAGTGGGTTGCACATAATTAGGGTAACATCATGGATTTAAGTCGGGTGGAATTTAACATCATGTAAACTCGAGTGTAGTACACCCACGAGTAGAAAATCCAATCCGATTTTTCATCTAAATCCACCTTGCATCTTTGGTACTGCAGAAACAATCACGTCAATTTATAATCAACGACATTATCTAAATTATAAGCAGCAACATTATCTATGCTCTCTTATCTTTAGGAGTATTTAACAAAAAACTACCACATTTCACGCAACCGTACCTACAGACTACCACTTTACAAATTTGTGTCGAAAACTACCATTTTTTGACTAATCTTTCACTAAAAACTACCATATCTGAAAAGTGGCTGATTCGATTAGTTTAAACTCGATTATGACAGGGTTGTCCCACTCGTCAGGACTAAAAAAGTCAGCACCGTCAAGTTTGACCGTCAACTCGTATGAGGCCCACATGTCATTTCTATCTCCTTCCTCTAAGATTCCCATGGAGGAAGAACAGGGATAGTCTGCATCGCCGGCGGCGAATGACGGCAAGAGGGACGACGGAGATCAACCTCTTCTCTCGCACTCCCCCCCGCTCCCTCCCCTCCCCAACAAATCCCTCTCGCGCGCGCCGCAGCCGCCGGCACGCACGCACGCGAGCATCATGGCGGCGGCGGTAGTAGCGGAGCCGCCCGCGTTCGCCATCGGGGCCACGCCGGCCGCGGACATGGGCCCGGAGCTGGCGCGGCCAGAGCCGAGCCGCGGTGCACTCGGCGTCGGGGAGGACGGCGGCGTGGCCGAGGCGGCGCCGGAGCGGCGGGCGTCGCGGTTCCGGCGGGTCTGCGTCTACTGCGGCAGCGCCAAGGGGCGCAAGGCCAGCTACCAGGACGCCGTCGGGAGAGAGAGATGGAGCTAGCCATGGCCGCCGTCGCGCCTGGACTCGATCTGGAGCTCAGCCATGGTCAACATAAGTACTAATTGGTCAGCCATGGTCAGCCTGGGTCACTGTCAAACGGGCCCATGTGGTCAGTCTAAGTACTAATTGGTTTAGATTTAAGTCAGTGACTACTCCCTCCGTTCCTAAATATTTATCTTTCTAGCAAACTCCATTAAAAATATTTTCTGCATAAATTGTGACTCCATCTGCATCAGATATCTGAACCCGAGCTTGCTTGATATACTGGATAGCCATGGTGCAGTTTTGCAATTTCTTAATGTGTACCTGATGGAGAAATCACTTTCTAAAATAACACATAATGTCATAGTAATAGCAATAAGCATCAGGATAATGTGGGAGCTGAACAATTCTACATAGATTTATGGCATCATGGAGACGTTCAAGTAAATTTCCTATAGTGAAAACATACTCTGACATAGTTGTAGAGCACGGCTAAGCCGGCCATCACAATACTCTTGTTGATAATTCAGTCTGTAGTCCATGGCTAATAGGCGCATCAGGAGATCACCATCTCCATGAAAGATTCCTCAATTGATGAACAAGTAAAAGAAACACAACCAGTTGAATAAAATAAATGCAGGTTCACAAATAAAATTAAACATGCATGCCAAAAATTGAATATATGAGAAGTTTGATTTCTCACATTTGTTTTGAGATATAAGGATAGTGATATTAGAGTCATGCTAGTGAGTAATTGTGGTTTAGTAAGAATATTTGTGTTAATGTTTGTGATTCCCGTAGCATACACGTATGGTCTCTCGTTATGTGATTAAGTTAGAGCATAATTTATCCTTGATTGTCTTCCTTTATGTGGAGGTCGGGAGCGCGCAATGGTTAACTCCTACCAATCTCTCCACTAGGAGCATGCGTATTAGTACTTTGCTTCGATGGCTAATAAAGTTTTGCAATAAGTATGTGAGTTCTTTATGACTAATGTTGAGTTCATGGATTATACACACTCTCACCCTTTCACTATTGCTAGCCTCTCTAGTACCATGCAATTTTCGACGGTGTATTAAACCCACCATATACCATTCCTCAAAACAGCCACCATACCTATCTATTATGATATTTCCGTAGTCATTCCGAGATATATTGCTATGCAACTTCCACTGTTCCTTTTATTATGACGTATACCATCATTGCCATATTGCTTTGCGTGATCATATAGTTGACATAGTATTTGTGGCTTGGCCACCGTTCATATTTTTCTATACATGTCATGCTAGATCATCACACATCCACGTACGCCGCCGTCAAGTTGTAATTCTTGAGTTGTAGCAAATAAAAGTGTGATGATCATCATTATTAGAGCGGTGTCCCATGTGAGGAAAGGATGATGGAGACTATAATTCCCACACAAGTTGGGATGAGAATCCGGACTTAAATAAATAAAAAGAGACCAAAGAGCCCAATAAAAAAATAAAAAAGAGGCCAAAGAGCCCAAAAAGAAAAAAGAAAAAAATGAGAGAAAAAAGAGAGAAGCGACAATGTTACTATCCATTTTCCACACTTGTGCTTAAAATAAGACCATGTTCTTCATATAGAGAGTCTCCTATTTTGTCACTTTCATATATTACTAGCGGAATTCTTTATTATAGAACTTGGCTTGTATATTTCAATGATGGGCTTTCTTAAATTGCCCTAGGTCTTCGCGAACAAGCGAGTTGGACGCACAACCACTTGGTTTTCTTTTGAGCTTTCATACACTTATAGTTGTAGTGCATCCGTTGCATGGCAATCCCTACTCCCTCACATTGATATCAATTGATAGGCATCTTCATAGCCTATTAATTTGCCTAGTTGATGTGATAATTTCTTTCTCCTTTTTGTCTATTACCATCTTCTATTCCACCTATAGTGCTATATCCATGGCTCACACCCATGTATTGCTTGACCAATACCGGGCTACTACATGATTTATACTTTGTGTAATGAAGATAGAGCATGACAAGATTATATGATTTTGTAGGGATAACTTTCTTTAGCCATGATATTTTGAGAAGACATGATTGCTTTATTAGTATGCTTGAAGTATTATTGTTTTTATGTTAATATTAAACTTTTGTTTTTAATCTTATGGATCTGAATATTCATGCCACAATAAGAAAGATTACTTGATAAACAAGTTAGGTAGCATTCACACTTCATAAATTATTTCTTTTTATCATTTACCTATTCGAGGACGAGCAGGAATTAAGTTTGGGGATGCTGATACGTCTCCAACGTATCTATAATTTATGAATTATTCATGCCATGTTTATAACAGCTTTATATGGTTTTGATATGATTTAATTATAACTAAGCCGGACTAACATTGTTTTCAACATAACTATCATGGTGTCGTTTTTTGTGCAGAAATAAAAGTTTTCGGAATGGGCTGAAAAATTTACGATGATTTTTTATGGACCAAAAGAGAGCCCCGAAGCACCGGAGATGGGCCAGGAAGTGACCGAGGAGGCCACGAGCCTAGGGGGCGCGTCCACCCCCTAGGGCGCGCCCCCAGCTTGTGGGCCCCTCGGGCACCCCCTTGACGTGAGACCGACATAAAAAATTCCTATGAATACCAAAACCCCCGAAAAGACCCCTAGATGAGAAGTTCAGCCACTGCAAGCCTCTGTAGCCACGAAAAACCAATCAGGACCCCGTTCTGGCACCTTGCCGGAGGAGGAAATCATCACCGGAGACCATCTTCATCATCCCGACGGCCTCCATGATGAGGAGGGAGTAATGAGGAGGGAGTAGTTCACCTTTGGGGTGGAGGATATGTACCAGTAGCTATGTGTTTAATCTCTCTCTCTCTCTCTCTCTCCCTCCCTCCCTCCCTCTCTCTCATAAACCAAAAGCACATGTCAACAAAGAGGATCAGGAAAGAAAACGTGAATGCGCTAGACATGCTTAATTAGTCTGTCTTATGTGGCTTGTTTAGTTAACAGTTAACACGATTGTCAAGTCACTAAACTGGCTTAACCTTAATCAAAATATGTTTAATAAGCCAACAAGTTTTTCTTCAAAAAGGACAGCCTGAACTTTCTACGGTTATATCCATCAAAACTTTCACCCTTTCCATTTTGCTGACAGAACAAATGTGGCGGCTTTTTGTCAATTAGCTAATTCGTTAGCTACTCCCGCTTTTTGTTAAAACATGAGTGGCAGGCATGAAACAGTACGAATACCACCTTTATGGGCGCTTTTGCTCACCAACTCAGTTGGCCAGACAGCTGATAAGCCCAACTCCAACCAAACTTCTCACTTGGCTAATGGCCACAAGGATATCAGCAGACAAGCACGTACGAGTGCTTTGCACACAGCATACGGTTTCTGGTGGCGGCGGCGCGCGTTGATAGGCCGAATTAATTGTCTAACATACTGACAATCTTGTAGCATTACTTTGTTTGGTCGTCGATCGTCTCGTCCATGTGTGGATAAAATAGGGCCACGTCGTTTTCTTCTTTTGCCGGCAATTCTGCTGCTGCGTCGGCAAAAATGAAAGTAGGACTATTTTTCGGTAGTGTAGGTCTTACATAAAGTTTCGGGATTGGTCCATATCCTCTTAGAAAAAGGCCATAAATAAAGTAGATGAAGGTAGCAGCTGTTTGTAGAAGACCATGGTATTTCTTTGTGCTTGAATTGTTTGGCATTATAAACCACCGGCCCCTCCTATGTTTTCTGTCACGCTCCGCCTGTGATTATGGAACGGACGGAGTAGAATGTGGACAACGACTATGAGAGTAGACAAGCCCACGGAATTGAAACTTGTGCAGCAGTCAAAACAACAACAACAACTAAAACTTAGGGTGGCAAAATGCGGATGAAAACTAAATTTTATTCCTTTTTTGAGAAAACGAGTTACAACTTTTGATCTTTTCCACAAACTTGTGCTGCATCTCCTACTATACTGTGTATACAACATGTATATATTTGCTTGGGAAACAAAACCATCTCTTTCGCTACATCAAGACAAGAACACAAACTTGATCGATCGATCTATCTTGGGATTCAGGTCCCATGTATATGATGCCGTTGTAGACAAACTGCATACAAGGCGACCTCGACATCAGTTAATGATGCTGTGGGTCTGGGCCACCGGGACTCTTCCTCTTAGAGCCGCCAATGTCGACGGCACCGTCGTCGTCCGCCTGGACCATCTCCTCCCGCAGCACCTTTCTTACAAAAAGCCCTCTCGTCAACATCGTCGGCGCCACTGTTCCCCATTGCCGGCCACCTGGCGCAGCTGCGACGAAAGAGGGCGAGAGAAGCAAGAGCGTGCAAACCACCACCACCACACCACGGAGTACGAAAGCCTTGGCCATGCCCTTGCGCGTGCAAGCTCAGGAACCTATCTCCACTCTACAGCAACTGATCTGCTAGCTCAACACAAATGCCACGCAAGTGCTGGACGAGTGCCAAAATGCATGCGATGCCATTCCCAGCCGAAGGTGGCTGGTTTATATAGGCGTCTCTCGTGTGCTTGAAGATCCCGTACGATCGAAACTGGTGTAGCACTAGGGTGACGTGCACACGCAAGATAGAGTATATCAGATCGGTTGGTGCATGGTCGGTTGCTCCGTCGTCTCTGAGTTGTCCCGTGCACTTTCCACGGGTTCCACTTCCACCAATCGGCCAGCCCCGGTGTGCGATAAAAAGGACGGCCGGCCGGCCGGCCGGCCGCTGAACATCGAAATGGCGCCGATAGGGTCGCCGGGGCCCGGCCGGTGCTGACAAGATATTAACAAGTGAAGATCATGTCGATGCCGGTAATGGAGTAGCTAGCACTGATGGGGTATGGTATATGTTTGATTCGGGTTGCATGGCCTGTGCCGACCTTCCGTATGTGCGCCGGCCCTTGGTTCGACGGAAAGCCATGTGGTGCTAAGCTTGACCTTGATCGTGCAACAAATGGTGGTGGATCTGTGCGTCCGTTATCGTTTGACTTACCAATTACTAGTTGAGAGATCTCTAAAACCAGCTGTTCAAATTCGTCCGTGCCCTTTCCGAAAAGCAAAAAATAATATATATTTTAGATCATTACTTTAGTAATCTAGAATGTTTTACATTTATTTACAGAAGGAGTATATATCTTGTGAGTGCGTGCATCATTGGACGTGCATGCATGCTGTAAGAGGATATTCCGTGAGCTCAGCTGAATAAACAGCATGAAAGGAGACCTCGACATCAATTTACTCAGTAACTAGAAGAATGCCCCGCGCATTGCTGCGGGAATTTGTATGAAATGAAAACTGGGTTGAACTAATCAACCTAGCTAGTGTCTTTAGAATTTCTCTTGTACCAAGACAATTTGTTATCAACATTTTTAAATAAATAAATGTACATCTCTATGTATATGTGCAGAATTAGTCGAAAACAAAACAAATATGCATGCATGCATCACTTTCTTTCATAGTGCCAGCACTGGAATATGAGATGCACACATGCATCTGTTTTTTATTGATTAAAACACTCCTTAGGCATCATTTACTACATGCACTGCATGCATGCGTTGGTGGCTCTTAATGGGAAGATCCAATGACTATTGTAGTCTGATCGGGTATATGCAATGGCTAAATTAATTTAGGTGATGTGGCTCAAGGAGAAGCAAGAGAATTCCTAGCAGTGGGTGCTAGCTATTTAGATATAGTAGATAAGCAAGCACTCGAGGAGTTGTGGATGCTGAGCACAGCTTGGTTTTCCTTTTCTTTCATATGGATTGTTATAAACAGAGTCAGACCTGCCAAATGCAAATGAAAAAGAATAACAACTTTTATCGCAGTAGTGGTACACTGGACATGCAGAAAATGTAGTACAACTTTGTCAACCTCTCCTAGTGGAGAATAGATTATTGCCCAATATTGTTTCCCTCCAATACCCAGACGGATGATCTGAACTTTCAACATATCCATCTGACCATCACACTTTACTTTTTGCCGACAAAGCAAACATGACTGCCTCTTAAACCAATTAGCTAGCTGCTCAGCTAAAAAGAAAGAGCTAGCTGCTAGCTAATTAGCAAGCTCCTCCCTCTCTCTCTCTCTCTCTCTCTCTCTCTCTCTCTCTCTCTCTCTCTCTCTCTCTCTCTCTAAGTATATAAGTCGGGTCTCTTAATTAATTCGAGCATGATGTCTGACTTGGCCACTTACTCCGAATTTCAGTTGGACAGACAGTTGATAACATAAATCCAACTCCAATTGAACTATCCACCTGGCTAATGGACACGGCGATATCAGCAGATAGACAGAAAAGTGCTTTGCATGCATGGTTTGTGGTACTGGCGGCGCATGCTGATGGGCGGAATAAATTGGCTCGTGGCAGACAATCCTTCATGAGCTGTGCTGAAATTTTTGCACTACTATATTACCTTTCTTTGGTCGTCGATCGAGTCACTCCTGTGTGAGAAAGAGCTACACAGGATGTTGGGGGGGGGGGGGGGGGGGTAGAAAATATGGTTGTTTGGGGGCGGAGGCAAAAGCTAATTTTTTTAAAAAAAAAAAGCTCTTGTTTAGGTTTTTTACTGAGGTTGGGCAACAATGGCCGCTGCTGGCCCCAACTAAGCTCCACCGTTGTTGCCAGCAGTCCTGATGGTGCCGAGTACACCCTTCCATGCTTGTTTGGGGGCGGAGGCAAAAGCTAATTTTTTTAAATCTAAACAGCTCTTCTTTAGGTTTTGTACTGAGGTTGGGCAACCATGGCCGCTGCTGGCCCCAACTAAGCTCCACCGTTGTTGCCAGCAGTCCTGATGGTGCCGAGTACACCCTTCCATGCTTCGTTGGCGAACAGAAAAGTATGATAGTGCAGTTGGCAAATAGTCCTCTCCCCCTCCCCTGTATAAAAGGCCACCGAGCTTTTAATTTCCTTGAATCAACTCGAACAATGCATGTAGGTCTTCATAAATTCTGGTGAAAACTTACAAACGGCAATTTGCAATTCCCAGCAGAACGCGACAAATCAGCTCCCATTTCCCACCCGCATGCAGCAAATCAGCCCCCGTTTCCCGCAGGAGCGCGCCTTTTCGTGGGTACATAAACCCCCTTCGCCCCCATCGCCGTCGCCGCCACAATTGCCCCCAAGCCTCTACAACACAACGTTTTTTTATGGTGATGTCAGTTGAAGAGTTGAGGTTGAGGGGAATGGACAAAGAGTAAAACGGAGAGTGATTCGCTCATGGGTTACTTCCATGACTTCTCTCTCACTACTTGGTGTGAAAGGGTGTATTTAGCTAAGTGAACTAAGAGTTTTTATTTTATTTTGAGAAGCAGAGTATAGACGTAGACGCTAACGTACATGCACACACACACTCATCCAAACCCTATAAGCATATCTAAGAGATCGAGCCGACATATCATGGGATTGACTAAGTTGCGCAGACGCCTTATAGTTGACGGGCACACCATACTGCTGAAAGTATACCACCAAAAAGCCTCGAATAGGACGACCGGGGCCAAGTGCAAGTTCAACTGGAAGGTGGTCTATCGCCCAATAGAATATGGCAGTCTTGGGGTCCTCAATACCGACAAGTTTGCCCGGGCTTTGCGGCTTTGATGGCCATGATATGAATGGAAGGAACCAAACAAGCTTTGGGTGGGGTTTGGCAACCCATGTACAAACGAGGATTTTGAGTTTTTCTATGCCTCAACAACTATCACGGTTGGCGATGGTGCCAAAAAGCCATTTTGGGACTCTCCGTGGCTTCTTGGGCGGAAGCCTAAGGACATTGCTCCCCTCATCTTTGAGGCCTCAGCGAGAAATAATTGGAAAGTGAGGGAGGCCCTCAATGGGCAAGCTTGGATTCTTAAGATCAACCGTGATATCGTCGTCTCCAGTGTAGACATCCGCCAATTCTTTACCCTTTGGATGCTCCTGAATGAGGTTTACCTCGATGAGCATACTGACAATCACATCGCCTGGAAGCATGCCAATGACGGAATATACTCCGCGTCCACGACTTACAAAGCCCAATTCCTAGGCTTGACGCTTTCGCCCATGGACTTCATGATTTGGAAAGCTTGGGCGCCACCCAAGGTCAATTTTTTTGTTTGGTTGGCCATTCAGGACCGTATTTGGACAGCCGACCGGCTAGCCCGCCATGGGTGGACTAATTGCGGCCTGTGCCCCCTATGCAAAAGGGACGACGAGACATGCGCGCACCTCTTCTACAGGTGCTGGTACACCATTATGCTATGGAATTCGATCATCCATGAGTTTGACCACGTGCACTTGGACACTTCCTCCTAGCACTTGGAGGGGTCCGTCATGGCGTGGTGGGACAGGCGAACCGCCTTGCAAAACCCCAATAGACGAGTAATTGTCATGCCGTGTTTGTGGGATACTTGTAACAGTATAAAAACTCTATTATCTCTTATTTAATGGATGAGGCAAATCTTCTGCCTCTGTCTCAAAAAAAAGAAGCTTCGAATAAACTTAAGAAAGTGTGATCAACCTTGCCAAGTCTAGGGCCTTAACCCGGATGAGCAGGTTCCACACCATAACTAGCCATCTGAGGAGTGCTCTGTCCGCAGTTAACTAAACGTTCTGATGTATTAATTGTATATACAAGCTGACTACGGACTGAAAACTTGTTGATCCAAACAATAGAATGTGGCAAGACTAAAATAAATTTTGGACACCGACTATGATAGACAATCCCATGGAACTCAATCTATTTCAAAAGGGTGGCAAAATGCAGGCGAAAAATTAAATTTTATTCCTTTCGTGAAAAGGAGTCACAACATTTGATCAGTTCCACAAACTTGTGCTGCGTGCCTGCGTCTCCTTCTATATGGTGTATGTAACATGTATACATATATGCTTGCGAAACAAAACATCTCTTTCGCTATATCAAGACAAGAACACAAACTTGATCGATTGATCTATCTTGGGATTCAGGTCCCATGTATATGATTGACCTCAGTTAATGATGCTGTGGGTCTGGGCCACCGGGGCTCTTCCTCTTAGAGCCGCCAATGTCAACGACACCTTCATCATCCACCTCGACCACCTCCTCCCACAACACCTTCCTCACAAAACGCCCTGTCGCCGTTGTCCTTGCCGCCACCGTGGCCTTTGTCCCATGATCCCATTGTTGGCCAGCCGTCTCAGCCGCCATGAAAGAGGACGAGAGAAGCAAGAGCGTGCACACTATCAGCATGGCACCACAGAGTACACAGGCCTTGGCCATGGGCACGCAAGCTCAGGAACCTACCTGCAATATTGTACAGCAAGTGATCTCGAATGTCACGGCAACTCTGCGAGTGATGAGCAAGGTAGATAGATATGTGCTGGGTGAATGCCAGAATGCATGCGATGCTATTTCGAGCAAGAGGTGGCTGGTTTATATAGGCGTGTGCTTGAAGAGCCCGTACAAAGCTAGTATAGCACCTTCCAGAAAAGAAAGTAGCTAGTGTAGCACTAGAGCTACGTGCACACGAAGAGATAGAAGATATCAGATCAGATCGGTTGGTAGTCATTGCTAGATCGTTTCTCCCTTTGTCGTGTGCACTTTCCATGGGTTCCACCAAATTAATCCACCGGCCCGGTGTGCGATAAGACGGCCGGCCTGCCGGCGAGCTCCGAAGTGGTGTGCGATAGTGTCGCCGGGGCTCGGCCGGTGCTGGCCAGAGATTAACAAGTAAAGGTCATGTGGATGCAGGTAATGGAGTAGCTAGCACTGATCGGAAATGTCAGGTTTTGGCTGCATGGCCTGTGCCGACCAGCCGTACGTGCATCCGGTGGCCACCTCCTTGTGGTGCGCCGGCTGTTGCTTCGTCGGAAAGCTATCATATCATATCGCTAAGCTCGATCTTGAGCGACTAATGGCGATAGATCTATACGTCAACATGTGTATTAACTCGGTGCGTCCCCTGGTCGTTTGACTTACCAACCAGGTGAGATCCCAACGTCATTTTCACCACGAATTAATCAACCCAAACGCCCACAAGGTTTGTGCTGTGTTTTTCTGTGTATGCATGTGCGAGGATAATAAGCAAGCACTCGTGGAATTGTGGATGCTGAGCACACATGCTGGATTTTCTTTTCATGCATAAAATATTGATTGATACTGTTATGAAAAAGAACCACAACTTTTATGCCCCCTAGTAATGCTGGTACACTGGAAATTCATACACAAAATATGTACAACTTTATCAACCTCTCTTGGTGGAGAATAGACTATTGCCCTATATTTGTTCCCTCCAATAACTTGAGTAGAAATCCTATATCCAGAAAGATAGTTTGAGCTTTCTACATATCTATCTGAGTACCTGACCATCACACTTCTCTTTTTGCGGACAAAGCAAACATGGCCGACTCTTAGGCCAATTAGCTGTTATCTAATTGGCTTGCTCCTCTCTCTCTCTTTAAAAGTAAGTCACATCAGAGGCTTAAAGTCCACTTGGCCACGTACTCACAAGTTCAGTTGGACATGCAGTTGTAACCTAAATCCATGTCCAACCAAACTGTCCACTTGGCTAATGGCCACCGAGATATCAGCATGCATACGGTTTCTGGTCCTAACGACGCACGCTGATAGGAGAAAGAAATTGGCTCGTGGCGGACAATTATGTATGATCTCTGCTGACAATTTTGTAGTATATCACCTTTCTTTTGGTCTTCGATCGTGACTCTTGAGCGATATAAGGAAGGTGGTGTCCTTTCCTAGTTTTGCAAGCAGTTCTCTATAGTGTAGTCGACAAATACCAAATACTCCCTCCTGCACAAAAGGCCACATTGAGCTTGTAATTTCCTTAATTCAGCTAGAACAATCCATCTAGATCTTCATAATTTTTTTTTCCAAAATCGATCTTCATAAATTCTGGTGACAACTTACAAACGGTAAATTGTTGTTGTGCAGATGTTGTATGCAATTTTCTCTTACATGTAGCTATGGCTAAAATTCGATTTTTTATAGATAGACTATAGTATTGGTCATCCACATTAATGTTTGTAGAAATATGGAGAGATATTAGAGTAACTCTAGGAGAGTCTTCATATCAGGCCAATCAGCATAATAACCGCCGATACAATGATTCTGGCCTAAATACACACTTCGCCATATGACCACCATAATTTATGGAGGGGCTTCATATCTAGCTCACAAGCCATTGTATTTGGAGGCTAGGGATGTTGGCTTGGAGCGCGCCTTCCGCCAATCGCTCGTGTGGGAGGGAAGTTTTAACCCGGCCTCTCCTTCCACGTGTAGCCTGGTCAATGGTCCGACCATACGTACGGTTACCGTTTTCGCCCTGCTAATGATGTAACCGCATTTTCAGTAGGAAGAGCGCCAATTAATGGGCGCCACCATGTTTTGCACCGGCACACGACAAATCAACACCCATTTCCAACGACACGAGGCAAATCAGACCCTGTCTCCCGCTGGAGTGCGCCCCTTCGTGTGTGTATATCGTCGCCGCCACACTCACCCCCAGGCCCCCCTTTCACATCTTTTTTTGATGGTGATGCTAGGTGAAGAGTTGAAGGCGAGGGAAACTGAGATAGAGTAAAACGATGAGTGGTTTGCCCATGGGCTACTTCCATGACTTCTATCTCACTACTTGGTCTGGAAGTGTGCATTTAGCTAAGTCAACTAAAAGTTTTTCTTGAGAAGCGGTGTATTGACGCAGATGCTCACATACATGCACAAACACTCATTCTACCCCAAGCATCTCTGGAATATCGAGCCGATAGATATTGAGATTGACTAAGTCGCTACAGACACCTCGTAGTTGACGAGCAGGCCATACCGCTAAAAAAGTAGCACCAGAAAGCCTAAAAAAAATTCAGGAAAATGCGACCAACCGTGTCGGATGAGCAAGTTCCAGCATTACTAGCCATCTAAGCTATGCTCGTTAGTCCACAGTTAACTAAAACTTCTGGTGTATAAATTATGTACAAGTTGACCGTGGAATGCAAAATTGTTAACCCAAATATTATAGTGTGGCAGGAAGACTAAAATAAATTTTGGGCACTGACTACGATTGAACTGAAGCTTATGGAAAGGGGTGGCAATAAGTGGATGAAAATTAAAAGAAAATCTTTGAGAAAATTGGTCAAAACATTTTGATCTACAAACTTGTGATATATCGATGATGATGTATGTAACATGTATACATATGCATGGCAAACAAAACCATCTCTTCGGCTACATCAAGACAAGAAGACAAACTTGATCCATCGATCGATCTTGAGATTCAGGTACCCTGTACATGATGTCGGGCAAACATATTGTTGTATAGAAACAGCATGCAACCAGACCTCGACATCGGTCAATGATGCTGTGGATCTGGGCCACCAGGGCTATTTCTCTTAGAGCTACCAATGTCCACATTGCCGTCGCTATCCGTCTGGACCGTCTCCTCCCGCAACACCTTCCCGACGGACTGCCACAGCCATTCTCGTTGCCGCTACCATGGGCTCTCTCCCATGATCCCGTTTCCGGCCAGTCAGCTCAGCCGCCACCAAAGCAGGCGAGAGAAGCAGCAGCGCGCACACCACCAGCAGCACACCACGGGATACACAAGGCTTGGCCATGCACATGCAAATTTAGGAACCCAAATCTACAACAAGTGATCTGCTCAACTCAAATAATGGCACGGAAATTCTATGAGTGATCAGTAGATGGGCGCTCGATATACCGAGAGTATGCCAGAATACATGCGATGCCATTCCGAGTAGGATTGAGTGTGTTTAGGAAATGTGTAACCGACCCCCAATAAAGCTTTAGAGGAGGATAAACTTGGTTATCCTCCTCTAAAGAACACATAACCAGTCTGTTAAAAATTTTAGAGGATAATTTATCCTCCTCGCACCTCTCGAATCCTAAATATACTCCGCGGCCATGAGGAGGTTAAACTATTTTCGCTCCGAGAAGGCGAGAAGGCGCTGGAAGGTAGGGCAGGCCAGGGGCAAACTTACCGCGCCACCGGGGTCGCTAACTGGCTTAACCTGCTTATTCAAAAAATGAGTAATAAACCAACACATGTTTTCTTCAGAAAGGACAGTCAAACCGTCACCCTTTTCATTTTGTCGACAGAGCAAGCAGGACCACCTCTTACCTAGACCAATTAGCTAATTGGTCAGCTCATCCCGCTTTTTTTAATTAACAATGGCATGCATGAACCAGCACAAATGCCACTTTTGAATCGCGTCAGGGGCTTGGAGCTTGATGTGCACTTGGCCAGTTTTGCTGACCAAATCAGTTGGACAGACAGCTGATAAGCCCAACTCCAACCAAACTGTCCACTTGGTTAATGGCCACAAGGATATCAGCATACAAGCATGTACGAGTGCTTTCCACACAGCCTACGGTTTCTGGCGGCGGCGGTGCGCGTTTAGGCGGATTTAATTAACATACTGACAATCTTATAGAGCTCCCTCATCCATTTCTGTGGCAAATAATTCGGGACGGAGGGAGTGTTACCTTTTTTTGGTCGTCCATCATCTCGTCCATGTGTGGATATAATAGGGCCACGCCGGTTTCTTCTTTTGCCGGCAATTTTGGTGCTGCGTACACCCTTCTTTGCTGCGTTGGCAGACAGTAGTACTGTTTTTCAGTAGTGTAGGTCTTACATAAGGTTTCCGGAGCAGTTAGGTTAGTTGACAAATACTAGTCCGTATCCCCTTTGAAAAAGGCCATAAATAATGTAGATAAAACTAGCAGCAGTTTGTAAGAACAATCAGTGTGGGTCGTGTGGTCAAAATTAAACAATCAGTGTGTAAGGATTACAACGTTATGTGCTCAAGTTTGTGTGCGAAAACTTGTCATCGGATTGAGTAAAATGCATCCGCAGTATATATTGATTGCTCAAGTTGACCATGGAATGAAAAGTTTTTTTCCCTGCAAAAAAAAAAAGGAATGAAAAGGTTTTTATCCAAATACTAGAATGTGACGGGGAGACTTAAGTAACATTTGGACACCGACTAGTGTAGTAAACAATCCCACATAACTGGAACGTGTGTACCAGTCAAAAAGAAAAAACTGAAACTTGCGCAAAAGGGTGGAAAAGCGCGATTGGAAAATTAAATTTTATTCCTTTTGAGAAAACGAGTCACGACATTTGATCTGTTCCACGAACTTGTGCTGCTTCTCCTACTATATGGTGTATGTAACATGTATACATATATGCTTGTGAAACAAAACCATCTCTTTCGCTATATCAAGACAAGAATACAAACTTGATCGATCAATCTATCTTGGGATTTAGGTCCCATGTATATGATGCCGTTGTAGAGAAACTGCATGCAAGGAGACCTCGACCTCAGTTAATGATGCTGCGGGTCTGGGCCACCGGGGCTCTTTCTCTTAGAGCCGCCAATGTCAACGACACCGTCGTCGTCCGCCTGGACCACCTCCTCCCGCAGAAGCTTCCTCACAAAACGCCTTGTCGCCATTGCCGTTGCCGCCACCGTGGCCTTTCTCCCATGATCCAATTGTCCGCCAGTTGCCTCAGCCACCACGAAAGTGGACGAGAGAAGCAGGAGTGCGCACACCACCAGCACCACACGGCGGAGGACGCAAGCCTTGGCCATGGCCATGGCCATGCAAAGTTTAGAAACCTGTACCTGGTACCTGGAGCAAGTCTCTGCTCAACGGAAATGCCAGGGCAACTCTGCGAGTGATGAGCAGATAGATATGTGCTGGATGAATGCCTGAATGCATGCAATACCATCCCGAGCAGGAGGTGGCTGGTTTATATAGGCGTGTCCTTGAAGAGCCCGTACGAAACTAGTGTAGCACCTTCCAGAAAAGAAAGTAGCTAGTGTAGCACTAGAGCGACGTGCAGGGGCGCGAGATAAAGCATATCAAATCGGTTGGTAGCTAGTCGTTTCCGAGTTGTTCCGTGCACTTTCCACGGGTTCCACCACATTAATCCACCGGCCCGATGTGCGATAAGACGGCCGGCGATAGGGTCGCCGGAGCTCGGCCGGTGCTGACCAGAGATTAACAAGCAAAGGTCATGTGGAGGCCGGCACTGATCGGAAATGTCAGGTTTTGGCTGCATGGCCTGTGCCGACCACCCGTACGTGCATCCGTTGGCCACCTCCTTGTGGTGCCCAGCCGTTGCTTGGACGGAAAGCTATCATTTCATACGAAAAGACTCATACGCGGCCGCGCGTGGCAACGCTCGACCTGATTAATTAGCCTCACCCTGATTTCTTTACAAGGAAACTTGAGTTTCTAACACGCTGTCGGAAATCGATCGTTCTAACGCGCGCGCGCGTAATAGCATCCCTCCATTTCATATCGCCAGGCTCGATCTTGCGCGACTAATTGCGCCGGTCGTTTGACTTAGCAATCAGTTGAGATCTCAACAACATTTTAACAAGGATTTAATCAACCCAAACGCCCACAAGGTTTGTGCTGTTTTCTTGTGCATGCATGTGCGAGGATAATAAGCAAGCACTCGTGGAGTTGTGGATGCTGAGCACACTGGCTGAGAGTTCCTTTTCTTTCATAAAATATGGATTGATATTGTTAAGGACAAACCTGCCAAATGGAAATGGAGAAGTACAATAACTTTTATGCCCCTAGTAATGCTGGTACTCTGGAAATTCATACACAAAATATGTACAACTTTGTCAACCTCTCCTGGTGGAGAATAGACTATTGCCCTGTATTTCTTTCCTCCACTAACCTTAGTAGAAAACCTATATCCAGAAGGATAATTTGAACTTTCTACATATCCATCTGACCATCACACTTTTCTTCTTGCCGACAAAGCAAACATAGACGCCTCTTAGGCCAATTAGCTGCTATCAAATTGTCTAGCTCCTCTCTCACGTCACAGGCTTACTGTCCACTTGGCCACTTACTCAAAAGTTCAGTTGGAGAGACCAAACTGTCCACTTGGCTAATGGCCACCGCGATATCAGCATGCATACAGTTTCTGATCCTAACGACGCACGCTGATAGGAGAAAGAAATTGGCTTGTGGCGCACAATTCTCTATGAGCTCTGCTGACAATTTTGTAGTGAATTACCTTTCTTTTGGTCTTCGATCCTGACTCTTTAGCGATAAAAGTATGGTGGTATCCTTTCCTTGATTTGCCAGCAGTTCTCTATAGGTAGTTGACATCCCTCCTTAAAAAAGACCATTGAGCTTGTAATTTCCTTGAATCCACTAGAACAATCCATCTAGATCTTCATAAATTCTGGTGACAATTTTTACAGACGGTAATTTTTTTGTTGTATATATGTGGGTATGTGATTTTCTCTCACATGTAGTTTTGGCTAAAATTTGACTGTTTATAGACAGAATATTGTATGGGTCATCCACATTAACGTTTGTACTAAGATGGGGAGATTTTAGAGCAACTCTAAGTGAGTCGCCATATCGGGCCAATGGGCATAATAGCCGCAAATATGAGGATCCTGGCACAAAAATACACTCTTACAGAGTCGTTCATATGACCCGAGTTATCATATTTATGAAGGGCGATTCATATCTAGCTCACGAGCCTCCATATTTGGAGACTGGAGGTGTTGTATTGGAGCGCGTGCCATCCGCCAATCGCCCAAGCGGCAGAGAAGTTGCAGCCCAGCCTCTTCCTTCCACGCATAGCCCGGTCAATGGTGCGACCATATGTACAGCTACAGCTGCCGTTTTCACTCAAGCTAATGTTGCAGCTGCATTTCCATCAGGAGGAGCGCCAATTAATGTCCGCCACCGCGCTTCGCACTAGCACACAGCGAATCAGCACCCATTTCCCACCAACACGCGGGAAATCAGCCCCCGTTTCCCGCTGGAGCATGCCCCCTTCGCGGGTATATAAACCCCCATGGACCCCATCATTGTCGCCGCCACGCTCACCCCCAAGCCCCTCTGGCGCAACTTTTAGTGATGGTGATGTCAGGTGAAGAGCTGAAAGGCGAGGGGAACCGACAGAGAGTAAAATGGCGAGTGATCTGCCCATGGGCTACTTCCATGACTTCTCTCTCACAATTTGGTGTCACTATAGACGTGGACGCTCATATACATGCTCACACACTTGTTCTACCTGTATAAGCATCTCTGAGAGATCGAGATATCTTGATATTGACTAAGTCACCATAAACAGTGGCGGAGCCAGGAAAAAGTATTAAGGGGGGCCAAGTGTTGCTTATCCTTGACAGGGAGGGCCAGCCCACTAAAATACATCATTTTCACAGTACATAATCACTTGTTTATATGTATATTAGGCTTAAATCAATTGTGTTAGGGGGGCCAGGGCCCCTGCTGGTCCCCCTGTCTCCGCCACTGACCATAGACGTGTCGTAGTTGATGGACACACCATACCGCTGAATGGGTAGCACCAGAAAGCCTGAAATAAACCTAGGAAAGTGCGACAAACCGTGCCAAGTCTAGGTCACCACAGACGCATGGTAGTTGATGGACACACCATACCGCTGAAAGGGTAGCACCAGAAAGACTGAAATAAACCTAGTAAAGTGCGGCAAACCATGCCAAGTCTAAGACCTATAACCGGGATGTGCAGGTTCCACCTCAACTAGACATCTAAGTTATGCTCACCCCGTAGTTAAGTAAAATGTTCTGGTGTATAAATTACGTACAAGTTGAACACGGAATGTAAAATTGTTGATCCAAATACTAGCATGTGGTAGAGAGACTAAAATAAATTTTGGACCGACTATGATAGACAATCCCACAGAACTGAAACTTATACAGAGGTGTGGTCAAATGTGGATGAAAATTAAAATTTATTCCTTTTGGGAAAACTAGTCACAATATTTTGATCTGTTCCACAAACGCTGCGTCTCCTACCATATGGTACGTACATATATATCTAAGACAATGTATGTAACATGTATACATATGCGTGGTATACAAAACCATGTCTTCGGCTATTTAGGGATTGAGGTCCCGTGTATATGATGCCTGGTAAACATCTTGTTGTAGAGAAACTGCATCCAACGAGACCTCGGCATCAGTTAATGATGCTGCGGGTCGGGGCCACCGGGGCTCTTCCTCTTAGAGCCGGCAATGTCGCCGTCGCCGTCCGCCTGTACCATCTCCTCCCGCAACACCTTCCTCGCTAAACGCCCTCGCGCTCTCGCCATGGTCATCGCGGCCTCTCTCCCTTGATCCCATTGCCGGCCAGCCGGCTCAGCCGCCAGGAAAGCGGAGGAGAGAAGCAGGAGCGCGCACACCACAAGCACCACACCGGGGAGTACGCAAGCCTTGGCCATGCGCATGCAAGCTCAGGAACCTCTACCTGCAATCTACAGCAAGTGATGTGCTCAACGCAAATGCCACGGCAGCCTTGCGAGTGACCAACAGATGGAACGCTCGATATCTCAATGCATGGGATGCCATTCCAAGCTGGAGGTGACTGGTTTATATAGGCGTGTGCCTGAAGAGCCGTACGAAACTGGTGTAGCACTAGAGCGACGTGCACCCGCGAGATAAAGCATATCAGATCGGTTTGGTAGTCGTTGCTACGTCGGTTTTCCGTTGTCCAGTGCACTTTCCGCGGGTTCCACCAATCCACCAGCCCGAGCGTGCGATAAGACGGCCGGCGAACTCCGAAGTGGCGCCCGGCCGGTGCTGACAGGATATTAACAAGTGAAGATCATGTTGATGCAAGTAATGGAGTAGCTAGCACTGATCGGTCGGATATTGTATAGTATATGTTAGGTTTCCGCTGCATGGCCTGTGCCGACCTCCCGTACGCGCGCCAGCCCTTGCTTCGACGGAAAGTTATCTAGCTCTAAGCTCGACCGCATGCAGGTAATGGCGGTTTGAGTTGCCAATTAGTTCAGAGATCTGTGAAACATTTTCTCCAGGTATTAATCAACCCGAACGGTTCACAGGGTGTGGGTGCTGGATTTTGCTACGGATGCATACATACATGCGCCCAATGTGTTAGCATGTACGTAGTAATATTCTATGTGTAGCGTATGTATACTTTCCTAGTATATAGGATCCTGAGTAGTGCCGGGGCCTGCACTAGTAGAAAAAGGGGCTATCGTTGAGGCCTGTTTTGCCCATTAGTCCCGGTTCAATCCAGAACCGGGACTAATGCGAGCATTTATCCCGGTTCGTGAGCCCAGGGGGCCGGCCGGACCACGTGGGCCATTGGTCCCGGTTCGTCCGGACCTTTTGGTCCCGGTTGGTGGGACGAACCGGGACCAATGGTCCTGGCTCCTGGCCCACCACTATTGGTCCCGGTTGGTGGCAAGAAACGGGACCAAAGGCGTCCCGTTAGTACCGGCTCATGACACCAAACGGGGCTAATGGTGCTGCCTATCTATAGTCCCTCAGCAAGAACAGAGCACACTGCTCTGTTTTTTCTGGCCGAGGGGGAGGGGGCTTGGTGGTGCTCTAGCTCACCTCCTATGCACACAAGGTGTTCGATGGAATGCCCGAGCCACACTACTTAAGCTTTCTCCTCTCCAAGCTCGACCTCTAACCTCCATTTTCCTCAATATTTGTCTAGGTTTAGCGGTCCGTCACGCCCGTCCCGTCTTCACCGCCGTCGATCACCATGGCGATCTCATCGCCAACACCACCGTGGTGAGCCTCTTGTTCTTATCTTCTTTACGAAAGGAAAAATATTCTTACTTGTATTATTTTCTTACTTTTATTATTGCATCTTATATAGTGCGATGGTTTTGGTATCCGCCCGTCGGCCCTCGTCACATCTATGATTGGGATGTGGTATATATATTATCTTTTCATAACTATTGGTTCATTTATTGTTTATGAAAATTAAGCCGATAACGTGACATAGATTTTATTTATTTAGGAGGTTGTTGAACCGGAAATTCCAACCGACCCTATTGTCGAGAGGTTAAATTTAGTTGAAGAAGAAAACAATTTCTTGAAGGAAAAAAAACTTGAGGAGAAGATGATATTGGAGTTGCATGTTGCGGATGTCGTCGATGATCACAAGATCAAGATGGATGCAATGCGCTTGAAGATGAGAAAGATTAGAAAATATGTCATTCATACCGAGGCTTGGTATCATTATGCCGTTGGATCAGTTGTTACCTTGGTTGCGATTATGATCGTATTTGTTTTCACATTGAAATATTTTACATAGTTTCAATGTATGGTTTAATTAATTTAGATGCTCTGCAGAGCTTTATGTTGTTAGATGAGAACTATGTATGTACTTTGGTTTTTATGTGATGATGAACTTCTATTAATTTGGTCATTTAATTATTTATTCATGATGTTCTGTAATGATTTTTGACACACTTAATTATATATAATGCCTTGAGATGAACCGGCAATGGATGTACGGTGGCAGACACACCTCAAAGTACATTAAGGCGTGCATGCTTTTCTCGAAGTGGCTGAGGCAAACAAGCAGAATGGTTTTATGTGTTGTCCATGCCCTATATGTGGGAATCTGAAGTCTTACTCGACCGGAAAATCCTTCACACCCACCTGCTTTACAAGGGTTTCATGCCACACTATAATGCTTGGACGAGGCACGAAGAAATAGGGGTTATGATGGAAGACGGCGAGGAAGAAGAGTACGATGACAACTATGTGCCCCTGAATACGGTGATGCTACTTGAACATCAAGTTGCACCAGACGATGTGCACGATGGTGCTGCAGCAGCGAAGCTGCTGAAGATCAAGATGAACCAGACGATGTGCCCCATGATGATGATCTCCGCCGGGTCATTGTCGATGCAAGGACGCAATGCGAAAGTCAAAAGGAGAAGCTGAAGTTCGATCGCATGTTAGAGGATCACAAAAAGGGTTGTACCCCAATTGTGAAGATGGCAACACAAAGCTCGGTACCGTACTGGAATTGCTGCAGTGGAAGGCAGAGAATGCTGTGCCTGATAAAGGATTTGAGAAGCTACTGAAAATAATGAAGAAGAAGCTTCCAAAGGATAACGAATTGCCCGACAGTACATACGCAGCAAAGAAGGTCTTATGCCCTCTAGGATTGGAGGTGGAGAAGATACATGCATGCCCTAATGACTGCATCCTCTACCGTGGTGCCTACAAGGATCTGAACGCATTCCCGGTATGCGGTGCATTGCGGTATAAGATCAGACGAGATGACCTGGTGATGTTGTGGCGAGCCTCCGGGAAGAGGGTTCTGCGAAGGTGATGTGGTATGCTCCTACAATACCACGGTTGAAACGTCTGTTCGAAGCGGAGAGCATGCCAAGTTGATGCGATGGCACAGTGAGGACCGTAAGAAAGGCGGAAGTTGAGAGCACCACCGACGGGTCGCATGATGGAGAAAAATCGAGAGAAAATCTTGGGATGAGTTTGCAAAGGACCCAAGGAACGTATGGTTTGCTTTAAGCGCGGATGGCATTAATTCTTTTCGGGAGCAGAGCAGCAATCACAGTACCTGGCCCGTGACTCTATGTATGTATAACCTTCCTCCTTGGATGTGCATGATGCGGAAGTTCATTATGATGCCAGTTCTCATCCAAGGCCCTAAGCAACCCGGCAACGACATTGATGTGTACCTAAGGCCATTAGTTGAGGAACTTTTACAACTGTCGAATGGAAACGGTGTACGTACGTGGGATGAGCACAAAAAGGAGGAATTTGACCTAAAGGCGTTGCTGTTCGTGACCATCAACGATTGGCCCGCTCTCAGTAACCTTTCGGGACAGACAAACAAGGGATACCACGCATGCACGCACTGTTTACTTGACACCGATAGTATATACCGGGGAAGCTGCAGGAAGAATGTGTACCTGGGCCATCGTCGATTTCTTCCGACCAACCATCAATGTCGAAAGAAAGGCAAGCATTTCAAAGGCGAGGCAGATCACCGGAAGAAGCCCGCCATGCGTACCGGTGATCACATACTTGCTATGGTCAATGATTTACACGTAATCTTTGGAAAGGGTCCCGGCGGACTAGCTGTTCCGAATGACGCTGAGAATCACGCACCCATGTGGAAGAAGAAATCTATATTTTGGGACCTACCCTCTGGAAAGACCTAGAGGTCCGCTCTTCGATCGACGTGATGCACGTGGCGAAGAACCTTTGCGTGAACCTGCTAGGCTTCTTGGGCGTGTATGGGAAGACAAAAATACACACGAGGCACGAGAGGACCTGCAACGCTTGCTTACGAAAAGAGGGCATGCCTCCGAAGCAAGATGAAGGTCCCGCCAGCTACGCTCTTCTGAAAGAAGAGAAAGAAATATTCTTTCAATGCCTGCTCGATATGAAGGTCCCGACTGGCTTCGTCGAATATAAAGGGAATAATAAATATGCGGAGAAAAAGTTCCGGAACCTAAAGTCTCATGACTGCCACGCGTGATTATGACGCAAGCGCTTCCGGTTGCATTGAGGGCTTCTACCGGAAAAGCGTCCGATTAGCCATTGTGAAGCTATGTGCATTCCTCAATGCAATATCTCGAAGGTGATCGATCCAGAAATCGTAGCAACGCTTAAGGAGTGATGTGGCGCAATGTCTTGTCGATTTCGAGCTGGTGTTCCCACCATCCTTCTTCAATATCATGACGCCTTGCGTCCTAGTTCATCTAGTCGACGAGATTGTCATTACGGGGCCCGTATTTCTACACAATATGTACCCCTTTGAGAGGTTCATGGGAATCCTAAAAGAAATATGTTCAGTAACCGTGCTAGGCGGAAGGAAGCATCTCCATGGGCCATCAAGCGAGAGGATGTCATCGGGTTTTGTGTTGACTTTATTCCTGGCCTTAATAAGATAGGTCTCCCTAAATCGCGGTATGAGGGGAGACCGACCGAAAAGGCACGCTTGGAAGAGACTCAATAATATGCAGGGGACGGATATTCTTGGTCTCAAGCACACTACACAGTTCTCTGAGAACTCTACCTTGGTGACCCGTATGTCGATGAACACAAGAACAGTCTGCGCTCCAAACACCCGGAGCAAAGGCGGTCTGACGATCGGATTACATGTGAACACATCGGGACTTTCAGCAGTTGGTTGGAAACACGTCTCGGAGGTGACATCACTGTTTGTGATGAGTTGTACTTGTTGTCCAGGACCATCTTCGATTGTAATGATTTGGAAAGGATCTGAGATAAATGAGAATACATTTTACACGATTGACCAAGATGAAAAGAGCACCAACCAAAACAGTGGTGTCCGCTTTGATGCAGCAACCGACAAGGGAAATGACACATATTATGGTTACATAGTAGACATATGGGAACTTGACTACGGAGTAGATTTTAAGGTCCCTTTGTTTAAGTGCAGTGGGTCAATTGATCACGGGAGGCGAGTGCAGGTAGACCCACAAAGACGGAATGACAACGATGGATCTGAAAAATCTTGGGTACACCGACGAACCGTTCGTCCTAGCCAATGATGTGGCACAGGTTATCTATGTGAAGGACATGTCTACCGGACCGAGGAAAAGAAAAGATAAGGAAGCGAATACATCATACAATGAGCCAAAGCGCCACATAGTTCTTCGGGAAAAGGGACATCACAGGGAGTGGAGGGCAAGACAGACATGTCGAAGAGTATGAAAAGTTTCATGAAATTCCCCCTTCAAAGTCAAGGCTGACCCAAGCATCCCGATAAGCGATGAAGATTATCCATGGTTACTGGCGCAATAAGCAAGCGACACAAGCGAAGAAAAAGTGAAGACTTTCTCCATAACTATTATGATGATACCATGCCAACTTTGTAACACACGAATATGATACCATTGTCCGTTTTGTTCATGAACATGCTATGCCAACTTTTTCAGAGTTCATTTGAAAACTATGAATTTGAAAACCTCGCCAACGAAGGCGCTCACACCGGTTTATAAGCCCGTCCCTCTACGCCTTGTTGAGCTCACAAACTTGTGATTCACACAAATTTCAAAGAATTCAAATTTTATAAAACAAATGGCACAAACAGAAAGTTTATAATTGTTCTAAAACAAATGGCACTAACAGAAAGTTTATAATTTTGCTGACCTAAAAGCAAAAAGAATTAAAAAATAAAGCAAAAACCAAAAGAAAATAAATAATGCAGAAAACAAAACAAAAAACTTGAAAATAAAAATAAAAATAGCAACAATAAGCATTTTGTTGTAAGTAGAAACAAAATAAAATAAATAAAGCAACAAAGAAAACAAAAAAGTGTTTTGAATTTTAAAACAAATGGCACAAACAGAAAGTTTATATTTTTCTAAAACTAAAAGCACTAACAGAAAGTTTATAATTTTGCTGACCTAAAAGCAAAAAGAATTAAAAATAAAGCAAAAACCAAAAGAAAATAAATAATGCAGAAAACAAAACAAAAAACTTGAAAATAAAAATAAAAATAGCAACAATAAGCATTTTGTTGTAAGTAGAAACAAAATAAAATAAATAAAGCAACAAAGAAAACAAAAAAGTGTTTTCAATTTTAAAACTAATGGCACTAATAGAAAGTTTATATTTTTTCTAAAACTAAAAGCAAAAAGAAATAAAATATAAAGCAAAAAACTGCCACCCATCGGGCCCCCACGGCCTGAATACGACTAGAAACCCTACATGGGCCAGGATTCAGGCCCGCAGAGGCTAATAGGCCCACGATAGCAAGTTTAGGCCCGAAGCCTGCATTAGAGAGGAGCTCGAAAGGGGAGGCACACCAGCGCTTATAAACCAGTGCCGGCGCCCTTCAGCTAGCGATGTGGGACTAAACTTTTGGGCGCGGGGCAGCACAAGGCCATTGATCCCGGTTGGTGCCACCAACCGGGACCAAAGGCCGCCGCTTCCCGCCCTTTGGGCTGCTGAAATTTGGCCTTTGGTCCCGGTTGGTAGCACCAACCGGGACTAGCAGTGGCATTAGTCCCGGTCGTGGGTAACGAACCGGGACTAATGCCCTTGCTATATAAGAGAACACTTGGGAAATTTCAGATTAAATCGCGCATTTTCCCTCCCCGACGCCAAGCTGCCCGACGCCGCCCGACGCCGTCTGCCGTCACGCCCGTCGTCACCATCGTGTCGCCGCGCCGTCGTCGCCGCTGTCTGCCCGCCGTCGTGCCGCCGCTGCATCTGCCCCTAACGCTGCCGCCTCGTCGTCGCCGTCCCAGCGCCCTCGCCCGTCGCCGCCCTGCCTCCAGCGACCTCGCCGACCTCACCGACCTCGCCGTCGCCGCCCCTGCCTCCCGACCTCGCCGTCGCCTCCGCCTCCCGGCGTCGCCGTCGCCTCCGCCTCCCCGCCGCCCGTCGCGCGACCTCGCCGTCGCCTCCGCCCTGATGAGCCCCAGCACCTGCCCTGCCCCCACCGCCGCCGCCATGATTTTTTTTTTTGCATATGTGTTGATCTAATGTTTTTTTCATGTATATATATTGATGTATGGATATATGTATGATGCTTTTTGCATATGTGTTGATCTAATGTTTTTTCCTGCATATATATGTGATGTTTTTATTTTGTTTTCTGCATATATATGTATGATGCTTTTTATTTTGTTTTCATATGTATGATGCTTTTATTTTGTTCATGAGAGAGGCGGGGACGTCGACGAGGAAGTTGTACTGTTTAGAGTTAGGGTCGTCGAGGAAGAATGAAAATAAGGAAAAAGAATAAAAGAGGAAGAAGGAAGAAGGAGAAGAAGAGGAGAAAAAAATAAGAAGAGGAAGTTGAGGGTTCGAGGGTTCTAGGGTCGAGGGTTCGAGGGTTCTAGGGTCGAGGGTTCGAGGGTTCTAGGGTTCGAGGGTTCTAGGGTTCTAGGGTCGAGGGTTCGAGGGTTCTAGGATCCGAAGGAAGAAGGAAGAAGAAGAAGAAAAGAATGAGAGGAAAAGAAGAAAAGAAGAGAAGAAGAAAGGAATAGAGGAAGAAGAAAAATAGAATTTTTTTCTATTTTTCTTCTTCTCCTCTATTCTTTCTTCTTCTCCTCTTTTTCTTCTTCTTCCTTCTTCCTTCTTCCTCTTTTCTTCCTTTTCCTTATTTTCCTTTCTCGAGGGATAAGAAGAAAAAAAGAGGAGAAGAAGAAAGAAAGGAATAGAGGAGAAAGAAGAAACTTTGACACGAGGGGGTGCCGATACCCCTCCCGATAACATTATTTTCCCATGTATATGTATGTTGCGTCGTTGTCGATATAACGAGGGTGTCGAGGATCGCCGAGGGGTCGAGGGTCGGGAACTAGGGTAGAGGGTCGAGGGTCGTTAAGGGTCAAGGGTGAAGGTTTCAGGGTCGAGGTCCCTATAGTGTCAAAGTATTGAAGAAATCCATGGCTTCATCATTAGCCGGAAGTAACCATGGCATGATGGTACGAAGTCCTCAAAGTTGTTACGGAATGGAGTCCCGGATAGGATAATTTGCCTTTTGCTGAACTTTGTACCAAAAGCGAATTATCCTATCTGGGACTCCGCTCCAAAACAACTTTGGAGAGCTTGCACCATCATGCACTAGCCTAATGATGAAGACATGGTTTTGTTGAATCCTTTGACACTAGGCAACCTACCGACCCCTCGGAGATCTTCGACCCCTAGACCCTCGACCGCTCGGCGATCCACGACCCTCTAACCTACTTGTGGGACATAGATGAACTGTTCAACGCCGACCCCCTCCCGATAGCTTCAACACGTGGGGGAGGGCGATATTACCCCCTCCTAGCTTGAAGCGTTCTCGAGGCCACCCCTAACCCTTGAAGCGTTGTCGAGGCCACCCCAAACCCTAGAGAAGCAGCGTCGAGGCCACTAATATGATTCCTTATTGTGATTAGCTAGCTAGTTCTACGTTGGCACTAATATATCCATATCTGTCATGTTTGAATAATAATTGCCATGTTGTAAATATTTGTAGAAACTATGGACACCCCGAGACGAAGCACAAGAAGCGTTGTTGAGGGACATAATCGCACACGGAAGTGATGTCGTCTCCTCGATGATGTTTCTCGGCGTCGATAACGATGGTCCGGAAGGAGAGGGTGAAGAAGCAGCTGGCTATGATTTACATGGCTCCGATGACCCAATGCGGTGCAAGAAGTAGACCGTGAGGACGGCTCGGTGATCACCAAACCGAGTCCGCCAGGTATATATATTAGTTAAGCCTGTCTTGACTAGCTCTCATCTTTGTTTTGGTATATATATATATATGTACACATATTAATTAACTCTCGTCTTTGTTCTTTTTTCTAGCCCTCGGATCGAGCACAACCCGGTAAAGAGGCGAGGCCGAAGAAAAAGTTGAGCTCGGATGAAAAGTTTGAGATCATAGAAATCGCGTGACGGCCAACCGATTGAACCCTACCGGACAAAGAAGGCATTTGTTGCTCGGTCGGGGTTACGGTTAGGGACAAGATCGATCAGCATCCACCAATGGTATAAGCCTAAGAACGAAGACCACGAGGTGTCTTATGTCAATGATATGCAGAAAAATGATCTTTGGACTGAGCTGAAGTCAAATTTTACCCTACCGCCAGGAGGATGATCCGGAGAAGCGATAATAGAGCCATTAATCAAGTCTTTTGCTCTTAAGAAGATGGCAGAACTATTCAGGAATTGGAAGAAAGACCTCAATACGTATGTCGAAAAAATGAGACACCAGAATTCACGGGCAAATATGAGAAGATCGAGAGATGGTGGCCCGCATTTGTGGCCTACAAGACATCGGAAAAGAGTAAAAAGATGTCAGCGACAAACAGAAATGCTGCGAAGAAGAAGCTTCATCATCGCGGGGTCGGTGGCTACCTCATAGCCCGCCTAAGTGGTCCAAGGCTGAGAATGATCCGCTTGATAAAGGGATCGAACCGAGACAATGAACTGGCGGACCGTTGCGGACTTGGTTCTTGGGGCGGCGGATCCTTGGACCCTATAACGGGAAGTGCATTTGGGCCAGACGAACAATTGGACATACCAGTCAAGAGGCTTAAGCATTATATCGAAGCAAGCGCAGCAAGGGAAGTTTGTTCCAGACGAGGAGAAGGACGAGCTCACAATGGCCCTCGGGAATCTGAGCACCACGGACGGACACGAGGCACGCCAGCTCCCTTTCGTGGAAGGCTGGATTTACGGGCGAGGGGTTACAAAACCCATGAGAGGAGGAAGAAAGCGGAGCAGAGCCTAATGCAGGCGCTGCACGAAAGGGTAATGGGGCTAGAGGAGCGAGAAGAGGAGCGAGAAGCAGCCGATCACAACAAAGCGACCTGCGAAGCTTCCCCGAAGCTACCCCGCCATCTCGGCGGAGAAGCAGCGTGGCTTCCACCGAGCTGCTTCAGCGAGCAACATGCCTTGGCGGCTCCTGCCAGCTATCCCGTGGATGCTATCACGGATGCTGAAAGTTGCCACCTTATGGCGCAATGGAGCAATTTAAAGGTCAAGGCGGCTGTTGGCTCTGTTATCCCACTAAACCCGACTCAACTTTTCACTGCCGGCCGATTCGGAAGGATATGCTAAGGTGATGGTCGATGAAATAACGGAGGATTTGAGGAGCTCCGGCTTGACCACCCTACCGGTGAAGGGAGTATCGGCTGGGTTACGCTCTGAAGACTCCATGCCTATGGCGGAAGGATCTCATCAACCTTCCGAACTGGGCGCCTCCGCCTCCTCCTCCTCCTCCCGTGAGTCAGGGCACTCCGCCTCCTCCACCGCCTCCTCCTCCTCCTCCCGTGAGTCAGGGCACTCCGCCTCCTCCACCGCCTCCTCTTCCGTGAGTGACGATCAGGCACTCGGCCGGCTCCTTCTCCGGCGGCGTGGCGGCACTCCGTCTCCTTCTCCGCTTGCACCGGCGCGTCCGGGCAGCCAGCCTCCTCCTTCTCCGCCTCGTCGGCAGAAGGCGGAAGAGACCCGCCGCCCGCTCGGCTGCTCCGGCGCGTCGTAGTCCTTCTCCTCCGCCTCGTAAGCAAGGAAAGAAGACATCCGCTCCGTCTGCTCTGCGGCGTCTAGCAAGATCTTGCCAAAGGCGGGAGGAGATCTGATTCGGTCCTTCTCTGAAGACTCGGAGAAGTTACCGTCTGAGAGGAAGCGAGGAGGAAAAGCGAAGATCGCCTTGACGAAGTGGATGACTGGTTTCAAGGGTTGAAAGCAAAGAGACATCCACCTCCGGAGGAGAAGGTAGATCCGGTCAAAGCGAAGCGCACTCGCTGCCTGACAAAACCACCCAAGTCTCCGCCGAAAGGCAACTATGAGCGCATTATTGGAAAGGCATTTGCGGCGGAGAGATCGGGAAATCTTGTCGGTGATCAAAGGATGAAAGAACGACGAGCTGGGAAACAAATTGCCCAGCTCGGCGAACAAGCGAAGAATCGTGCCCCCGCTCAAGGTGCCTGCTAGCGACATCGTCGATCCGAGGATGGTGCCCGGTTATGGCAATCCTGAAGATTACTTGCCCGACGATGTACAATTTGATTTCTTGGAGGTGCAGATACAAAGATACTAGTACGGGAAGCCTCTCGTCAAAGATGAAAGCTCTCTAACAACGATGATCACGAAGATTGCATGATTGGTACATGAAAACCTGCAAAGAGTCCGAGGGAGGAGTACTGTGGATTTGAGAGTTAAAAAGGAGCATGACCTCCTTGGAATTGAACTGTTGCCTATTCCATTTGAGGAGTTCTATCAGATTTTCAATCAATTGGCCCTCGATAAAACAACGGTCACCTGCTACTGACTGTAAGTAGTACTACTTCTGTCATTAAGTATCTCTATATAACTCAGCCCTTTCATTGCATGTATTTATAAATATCATCACTATATTATGCAGATTGAAGATGCGAATTGAAGAAAAGACAAGTGGGTGATATTGGGTTCATTAACACATATCTCATAGATGCAAATGAGGTTGAATTTCGTGCCAAAGATACCGAGGCCAACTTGCTACAATCGTTGGTAATAAATGAACACAAAGATATAATACTCTTTCCTTACAACTTCAAGTGAGTGTTACTGTCTTGTGGCATATTCGGTTTCCTTATTAGTCCAGGTTATAGTAATGTAATATTGATGAGTTATGCATGCGCCAGCTACCACTATATTCTCCTAGAGATTAAGCTTGAGAAGGGAGTAGTAACTGTCTTTGACTCGAGACGAAAAAGATCCCAAGGAGTATCACGGACATGACTGAAATGCTCGAGAAGTAAGTTAAATCGATCATTATCCACCATATCAGCAACTTTGTTCATTTCTGATATCAAGTAATTGTTTTCTCTGTATGGCAGGGCTTGGGAAAATTCACCAAAAAAGCTCGGGACTACCGAAGAAGCTGCAATTTAGACACCGAAAGTAAGTACTATATAGTAGCAGATTCCACAGCGCATCTCCTAGTGATTCAAGCACTAGTTTCATCAATACCATTTAGCATGCTTGCTAATTATCAGTTTGATTGACCTCCGTTTCTTGTAAAGTGGTTGTGTCAGGAACAAGGGAATGATTTCTGTGGATACTACGTTTGCGAGTCCATCCGCCACACGACCTGTGAGAGGGGCTACTCCGACAAACAATACGAAGTGCGTAAATAAAAATATTCACAATTTTATTTTATTACCATCATTTGTGTTGAGTTTCAATGTATTGACCCCTTTCTTAAAATTAGATGTTTCGGCAGCGGGATGAACTCCTAGCAACAGATCGCATGCGAGCAATTCAAGAGGAATTGGCGGCATTCTTTCTTGACTATGTGATCGCTGAAGACGGGGAATACCATGTGGACCACGCGTCCGTATTGTAAAAGATAATTATTGTATATATGTAGCCGGTAGCGTCAGATAGATATACGAGAACTTGTTGTTCGACCAATCTCTCGGAGAAGGAGAGGTGGTCAATATCACTTCTCTCTGTATGCATATATATGTTCATGACGATCTTCTGTTTGCTTAATTACTAGCTTTCTAGCATGTCTAGTTAGTCCTCTCTATCATTATGTATAGTACGTGGCGTCGACCAAGCGGACAAAAGAAAGGACACTTTTCTCTATTAATTAGCTAGCTATAGCACAATATATGAAACACCTAAATTAACCCCCAAACCTCCCCCCTCTTTTGAAAAAAACACAAAACCAGAGCCAAAAAATCTTGTGGCGTGGATGCTTATTGGTCGGGTTGGTGCCTGGCCGGGACCAAAACCCTCTACTGGGCTCGATGGACAGGCCACGTGGAGGCCCATCTGTCGATTACGGATAGAGCAGGACTAAAGGGTGAGGGTATTAATCTGCCCTTTAGTGGGTTCATGAACTAGACTAAAGGCCCTTATGAACCGGGACTATAGGCCCTTTTTCTCATATTAGACTATTAGTGGTCCCATAATTCCAGGATGCGGAAGCTTCCAATAATCCTATGTGGGCTACATGCTCATGGAAAATATTGGGGGATAAAGACTCTAGTGAGCGGATCGGGCAAGCATACTTGTAATACTTGTAGCTAACTATAGCCTAGTAGTATGTGCGAGTGACTGGCCATGTTTACGTGGATTTGTTTTGGGTACGAGTGGAACTGTGTGTGTGTGTGTACGATCGAATGCGCATGCAAGAGACGAGCCGGCCGGGTTGTGTACGTGCGGCCTGATTAATGCTTGAGCACGTCGGGGACGTCGACGGGGTACCGGTGGACGCAGGAGGCCCATGGCCCGTCGAGCGCCGCCGGCGGGCGAATGCACTCCCAGGCGGCGCTGTTGCACTTGAACCCGGAGCCGAAGCCGATCATCCACACGCGGTCGCCCTTGCGCATCCGTCCCTTGGCTTCGATGTAGGCAAGCTCGTACCACACTGAGCTGCTCGACGTGTTGCCGAAACGGTGCAGCGTCATTCTCGACGCCTCCACCTGCTCGTCCGACAGCCTCAGGCTGCGCTGGAGCTCGTCGATCACCGCGCGCCCGCCCGCGTGGATGCAGAAGTGCTCGAACGCTGTGCGGAAGTCGGGGATGTACGGCCTGATCCTGCTGCTGCCAACCACCTTGCGCGCCACGTAGGACAGCGCGAACAGCAGCTGCTCCGACGCCGGCAGGACCAGGGGCCCTATGGCCGTGATGTTCGCCCTGAGCGCGTCGCGGGCGGTGACCATCAGGCCCTTGGACAGGTTGACCCCGACGTTGCCGCGGTCGTCCTCCTCCTGGTACACGCAGCGGTACGCGCCGTCCTTGGCGCCGGTCAGCGTCCGCACGACGCGCGCGAGCCGGAACCGCGCGTTGCGACTGTCCGTGGACAGGAGCACGGCCGCGCCGCCCATCCGGAACAGGCAGTTGGGCAGGAGCATGGCGCGCTCCTTGCCCATGTAGTAGTTGGGCGTGATGGTCTCCGTGGACACCACCAGCGCGTTGGAGCCCTCGGGCGCGACCTGGAGCAGGTTCCCGGCAGGCCCCACGGAGATGAGCCCGGCGCTGCAGCCCATCCCGGCGAGGTGCACGCTGCGCACGTCCTCGCGGAGCTTGTACCGGCTGACGACCATGTCGGCGAAAGACGGCGTCGGGGCGAAGAGGCTGCAGTTGATGACGAGGGTGTCGATGTCCTCCGGGGAGACCTTAGTCTTGGCGAGCAGGTCGTCGATGGCGGAGAAGACGACGAGCTCGGCCTCGGCGCGGGAGGACTGGAGGTCGCGGTCCGGCGGGATGTAGTGCTGCGCGTCGGGGAGGCAGGTCTCCTCCCCGAGCCCGGAGCGCTCGAGCAGGCGCACCATGAACCGGACGCTGCGCTCGTCGACGCACGTGCTGGCGTGCTCCTGGAACGCGGCGAACGGGACGCGGAAGCCGGGGTTGGGGCGGAAGCACGCGTAGTCAACCATGTACACGGCGCGCGGCCGGAGCCTGAGGTAGACGGCGGCCACCGCGGCCGGGACGAATGCGGCCAGGAACACGTGCACGGGCCGGAGCTCCGCCGCCTTGAGCATGAGGGGCACGGCCACGATAGGGAGCATGCTGCTCACCAGCAGCCGGTACAACCGCTTGTGCTGGAGCGAGGAACTCATGCGGACAGTGCGTCCTGCTCTGTGTCGTCTGTGTTGGAGGTGTGTGGCCTGGCCTCACGGTGGGAAGCAATTGAGCCAATGGACCAGCCGTTGTGCACACAACAAGAATGCATGCATTCCAAACACATGAATGCTGTCGTCGTGCAGTGAACCTCTTGCGCTAGCTGGTTGTTTGCATTGCGATTTGCGAGTAGGTCTGGGCACTCTTCCGGGCCAGTGTCGTGCAGCAACCACCCGGCTACGCCTGCCGCCTTGAAATGGAGGATTGGAGCGGATGTCAAGTTATCAACCAAATCATCTCTCAATATGTCTTTTTTTTATCAAAAAAGGCCGAAGACCATATTTTAAGCAGTACAGCCCCTTAAAGTCCCCGTGACCGCGATTCGCATAGCAAATCGCGGCCCTATAGAAGAAAACGCCGGTGTGATGGCGTGTATAACACTCATGTTCTCGCCACACGAAGTTGTGGAACACAAATCTCGCACACTCACCGACGAGGTCCAGGCTAGCCAAACTTCATTTGTCAGAACTGAAGTGGGAGAACAAACGCGCACAACCACGTTGTCCGACCTATAGGATACCGCGACCGAGATAAACACGTAAAATGCCATCTTCCACATGATTCCCGCACTACTTTGGGAATGCCTAGTCGTGGTGGGATGAAAATGCCAAACAGTGGCAGGCCACACTCTCAGGGGCACCTGCCACTAACCTCTCACCGCTGCTAACATAGTATCAGCGGCGGGTGTGTGGGTCTATTGTAGGGGTAGACGAAGTTTAGCGCCTGCCACAACAACTGTAGCTAGCAAATGTTGCATTTCTCTCTGCCCACCACAGCTGTGCATAGCAGCAGGGGCAGCCACTTTTGGTGCCCGCCACCGGTAGTGATCTAGGCCTATAGAAGAATTGCTGCCGCAACATCATTTTTTGCTACCGTGGCAACATTTTAATGACGCGGTTGCAACATTTTGAACTTGATCATCACATTGCATACAAGTCAATAAAATAATTAAGAGTATTAGTGAGGACGCGGTGTTTTGGCTCCTAGGTCCATATGCACCCTGGGTGCATATTCCGTTATCACATTGCAAGGCTTTAATGATGACATTGTATTGGGTACACAAAAAGTGAAGAAGCGTTGCAGAACGGTGGAGGTGTTGGACTTCTTGCGCATGGTAAAGGACCAAGAAAAATGTGTATAATCATCGAGAACAACTAAATAATATTGGTAGCCGGAAAAGCTTATAACAGGTGACGTCCACAAGTCACAATGAATGAGCTCGAAGGGAGCATATGCGCGGCTACTAGAAGAAGGAAATGGAAGACGCGGTTGTGGGCCGGGCTGACAAGCGTTACATGGAGTGTGCACCACTTTATTACATGAAGGAAGAAAACCATTAGGAGCTAAAGAAGCAATGGTTTGAGGACTTGGGTGGCCTAGCCAACGATGCCACATATCTGCAGGAGAGGCCGTGGTGAAGAGAGCAGTGGGCCGAGTCTTGTTATTGCCGAAGAACAGATAGAGGTCGCCGGAGCTAGCGGAGATCATGATGACCCTCCTGGTTCGAAGATCACTCACAAGAAAACCAAATGGATAAAATTATATGGAGCAAGAATTATCACAAGTGAATTGACGAACGGAGATGAGACTAGTGACAACATTGGGAGAAAAAAAGAACATCACGTAATTGAAAGTTATGAGGAGGGAGGGCGGTGGATATGAGATAAATGATGATTTAAAGAAGGATTAGAACCGTGAATGTTACCAGGGTTGCCAGGTCAAGTCGCACAGCACCTAGTATCCATCGTTTACGGCTAGGACTACTAGGTCTCTAATCCCATTTGCTCCCCTAGCTTTAAATGCCGTGAGGCGAGGCGCTGCTGTCGAGATACCACTTGGTGGGGCCGTTCCTACTGGTCGGGAAGCCTTGAGAGCTGCAGGCCACCAGGAGCATGGCTAGATGATCGCAAGACGACAGCTGGAGCGATATGGGCGCGGTGTAGGGTGGGAACTACATCGAGTAGGCGTTGGCGTGGGCAGCCGGGCGCGGGCCAAGGACGCCAGCAGAGTTGGGCGGGATCCGCCCAGAGCGCGGCGAGGGCAAGGCCATGCCGTATGGGGCGGCGAAGAAGCCCATGTAGGGGTTGAAGGGTGGGGCGGAGCCAAGGCCACCCTAGTCGCCGCATCCGCTTTCGTGCCCACGGCCGCGATCACTGCCGTCCTGCTGGCTTGAGTTGGAGCCGCGCCGATTTCGACTGTCCTTGGCCGTGATCTTTCCCACGATCCTGAGAGCGGTCGACGCGATCACCCGAGCGAGGGGCAGAGCCACCAGTGCCGGGAAAGCCTAACGCAGCAGACGAGCCACCAGGGACGGTGCCAGACCCGTGGACGACGAGCATCGTGGCACTGACCTCCGAAGCACGCTGGGCAAGGTTCCCCTCGGCAAGTTTAACTCGCGGGAAGATGGTCTTGAACAGCGGCAGGGGGATGGTGTCGCCCAGTATGACTTGGATGGTGTCAAGGCGCTGATCAAGGCCATGGAGGAACTATGTGGTGAGGTCGACCTCGGTGACGGCATGATCAATATCGGCGAGCCTGGCAGTGAGCAGCTTCATGCGGCGCACATACTCGGCGACCGAGAGGTTCCCCTGCTTGAGATTGCGGTACTGACGATTGAGCATGATATACCGAGTAGCATGGTTGGCAAGGAAGAAGACGTTGATCCGGGTCCATAGATCCTAAGTGGAAGTGGCGCCGATGACATGATCAATGAGTGAGTCCGCAAGAGTGGCATACACCTCCCGAGCGACATGGGCATTGAGCTCAAGGTACTGTGAGTCAGCGTTGGGTGGAGGTGGGTGTTTGATGTGGTAGGAGAGGCCATGGCGGATAAAAACCATGAGAAAGAATGATTTCCATTTGTGAAAGTTGTGTTCAGCAGGATCGAGGAGGAATTTGATGTGGTTGAAGACGTGATCATGGAACATGGGATGCAAGGGAGGGGGCCCGGCGGCGGAGGTAGCGGCGGGTGGGTAGAGGAGAAAAGTGGTGCGAATTGGGATCCAGAGGGGACGGATGTGCCGCTGAGGAGAGCTGGATTTGTGCCAAAAAAAAAGGCCAGCGAGGAGGCAGGAGTAGTTGAGGCAGTGGTGCCGCCGGACGTGGCTGCAGAGGAGGCAGAGGAGAGGGAGTTGGGCGAGGAGGCGGAGCTCGTGGCAGCGGAGGAAGAGGATCCGTGCTCGACGGCCATGGCGGAAGGCGGAGCTGGAGGCGAGGACCTTGTCGTTGATACCAAGTTAAAAGACGATAGGTTGAATAGCGCTCTCTGTATTGAAAATCCATATATCCACCCGAGTTCGTCTGCAGCTGTGCTTACCAAAAAAATCAAAACAAGTACTAAAAAAATTCAAATAATTCCAAAAAAATTGTGCGGTAGATAATTTGATGCGTGAGGTCTGCTTCAATTTTGAAGTCATTTGGACATATGAGGAGCTCTTAGCAAAAAAGACAAATTACGGGTCTGTAAAAATATTTACTGTTCATGTACTGTTTTGGCCTGATTTGTCTTTTTTGCTGAGAGCTGCTCAGACGTACAAATGACTTGAAATTTGTAGTGGTCATCACGCATCAAATTATATACCTCACAAAAAAATTGGAATTTTTTAATTTTTTTTTAATTTTTTATGAATTTTTTTCTAGCCGGATGCAGATGAGCCTGGGCACCAAAACGTCCTACTTATTGATTAGTTTGCGATCGTTACAACATATACATCAGGAGGTAGTACAACTAAGACCCGATGGATGTGGCACGCAGCACTAGTAGAAAAAGGGCCTATAGTCCCGGTTCATAAGGGCCTTTAGTCCCGGTTCGTGAACCGGGACTAAAGGGTCGGTACTAATACCCTCACCCTTTAGTCCCGGTTCTATCCAGAACCGGGACAGATCAAACCTCCACGTGGCCTGTCCGCTGAGCTCAGGCAGGAGGGCCTTTGGTCCCGGTTGGTGGCACCAACCGGGACCAATAAACATCCACGCGTCAGCATTTCTTTGGCTCTGGTTTTTGTTTTTTTCAAAGGTGGGGGTTGGGGGGTTTTGGGGGGTTAATTTAGGTGTTTCATATATTGTGCTATAGCTAGCTAATTAATAGAGAAAAGTGTCATTTCTTTTGTCTGTGCTTGAGTCGACACTACGTACTATACATACATTATAGAGAGGACTAACTAGACATGCTAGCTAGCTAGTAATTAAGCAAGCAGAAGATAAGATCGTGAACATATATATGCATACAGAGAAGTGATATCAACCACCTATCTTTCTCCGAGAGATTGGTGAACAACAAGTTCTCGTATATCTATCCGACGCTACGGCTACATATATACAATAATTATCTTTTACAATACGGACGCGTGGTCCACATGGTATTCCCGTCTTCAGCGATCACATAGTCAAGAAAGAATGCCGCCAATTCCTCTTGAATTGCTGCATGCGATCTGGTGCTAGGAGTTCATCCCGCTGCCGAAACATCTAATTTTAAGAAAGGGGTCAATATATATATATATATATATATATATATATATATATATATAAATATATATATATATATGAGTGACTGAAACTCAACACAAAAGAGGGTAATAAAATAAAATTGTGAATATTTTTATTTACGCACTTCGTATTGTTTGTCGAAGTAGCCCTCTCACAGGTCGTGTGGCGGATGGACTACATAAGCGTAGTATCCACAGAAATCATTCCCTTGTTCCTGACACAACCACTTTACAAGAAACAGAGGTCAATCAAATTGATAATTAGCAAGCATGCTAAATGGTATTGATGAAACTAGTGCTTGAATCACTAGGAGATGCGCGTGGAATCTGCTACTATATAGTACTTACTTTCGGTGTCTAAATTGCAGCTTCTTGGTAGTCCGGAGCTTTTTGGTGAATTTTCCCAAGCTCTGCCATACAAAGAAAACAATTACTTGATATCAAAAATGAACAAAGTTGCTGATATGGTGGATAATGATCGATTTAACTTACTTCTCGAGCATTTCAGTCATGTCCGCATACTCCTTGGGATCTTTTAGTCTCGAGTCAAAGACAGTTACTACTCCCTTCTCAAGCTTAATCTATAGGAGAAGATAGTGGTAGCTGCTCACACATGCATAACTCATCAATATTACATTACTATAACCTGGACTAATAAGGAAACCGAATATGCCACAAGACAGTAACACTCACTTGAAGTTGTAAGGAAAGAGTATTATATCTTTGTGTTCATTTATTACCAACGATTGTAGCAAGTTGGCCTCGGTATCTTTGGCACGAAATTCAACCTCATTTGCATCTATGAGATATGTGTTAATGAACCCAATATCACCCACTTGTCTTTTCTTCAATTCGGCGATCTTCAATCTGCATAATATAGTGAGGATATTTATAAATACATGCAATGAAAGGGCTGAGTTATATAGAGATACTTAATGACGAAGTAGTACTACTTACAGACGGTAGCAGGTGACCGTTGTTTTATCGAGGGCCAATTGATTGAAAAACTGATAGAACTCCTCAAATGGAATAGGCAACAGTTCAATTCCAAGGAGGTCATGCTCCTTTTAACTCTCAAATACAAAGTACTCCTCCCTTAGACTCTTTGCAGGTTTTCATGTACCAATCATGCAATCTTAGCATCATCGTTGTTAGAGAGCTTTCATCTTTGACGAGAGGCTTCACGTACATCGTATCTTTGTATCTGCACCTCCAAGAAATCAAATTGTACATCATCGGGCAAGTAATCTTCAGGATTGCCATAACGGGCACCATCCTCGGATCGACGATGTCGCTAGCGAGCACCTTGAGCGGGGGCCACGATTCTTCGCTTTTTCGCCGAAATGGGCAATTTGTTTCCCAGCTCGTCGTTCTTTCATCCTTTGATCAGCAGCGGTACTTCCCGATCTCTCCGCCTCGGCAAATGACTTTCCAATAATGCGCTCATAGTTGCCTTTCGGCGGAGACTTGGGTGGTTTTGTCGGGGCAGCGAGTGCGCTTCGCTTTGACCGGATCTACCTTCTCCTCCGAGGTGGATGTCTCTTTGCTTTCAACCCTTGAAACCAGTCATCCACTTCGGTCTACGCGATCTTCGCGTTTTCCTCCTCGCTCCTCTCGTACGGTAACTTCTCTGGAGTCTTCAGAGAAGGACCGAATCTATATCTCCTCCCGCCTTTGGCAGTACTGCTAGACGCCGGCAGAGCAGACGGAGCGGATGTCTTCTTTCCTTGCTTACGAGGCGGAGGAGAAGGACTACGACGCGCCGGAGCAGCCGGAGCGGCGGCGGATCTCTTCCGCCCTTGCTGACGAGGCGGAGAAGGAGGAGGCTGGCTGCCCGGACGCGCCGGTGCAGGCGGAGAAGGAGACGGAGTGCCGCCACGCGCGCCGGAGAAGGAGCCGGCCGAGTGCCCTGATCGTCACTCGCGGAAGAGGAGGCGGTGGAGGAGGCGGAGTGCCTGACTCGGCGGAGGAGGAGGAGGCGGTGGAGGAGGCGGAGTGCCCCGACTCACGGAGGAGGAGGAGGAGGCGGAGGCGTCCAGTTCGGAAGGTTGATGAGATCCTTCCGCCATAGGCATGGAGTCTTGAGGCGAGAACCCAGCCGATACTCCCCTTCACCGGTAGGGTGGTCAAGCCGAGCTCCTCAAATCCCTCCGTTATTTCATCGACCATCACCTTAGCATATCCTACGGAATCGGCGGCGGTGAAAAGTTGAGTCGGGTTTAGTGGGATAACAGAGCCAACAGCCGCCTTGACCTTTAAATTGCTCCATTGCGCCATAAGGTGGCAACTTTCACATCCGTGATAGCATCCACGGGATAGCTGGCGAGGAGCCGTCAAGGCATGCTTTGCTCGGCTGAAGCAGCTCGGTGGACACCACGCTGCTTCTCCGGCCGAGATGGCGGGGTAACCGGGGAAGCTTGGCAGGTCGTTTGTTGTGATCGGCTGCTTCTCGTTCCTCTTCTCGTTCCTCTAGCCCCATTACCCTTTCGTGCAGCGCCTGCATTAGGCTCTGCTCCAGTTTCTTCCTCCTCACATGGGTTTTGTAACCCCTGCGTCAAAATCCAGCCTTCCACGAAAGGGGAGCCTGGCGTGCCTCGTGGTCCGTCCGAGGTGCTCGAGGATTCCCGAGGGCCATTGTGAGCTCGTCCTTCTCCACATGCAGAACGAACTTCCCTTGCTGCTGCTTCGATATAATGCTTAAGCCTCTTGACTGGTATGTCCAATTGATCGTCCGTCCAAATGCACTTCCCGTTATAGGGTTCAAGGATCCGCCGGCCCGAAGAACCAAGTCCGCAACGGTGCGGCGATTCATTGTCTCGGGTTCGATCCCTTTATCAAGCAGATCATTCTCAGCCTTGGACCACTTAGGCTGGGCTATGAGGTAGCCACCTGACCCCGTGCGATGATGAAGCTTCTTCTTCGCAGCATTTCTCTTGTTTGTGGCTGATATCTTTTTACTCTTTTCCGATGTCTTGTAGGCCACAAATGCGGGCCAGTCATCTCTGATCTTCTCATATTTGCCCGTGAATTCTGGTGTCTCATTTTTTTCGACATACGTATTGAGGTCTTTCTTCCAATTCCTGAATAGTTCTGCCATCTTCTTAAGAGCAAAAGACTTGATTAATGGCTCTATTCTGGCTTCTCGAGATCATCCTCTGGCGGTAGGGTAAAATTTGACTTCAGCTCGGTCAAAGATCATTTTACGCATATCATTGACATAAGACACCTCGTGGTCTTCGTTCTAGGCTTATACCATTGGTGGATGCTGATCGGGATCTTGTCCCTAACCAGAACCCGACCGAGCAACAAATGCCTTCTTTGTTCGGTAGGGTTCAATCGGTTGGCCGTCGTAGCGATTTCTATGATCTCAAACTTTTCATCCGAGCTCAACTTTTCTTCGGCCTCGTCTCTTTACCGAAGTTGTGCTTTCGATCCGGAGGGCTAGAAAAAGAACAAAGGCGAGAGTTAATTAATATGTGTACATATATATATATATATACCAAAACAAAGGCGAGAGCTAGTCCGACAGGCTTAACTAATATATATACCTGGCGGACTCGGTTTGGTGATCACCGAGCCGTCCTCACGGTCTACTTCTTGCACCGGCATTGGGTCAATCAGCCATGTAAATCATAGCCAGCTGCTTCTTCACCCTCTCCTTCCAGGACCATCGTTATCGATGAGATACATAATCGAGGAGACGACATCACTTCCGTGTGTGATTATGTCCCTCAACAACGCTTCTTGTGCTTCGTCTCGGGGGGGGGGGGGGGTGTCCATAGTTTCTACAAATATTTACAACATGCCAACGTAGAACTAGCTAGCTAATCACAATAAGGAATCATATTAGTGGCCTCGACGCTGCTTCTCTAGGGTTTGGGGTGGCCTCAACAACGCTTCAAGGGTTAGGGGGTGGCCTCGAGAACGCTTCAAGCTAGGAGGGTGCGTGACATCGACCCCACGTGTTGAAGCTATCGGGAGGGGTCGGCGTTGAACAGTACATCTATGTCCCACAAGTAGGGTAGAGGGTCGTGGATCGCCCGGCGGTCGAGGGTCAAGGGGTCGAAGATCGCCGAGGTCGGGAGGTTGCCTAGTGTCAAAGGATTCAACAAAACCATGTCTTCATCATTAGGCGAAAATAGGTGCATGATGGTATGAAGCTCTCCAAAGTTGTTTTGGAGCGGAGTCCCGAGATAGGATAATTCGCTTTTTGGTACAAAGTTCAGCAAAAGGCAAATTATCCTATCCGGGACTCCATTCCGTAACTTTGGAGGACTTCGCACCATCATGCCATGGTTACTTCCGGCTAATGATGAAGCCATGGATTTCTTCAATACTTTGACACTATAGGGACCTCGACCTGAAACCTTCGACCCTTGACCCCTTAACGACCCTCGACCCTCTACCCTAGTTCCCGACCCTCGACCCTCGGCGATCCTCGACACCCTCGTTATATCGACAACGACGCAACATACATATACATGGGAAAATAATGTTATCGGGGAGGGGTATCGGTACCCCCCTCGTGTCAAAGTTTCTTCTTTCTCCTCTATTCCTTTCTTTCTTCTTCTCCTCTTCTTTTCTTCTTATCCCTCGAGAAAGGAAAATAAGGAAAAGGAAGAAAATAGGAAGAAGGAAGAAGGAAGAAGAAGAAGAAAAAAGAAGAAGAAAAAAAAAACAGCAGAAGAATAAAAGAATAGATGAGAAGAATAAAAAAAAGAAAAAAATTCTATTTATTCTTCTTCTCCTCTATTCCTTCTTCTTCTCCTCTTCTTCTTCTTCTTTTCCTCTCATTCTTTTTCTTCTTCTTCTTCCTTCTTCCTTCGGATCCTAGAACCCTCGAACCCTCGACCCTAGAACCCTAGAACCCTCGAACCCTAGAACCCTCGAACCCTCGACCCTAGAACCCTCGAACCCTCAACTTCCTCTTCTTATTTTTTTCTCCTCTTCTTCTCCTTCTTCCTTCTTCCTCTTTTATTCTTTTTCCTTATTTTCATTCTTCCTCGACGACCCTAACTCTAAACAGTACAACTTCCTCGTCAGCGTCCCCGCCTCTCGTGAACAAAATAAAAGCGTCATACATATGAAAACAAAATAAAAAAGCATCATACATATATATGCAAAAAACAAAATAAAAACATCACATATATATGCAGAGAAAAACATTAGATCAACACATATGCAAAAAAGCATCATACATATATCCATACATCAATATATATACATGAAAAAAAACATTAGATCAACACATATACAAAAAAAATCATGGCGGCGGGGCGGCAGGGGTGGGCAGGTGTGCTGGGGCTCATCAGTGGCGGAGGCGACAGCGAGGTCGCGCGACGGGGCGGCGGGGAGGCGGAGGCGACGGCGAGGTCGGGAGGCGGAGGCGACGGCGAGGTCGGGAGGCAGGGGCGGCGACGGTGAGGTCGGGCGAGGTCGGCGAGGTCGCTGAGGCAGGGCGGCGACGGCAAGGGCGCGCGACGGGCGGGAACGGGCGACGACGAGGTGGCGACGGGCGAAGGCAGATGCGGTGCGACGACGACGGCGGGGCCAGACGGGCGGCGACGACGGGCGGCGACGGCGGCGGCGATAACGGCTGGCGACAGCGATGGTGACGGCAGGCGTGGCGGCAGCGGCAGCGTCAGCGGCGTCGGGGCAACTGGCGGCGTCGGGGAGGGAAATGCGATGAATCTGAAATTTCCCAAGTGTTCTCTTATATAGCAAGGGCATTAGTCCCGGTTCGTGCCACGACCCGGGACTAATGCCTCCGTGTAGTCCCGGTTGGTGCTACCAACCGGGACCAAAGTCCAAATTTCAGCAGCCCAAAGGGCGGGAAGCGGCGGCCTTTGGTCGGTTGGTGGCACCAACCGGACTAAAGGGGCATTGGTCACAGTTGGTGCAACCAACCGGACCATTGCCCTTTAGTCCCGATTGGTGCCACCAACCGGGATCAATGGCCTTGTGCTGCCTCGCCCAAAAAGTTTAGTCCCACATCGCTAGTGAAGGCGCTTTGGTTTATAAGCGCTGGTGTGCCTCCCCTTCGAGCTCCTCTCTAATGCAGGCTTTGGGCCTAAACTTGCACTCTTGCTGTGGGCCTATTGGGCCTATGCGGGCTGAATCCTGGCCCATGTAGGGTTTCTAGTCGTATTCAGGCCGTGGGGGCCCGATGGGTGGCAGTTTTTTTGCTTTATATTTTATTTATTTTTCTTTTAGTTTTAGAAAAATATAAACTTTCTATTAGTGCCATTAGTTTTAAAATTGAAAACACTTTTTTGTTTTCTTTGTTGCTTTATTTATTTTATTTTGTTTCTACTTACAACAAAATGCTTATTGTTGCTATTTTTATTTTTATTTTCAAGTTTTTTTGTTTTGTTTTCTGCATTATTTATTTTCTTTTGGTTTTTTGCTTTATTTTTTAATTCTTTTTTGCTTTTAGGTCAGCAAAATTATAAACTTTCTGTTAGTGCTTTTAGTTTTAGAAAAAATATAAACTTTCTGTTTGTGCCATTAGTTTTAAAATTCGAAAATACTTTTTGGTTTTCTTTGTTGCTTTATTTATTTTATTTTGTTTCTACTTACAACAAAATGCTTATTGTTGCTATTTTTATTTTTATTTTCAAGTTTTTTTGTTTTGTTTTCTGCATTATTTATTTTCTTTTGGTTTTTGCTTTATTTTTAATTCTTTTTGCTTTTAGGTCAGCAAAATTATAAACTTTCTGTTAGTGCCATTTGTTTTAGAACAATTATAAACTTTCTGTTTGTGCCATTTGTTTTATAAAATTTGAATTCTTTGAAATTTGTGTGAATCACAAGTTTGTGAGCTCAACAAGGCGTAGAGGGACGGGCTTATAAACCGGTGTGAGCGCCCTTTGGTAGGCGAGGTTTTCAAATTCATAGTTTTCAAATGAACTCTGAAAAAGTTGGCATAGCATGTTCATGAACAAAACGGACAATGGTATCATACTCGTGTGTTACAAAGTTGGCATGGTATCATCATAATAGTTATGGAGAAAGTCTTCACTTTTTCTTCGCTTGTGTCGCTTTGCTTATTGCGCCCGTAACCATGGATAATCTTCATCGTTTATCGGGATGCTTGGGTCAGCCTTGACTTTGAAGGGGAATTTCATGAAACTTTTCATACTCTTGAGACATGTGCATCTTGCCCTCCACTCCCACGATGTCCCTTTTTCCTGAAAGAACTATGTGGCGCTTTGGCTCATCGTATGATGTATTCGCTTCCTTATCTTTTCTTTTCCTCGGTCTGGTAGACATGTCCTTCACATAGATAACCCGTGCCACATCATTGGCTAGGATGAACGGTTCGTTAGTGTACCCAAGATTTTTTCAGATCCACTATTGTCATTCCGTCTTGTGGGTCTACACGTACCCCGCCTCTGACAGATTGACCCACTTGCACTTAAACAAAGGGACCTTAAAATCTACTCCGTAGTCAAGTTCCCATATGTCTACTATGTAACCATAATATGTGTCATTTCCTTGTCGGTTGCTGCATCAAAGCGGACACCACTGTTTTGGTTGGTGCTCTTTTCATCTTCGTCAATCGTGTAAAATGTATTCCCATTTATCTCGTATCCTTTCCAAATCATTACAGTCGAAGATGGTCCCTGGACAACAAGTACAACTCATCACAAACAGTCTTGTCACCTCCGAGACGTGTTTCCAACCAAGCTGCTGAAAGTCCTGATGTGTTCACATGTAATCCGATCGTCGCCTTTGCTCGGGTGTTTGGGCGCAGAGGTATTCTTGTGTTCATCGACATACGGGGTCACCAAGGTAGAGTTCTGTACAACTGTGTAGTGTGCTTGAGACCAAGAATATCCGTCCCTGCATATTATCGAGTCTCTTCCAAGCGTGCCTTTTCCAGTCAGTCTCCCCTCATACCGCGATTTAGGGAGACCTATCTTATTAAGGCCAGGAATGAAGTCAACACAAAACCCGATGACATCCTCTGTTTGATGGCCCATGGAGATGCTTCCTTCTCGGCCTAGCACTACGCATTTAACATATTTCTTTAGGACTCCATGAACCTCTCAAAGGGGTACATATTGTGTAGAAATACGGGCCCAGAATGACAATCTCGTCGACTAGATGAACTAGGGCGTGCGTCATGATATTGAAGAAGGATGGTGGGAACACCAGCTCGAAGCCCGACAAGACATTGCGCCACATCACTCCTTAGCGTTACTCTGATTTCTGGATCGATCACCTTACGAGATATTGCATTGAGGAATGCACATAGCTTCACAATGGCTAATCGGACGTTTTTCGGTAGAAGCCCCTCAATGCAACCGGAAGCAGTTGCGTCATAATCACGTGGCGATCATGAGACTTTAGGTTACGGAACTTTTTCTCTGGCATATTTATTATTCCATTTATATTCGACGAGAAGCGGTCGGGACCTTCATCTTGAGCAGGCATTGAAAGAATATTTCTTTCTCTTCTTTCGTGAAGCGTAGCTGGCGGGACCTTCATCTTGCTTCGGAGGCATGCCCTCTTTTTCGTGCAAGCGTTGCAGGTCCTCTCGTGCCTCGAGTGTATCTTTTGTCTTCCCATACACGCCCAAGAAGCCTAGCAGGTTCACGCAAAGGTTCTTCGTCACGTGCATCACGTCGATCGAAGAGCGGACCTCTAGGTCTTTCGAGGGTAGGTCCCAAAATATAGATTTCTTCTTCCACATGGGTGCGTGATTCTCGGCGTCATTCGAACAGCTAGTCCGCGGGACCCTTTCCAAAGATTACGTGTAAATCATTGACCATAGCAAGTACGTGATCACCGAATGCGCATGGCGGGCTTCTTCCGGTGATCTGCCTCGCCTTTGAAATGCTTGCCTTTCTTTCGACATTGATGGTTGGTCGGAAGAAATCGGCGATGGCCCGGTACACATTCTTCCCGCAGCTTCCCAGGTATATACTATCGGTGTCAAGTAAACAGTGCGTGCATGCGTGGTATCCCTTGTTTGTCCGTCACGAAAGGTTCTTGAGAGCGGGCCAATCGTTGATGGTCACGAACAACAACGCCTTTAGGTCAAATTCCTCCTTTTGTGCTCATCCCACGTACGTACACCGTTTCCATTCCACAGCTGTAAAAGGTCCTCAACTAATGGCCTTAGGTACACATCAATGTCGTTGCCGGGTTGGTTAGGGCCTTGGATGAGAACCGGCATCATAATGAACTTCCGCTTCATGCACATCCAAGGAGGAAGGTTATAGATACATAGAGTCACGGGCCAGGTGCTGTGATTGCTGCTCTGCTCCCCGAAAGGATTAATGCCATCCGCGCTTAAAGCAAACCATACGTTCCTTGGGTCCTTTGCAAACTCATCCTAGTACTTTCTCTCGATTTTTCTCCACTGCGACCCGTCAGCGGGTGCTCTCAACTTCCCGTCTTTCTTACGGTCCTCATCGTGCCATCGCATCAACTTGGCATGCTCTCCGTTTCAGTCAGACGTTTCAACCGTGGTATTATAGGAGCATACCACATCACCTTCGCAGGAACCCTCTTCACAGGAGGCTCGCCGTCGACATCACTGTGGTCATCTCGTCGATCTTATACCGCAATGCACCGCATACCGGGCATGCGTTCAGATCCTTGTAGGCACCACGGTAGAGGATGCAGTCATTAGGGCATGCATGTATCTTCTCCACCTCCAATCCTAGAGGGCATACGACCTTCTTTGCTGCGTATGTCTTGTCGGGCAATTCGTTATCCTTTGGAAGCTTCTTCTTCATTATTTTCAGTAGCTTCTCAAATCCTTTGTCAGGCACAGCATTCTCCGCCTTCCACTGCAGCAATTCGAGTACGGTACCGAGCTTTGTGTTGCCATCTTCGCAATTGGGGTACAACCCTTTTTTGTGATCCTCTAACATGCGATCGAACTTCAGCTTCTCCTTTTGACTTTCGCATTGTGTCCTTGCATCGACAATGACCCGGCGGAGATCATCATCATGGGGCACATCGTCTGGTTCATCTTGATCTTCAGCGGCTTCGCCCGTTGCAGCACCATCGTGCACATCGTCTGGTGCAACTTGCTGTTCAAGAGCATCACCGTATTCGGGGGCACATAGTTGTCATCGTACTCTTCTTCCTCGCCGTCTTCCATCATAACCCCTATTTCTCCGTGCCTCGTCCAAACATTATAGTGTGGCATGAAACCCTTGTAAAAGCGGTGGGTGTGAAGGATTTTCCGGTCGAGTAAGACTTCGTATTCCCACATATAGGGCATGGACAACACATAAAACCATTCTGCTTGTTTGCCTCAGCCACTTGAGAAAAGCATGCACGCTCTTAATGTACTCGGAGGTGTATATCACCGTACATCCATTGCGGTTCATCTGCGTGCATTATATATAATTAAGTGTGTCAAAAATCATTACGAGAACATCATGAATAGATAATTAAATGACCAAATTAATAGAAGTTCATCATCACATAAAACCAAAGTACATACATAGTTCTCATCTAACAACATAAAGCTCTGCAGAGCATCTAAATTAATTAAACCATACATTGAAACTATGTAAAACATTTCAATGTGAAAACAAATACGATCATAATCGCAACCAAGGTAACAAGCTGATCCAACGGCATAATGATACCAAGCCTCGGTATGAATGGCATATTTTCTAATCTTTCTCATCTTCAAGCGCATTGCATCCATCTTGATCTTGTGATCATCGGCGACATCCGCAACATGCAACTCCAATATCATCTTCTCCTCCTCAAGTTTTTTATTTTTTCCTTCAAGAAATTGTTTTCTTCTTCAACTAAATTTAACCTCTCGACAATAGGGTCGGTTGGAATTTCGGTTCAACAACCTCCTAGATAAATAAAATCTATGTCACGTTGGTCGGCTTAATTTTCATAAACAATAAATGAACCAATAGTTATGAAAAGATAATATATACCACATCCGAATCATAGATGTGACGAGGGCCGACGGGGCGGATACCAAAACCATCGCATTATATAAGATGCAATAATAAAAGTAAGAAAATAATACAAGTAAGAATATTTTTCCTTTCGGAAAGAAGATAAGAACAAGAGGCTCACCACGGTGGTGCTGGCGATGAGATCGCCCTTGGTGATCGACGGGCGGTGAAGACGGGACGGGCGTGACGGACCGCTAAATCTAGACAAATATTGAGGAAAATGGAGTTTAGTGGTCGAGCTTGGAGAGGAGAAAGCTTAAGTAGTGTGGATCGGGCATTCCATAGAACACCTTGTGTGCATAGGAGGTGATCTAGAGCACCACCAAGCACCCTCCCCTCGGCCGGAAAAAACAGAGCGGTGTGCTCGCTCTTGTGAGGGGCTATATATAGGCAGCACCATTAGCCCCGGTTGGTGGCCTGAACCGGGACTAAAGGTAAGCCTTAGGTCCCGATTCATGCCACCAACCGGTACCAATAGTGGTGGGCCAGGAGCCAGGACCATTGGTCCCGGTTCGTCCCACCAACCGGGACCAAAAGGTCCGGACGAACCGGGACCAATGGCCCACGTGGCCCGGCCGCCCCCCGGGCTCACGAACCGGGATAAATGCTCGCATTAGTCCCGGTTCTGGATTGAACCGGGACTAATGGGCAAAACAGGCCTCAACGATAGCCCCTTTTTCTACTAGTGGTACCTCTCATAAAGTAATAAGTTTACCATTTCGAAACAGGACGTGTACTATAAGGATTGAGGTTCAATGTCATCTCATTGGCTATTATAACACCTTACTTTCGTACATTGTTTGTGTGGAGAATGACAGAAGTTATTAAGCCTAACGATCAATGATCTAAAGGACCAATGGACTGAAAGGATAAAGGATAGTGTTAAGGAGGAGGCCAGCTGGAAATTGCCGAATCGGCAGTTTCTCTCGAGTCAGGCCGAGCGGAAGCGCAACGAGCGGACCCCTGCACGAGGAGAAACGGGAAGGATGTAAGGTTATTACGTGGTGTCTTCTTCAACCTTGAGCAACCTCCTCTCTATTCTGCTCTCTCCCTTGTCCATCTAATCTACACAACGGTGTTTTGATTCGAGGTAAGCTCTAAAAAAAAGATGCACATCGATGTTACGGTTCCATTCAGTCAACCGGTTTGTAGTTTCGTCGAACGTACATACTCAATTTCTTGTTACCGTTTGCAGCTATTTTGGATGTCAGATTCCTCACGCACGATTGATCGTTTGAAATTTCCTTTGACGAGAAGCCTACTCTCGCAGTTCTGCACAACATTCGTGTTGCAAGTTTCCTGTTTCGACAATCGTAGACGAGAAGATCTACATATTTCTCATGATTGTACATATGGATATGTGTGCTGTGATTTAAGACACCGCTTAATAAATCCTCTAGACGGCATGGTTTCTCTCGGTCTCCTCTCTCGCATCTGTTAGAATAAATTTGAGGCATACCGTTGATCATCCAAGAACCAAGCAATCACACAAGGCACGACACCGAGATTTGTTAACGAGGTTCACCGATATGGCTACATCCCCGGGGCATGACTACGGGCGCTCCTCCCCGTGACACCGTCCTAATACCGACACCGGCCACCCGAGGCTGGCACACGCCATACCGGCTCCCCCTTGGCGCTGTGCTATTATGTTGGCATAGGTTACATCGTGTGTCTACCCCGCTATATATGAGAGGCCTAGGATACAAGTGTCCTACTAGGACACGACTCCACATCCTATGTAAACACAATACAACTCATAGTCCAACTGTAACCTACCTTGTACATTATATTCGACACAACTCTAACAAACTCCACCTTGGCGAATATTCTCCATCACCTTGAATTCATCAATGCGTCAAACTTCCATGTACTTTGGACTTGAGCTTGTCCCATGAGCACCGCTGCTACTCCAAAGACTCCATATGACTCCACCTGCAACTTGTAGTCCCTTCTTTTCTTGATCAGGGTCAACACTTGAGCAAAATTAAGTTCCTTGTTACTCTAGCTTGTGCTCCCAACTTCAGAGTACCTGCAACGCCATCACACACCGATCAGCGACCTGCGTGAAAGTGAACAACTCACATATTGGGTGTCACACATAAGAGTTACACGAACTCAACATCACCACTCCTTTCTTGACTTTGTCTGAAACTTGAAGGAATTTCACCATTGCTTGTAGTCATCCCGAGTCAAATTCGCAGTTGTCTCACCACATGTATGACCACCAGAGCCCTGGCCCGTCTCCATGTCCCGTGCGCACCGCACGCCTCGCCGCTATTACTGCGTCGAGCCTCCGCTGTCCCGGTCGAGTCTCAAGGGTCGCGAAACCACACCACTCAACTCCACTGCAGAGTACCACCGATCATCATCGACCGATGACGAGTTTCACGCTTCCATCAGACCACTAGGCTCCAGTCCGAACTGCATGTCACTCGCTTTTTCCCCCTTGCTGAATAAGCTTCGATTCCCTGGATTCTTACATTGTAGCCCCTCAATCCAGCTCCACCTTCAACATGACTCCATGGTAGATGATCAGTCTACCCTCGCACCCCGTCGACTTCAAGCTCACATGTGCACCGTCTTGAATCAACCCCTCGCCATAGTCTTGTTGAAGCCACACAAGCCTCGGGCCTGTGCCGCGTGTTTCCACGCCCCAGAAGTCGGTCACCATCAGCATCACGCTCCTATGTCGCCGCCGCTGAACCCGCACCGTCTTCTGTACCAACCGACTTGCGTCGATCCCGTCAGACAATCTAGTCCAACCCAGCCGACCTCGTCCGACTGTACGAGACGCTCGAGGCTCTCAAATCATCTTCCGCGAATTTTCATCCATCACATGATAATTCCATCTTAGCTGACATGACTTCCTGCAACACCTTCAAGCATCCCTGTTGTGCCAACAAATCTTTCACCCTTATCTGCCATAACCCAAAGCTTCCAGTTCCGTTGAACTTCTTCACCTCAAACCTGGTACCCGATGGTGCCATGATTCTTTGTATGGTTGACCCGTGTAAAATTATCCAAGCTTTTCACGCGATGTCCAAGTACACAACATGTGTACTACTAGTAGCCTAGTTGATCTTCACGTGATTCAACTCCTGGATCCTGACTCAACTCTTGATGCTTTTTGCTTTGCCTTGTCCTTGCCCTAGTTTCAATGGATTCGTATCAATGGATTTCTTCTCCGTCGACTTGATCTGCCCTGTAGCGTACATGAGGACTCGGTCCTCTCTTTTTTCTTCCAAACAAATCCTCGAGTCTGCACTGCACAACACCAAACACCCACGCATCAGCCTGATCGAACCTTCACACGGCCGGCTTCTGCTCAGCTCAGCACTCCGGACGGGCCTTCATCCGCGCCTCCACAACAGTTGATGCTTGCGCTGGGCCCACTGGCCTGCCTTGCCCTGCGTTCTGTCCATCCGGATCGATCTCGCCGAGACCGACTTGATTTAGAACACTGCATGATGCTTGCCTGCTGCCGCCGCTGAACCGACCTGCCGCTGCCTTGGTTGCTTCCGATGGCTTCTAAACCTGCTGCTTTGGCATCCGTGTCAAACATCATTGACCTTCACATCAGACTTGCTCTGCTGCGGACCGTCAATAGATCGGGGACAAAACATGCGCATCCTTTCGAGACCGACCATCGCAACTTTACCTCTTCATCAAAATATAGCCTTCAAACGACCTAGCTCATGATATCACTTGTTAGAATAAATTTAAGGCATACCGTTGATCATCCGAGAACCAAGCAATCACACAAGGCACGACACCGAGATTTGTTAACGAGGTTCACCGATATGGCTACATCCCGGGGCATGACTACGGCGCTCCTCCCGTTGACACCGTCACAATACCGCGACACCGGCCACTGTGGCGCCCGGCACACGCCACCGGCTCCCCCTTGGCGCTGTGCTATTATGTTGGCATAGGTTACATCGTGTGTCTACCCCGATATATATGAGAAGCCTAGGATACAAGTGTCCTACTAGGACACGACTCCACATCCTATGTAAACACAATACAACTCATAGTCCAACTGTAACCTACCTTGTACATTATATTCGACACAACTCTAACAGCATCTTGCTGCAGTAGCATCATCGTCGCCGTCGTTCATCTCGGCCTGGTCTCCATGATCCTACTGCAGTTAAGCCGCCATGGCGCACACACTGACGGGGTTCTTCTCCTCAGTTCTCTGTCACCGATGGGGTCGATCATCTTGGCCTTCTCTCGGCCTCCTCTCTCGTCCCACTACACTGGAGTCGTTTTCGGCGTCGATCATCTCAGCGTCCTCTCTCGTCATACTGCACGGACGATACCATGGCGCGAGCACTGCATTTTCTTCCTCTGTCCACTATCTTTGCGCGAGCACCGCAACTAGTTCGCCAAAGGTGTCGCTCACCGTGCCGCCGACGGTGTCGCTCGCCCATGACTCCATGCTCGTCATGTCGGACATGGCGCCACGACCACTATCCACCGCAGTCCCCATGGTCCGACGCACACTGCATTTCTTCTCCCCATTCCTCTGCTAGCTCTTAACCCTGTGTGCTAAGTGCAAGTGCTAGCTCTTAATCATACCCCATGCGGGCAACCAAACAACATGTCAAAGTTAAACCCCTAATGCAGGAAGTCCATATGCAGGCAACCAAACAATCTGCAGATGTCGCATATGAGACTGTTTTTCTAGAGTCAGGCTGGGTTGAGATGTGTATAGAACGCAGGTACTATTCACTACTGCAACCAAACACGCCTCAAGTGTGTGGAATAGAAAAATCTGGGACGGTCAAATGACGCATACCGATTAGGCGGTGGCCACCGGTCAGATCATGGGACTAACCCGCTCAGGATGCATCTCGACACCTCGGGCGTGTCTGGTTGCCGTGCGCTATAGTACCTGCATTGCATACACTTCTCCACCCAACCTGGCTATGCAAATGCAGCCTCAAATGTACCATATGCATGTTGTTTGGTTGCCTGCATGGCCTCTTGCCTGCATGGGTAGAACCACGCTACCTGGTGTTTGGTTGCCTGCATGTTAGTGGACAAACCCAAGGCATGGTGTTTGGATGTATGCAACGCCTGGTGTGTGGTAACCTTTTTGGCTAGCTGGTGAGGTTACCACCACACTTCAGCAGCACACATCATAAGCATAACAGAGTATAAACAGAGCATCAACTAGCATAATTCAGATATAAGCAGTACCGCACTTCATAACAGTTCAACGCATAAACCATAAACATGTTCAAAGCAGACTCGATAGCACGCTGGAAAGAGGTGGCCCGGCCCTACTCCTTGGCGGCGAAGGATTCATCGTGCTTCCCGCACTTGTTGACGACCTCAATGCCATCGTCGTCGAAGATGATGACCTTGAGGGTGTCGGGAGTGAGGAGCTTGAACGTCACCATGTAGCCGATCTTGATCTGATGAGCGGCTGCATAGGTGGTCCAACCCTGATCCAGGGTCACCCTGCCGTTCATCAGCTTGACCGTCACCTTCCAGGAACAGCCGGTGTTGTTCCTAAGCTTGAACTCTGTCGGCACCGCGACGAAGTGCTTGGTGAAGTCCAGGGGCATGGGGATGCACTCAAGCTTCGGTGCAAGGATGACCTTGCAGAAGTGAGTTTGGCCATCCTCCTGATGGTAGTGGCCGTAGTTGCGGCTCTTGTTGCTGGGGGGCTCCTCCACGCCCTCGTCGTCGCCACCCTTAGGCGTCTTCAGGTCTTCCTCGGCGGTGGGCGGCAGCACAACCTCGTTAGGCATTGGGTGAAGGGGCTGCTTGCCCGTGTTGTCAACGGCCGGGAGCACCTTCGAGCCCATCTCATTGCTCTCCTTGATCTGCACACAATTCATGGAGTCACGCACAGCACAGAGTTCATAGCTATTGAAGAGCTTGTAGTTAAAACGGCATGACTGTCACTCTTCTCCTCCTCTCCATCCCCCCTATATTTACTCACCCTGCCCACCACTACTTACACATCCCCTCTCTTCTCTCATTGTCAAACTTCCTCCTCCACATCGCCATGAGCTCTAGCTCCAGCTCCAACGCCAACCCCTTCCCTTGGGGTATTGGCTGGAGGGCCTTCTTCCTCGGGTGGTTGGCAGGTGACCGCACCAAGTTCGAGAACACCATGGAGGTGTGCTCGAACTTCGGCTCCATGCCGGACATGCAGAATGAATCTAATGCAGTGCTCATGAAGGCCACTAAAGAAGAGCTGAAGACGCTGATTCCTGACCCAGCGAAGGGCGATATCGTAGTTGACATCATTCGCTGGGCCATGAATCAGGCCGTCTCCGACGACGCTAAAAATAGGAATAAGTGGTGCAAGTACAAGACCTACTAGGCTCCTAATGACCGTCGTGCCGCAGTATACTGGGAGACGGCTATCGCGCCGCCGGCGGTCATCGGCGGGGAGCCTAAGGAGGAGGAACAAGAAGCAGTGCACATGCCAGCGAGGGCGCCGGAGCCAGGCCGTCGTACCTGGCAGATCGACAACGACTCCGCCAAGGACGACGACGACAACCCGCCGGCCCGCACGGCGATGAAGAAGAAGATGAAGGCCAGCGGCTCGACCAGCCGCTCCGCACGCCGGTGACGGCCGCCGCGGTCAGCCGGTGTCCGTTGTCCACCCCCTATCCCCCTATCCCCCAATCCCCCTATCCCCCTTCTGCATTCCAACCTTGCATGTATGAACTGCTATGAACTAGTATGAACTACCCCTATGCTTATCTACCTCTATTCCCCATTCCCCTCCGCCGTGGATCGAATCTATCACCGTGGACCGAATGTAGCGTGCATGTCGCAGAGAGAGAAGTGCTTACCGCCATTGATGGAGTCCGGTGGTCTTCTTCCTCTGCTCCGATCCGCCGCCGCCGGTGATGGAGTCCGGTGGTCTTCTTCCTCTGCTCCGATCCGCCGCCACCGGTGAGAGTTGGGAGAGTGGGGAAGAGTAGGGAGAGGGAGCGGTGAGGCTAATAACTGTCGGCGCTTCGGGAAGCAACACGGCTTCTCGAGCGTGGCCGCACGCGTGCAGCCACCGCCGCCCATGTGCACTGCTTGGTCCTGGCCCTGGAGAAACTGCCGATACGTGCGTTCCCAGTGAGCCAGGCCCAGAGGTGCTTTAAGAAGCGTGTGATGCAGGCCCAATAGTGTATGCGGGCTACCAAACAGGCTGATCACTTCCTGCGCAGGCCTGGTCGAGGCCTATGTAGGCAACCAAACACGCCCCTCGTGGTTTAGTTGCCCCCGTGCCATGTGTTGTCGACGCGACGATGTGCCAGCCTGCAACGCCACACCGAGCTGCATGCATGCTTAGGTCGCTAGCTGGCTAGTCGCTCCGGTGGCAGGGAGGAAGATGGGTGCGACACGACCAACTCAGAGGGCGGCGGCTGCACCGGGGGGGTGGGGGGACACGTGCCTGTCCGGTCAAATACTGGAGTCAAACTCGAACGGAGGCCCCAGGCAGCAGCACGTATTAGCTGCTAGTTGTCCGCCTGAACAGCGCAACACGTATGGCGCATGAGCATGGAGCGCCGTGTACGTCCGTATCGATCGCCGGATCATGGCGCCGTCTGCCGTCTCGATCCATGCTGCAGGCCCGCCAGATAGGCTAACCGCCAAGCGGCGCATGCGAGTTTTACGTGTAAGCTGCAACCCACGGCCGAATCCATGTATAGGTAGACTCGTGGAGACTAGAAAGGGCACACACGCAGTGGCGGACCCACCATCGGGGCGAGCTGGGGCGGCCGCCCCAGGGCGATGCAGCAAAGTAGCGTAAGTATTTCCCTCAATTTTTGAGAACCAAGGTATCAATCCAGTAGGAGGCCACGCACCTACACAAACAAATAAATCCTCGCAACCAACGCAATAAAGGGGTTGTCAAACCCTTCACGGTCACTTACAAGAGTGAGATCTGATAGATACGATAAGATAATATTTTTGGTATTTTTATGATAAAGATGCAAAGTAAAATAAAAGGCAATTAAAATAACTAAGTAGTGGAAGATTAATATGATGGAAAATAGACCCGGGGGTGATACGTCCATTTTGCATCATGCTTTTATATCGATATTTATTGCATTTTGGGTTGTTATTTCACGTTATGTCACAATACTTATGGCTATTCTCTTTTATTTTACAAGGTTTACATGAAGAGGGAGAATGTCGACAGCTGGAATTCTGGGCTAGAAAAGGAGAAAATATTGGAGACCTATTCTGTGCAACTCCAAAAGTCCTGAAACTCCACGGAGTATCTTAAAATAAATAAAGAAAAATCGTTGCCAAAGATGAAGGCCAGGGGGCCCACACCCTGCTCATGAGGGTGGGGGGCGCGCCCCCCTAGGGCGCGCCCCCTACCTCGTGGGCCCCCTGGTGCCTCTCCGATGCCCATCTTCTCCTATATGAAGTCTTTCATCAAGAATAAAAATAAGAAGCAACCTTTGAGGACGAGACTCCGCCGCCACGTAGCGGAACCTTGGCAGAACCAATCTAGGGCTCCAACAGAGCTGTTCTGCCGGGGACACTTCCCTCCGGGAAGGGGAAATCATCGCCATCATCATCACCAACGCTCCTCCCATCGGGAGAGGGCAATCTCCATCAACATCTTCACCTGCATCATCTCCTCTCAAAACCCTAGTTCATCTCTGGTATCCAATTCTTGTCTCCAAGTCCGGGATTGGTGCTAGTAGGTTGCTAGTAGTGTTGATTACTCCTTGTAGTTGATGCTAATTGGTTTATTTGGTGGAAGATCATATGTTTAGATCCTTTATGCTTTTATTACCCCTCTGATTATGAACATGAATATGCTTTGTGAGTAGTTACGTTTGTTCTTGAGGACAAGGGAGAAGTCTTGCTACTAGTAGTCATGTGAATTTGGTATTCGTTCGATATTTTGATGAGATGTATGTTGTCTAGCCTCTAGTGGTGTTATGTGAGCATGAGTACATAACACTTCACCATTATTTGGGCCTAGAGGAAGCCATTGGGAAGTAATAAGTAGATGATGGGTTGCTAGAGTGACAGAAGCTTAAACCCTAGTTTATGCGTTGCTTCGTAAGGGGATGATTTGGATCCATATGTTTCATGCTATGGTTAGGTTTACCTTAATACTTTTTTTGTAGTTGCGGATGCTTGCAATAGAGGTTAATCATAAGTGGGATGCTTGTCCAAGTAAGAATAGCACCCAAGCACCGGTCCACCCACATATCAAATTATCAAAGTACCGAACGCGAATAATATGAACGTGATGAAAACTAGCTTGACGATATTCCCATGTGTCCTCGGGAGCACTTTTCCCATTATAAGAGTTTGTCCAGGATTTTCCTTTGCTACAAAAAGGATCGGGACACCTTGCTGCACTTTATTTACTCGTGTTACTTGTTGCTCGTTACAATTTATCTTATCACAAAACTATCTGTTACCACTTATTTCAGTACTTGCAGAGAATACCTTGCTGAAAACCGCTTATCATTTCATACGCTCCTTGTTGGGTTTGACACTCTTACTTATCGAAAGGACTACGATAGATCCCCTATACTTGTGGGTCATCAAGACTCTTTTACGGCGCCGTTGCCGGGAGTGTAGCGCCTTTGGTAGGTGGAATTTGGTAAGGAAAAATTTATATAGTGTGCTGAAATTTATTGTCACTTGTTACTATGGAAAGTAATTCTCTGAGGGGGTTGTTCGGGGTATCTTCACCTCGTCCAGTAGAGCAAAGAGTTGCTCCTCAACCTACTGAACCTATTGAAAATGAAACTCCTTTTGAATTTCCTTCAGGTATGATGGAAAAACTGCTAGCTAATCCTTTTATAGGAGATGGAACAAAGCATCCTAATGAGCACTTAATATATGTGGATGAAGTTTGTGGATTATTTAAGCTTGCAGGTATACCCGATGACGTTGCTAAGAAGAAGGTCTTCCTTTATCTTTGAATGGAGACGCATTGACATGGTATAGGCTATGTGATGATACGAGATCATGGAACTATAAAAGATTGAAATTGGAATTTCATCAATAGTATTACCCTATGCATCTTGTTCATCGTGATCGTAATTATATATATAATTTTTGGCCTCGCGAAGGATAAAGCATCTCTCAAGCTTGGGGGAGGATTAAATCAATGTTATATTCATGCCCTAATCATGAACTCCCAAGAGAAATAATTATTCAAAGTTTTTATGCTCGGCTTTCTCATAATAATCAAACCATGCTCGATACTTCTTGTGCCGGCTCTTTTATGATGAAGACTATTGAATTCAGATGGAATTTATTAGATAGAATTAAGCATAACTCTGAAGATTGGGACCTCGGCGAAGGTAAGGAGTCAGGTATGACACCTAAGTTCGATTGTGTTAAATCTTTTATGGATACCGATATTTTCCGTAAGTTTAGCACTAAATATGGACTTGACTCTGAGATAGTAGCTTCTTTACGTGAATCTTTTGCTACTTATGTTGATCTCCCCAAGGAGAAGTGGTTTAAATATCATCCTCCCATAGAAGTAAAAGTAGCTGCACCTATTAAAGTTGAAGAAAATACTGTCACTTATAATGATCCTATTGTTCTTACCTCTTATGTTGAGAAACCACCTTTCCCTGTTAGAATAAAGGATCATGCTAAAGCTTCAACTGTGGTTCGTAAAAGCAATATTAGAACTTATACACCTCCTGAGCAAGTCAAAGTAGAACCTAATATTTCTACTGTTGAAGATCTCTTGTCTGATATACTGATTGGCATGTTATTCAATTCTGTGGTGAAACTGCTAGAATTGCCAAACCTAGTGCTAAAGATAAACATAGACCTGTGGTAGGCGTGCATGTTATTTCTGTTAAAATAGGAGATCATTGTTATCATGGCTTATGTGATATGGGTGCTAGTGCTAGTGTTATACCTTATGACTTGTATAAAGACAAGCATGAAATTGCACCTGCTGAGTTAGAAGAAATTGATGTCACAATTAAACTTGCCAATAGAGATACTATTTCACCAGTGGGAATTGTTAGAGATGTTGAAGTTCTGTGTGGGAAAACTAAATATCCTGCTGATTTTCTTATTCTCAGTTCTCCACAAGATAGCTTTTGTCCCATTATATTTGGTAGACCCTTCTTGAACGCTGTTAATGCTAAGATAGATTGCGAAAAGAATGTTGTTACTATTGGCTTGGATGATATGATTCATGAGTTTAATTTCTCTAAATTTAGTAAACAACATCGTGAGGAAGAATTGCCTAGTAAGGATGAAATTATTGGTCTTGCTTCTATTGCCGTACCTCCTAGTGATCCTTTAGAACACTATTTGCTAGACCATGAAAATGATATGTTCATGAATGAAAGAAGGGAAATAGATGAAGTATTATTTAAACAAGAACCTATTCTGCAAAACAGTTTGCCTGTTGAAATCCTAGGGGATCCTCCTCCACCCAAGGGTGATCCTGTGTTTGAGCTGAAACCGTTGCCTGATAATCTTACATATGATTATCTTGATGAAAAGAAAATATATCCTGTTATTATTAGTGCTAACCTTTCAGAGCATGAAGAAGAAAGATTATTGAAAACTCTGAAGAAGCACCGTGCCGCTATTGGATATACGCTTGATGATCTTAAGGGCATTAGTCCCACTCTATGTCAACATAAAATAAATTTGGATGCGGATGCCAAACCAGTTCGTGATCCTCAACGACGTTTGAATCCTAAAATAAAGGAAGTGGTAAGAAAAGAAATACTCAAGCTTCTGGATGCAGGTATAATTTATCCCGTTGCTGATAGTCAGTGGGTAAGTCCTGTCCATTGTGTCCCTAAGAAGGGAGGTATTACTGTTGTCCCTAATGATAAAGATGAATTGATCCCGCAAAAAATTATCACAGGTTATAGGATGGTAATTGATTTCCATAAATTAAATAAAGCTACTAAGAAAGATCATTACCCTTACCTTTTATTGATCAAATGCTAGAAATATTATGCAAACATACACATTATTGCTTTGTAGATGGTTATTACGGTTTCTCTCAAATACTGTGTTGGCTAAAGATCAATCAAAGACTACTTTTACTTGCCCTTTTGGTACTTTTGCTTATAGGCGTATGCCTTTTGGTTTATGTAATGCACCTGCTACCTTTCAAAGATGCATGATGGCTATATTCTCTAATTTTTGTGAAAAATTTGTGAGGTTTTCATGGACGATTTTTCCGTCTATGGTTCCTCTTTGATGATTGCTTGAGCAATCTTGATCGAGATTTTTGCAGAGATGTGAAGAAACTAATCTTGTCTTGAATTGGGAAAAGTGCCACTTTATGGTTAATGAAGGCATTGTCTTGGGGCACAAAGTTTACGAAAGAGGTATTGAAGTTGATAAAGCCAAGGTTGATGCTATTGAAAGATGCCATGTCCCAAGGACATCAAAGGTATAAGAAGTTTCCTTGGTCACGCCAGATTTTATAGGAGGTTCATTAAGGACTTCTCAAAATTTCTCGACCTCGACTAATTTATTAAAAAATATGTACCATTTGTATTTGATGATGATTGTGTAGAAGCATTTGAAATCTTGAAGAAAGCATTAGTCTCTTGCACTTGTTGTTCAGCCACCAGTTGGAATTTACCCTTTGAAATTATGTGTGATGCTAGTGATTATGCTTTGTAGGTGTTGTTTTAGGGCAAAGAGTTGATAAGAAATTAAATGTTATCCATTATGCTAGTAAGACTCTAGACAATGCTCAAAGAAATTATGCTACTACCGAAAAGGAACTTTTAGCAGTTGTATTTGCTTGTGATAAATTCAGACCCTATATTGTTGATTCTAAAGTAACTATTCACACTGATCATGCTGTTATTAAATATCTTATGGAAAAGAAAGATGCAAAACCTAGACTTATTAGATGGGTTCTCTTGCTGCAAGAATTTGACTTGCATATTGTTGATAGAAAAGGAGCTGAGAACCCCGTTGTAGACAACTTGTCTAGGTTAGAAAATGTTCTTGATGACCCATTAACTATTGATGATAGCTTTCTTGATGAACAATTAAATGTCATAAGCACTTCTCGTAGCACTCCGTTTTACGCTGATTATGCTAATTATATTGTTGCTAAATTTATACCACATAGCTTCACATACCAACAAAAGAAAAAGTTTTTCTATGATTTGCGACATTACTTTTGGGATGACCCACATCTTTATAAAGGAGTAGATGGTGTTATTAGATGTTGTGTGCCTGAGCATGAACATGAACAAATCCTACGCAAGTGTCACTCCGAAGCTTACGGAGGACACCACGCTGGAGATAGAACTGCACATAAGGTACTGCAATCCGGGTTTTATTGTCCCACTCTCTTCAAGGATGCCCGTAAGTTTGTTTTATCTTGCGATGAATGTCAAAGAATTGGTAATATTAGTAGACGTCAAGAAATGCCTATGAATTATTCACTTGTTATTGAACCATTTGATGTTTGGGGCTTTGATTATATGGGACCTTTTCCTGCCTCTAATGGATATACACATATTTTGGTTCTTTGTGGATTACGTTACTAAGTGGGTAGAAGCTATTCCAACTAGTAGTGCTGATCATAACACTTCTATTAAAATGCTTAAGGAAGTTATTTTTCCAAGGTTTGGAGTCCCTAGATATTTAATGACCGATGGTGGTTCACATTTTATTCATGGTGCTTTCCGTAAAATGCTTGCTAAATATCGTGTTAATCATAGAATTGCATCTCCATATCACCCACAGTCTAGTGGTCAAGTAGAATTGAGCAATAGAAATCTCAAATTAATTTTGCAAAAGACTGTTAATAGGTCTAGAAAGAATTGGTCCAAGAAACTTGATGATGCATTATGGGCCTATAGAACTGCATATAAGAATCCTATGGGTATGTCTCCGTATAAAATGGTTTATGGAAAAGCATGTCACTTACCTCTCGAACTAGAACAAAAGGCATATTGGGCTATTAAAGAGCTCAACTATGATTTCAAACTTGCGGTGAGAAAAGGTTATTTGATATTAGCTCACTTGATGAATGGAGAACCCAAGCTTATGAAAATGCTAAGTTGTTTAAAGAAAAAGTTAAAAGATGGCATGACAAAAGGATACAAAAACGTGAGTTTAATGTAGGTGATTATGTATTGCTATACAACTCTCGTTTAAGATTTTTTGCAGGAAAACTTCTCTCTAAATGGGAAGGTCCCTACGTTATCGAGGAGATCTATCGTTCCGGTGCCATAAAAATCAACAAATTTGAAGGTACAAATCCGAAGGTGGTAAACGGTCAAAGGATCAAACATTATATCTCAGGTAATCCCATAAATGTTGAAACTAATATTATTGAAACCGTAACCCCAGAGGAATACATAAGGGACACTTTCCAGACCGTTTCAGACTCCGAAAAGGAATAGGTATGTGGTACGGTAAGTAAACCGACTCCAAAACAATTTCTAAGGCAATATTTCTCTGTTTTGGAATATTTAGAAAAATAGAAAAATAAGTGGCAGTCCGGGAAGGACACGAGGGCTCCACGAGGGTGGAGGGCGCGCCCTACCCCCCTGGGCATGCCCCCTACCTCGTGAGCACCCCGTGTGCCCTCCGGACTCCGTTTTCTTGCACGATATGTATTTTGGTCGGTAAAAATTCATTATATATTCCCCCGAAGGTTTTGACTCTCGTATCACGTAAATCTCCTCTGTTTTTGTTTTGAGGTGTTGCCGGGGAGAGCCGAGTATCTAATCCGGCACCGGAACCAAGGGCAAACAGCAACGCGGACCACTTTGGGCCAGCAACGGAGGCAGAGATGGAGGCCCACTTGATGAGGGTAGATGCAATGGAGGATCAAGAAGTCACCTCTCGCCTCCGAGCTGGGTTCACGATGGGGGAACTACAGAGCTCAGCTATTCCAGACTTGGTTATCCCTTCCAATGTTAAATTTGTTTCTTATGAAAATATGAAGAAGAGTGTCACTTGTTCTCCCGCAGCTATGCAACACCCTTGGGTGCAAGGGGCTTTAGCCGTTACAGGGAAGCTTCGTAAGGAAATAATGGACCTCAAGCAGCAAGTCAATAAGCTCGAGGAGGAGAACCGTATCCTGAGAGGAATCATTGCCAAGAATATCACACCAACAACAAAGAAGGAGGCATAATCACATGGGTATGGGCACTCCCCTTGGCAACTTCCAAGCTTGGGGGAGGTGCCCCGGTATCGTATCGCCATCACAACTCCTATCTTTACCTTTGTCTTAGTTCGATCCATTTAGTAGTATCTTGATTTAGTAGAATAAAGTTTATGGCATGATCTAGTTTTGAGTTTTGCTTTATGATCTCTCTATGTAATCGAGTCCGTGAGCTATATTAATAATAAAGTTTAGTGTTGAGTCAAGGGCTTGATTATTTTGTCATGATCTTGGGTGAACAAAAGAAAAGAAAGAAGAAAAAGAATAAAAAGAAACAAAGAGTTCATATTGATCTTATTGAGAGTAATGACTTCACATAGAAAGAGTATGATGGCTAAAAGTTGTTGGGAGTTGGCAAATATAGCTTTGGTCATCGTTGCAATTAATAGGAAGTAATAAGGAAAGAGAGGTTTCACATATAGATATATTATCATTGACATATTTTATGATTGGGAGCACTCAATAAAATATAACATGCTAAAGAGTTGATGTTGGACAAGGAAGACAACGTGATGAGTTATGTTTTCTTATATCCGAGATAAAGTATGTTGTCATGGGTCCTGTAACATGTTGAGCTTGTCTTTCCCCCTCTGCTAGCCCAATTCTCAGCACCAAGTAGAGATACTACTTGTGCTTCCAAATACCCTTAAACCAGTTTAGCCATGAGAGTCCGCCATATCTACCTATGGATTGAGTAAGATCTTTCAAGTAAGTTGTCATCGGTGCAAAGCAATAAAAATTCCTCTAAACATGTATGATTGATTGGTGTGGGATAAATAAGCTTTATACGATCTTGCGATGTGGAAGTAATAAAAGCGACGGACTGCATAATAAAGGTTCATATCACAGGGGGCAATATAAAGTGATGTTCTTTCGCATTGAGATTTTGTGCATCCAACCATAAAAGCGCATGGCAACCTCTGCTTCCCTCTGCGAAGGGCCTATCTTTTATTATTATCCTCTATCTTATGCAAGAGTCATGGTGATCTTCACCTTTCCTTTTAACATTTTATTCTTTGGCAAGCCCAGGCATGTTGGAAAGAACATGATATATATATATATATATATATATATATATATATATATATATATATATATCTAATTGGATGTAGGGGAGCATGAATTATTATTGTTGACATTACCCTTGAGGTAAAAGTTTGTGGGGCAAAACTATAAGCCCCTGTCTTTCTCTGTGTCCGATTAAAACTCCGTAACCACAAGTATTGCGTGAGTGTTAGCAAATATGAAGGACTAAATGATAGTTGAGTATGTGGACTTGCTTTTAAGCTCTGACATAGACTCTTTCCGATGTTATGATAAATTGCAATTGCTTCAATGACTGAGGTTATAATTTGTTGGTGCTCAATAAGGTTTCTGATTCATACTTTTGCATTGTGAAAAGATCATCACTTGAACATCAGTAATCATATCACAAAATCTATATGTGTTGCTGTTATGAGAACAATCAAGATGCCTTCATGTCCGTATTTTATTTTTATCGATGCCTCTACCTCTAAACATGAGGACATATTTATTGTTATCGGCTTTTCGCTTGAGGACAAGCGAGGTCTAATCTTGGGGGAGTTGATACGTCCATTTTGCATCATGCTTTTATATCAATATTTATCGCATTTTGGGTTGTTATTTCACGTTATGTCACAATACTTATGGCTATTCTCTTTTATTTTACAAGGTTTACATGAAGAGGGAGAATGCCGGCAATTTGGAATGCAATTTGGAAAAGGAGCAAATATTGGAGACCTATTATGCGCAACTCCAAAAGTCCTGAAACTCCATGACTATCTTAAAATAAATAAAGAAAAATCATCGCCAAAGATGAAGGCCAGGGGGCCCACACCCTGCTCACAAGGGTGGGCCCCCCCCTCTAGGGCGCGCCCCCTACCTCGTGGGCCCCCTGGTGGCTCTCTGGCGCCCATCTTCTCCTATATGAAGTCTTTCATCAATAAAAAATAAGAAGCAACCTTTCGGGAGGAGACTCCGCCGCCACGAGGCGTAACCTTGGCGGAACCAATCTAGGGCTCCAGCAGAGCTGTTCTGTCGGGGACACTTCCCTCCGGGAAGGGGAAATCATCGCCATCATCATCACCAACGCTCCTCTCATCGGGAGAGGGAAATCTCCATCAACATCTTCACCAGCACCAACTCCTCTCAAAACCCTAGTTCATCTCTTGTATCCAATTCTTGTCTCCAAGTCCGGGATTGGTGCTAGTAGGTTGCTAGTAGTGTTGATTACTCCTTGTAGTTGATGCTAATTGGTTTATTCGGTGGAAGATCATATGTTCAAATCCTTTATGCATATTATTACCCCTCTGATTATGAACATGAATATGCTTTGTGAGTAGTTACGTTTGTTCCTGAGGACAAGGGAGAAGTCTTGCTATTAGTAGTCATGTGAATTTGGTATTAGATTCGATATTTTGATGAGATGTATGTTGTCTAGCCTCTATTAGTGTTATGTGAACGTCGACTACATAACACTTCACCATTATTTGGGCCTAGAGGAAGGCATTGGGAAGTAATAAGTAGATGATGGGTTGCTAGAGTGACAGAAGCTTAAACCGTAGTTTATGCGTTGCCGTAAGGGGCTGATTTGGATCCATATGTTTCATGCTATGGTTAGGTTTACCTTAATACTTTTGTTGTAGTTGTGGATGCTTGCAATAGAGGTTAATCATAAGTGGGATGCTTGTTCAAGTAAGAACAGCACCCAAGCACCGTCCACCCACATATCAAATTATCAAAGCAATCAACGCGAATCATATGAACGTGATGAAAACTAGCTTGACGATATTCCCATGTGTCCTCGGGAGCGCTTTTCCTATTATAAGAGTTTGTCCAGGCTTGTCCTTTGCTACAAAAAGGATGGGGCCACCTTGCTGCACTTTATTTACTCTTGTTACTTGTTGCTCGTTACAATTTATCTTATCACAAAACTATCTGTTACCACTTATTTCAGTACTTGCAGAGAATACCTTGCTGAAAACCGCTTATCATTTCCTTCTGCTCCTCGTTGGGTTCGACAGTCTTACTTATCGAAAAGACTACGATAGATCCCCTATACTTGTGGGTCATCAGGGGGCCATAGGTTTCACTAGTGGCTTCTCTCAAGAGCATAAGTATTACGGTGGGTGAACAAATTACTGTTGAGCAATTGACATAATTGAGCATAGTTATGAGAATATCTAGGTATGGTCATGTATATAGGCATCACGTCCGAGACAAGTAGACCGACTCCTGCCTGCATCTACTACTATTACTCCACACATCGACCACTATCCAGCATGCATCTAGAGTATTAAGTTCATAAGAACAGAGTAACGCTTTAAGTAAGATGACATGATGCAGAGGGATAAACTCATGCAATATGATATAAACCCCATCTTGTTATCCTCGATGGCAACAATACAATCGTGCCTTGCTGCCCCCATCACATCCGGGAAAGGACACCGCAAGATTGAGCCCAAAGCTAAGCACTTCTCCCATTGCAAGAAAGATCAATCTAGTAGTGATGTGGACACAAACCTAGGGTAGGGTAATAGGCCTGACCTATACGTCCTACCTAAGTCCTTGTCCTAAGAACGAAGAAGTTCAAGAATCAGAAGAAGGGATCCAGCAAAGGTGTCGAGTGAAGTCCACTCGACCTATCATCCACTCGGAGACCCCACTTTATCCAGGTCACTCGACCATCAAACCACTCGACAATAAGAAGACCTAAAGCTGCTCTGCTGACAACGGTTGAGCATTTAGTTGTGTATTTAATGATCATTTGTGGCACTTCAATACAGGCGTTACACTGTAATGCCACCTCTTTATGTACATTGAATCCTATGTAACGTAGAGGAGGCTGGGGTCTGGCGCACTCTATATAAGCCACCCCCCTCCTCTGGGACAAGGGTTCGCACACCCTGTAACTCACACGCTTATAATCTAGTCGACCGCCTCCGGGCTCCGAGACGTAGGGCTATTACTTCCTCCGAGAAGGGTCCAAACTCGTAAAACTAGCGTGTACAACTCCATAGCTAAGATCTTGCCTCTACATTCCTACCCCCCTATTCTACTGTCAGAATCAGAACCACGACAGTTGGCGCCCACCGTGGGGCAGGTGTCTTAGCGACTTGTTGGAGAAGTTGCAATCTTTTCGATCCCCTTCATCATGGTTTCAGGCGGAGGTTTGGCTGAGGGCCGCGAGATCCGTCTCGGCACGCTCGTGTTCGTCGCCGACGACTCTGCTTGGCTTCAGGAGGCTCCACTCGACGTCAATGCACTCCCCGTCCGCGGGGAAACACACTTTCGCGCGTGCATCCTCCTGAGGCAGCCGTCGACCCAGTATCGGTCGGCACCTGTGGCGCCTCTCGCCCCGTCGCCCGCCGGCGCAAGCGCTTCGGTCGGTCAAGGTTTCAGCGGTGGGTGAGGCATGCGGTGGCTTGCCAGACGGCCACCCCCCAAGTCGCGGCGATCAAGCCCGACGAATGTCTCTACGGCCCGTTCGACCTGTCGACTGGCTCCACAGAGACTGCATCCGAGTGAGGCAGCAGTAATCCAGCGGTGGAGGTCCTGATGGTCGATGGGCCTCGCAGTCCTCCCGGCTTCCCTCGCGCCGACGGTGGCGACGACAGAGGCGATCCGTCGCATGCCCATGAGGATTACCTCCCCGAGCCCCTCTCTCCGTAGCAGAGGTAAGAACTTCGCCGCCGAAACATGGATGCTCTTCACACTCCTATCGTTGGAGAAATCCCCGAGGCCCGGGCCTTGGAGAACGCGCACCTGGCCAATCTGGCTGAGCGCACTCGACTGGAAAATCTCCAGTGAGTACTGACGGCGATGCTGCGGCAAAGGGTTCTAGAATCCGATCGGCGCCAGCTTTTTTCCACCTCCGACTCAGGTATATCGAACTCCGATCCAAAATCTTACAGCTGCAGCTCGAATAGCGAGTCAATTCAGCCCTCCAGTCGAGAAGCTGGCGGAGAGGTTTAATGCAGATTAGAGCTTTACTCCGGGCAGCGGGAGAGCAGAATACGGCTGTGTCACAGTCACGGAATAGGATCCATAGCAGGTCCGTTGTTGCAGATACAGTCCAGTCGGCTCACAGCCCAAGATCGCCCCCGAGGCGTGAGGGACATGGTGACCGGCGTGATCAGTACAGAAACCGTGAGCAGTATGATCACCGACTCGATCGTGATGATCGTCGTCGAGTGCCCACACCTCCCGCAAGGAGTGGATCATACGTGCCTCGATAGCAGGATGACAGACGCCCTCATAGTGTTGGGCGAAGGATTCCAGTCGACCCCAGGGAGCCAGGCTTTGATGCGAGATCTATTCTCGTTCAGGGTTTGGTCAACAGGAACAGAGCTCACCGAAAAGGTCATGACAGAAATGTACCCACCAACAGCAGAGTGCGCGTCTCAGGTCCAGAGTGCTTCAGCAGAGCCATCAGGGCCGCGGTGATTCCTCCCAACTTCAGGTTGGCGACTGGAGTCAGTAAGTTCACTGGTCCAAGCCTGATACTTGGCTTGAGGATTACCGAGTGGTTGTTCAGATTGGCGGCGGCAATGATGAAGTGGCCATGAAACACCTGCTGTTGGTGTCAAAACCGGCAGATCTCGGGTAGGGGGTCCCGAACTGTGCGTCTAGGCGGATGGTAACAGGAGACAAGGGATCCGATGTTTTTACCCAGGTTCGGGCCCTCTCGATGGAGGTAAAACCCTACTCATGCTTGATTAATATTGATGATATGGGTAGTACAAGAGTAGATCTACCACGAGATCAGAGAGGCTAAACCCTAGAAGCTAGCCTATGGTTTGATTGTTGTTCGTCCTACGGACTACAACCCTCCGGTTTATATAGACACCGGAGAGGGTTAGGGTTACACAGAGTCGGTTACAATGGAAGGAGATCTACATATCCGTATAGCCAAGCTTGCCTTCCACGCCAAGGAAAGTCCCATCCGGACACGGGACGAAGTCTTCAATCTTGTATCTTCATAGTCCAGGAGACCGGCCAAAGGTCATAGTCCGGCCATCCAGACACCCTCTAATCCAGGACTCACTCAGTAGCCCCTGAACCAGGCTTCAATGACGATGAGTCTGGCGCGCATATCGTCTTCGGCATTGCAAAGCGGGTTCCTCCTCCGAATACTTCATAGAAGATTTTGAACACAAGGATAGTGTCCGGCTCTGAAAAATAATTTCCACATAACACCGTAGAGAGAATAATATTTACACAAATCCAATCTGCTGACGTGTTCCGGCGTGTCATCACACCACGGCCAAGCCTTTATTGAATCGTTTTCTTGTCCCACCTCAGCGTTTAGCGAGGCGGTTTCCTTGGCACGTCTTGTCAAAGCAGAGATCGTGTCCCCTTATTCCGGGATTCTCATCAATACGGACGTGGGTAACCCAACCGTGCCCGTTGGCATGTCTCTTCTATCGAAGGCGAGTCCCAAATGGTCACGAGGGAGGGCTCTTGGTATTCAACCTATTTATAAAGAGACCAAGGCTCTACTCCTTTTCTTCAATCTCAATCGAATCCGCCCCTCGCCTCGAGTTCCAACACCCAAAGCTCCAGATTTAGGCGCTTCGGACCTTCGATGATGTCCGGCTCCTACCTTCAAGGCATGTGGATGCCTTCCTCCGTTACGGAAGTAGACGTGCTAAAGCTGAGAGATGCCAGGTATTTAACCGGCAAAATCTCGCATAGGCTACCTGCTCAAGGGCAGGTTATTCCCACTCCCAAGCCCGGTGAGAGCGTGGTGTTCGCGTCTCACTTCCTTCGGGGGTTAGGCTTCCCGACGGACCCCTTCGTGATGGGGCTCATGTTTTATCATGGGTTAGAATTTCACGACTTGGATCCGGAGTCCATCCTCCACATCTCATCATTCATCGTCGTGTGCGAAGCCTTCTTTCGCGTTACCCCTCACTTCGGATTGTGGCTCAAGACCTTCAAAGTAGAGCCGAAAATGATCAAGGGGCGGCAAGCGGAGTGCGGAGGGGCTGTTATAAGCAAGAATGCTGACGCTCCATGGCCCGAGGGCTCTTTTCAAGAGGAGTTCAGCTTATGGCAACGAGAGTGGTTTTATATCACAGCGCCCAGGGGCACCAAGTGGGTGGCGCCTCCTGTCTTTTGCTCGGGTCCTCCCCCACGGCTGGCGTCATGGGACAATAAAGGGCTCGACTGGGGGCCGTCCAAGGACGTGCCCTTGTTGCAGGGCCGCATTCAAGATCTCGTGGAAAGAGACATCAACCTGGCTGTAGTGGCGCAGGTCATGTTGATTCGCCGCACTATGCCCTGCAAACGCCGCCCCCTCCGCCTATGGGAGTTTAATCCGGAGGGACCACGAGCTCTCCAACACTTTGCGGGCATGACGCCCTTGGAGATGTATAAATTGTTCTTCGGATCACAAGCAATGTGTCCGGACTTGATCGAGGACGCAGGTCTAAGCTGCAATCGCCCGGATACTCAAGTAAGTAGCCATGTACCCAGCCAATTTATCTGTATATTCGTCATAAAATTACCCTTAAAGGAGATGTCCCTTTAAACAGGAGTGGATAGCGAAGGCAAAGCTGATTAGGTGTCCGGCCCCCCTCCACGAGACCACGCCGGATCCCGTGTTAACCAGGATGCTGGAGGTTGCGCCTTTGGAAGAACGCGAAGGGGGGAACAAGGAAGCTACCGTCTCCTCAAAGGAGGCTATCCGGAAAGGAGGGATCGAAAATCCCTCTATCCAGGGAAAGAAGAGGACCGCCTCTGAAGACCCGGAGACCATGGTCTCAAAGCGGGGGAAGAGATCTTCGTCAGAGGGTCCTGCGCTGGGAAGTGCCTCGGCCGCACTATGCCCTCAAGGGGATCAGCCCTCCAGCGAGCCGTAAGTAGAGAGGAGAGTTTCCAAATAAGAGACATCCATGTTTTATTCCTTTGAAAGACAGCTGAGTTTTTACCTTGTAGTTCGGATCTCCGCCCTTCGCAGCAGAGCTCATCTTCAGGGGATCTTTTTCCGGAGATGATGGAGAGCGGAACGCCCCCTCCTGCCGTACCGCCTTGCGAGGCGGGCGACCATGAGGTGTCGTCGTGGAGGGTTTCTCCAAATCCGGCAAGGCCGGAAAGCAGCCGTATGGCTCCCCAAAGCCCTCCGTGCCCGACCTTCGAAAAAGGCCATCAGACGAGTCTGGCACCGTCCGGTGCACGGTCGGAGGATTTGAAGGATCTGCTTTCGGTGAGGCGTCTATCTCAGAAGAACATCGTGCATTGATGGGCACGGTGATTGAAAGGATTTCATCCGCGGAGAGTGGGTTGCACGAGGCCGTCAGGAGTTTGCTGACAGGTTTTGAGGTACGCTAGATGATGTACCTTTGGACAGTTCCGCATATAAAAAGATGCGCCCTGTATAGATAGTAGCTCCTGAGACTCGGTGCGTTGTCAAAGATGACAGAGCGCCGAGGATCATAATCCCAGGTATAACATGTCGCTCTTCCTATGTAGGTGGCGAAGTGTCCGATGGCTAGCCGGACTGATGAATTTGCCGAGCTAAATCGGTAACTTGATGTGGCGGATGCCGACATCGCGCTTGTCAACAAGCGGTTGGACGAAATCATAAGGTATGAAATTTTCTCCGCGGACACCTGGTAAGGGGGCTTGATGACCTTGCCTTACAACATATATGCTTGACGCAGATGGTGCCGCTGCCATGGAGAACCTTCGGGCGGAACTTGCCCGAGCCAAGGAGCAGGCCAGAAAAAGTGATGCGGCTGCCTTGAAGGTGGCCGAAGAGCTGAAAGCCGAACAGGCTGCTCACTGCCGAAGCAGGAAGGAAATGGCCGAGATGGTGGTGAAGTTAAAGGATGCTGCCGACCGCTGCAAGCTTCTTGAAAAGGAAGATCGGGCGGAACAAAAGGACCTAGAGAAGGCCACTATCGAGGCCAAGGATGCTCGCTCTGCAATGAGAGCCATGAGGCAGGAGCTACGTCAGGCCGGAGATATCGCGGCTGGGAAGCCCTTCATGCTGCGGATGAAGTTAGGGGATCCTAAGTATGCTTAGTTGGACCAGCTGTGGAGTGCGGCAGATTCTTATCTGGATTTGGCGGCAAGTGCTGCGGACGCGGCCGAACACTTCTGAGATCAAAAGGATCACGAGGTGGAAAAGCTTTTTTTGTCGCAGTTCCACAATCCAGAGCGCCCACTTCCATTATCCGAGCGATTGGCCGAATGGGCGGAGCTGAATAGGTTATCCGGACTCGCCATGAAGGAAGTAGTCAGTCATCTGTGGCCGAAGGGGCTGAGCGAAGAGTTATTTTGGTTTGGTGCAGCGGTTCCTTGATGCGGTGCCCCGTATCAATGCAATGAAGAGGTCAACATGCATAGAGGGTGCGCGGATGGCTCTAGCCCGTGTCAAGACATACTGGGCGGAGATGAAGACCACCAACGTTGCATCCCAAGATTCGGACGGGAGCATACCTGCCGAGCACTATTTTCAGGAAGTTCTATAGGGCGCTCGTTTAATAAAGACGCAGTGCTCGAAGGACATCATGTTCGAATAACATGTATAATTGTAAGACAATGTTTCAATGGAATATAAAAGCTTTTTATACTTGTGCCTGCAAGAATTAAAATACCTCCTGTGCGGCCGTTAATGTATATGTGTATATAACCTGAAAGATGGCAGTCTTCGGCTTCAGCCCCCACGCATATAATGCGGGGGTGTTCGCAAAAGGCGCATTTTCACACTTGATCCAACGTCTTCGTCCTATAAAGGAGGTGATAGCGTAGCGAACTAGGCAACCGAACTATAATGCTTTATCACTTTCACTTAGCCATAGGAGTTTGACAGTGGGGCTACTATATAGCCCCTAGGGGCACCGCGCTTGCCCGAATTCGGGGCGCGTGTGTGCCTGACCGGGAAACGACCCTTCGTTAATACGGAGGAATCCTAAAGATTTCGGTGGGTCATCGAGTGGTTGACCAGTCTCACGCTACATCATGATAGTCAGTTTTCGGCTTTCTCTACTGAGATGCTCGCCTGGCGGAACCTGGGCACAATCGCAGTAGTTCTCCTGGTGCCGCCTTAGCCGATAGAGCGGAACGTAAGGCAGCAAAACACAGGAGCCGGGCAAACCCAACATTTGACCAAAGACATGATTCGGAGCTGATGCATATAAAGCCAAACTCGCGACGCCGAACACTCCCTAAGGTATTCGGTCTTTATGAAAACGGGCTGAACAACGCCGTTATTAATAAGCCCCTGGTGTCCTGGTACACGCATAGAAATCTTGGCGTGGCGATGCCCAGACGCCTTGACCTCCACCTCGGTTATAGCAAGAAACTGGGGGGATGTGTATCAACAAGAGACAGTAAAAAGGTTTACGCAGGGTCATAATCTGAAAAGAATCTTTGCAACGGGTCCCTACTGCACGTCTGCGCCTGTGTCTCCGTTGTGCCGTATCCTGGATGGGTGTAGCACGGTGTTCATCTGAAAAAGAGAGGAACTTAGTTCAAAAAGACCATGCGAAAATGTACGTTACATTAAATAAACAAAGTACGCTTTTGAATAAAATTGAGCTTTATTGTCTCTTGTTGTACATGTGCGGAGCCCCTTGAACGGGGGTATGCGGCTAGTAAGCCCTTACGCCGGACTCGTCTAACCATGTCCGGGTCCGAACGACTGTTTAGGTGCCTTGCCTAATGAGGCTGGCTTAGTGTGTGGCTGTTAATGCAGCCGCTGATCTTCCGTGCTCGAGGAACACTCGATATTTCCCTTTAATGAGATGATGCCTCGTGGACCGGGCATTTTAAGTATAAAGGGATGCATAATGCGGTATTGCGTTAAAGCGGTAAAGCTTGGCGTCAGGAGTGCTTGATAACTGCTTGTAAATGGGGCGATGTGGAAGGTTAGCTTTTCGCGGCGGAAGTTGTCGGGTGAGCCGAACGTAACTTCTAACAGGAGAGAGCCCATACAATGGGCATCTGGGCCTGGCATCACCCCTTGAAAGGAAGTGTTGCTTTGGCGAATTGTTGTTGGGTCTATCCCCAGTTTGCGGATTGTGTTCTGATATATCAGGTTTAAATCACTTCCGCCGTCCATTAGGACTTGTGTAAAGTGGAGTCCGTCAATTATCGGATCTAATACCAAGGCAGTCCATCCTGCGTTCCGGATACTTTGAGAGTAATCCTGATGGTCGAAGGTGATTTGCTTTAACAACCAGTGGCGGGACTCCTGCAGGATAGGCCGTGTGGTAGCGTATCTCTATGGGCGCCACTATTTTCTCCCTTTTTGTCACTTGAAGTGAACTTACTGTTTTGACTTCTTGTGGGAAGTTCTTTTGTTTTCCGGTGCTCTGCTTGTGGGGTTCATCATCGTCCTCTCTTGGTGTGTCGAGCCCCTTGTGTTCGGCGTTCAGTTTGCCGGATTGCTTGAAGACCCAACAATCTCTGTGGGTATGGTTTGCAGGCTTCCCGGGAGTAATGTGTATTTGACATATCTTGTCCAAGATTTTGTTTAAGTTAGCTAGCTCGTCCCTGTTATCTTTGGGGGGCAGTTTTTGCTGATTCTGCCGAGAGCTTTTGAATCCAGCATTGACTGCCGTGCTCTTCGGGCTGTTTCCCTTGGTCCGGCGCTGGTCCTTGCTGCGTCGCGGTTTCCCGTTTCCGTCCCTAACTTCGGATGTACTTGGATCGCTGGTACTGCATCGTGCCAACCAGCTGTCCTCTCCTAGCATAAAAGCGGGTCATGAGGCTTGTTAGTGCGGCCATTGTTCTTGGCTTTTCTTGGCGAGGTGTCTGGCGAGCCATTCGTCTCGAGCAGCTGTGTTTGAAAGCTGCTAAGGCTTGGCGTCCAGGACAGTCGACTATCTGGTTCTTTTTAGTAAGAAATCTGTTCCAGAGTTTCCGGGCTGACTCTCCGGGTTGTTGAGTTATGTGACTTAGATCATCTGCATCTGGAAGTCGGGCATAAGTCCCTTGAAAATTTGCCCAAAAAGCGTCCTCGAGCTCTTCCCAACTTCCGATGGTGTTTTCGGGAAGGCTTTTGAGCCAATGCCGGGCTGGCCCTTTGAGTTTGAGGGGTAAGTATTTTATGGCGTGGAGTTCATCTCCTCTAGCCATGTGTATGTGGAGGATGTAATCCTCAATCCAGACTCCAGGGTCTGTTGTTCCGTCGTATGCCTCCATGTTTACGGGCTTGAATCCCGCTGGAAATTCATGATCCAACACCTCATCATTGAAACATAGGGGGTGTGCGGCGCCCCTATATCTGGGCGTACCGCGTTGTTCGGGTATTTGATGTGTTGAATTGCTTACTAGAGCTTGCTTTCTTGGCCCATAGATGGATCTGGCTGGGCCATCGTTTTGATGCGAATCCTTGTGCGGATCGCGTGCGGCTTAATAATGCGGCGTCCTTTGCCTCACTGTGTTTGCCATGGGGTCGTTTGTCCGACCGGGTGGCTTCCTTATTATTTTTTGATTGCGGAGGCTCTAAGGCCTCATCATCAAATTCCGGCAATAATTTTCGCTTCGAATAGCTCTTTGTGTGGTGACTGTCGCCGTATTTGTCTGCGGCGTTGAGTACTTTGCTCCACCTAATTCTGAGTGCATCATCCGCTGTTTTGAGCTTCCGCTTCTGCTTTTTCAGGCTACGCGCAGTGGCGACGAGTCTTTTTTGGAGGTTCTTCTGCTCCAGCAACTTGTCCGGCGTGACATCGTCCGGACTGTTGTCTTCGCCGGGGACGGGTTGTTTATCCAAGTTGCCCTGTTTGGGCGTTTGCTCGATGGCATGTTCGTCGTCCGCCGGTTCGCCCTGCTCTGTGGCTGGGTCTGTATGGCTGTTTTCTCGGTCGAGGTGGGGTTTGGAGCGGCGCTTATGCCGCCATTTTGATTGCTTTTCGAGGGAACGGTCCCTCATTGCGTCCCTCTGTTCCTCGTCGTCGTTTCCTTTAGGTGTATCAACCATGTATACATCGTGAGATGGGGTGGTTGTCCAGTGGCCTATAGGCGCTGGTTCTGTTAAATCTCTGCATCGTCGTCCATACCGTCGATGTCTTCGGAGTCGAAGTTAAGCATGTCGGTTAAATCATCGACAGTGGCTACAAAGTGGGTGGTGGGTGGGCATTGAATTTCTTTGTCGTCCGCATCCCAACCTTCCTGACCATAATCCGGTCGGGGCTCTCCTGATAAAGAGAGAGACTTTAGTGAATTCAAAATGTCGCCGAAAGGAGAGTGCTGAAATATGTCCGTGGCGGTGAACTCCATTATCGGCGCCCAATCAGATTCGATGGGCAGGGGCACGGAAGGTTCGCAGTCCGGAAAGGAGTTCGGCACCTGGGAGTCACAAGCGTTGCAAAGGACAGGTATGGTGTTCGGCTCGATCGCCGTAGAGATTGCAGCCCCCGAGGCGGTGTCCAGCCACCCATCCTCGATTAAGCTTGATCGGCTCCGAGTTAAGGGTCGGGCCGGACAATGCGACCTCCGTGACACTTTGTTGGCAGAGCTAGATCATGCCCATCGTAACAGTGCGGCACGCTTGGCTGTGGCTCGAACCCGTCGAAGATCAAGTCTCCGCGGACGTCGGCCGTGTAGTTCAAACTTCCAAACCTGACCTGATGGCCAGGGGCGTAGCTTTCAATCTGCTCCAGATGGCAAAGTAAATTGGCACGCGGTGCAAAGCCACCGAATACGAAGATCTGTCCGGGGAGAAAAGTCTCACCCTGGACTGCGCCGTTGTTGATGATCGAAGAAGCCATCGGGCCTAAAGGTGACGACACAGAGGAACTCTCAATGAAAGCACCAATGTCTGTGTCAAAACCGGCGGATCTTGGGTAGGGGGTCCCGAACTGTGCGTCTAGGCGGATGGTAACAGGAGACAAGGGACACGATGTTTTTACCCAGGTTCGGGCCCTCTCGATGGAGGTAAAACCCTACTCCTAGTTGATTAATATTGATGATATGGGTAGTACAAGAGTAGATCTACCACGAGATCAGAGAGGCTAAACCCTAGAAGCTAGCCTATGGTATGATTGTTGTTCGTCCTCTGAGACTAAAACCCTCCGGTTTATATAGACACCGGAGGGGGTTAGGGTTACACAGAGTCGGTTACAATGGAAGGAGATCTACATATCCGTATCTCCAAGCTTGCCTTCCACGCCAAGGAAAGTCCTATCCGAACACGAGATGAAGTCTTCAATCTTGTATCTTCATAGTCCAGGAGTCCGGCCAAAGGTCATAGTCCGGCCATCTGGACACCCCCTAATCCAGGACTCCCTCACCTGCCTCTGATGTTGGAGGGCTCGGCCAGAGCATGGCTGAATCAATTAGCACCCAACAACATTTACACTTGTGAAGATCTTGCCCAAGTGTTTGTCAGAACGTTTGAAGGGACATGCAAACGACCAGCAGGGTTAACAGAGCTGCAATCTTGTGTGCAGAAGACAAATGAAACTTTGAGGGATTATATCCAGAGATGGATCACACTGCATCACACAGTGGAGAACGTGTCTGATCACCAAGCAGTTTGTGCCTTCAAGGAAGGCGTCAAATATCGAGAGTTGAACTTGAAGTTCGGTCGGACCGAAGACATGTCTCTGAGTCAAATGATGGAGATTGCCACCAAGAATGCTAATGGTGAAGAGCAGGATCGACTCCGGAGTGGCAAGCACAAATCAGTCGCCCATGAAACCGGAGGAGGAAACTCGGTCGGAAGCGAGCGCAAAGCCGAGCCAGCTGCTCCTGGAGAAACCTAGTCGTGACTGAAGGAAAATCCAAAGGGAGGCCCAAGGGGCCATGGAACCCTAAGAAGATAAAAGATCAAGATGGAAATGATGTGCTAGATTTTCCATGCCACATCCACACAAAGAAAGATGAAGAGAGTAAAATCATTTATCTGAAGCATAGCACTCGGCAGTGTTGGCTCCTAATCCAGCAGTTCCGAGAGAAACAGCCCAAAGACAAGGAAAAAGAGTCAGACAAGGTTGAGGACAAGGAGGAGAGTGATGATGGTTACCCTCACGTCAATTCCACTCTGATGATTTTTGCTGATGTTGAGAGCAAGAGTCATTGAAAGTGATCAACAGAGAAGTGAATATGGTTGCTCGGCGACACCGTGATTTGAAATGGTCTCGGACTGCCATCACATTCGACCGGTCCAATCACCCGACCTTTATAGCCACCCACAGGAGGGAAGCTTTGGTGGCGATCCGGTTGTCGAAGGCACTCGGTGACTAAAGTTACTGATGGATGGTGGCGATGGCACGAACATTACATGTATGCGTAAACATTGAAAGGGATGGGCATTACGATGTCGGACTCGATGAAAGCAGTATGAGTTTCCATGGAGTCATTCCAGGCAAGAAGGCTAAATCACTCGGCCAGATTGCTCTTGACGTGGTTTTCGGTGATTCCAAGAAATACCGCAAAGAAAAGTTGACATTTGAAGTTGTGGATTTCCAAAGTGCTTATCACGCCATTCTGGGCAGGCCGGCTTATGCTTGTTTTATGGCTCAACCATGCTATGTGTACCTCAAATTGAAGATGCATGGTCCCAAAGGTGTGATCACTATCACTGGCATTCGCAATAAGGCAGAAGAGTGCTTCCAGAAGGGCTCGAAGATCGCCGATGTGCAGATGGCAGTAGTGGAATTGCAGGAGTATCAGAAAAATGCAGATCCGAGTGATTTGCTGCGAGCTAAGAAGCCTGCAACGGACTCAGCATTTCGATGCGTCGATGAAAGCGAAACCGATTCATATCCACCCAACTGACCCCAATGCTGCTCCGACCCACATTTCAACAACACTCGACTCCAAATAGGAAGAAGCGCTCATCCAGTTCCTCCGTGAGAACTGGGACATCTTTGCATGGAAACCTTCTGACATGCCGGGTGTTCCTAGGGGACTGGCTGAGCATCATTTGCGAGTCGACCAAAGGTAAAACCGGTCAAGGAACATCTTCGACGGTCCGCCGCACAGAAGAGAAAAGCAATCGGTGAAGAAGTGGCTCGGCTCCTGGCAGCTGAGTTTATTCGAGATTTACCACTCCAGTGGTTAGCTAATGTTGTCATGGTCCCTAAGAAGGACGATTCACTTCACATGTGCATCGACTTCAAGCATATCAATCGGGCCTGCCCGAAGGATCACTTTCCTCTCCCTCGCATCGATCAGATAGTCGATTCGACTGCGGGGTGTGAGCGTTTGTCCTTTTTGGATGCCTATTCCGGGTATCATCAGATCCGTCTGTATGGAGCTGATGAAATTAAAACAGCTTTCATCACCCCATTCGGGTGCTTCTGTTATGTCACTATGCCATTGATGCGAAGAACGCTGGAGCCACATTCATCCGGATGATTCGAAGTGTTTACTCACTCAAATCAGTCGGAATGTGGAAGCGTACATGGATGACATTGTGGTCAAGTCACGTAAAGGTTCCGACCTCTTGGCTGACCTTGCTGAAACCTTTGCCAACCTCGGAAGATGCGATATCAAGCTTAATCCATCAAAGTGCACGTTCGGAGTTCCAGGAGGAAAGTTACTCGGTTTTCTCGTTTCCGAACGAGGGATCAATGCTAACCCCGAGAAAGTTGGTGCCATACTCCAAATGAAACGCCCTGTGCGTGTGCATGATGTCCAGAAGCTTACTGGTTGTTCGGCCGCCCTAAGTCAATTCATTTCCAGACTCGGTGAGAAGGCGCTGCCTATCTACCGACTGATGAAGAAGTCAGATAAGTTCGAGTGGACTCCCGAAGCTGATGCAGCTTTTGCAGAGCTAAAAGCCCTGCTTTCCACCCAGCCGGTGCTTGCTGCCCCAATCAGCAAAGGGCCTTTACTACTTTATATAGCAGCCACTGGACAAGTCATCAGTATAGTACTTACGGCCGAGCGAGAAGAAGAGGGAAAATCCTATAAAGTTCAGCACCCGGTTTATTATGTTTCTGAAGTTCTGACTCCGTCGAAACAGAGATATCCGCACTATCAGAAACTTGTTTATGGGATTTACATGACCACGAAGAAGGTTGCACACTATTTCTCTGACCACTCTGTTACGATCGTCGGCGATGCTCCATTATCGAGAGATTACACTGTGAGAGATGCAACTAGTCGAGTGGCAAAATGGGCGATTGAACTCCTTCCCTTAGATATTAAGTTTGAGGCAAAGAAAGCTATCAAGTCCCAAGCAATAGCTGATTTCCTCGCCGAGTGGATCGAACAGCAACTACCGACTTAAGTTCACTCGGAGTACTGGACCATGTTTTTTGACGGTTCCAAGATGCTGAATGGTTCTGGTGCCGGGGTGGTACTAGTATCCCCCCGAGGAGACAAGCTCAGATATGTACTCCAGATTCACTTTGATTCCTCCAATAACGAAGCAGAATATGAAGCACTCTTATATGGGTTGCGCATGGCCATTTCACTCGGCGCCTTCGCCTCATGGTCTATGGCGACTCAGATTTTGTAGTCAATCAAGTGATGAAAGAGTGGGACGTCAGAAGCCCAGCCATGACTGGCTACTGCAATGCGGTGAGAAAGTTGGAAAAAAAGTTTGAGGGGTTAGAGCTCCATCCTATACCCCGACTGAGAAATGAAGGAGTCGTTGATTTGGCGAAGATAGGATCCAAGAGAGAAGCCATTCCCAGCAATGTGTTTCTGGAACACATTCACACACCGTCAGTTCAAGAAGATCCTTTTACAGAAGAGCCCCCGCAACCTAAGAGCGCCACAGATCCGACTGAAGTCGAGATCTCGGCCGTGGTCGACCTAATCATGGAGGTTCCGGTCATCACTCCCGACTAGACAGTACCTTACATCGCGTACATCCTTAGGAAAGAACTCCCAGAAGATGAAGAAGAGGCTCGACAGATCGGCCGTCGATCCAAGGCCTTTACTGTGATAAGGGGACAATTGTTCAGGGAAAGTGTGACTGGAGTCAGTCAGAAATGCATAGCGCCAGAAGAAGGTCGAATGATCCTCAATGACATCCACTCAGGGACCTGTGGCCACCATGCGTCTTCTCGGGCCATAGTGGCTAAAGCATACCGAGCTGGGTTTTATTGGCCACGAGCGAACGAGATGGCGAAAGATATAGTCGACAGATGTGAAGGCTGCCAGTTTTACTCTGATATGTCTCACAAACCAGCGTCAGCCCTGAAGACCATTCCCCTTGTCTGGACCTTTGCTGTTTGGGGATTATATATGATTGGACCACTGAGAACTGGTAGAAGCGGCTTCACTCATGCGTTGGTAGCAGTCGACAAGTTTACCAAATGGATTGAAGCTAAACCAATCAAGAATCTTGAAGCCAGCACCGTTGTCAGCTTCATCAAAGAATTGACATTCAGATATGGAGTTCCACACAGCATCATCACTGACAACGGGTCGAACTTCGATTACGATGAGTTTAGAAACTTCTGCGCTTCTCAAGGCACATGAGTCGACTATGCTTGATCGCTCACCCTTGATCGAATGGACAAGCAGAAAGGGAAAATGGCCTAATTCTCAAAGGACTGGAACCCCGACTGATGCGTGATCTCAAACACGCAGCAGGCGCCTGGGTCGATGAACTTCCATCAGTTCTATGGGGTTTGAGGACAAATCCCAATCGGTCAACCGGACGAACTCCTTTCTTTTTGGTCTATGGAGCCGAAGCTGTTCTGCCAAGTGACCTGCTCCACAACGCACCCCGAGTCGAGCTCTTCTCTGAAGAGGAAGCAGAACATGCCCGGCAGGATTCAGTCGATCTCTTAAAAGAGGAAAGAGAGATGGCCTTGATCCGGTCGACCATTTATCAGCAAGACTTGCGTCGGTTCCACGCCAGAAACGTGGAGGGTCGAGCCTTTCAAGAGGGAGACTTGGTTCTTCGAGTGGATCAACAGAAGCCACACAAGCTTGCCCCTGCTTGGGAAGGCCCCTTCATTATCACCAGAGTTCTCCACAATGGAGCATACCATCTTTACAATGTTGAGCATCAGAAAGACGAGCCACGAGCTTGGAACGCGGACCTGCTCCGCCCCTTTTATACTTGAGTACTCACTTGGATGAGATGTAATAAGAAATACCTTTGTAGTTTATTTATCAAAAACAAGAGCTTTATAATCTTCCTAAACGATTGTTGGCGCTTTTATTTAAGTCTGAAACCCCCCAGTAGGTGACTTAGCCACGAATCCGATTCGCCTAAGTTCGAAAAATCATAACGAGTGGTGAGCAAGCCTCTCGCTCGAGGACTTAGCTGCGAATTCGTTTCGCCTAAGTTCGAAAAATACTCTAAGTGGAGAGCAACCCTCCCACTCGGGGACTTAGCTGCGAATCCGTTTCGCCTAAGTTCAAAAAATCCTACCGATTGGAGAGCAACCCTCCCACTCAGGGGCTTAGCTGCAGTCCAAGTACTCGCCTAAGTTTAAAAAATCCTACCGAGTGGTGAGCAAGCCTCTCACTCGGGGGCTTAGCTGCAGTCCAGTACTCACCTAAGTTTGAAAAATCCCACCGAGTGAGAGCAACCCTCCCACTCGGGGGCTTAGCTGCAGTCAAGTACTCGCCTAAGTTTGAAAAATCCAACCGAGTGGAGAGCAACCCTCCCACTCGGGGGCTTAGCTGCAGTCCAAGTACTCGCCTAAGTTGGAAAAATCCTACCGAGTGGAGAGCAATCCTCCCACTCGGAGGCTTAGCTGCAGTCCAGTACTCGCCTAAGTTCAAAAAATCCTACCGAGTGGAGAGCAACCCTCCCACTCGGAGGCTTAGCTGCAGTCCAGTACTCGCCTAAGTTCAAAAAATCCTACCGAGTGGAGAGCAACCCTCCCACTCGGGGGCTTAGCTGCAGTCCAAGTACTCGCCTAAGTTCAAAAGATCCTACCAAGTGGAGAGCAACCCTCCCATTCGAGGGCTTAGCTGCAGTCCAAGTACTCGCCTAAGTTTAAAAAATCCTAACGAGTGGTGAGCAAGCCTCTCACTCGGGGGCTTAGCTGCAGTCCAAGTACTCACCTGAGTTTGAAAAATCCTACCGAGTGGAGAGCAACCCTCCCACTCGAGGGCTTAGCTGCAGTCCAAGTAATCACCTAAGTTGGAAAAATCCTACCGAGTGGGGAGAAACCCTCCCACTCGGGGGCTTAGTGCTACCTCTTGAGCATTGCGTTGGATTTCCCCGAAGAGGTGAGGATGATGCAGCAAAGTAGCGTAAGTATTTCCCTCAGTTTTTGAGAACCAAGGTATCAATCCAGTAGGAGGCTACGCACAAGTCCCTCATATCTGCACAAAACAATAGCTCCTCGCAACCAACGCGATTAGGGGTTGTCAATCCATTCACGGTCACTTACGAGAGTGAGATCTAATAGAGATGATAAATAATATTTTTGGTATTTTTGGTATAGATATGCAAAGTGAAAAGTAAAAGGCAAAGTAAAAACAAAGCAAGTATTAAAGTAATGGAGATTGATATGATGAGAATAGACCCCGGGGCCATAGGTTTCACTAGTGGCTTCTCTCAAGAGCATAAGTATTCTATGGTGGGTGAACAAATTAATGTTGAGCAATTGACAGAATTGAACATAGTTATGAGAATATCTAGGTATGATCATGTATATAGGCATCACGTCCGAGAAAAGTAGACCGACTCACGCATCTACTACTATTACTCCACTCATCGACTGCTATCCAGCATGCATCTAGAGTATTAAGTTAAAAATAGAGTAACGCCTTAAGCAAGATGACATGATGTAGAGGGATAAATTCATGCAATATGATAAAACCCCATCTTGTTATCCTCGATGTCAACAATACAATACGTGCCTTGCTGCCCCTTACATCCTTTGGGAAAGGACACATAAGATTGAACCCAAAGCTAAGCACTTCTCCCATTGCAAGAACTACCAATCTAGTTGGCCAAACCAAACGGAGAATTCGAAGAGACTTGCAAAGATAACCAATCATACATAAAAGAATTCAGAGAAGATTCAAATATTTTTCATAGATAATCTTGATCATAAACCCACAATTCATCGGTCTCAACAAACACACCGCAAAAAAAAGAAGATTACATCGAATAGATCTCCACGAGAGAGGGGAGAACATTGTATTGAGATCCAAAAGAGAGAAGAAGCCATCTAGCCACTAGCTATGGACCCGAAGGTGCAAGTAAACTACTCACACTTCATCGGACGGTCTATGGTGATGATGTAGAAGCCCTCCGTGGTGGATGCCCCCTCTGGCGGAGCTCCGGAACAGGCCCCAAGATGGGATCTCGTGGATACAGGAAGTTGCGGCGGTGGAATTAGGTTTTTGGCTCCTGTTCTGATCGTTTGGGGGTACATAGGTATATATAGGAGGAAGGAGTACGTCGGTGGAGTAACAGGGGGCCCATGAGGCAGGGGGGCGTGCCCTAGGGGGGGCGCCCCCACCCTCGTGGTCGCCTCTGTTACTTCTTGGAGTAGGGTCCAAGTCTCCTGGATCACGTTCGGTGAGAAAATCACGTTCCCGAAGGTTTCATTCTGTTTGGACTCCGTTTGATATTGCGTTTCTTCGAAACACTGAAATAGGCAAAAAAGAACAATTCTGGGCTGGGCCTCCGGTTAATAGGTTAGTCCCAAAAATAATATAAAAGTGGAAAATAAAGCCCAATGTAGTCCAAAACAGTAGATAAAGTAGCATGGAGCAATCAAAAATTATAGATACGTTGGAGACGTATCGGGCATCCCCAAGCTTAATTCCTGCTCGTCCTCGAGTAGGTAAATGATAAAAAGAGAATTTTTGATGCGGAGTGATACTTTGGCATAATTTCAATGTAAATCTTCTTAATTGTGGTATGAATATTCAGATCCGAAAGATTCAAGACAAAAGTTCATATTGACATAAAAATAATAATACTTCAAGCATACTAACTAAGTAATTATGTCTTCTCAAAATAACATGGCCAAAGAAAGTTATCCCTACAAAATCATATAGGCTGGCTATGCTCCATCTTCCCCACACAAAATATTTAAATCATGCACAACCCCGATGACAAGCCAAGCAATTGTTTCATACTTTAATATTTTCAAAAAAATTTCAATCTTCATGCAATACATGAGCGTGAGCCATGGATATAGCACTATATGTGGAATAGAATGGTGGTTGTGGAGAAGACAAAAAGGGAGAAGATAGTCTCACATCAACTAGGCGTATCAACGGGATATGGAGATGCCCATCAATAGATATCAATGTGAGTGAGTAGGGATTGCCATGCAACGGATGCACTAGAGCTATAAGTATATGAAAGCTCAACAAAAGAAACTAAGTGGGTGTGCATCCAACTCGCTTGCTCACGAAGACCTAGGGCATTTGAGGAAGCCCATCATTGGAATACACAAGCCAAGTTCTATAATGAAAAATTCCCACTAGTATATGAAAGTGACAAAATGAGAGACTCTCTATCATGAAGATCTTGGAGATGCTTTGAAGCACAAGTGTGGTAAAAGGATAGTAGCATTGTCCCTTCTCTCTTTTTCTCTCATTTTTTATTTGGGCCTTTTCTCTTTTTTTTATGGCCTCTTTTTTTCATTTTTCTTTTTTTATTTTTCGTCCGGAGTCTCATCCCGACTTGTAGGGGAATCATGGTCTCCATCATCCTTTCCTCACTTGGGACAATGCTCTAAAGAATGATGATCATCACATTTTTATTTTTCTTACAACTCAACAATTACAACTCGATTCTTAGAACAAAGTATGACTCTATATGAATGCCTCCGGCGGTGTACCGGGATATGCAGTGAAACAAGAGTGACATGTATGAAAGAATTATGAAAGGTGGCTTTGCCACAAATACGATGTCAACTACATGATCATGCTAGCAATATGACAATAATGGAGCGTGTCATAATAAGCGAAAGCGGTGGAAAGTTGCATGGCAATATATCTCGGAATGGCTATGGAAATGTCATGATAGGTAGGTATGGTGGCTGTTTTGAGGAAGATATATGGTGGGTGTATGATACCGGCGAAAAGTGCGTGGTATTAGAGAGGCTAGCAATGGTGGAAGGATGGGAAAAAGTGCGTATAATCCATGGACTCAACATTAGTCATAAAGAACTCATATACTTATTGCAAAAATCTAGAAGTTATCAAAGCAAAGCATTACGCGCATGCTCCTAGGGGGATAGATTGGTAGGAAAAGACCATCGCTCGTCCCCGACCGCCACTCATAAGGAAGACAATCAATAAATAAATCATGCTCTGAGTTCATCACATAACGGTTCACCATACGTGCATGCTACGGGAATCACAAACTTCAACACAAGTATTCTTTAAATTCACAACTACTCAACTATCATGACATTAATATCACCATCTTCATATCTCAAAACAATTATCAAGCATCAAACTTTTCTTAGTATTCAACGCACTCAAAAGAAAGTTTCACATATCTTGAATACCAAGTATACTAATATTAAGCAAATTACCATGCTATTAACGACTCTCAAAATAATCTAAGTGAAGCATGAGAGGTCAATAGTTTCTTTAAAACAAATCCACCACCGTGCTCTAAAAGATCTAAGTGAAGCACTAGAGCAAAAATTATCACGCTCAAAAGATATAAGTGAAGTACTATGAGCAAAACTATCAAGCTCAAAAGATATAAGTGAAGCACATAGAGTATTCTATCAAATTCCAATTCATGTATAGCTCTCTCAAAAGGTGTGTAAAGAAAGGCTGATTGTGGTAAACTAACAAGCAAAGACGCAAATAATACAATACGCTCCAAGCAAAACACATATCATGTGGTGAATAAAAATATAGCTCCAAGTAAATTACCGATGGAAGTAGACGAAAGAGGCGATGCCTTCCGGGGCATCCCCAAGCTTTGACTTTTTGGTGTCCTTGGTTTATCTTGGGGGTGCCATGGGCATCCCCAATCTTAGGCTCTTGCCACTCCTTGTTCCATAATCCATCAAAAGAATTTACCCAAAACTTGAAAACTTCACAACACAAAACTCAATAGAAATCTCGTGAGCTCCGTTAGAGAAAGAAAACAAAAGACTACTTTAAGGTACTATAATGAACTCATTCTTTATTTATATTGGTGTTAAACCTACTGTGTTCCAACTTCTCTATGGATTATAAACTATTTTACTAGCCATAGATTCATCAAAATAAGCAAACAACACACGAAAAACAGAATCTGTCAAAAACAGAACAGTCTGTAGTAATCTGTAACTAACGCAAACTTATGGACCTCCAAAAGTTCTACCAAAATATGAAGACCTAGAAAATTTGTTTAATGATCAGCAGCAATTGGAATCAGTATTTTATTACGTTCTGGTGATTTTTAACAATTGTTTTCGTGAACAGAAAGATTCTGGAAATTACAGCAAGATCAAATAACTATCATCCAAGAAGATCCTATAGGTCTAACTTGGCACAAACACAATTAAAACATAAAACCACATCTAAACAGAGGCTAGATGGATTATTTATTACTAAGCAGCAAGGAAAAATATTGGGTTGTCTCCCAACAAGCGCTTTTCTTTAAAGCCTTTTTAGCTAGGCATTGAGATTTCAATGATGCTCACAAGAAAGACAAGAATTGAGGCACAAAGAGAGCATCATAAAACATGTAACAAACACTCTTAATTCTAACATACTTCCTATGCATAGGCATATTATAGGCAAACAAATTATCGTAGCAAGCAAAAACTAGCATATGCAAGGAAGCGGAAAGGAACAATAGCAATCATCTCAACATAACGAGAGGTAATTTAATAACATGAAAATTTCTATAACCATATTTTCCTCTCTCATAATAATTACATGTAGGATCATAAGAAAATTTAACAATATAGCTATCATATAACATATTCACAACACGATCCACATGCATGCGAAGTTGACACTCTTCCAAAATAGTGGGATTATCGTTAACTAAAGTCATGATTTCTCCAAGCCCACTTTTATCAAAAATTTCATAAGATTGAATGTTATCCAAATATGTAGGATCTAAAGTTGACACTCTTCCAAAACCACCTTCAATATTATTGCAAACACTATTATCAATCTTATATTCATCATGGGGCTTAAATAAATTTTCAAGATCATAAGAAGAATCTCCCCAATCATGACTATTGGACATGGCAAAACTAGCATCCCCAAGCTTAGGGTTTTGCATATTATTAGCACAATTGACATCAAGAGAATTTATAATAAAATCATTGCATTCATGCTTTTTATTCTAAGATCTATCGTGAAACACTTCATCACAATTTTCAGATTTACGGATTTCAGGCAAAAGCTTATAAAGATAATCTAGTGCATCCAAATCACTAGGAATTGGTTCATCATAATTGGATCTCTTAAAAAGATTGGCAATCGGATGAGGATCCGTAGATATTATCTTCTTTGTTTAGGAATAAATACTCAACTATTTCAACCAAACGAGCAAACGAGCCAAGTAAGACATCAAGGCAAGATGAACAGAAAAAGGGCGAATAAAACGGCAAGGGTGAAGTGGGGAGAGGAAAACAAGAGGCAAATGGAAAATAATGTAATGCAGGAGATAGGGATTGTGATGGGTTCTTGGTATGTAGACTTTAACGGTGCCATAAGTGGCTTGTTGTTAGGAGTCCAAGTCTTGACTTGCTCTTGCATAAGCCTCCCCGGCAACGGCGCCAGAAATTCTTCTTGCTACCTCTTGAGCACTGCGTTGGATTTCCCCGAAGAGGAGAGGATGATGCAGCAAAGTAGCGTAAGTATTTCCCTCAGTTTTTGAGAACCAAGGTATCAGTCCAGTAGGAGGCTACACACAAGTCCCTCGTACCTGCACAAAAAAATAGCTCCTCGCAACCAACGCGATTAGGGGTTGTCAATCCCTTCACGGTCACTTACGAGAGTGAGATCTAATAGAGATGATAAAGAATATTTTTGGTATTTTTGGTATAGAGATGCAAAGTGAAAAGTAAAAGGCAAAGTAAAAACAAAGCAAGTATTAAAGTAATGGAGATTGATATGATGAGAATAGACCCGGGGGCCATAGGTTTCACTAGTGGCTTCTCTCAAGAGCATAAGTATTCTACGGTGGGTGAACAAATTACTGTTGAGCAATTGACAGAATTGAGCATAGTTATGAGAATATCTAGGTATGATCATGTATATAGTCATCATGTCCGAGACAAGTAGACCGACTCCTGCCTGCATCTACTACTATTACTCCACTCATCGACCGCTATCCAGCATGCATCTAGAGTATTAAGTTTAAAGCAGAGTAACGCCTTAAGCAAGATGACATGATGTAGAGGGATAAATTCATGCAATATGATAAAGACCCCATCTTGTTATCCTCGACGGCAACAATACAATACGTGCCTTGCTGCCCTTACATCCTTTGGGAAAGGACACCGCAAGATTGAACCCAAAGCTAAGCACTTCTTCCATTGCAAGAACTACCAATCTAGTTGGCCAAACCAAACGGATAATTCAAGAGACTTGCAAAGATAACCAATCATACATACAATAATTAGGAGAAGATTCAAATATTGTTCATAGATAATCTTGATCATAAAACCACAATTCATCGGTCTCAACAAACACACCGCAAAAGAAGATTACATCGAATAGATCTCCACAAGAGAGGGGAGAACATTGTATTGAGATCCAAAAGACAGGAAGAAGCCACCTAGCTACTAGCTATGGACCCGAAGGTCTCAAGTAAACTACTCACACTTCATCGGAGGGTCTATGGTGATGATGTAGAAGCCCTTCGTGGTGGATGCCCCCTCGTGAGCTCGAACAGGCCCTAAGATGGGATCTCGTGGATACAGGAAGTTGCGGCGGTGGAATTAGGTTTTTGGCTCCTGTTCTGATCGTTTGGGGGTACATAGGTATATATAGGAGGAAGGAGTACGTCGGTGGAGCAACAGGGGGCCCATGAGGCAGGGGGCATGCCCTAGGGGGGGCGCCCCCACCCTCGTGGTCGCCTCTGTTACTTCTTGGAGTAGGGTCCAAGTCTCCTGGATCACGTTCGGTGAGAAAATCACATTCCCGGAGGTTTCATTCTGTTTGGACTCTGTTTGATATTCCTTTCTTCGAAACACTGAAATAGGCAAAAACAGCAATTCTGGGCTGGGCCTCCGGTTGATAGGTTAGTCCCAAAAATAATATAAAACTGGAAAATAAATCCCAATATAGTCCAAAACAGTAGATAAAGTAGCATGGAGCAATCAAAAATTATAGATACGTTGGAGACGTATCACTTAGCTGCAGTCCAAGTACTCGCCTAAGTTGGAAAAAGCCTACCGAGTGGAGAGCAACCCTCCCACTCGGAGGCTTAGCTGCAGTCCAGTACTCGCCTAAGTTTGAAACCCATCCCTATCCGTAAGGACAACGAGGAGCAGGTCGACTGCAACCTTCTCCTTAGGAGCTACGCCACAAATACAATGTGTGCTCCATCCCTATCCGCAAGGACGACGAGGTGCAGGTCGACCGCAACCTTCTCCTTCGGAGCTACGCCACAAATACAATGTGCGCACCATCCCCATCCATAAGGACAACGAGGTGCAGGTCGACTGCAATGCGCGCCCCATCCCTACCTGCAAGAATGATGAAGCGCAGGTCGATTGAAATCACTACATCAGAGCTGCATCTCAAACACAAAGATTATTACGAGTGAAGAACAAATTCCACTCGAAGGAAAACGCAAGCATATTCGGAAATAAACCAAGTTCGGATAAATCCTACGGTTCCAGACGACGGATCAAAAGTATTCGAGCGTCAAGCCTAAAGAAGTTTAACGGTTACACAGTCACTCGGCATTCCGAGGCAAATAAAGTTGAAGCTTAATGTTTTTTCGGTCACGCATCAGGAGAAGGACTGGCTGGGTCACAGAAGCTGTCAAGGTCAATGCTGTCTGCAATGTGAGTGGCGGTGCCAAGGAAGGTGTCCATGCAAGACTGGAAAGTGTGCCTCTTCGTGTTAGCAACCTTGAGCTCCGCCAGCTTGTCTTCTTTGGCATCCTTGCAGCAGCACTTTTCGGACGCAGAAGGCAGGCGGCGTCGGCACCACAATGGCGGATTACTTCTTCCATTCTTGCACGCGCCAGGATTTGATTCAGTCGAGCCATCGAGGACTCGAGATCTTGAGACAGTTCACTTTGAGGCCAAAGTTCCGCATCAACCCGGGTCATTGCAGCTTTCAGACGGGCCAGATAAGCAACCGCGCTGTCCATACGAGACTCCAACCGCATCACGTCATCGCAACATTATCCTTGACTGGAGAGTTGATGGGATCCGCTTCAAAGTCTTGGCAAAATTCTGCACAGTCGAGTGAATGATGAGTCGACGGCGCGATTAGAATTGTCAGTCGACAGAAATAAGACAGATTAATCAGTACCTTCAAGTTTCAAGACCAGCTTGGCAGCAAGTTGGCCCAGATAAGATTCTAGCTCGCCATTCTTGGCCTTGAGATTTCCAAGTTTGTCGGTCAGTTTCTCCTTGTCCTTCTTCAGTCGCTCGACCTCTTGATTGGCGTCAGAAACAATAGTCTTCAGTTTGGAGTTTTCTTCTTCTAACTTGCCGACTGAAGCAAGCTTCTTGTCAGCAAGCGCTGTCTTCTCGCGCGCCTCCTTCTGAGCTGCAGCTAGATCCAGATCCTTCTTCTCCAAAGCATGCTTCATTTTCTCTAAAGAAATAGCATTCTTCAGATGGGCTTGGAGTTGGCGGTTTTCACTACATACATCTGCTCAAGTGGAGTCACTCGGTTCAAAAAATGGAAAGAAAAAGTGCGAGCAGTGGGATAAACAGTCGGCGATTGATTACCTCCCATGGCAGCTACTTCGTCACGAGCGCTCTTGAGATTCTTCTTGGCCAATTCCAGATCAAGGTTGAGGCTGATTTGCTGCTTGTTCATTGCAGAAAGCTAAGCCCCAAGATCACAAGATTTCAAAAGTCACAAGCCATATCAGTCAACAGATATAAAAAGACATCACAATGTTAGCTACTCTAAGACTAGCACCGAATCAAACATTCAATGGCAGTCTCGGGGACAACAACCAGTGGGTGCACTTAGCGTGCCCCACTGGTTTCGATTCCACTCGGCGTGGTCTGCCCAGCTCGAATGGCAAAAAAAGGTTCTCAGACCACAGTCGACTGCCCGCTTTCACTTATGGTCTCGGGGACTACACCCAGTGGGTGCACTCAGCGTGCCCCCACAGGTTTCGATTCCACTCGGTGTGGTCTGCCCAGCTCGAGTGGCAAAAAAAGGAGAGGTTCCCATTCTCAGACCACATTCGACTGCCCGCAGTCACCTATGGTCTCCGGGACTACACCCAGTGGGTGCACTCAGCATGCCCCCACTAATGCAAAGATTCCGTTCGAATCGACACAAAGAGACATACAGCATCAAAACAGCCACACCCCAGTGGGTGATCAGACAAGAAATATGGTCGATGAGAAATTCAACTAACCTAGACATTGGCTTGCAGAGCAGCTCCGGCATTGAAGGCTACCTGACTAGCCTCATGCACCATTTTCATCTGTCCCATCACAAGATTCAACTGAAGAAGAGCTTCCTTGGCACCAGCTGGCGGATCATCTGGAGTTTGATATGCAGTGAAAGTGATGGAGGCAGAGCAATCGAAGCAGCCGCCAGATCTGAAGCTGGGAGTTGTATCAGCGCGGCAGAAGTCTGAGCAGCTGATCCTGAGGGACAGTCAGTCGATAGCGGAACCGCGAAGGTGACGTTGGTTCGAGCTTGATCTGTCGATCGCTCGACCGTCGCCCCAGCGCCACACCGGGGAACCTGGACTTCAGGCGCTTTCCCACTCATTTCTTTGTCCTTCTTCCTCCTCCCTCTCAGCGGCACTTCTTCATCATCGTCCGAAAGAAAAACAACATCTCGTGGATCTGCAAGGAACATAGAAAGCCATAAGGATAACTGACAAATCATTCAGTCGACCAGACAAATTCGAATCGACCAGACTTACTGGCTTTGGAGGTGACAGCGTTGTCAGCTTCCTCGTCGGATGGAGTCTTGTCAATATCCATGTCGGTCGCAGCTGAGGTCGGGCTACACAAATTCATCGCCCACTCGGTCAGAATAAGAAAACCGGTCGGTACATAAAAATTGATCGGAACAAGAAGATATGAGAAGAGCATTTACCCAGAGGCAACAAGGACGTCCATCTTGATCCTAGGAAAGGTCTTCTGAGCCTTCGAAGGATTGGCTTTGGGCTGCTTGGTGACCTTCTCAGTCAAATCTGGAGTCGAGACCGAGCACGCATGTGGGATGAGGCTCCCGACGCCACAGCTTTGCCGCGCCTGCTCGCGGGATCGTGGTGCAGCTTGGATCGATGTTCAGAACAAGGTGGTGAGTCGGCCACTTCCTCGTCGGCCGACTCGTCGCTCTCGTCATCGTCATCATCAGCTGGAGACTCCCACTCGCCGCTCTCCTCGGCGCTGTCCTCGCCCTCTTGGTGTTGTTCCAGGGCTTTTTCACCATTGGGCATTGAATAAATATCCGTGTAGATCTGCAAAACAAGAGACCGATCAATAGTCAGTCGGAACAATAATCAGTCGGTAAATACGTTCAACAATTCAGTTATGATGACCAGACCTTGTCTGGCAGGTTGTTGTCGCTGAAAGGGTCGACTCTCCTAGCGCCCCTGGGTTGTCCTTGTTCCCAGTGATGCTCAGCAACCACTCGGCTACAGTTTTGGCCTCCACCTCCTCCGGATGAACCCGAGCAGTGTCACCAGCCCCAGAGTACATCCACATGGAGTGGTCACGAGCTTGGAGGGGTTGGATCCACCGACTGAGGAACACCTGGAGCAGGTCCATACCAGAGACACCTTGGCTGATCAGCTGGACTACTCTCTCAACTAGCATGCCTGTCTCCGCCTTCTCCGCAGCTGTCACTTTCAAGGAAGATGGAGTTTGAACATGGTCAAAAGAAAAAGGAGGAAGCCCGGTCGACTGGCCTGGGGTCGCGATGTCCTGGCAGTAGAACCCGGTCGACTGCCAGCCCCTGACCGACTCAGGAAGAGTCATCGGAGGGACACTACAAGAAATATGTCAACTAGTGACCTTCTGTCAGTGACCCTGGAAGAATTGGTCATAAATTTATGACCATTTTAGACCAATAGGTCAAAAGCTGTTGGGGGGCTACAAACCCTAACCTATAACGACCATTCTGGTCAGAAAGGTCATAATGTCATTACAGGAAATGGTCATAAAGCGGGAAGCACTGTCCACTGCCTCACGCCTAGCTTGATAACGACCAATATAACATGGTCACTACACTTGATTTCGAATGAATTAGGATGATTAGGCAGCCACCTCAAGAACCTCGCTTATGTGTCCTTTGTCTAGGTGTCATTTTTGGTTAAATATTAATATTCAACAACAGACGGGGCACACACTGACATGCAGGACCCATTTGACAGGAGGGGCCGAGTGCTTAATTCGCCCAAAAAAGGTGCACTAGCGGGGACTCGAACCCACGACCTCGCGCTTGCTTCTCTCGTTCGGTACCGCTGGGCTGGAGAGGGATTGTTGCTCTGGTATGGGAACTAATCTATACATTATATAAAACCACGGCTCTCTCCTATCAGTGACAAGTGGGGCCTTCCAGGTGGCATCGAGCAGAGCAACACCGACAAAGGGAACCATTTGGCAGTGGGTGAGCCAACGGCAGTGGGTAAGCGGCGTTTAATTCCCTAAAAATGTGCGCTTTAATTCCTAAAAATATGCGCTAAGCGGAACTAGAACCCACGACCTGCTATTTGTTTAACTTGTTCGCTACCACTTGGCCAGAGAGGGATTGCTGCCCATCTAGCGGAATGGCTCTATATATTATATTATAGCGCCAACTCTAAGTCATTGACAAGTGGGACCAGGTGGTGGCGGGCTGCGGGCAGAGCCAACACTTAGCCAAAAATTTCTAGGTCTTCCGACCAGGTGGCGGCGGGCTGCGGGCAAGGGCGTGGCCGGCGGATGAGGGCGGGGCCGGCGGCTGAAGCGACCAGCGAGGCGAGGCGGCCGGCGGTGGTGGGGCCGAGGCGAGGCAGCCTCGCCCGCGGTGACCTCGCCCACGGCCTCGCCGCAGGTGACCTCGCCCACGGCCTCGCCGCTCGCCTTGTCCCCGGTGGGGGCAGCAGCAGCGGGGGCAGCAGCGGAAGCAACCGGCGGGTGTGGAGGCGGGGCTGGCTGCCGAAGCGACCAGCAGGGGCGTGGGCCACCTGCAGTGGTGGGGGCGGGCGCAAGAACGATAGCCACGCAAGGAGAGGCTCGCCGAGCATGGGGGACTCGCCGCCGCCGCAAGCACACCTCCCGGTATGCACCCCTCTCCTCTTCCCCCCTCTCCTCTCTCACTATCTGCACCTCGTCGCCGAGCACAGATGAATTTTGTTGATGAATTTTGTCATATGTTCTTCAAAATAGATGAATTTTGTTGATGCACTGTTAGGAATTAGGAGATAGCTTGCTTGTTTGGTAGATATTGCATAGATGAATTTTCTTGATGTACTGTTGGGAGTTCTTCAGCTTGTTTGTTAAGAATTGTTCAGGCCTTGTTCGGTTAAGATTTGGGGGAATTTCAGCTAGATGGGATTTATTCCTGCCAATATTTGTTAACCCTCTCATTTATCAAGGCCGAAACAAGGCCTTGGTCTTCAATTGTTTGTCTCTGATTGTTAGGATAATTGTAATTGTAATTGATAGAAACAAAGATAGTATTTGTTAGGAGCTAGCTAGCTAGTTTGGTTTAATTTGAATTAGCCTTCTACGCAACATAAATTCATGCCAATTTCAGTGTTGGTTTGATTTATAGTTTGGTTTGTTTCAATGTTGTGGTTAGGCAATTACCATATAAAATTTTCTGGAATTTTAGCTTCCATTACTTCCATCCATTTTCATTAATTAATGTTGATGCACTTAAAATTGATTTGCTAAGTTGCAACAATTTGTTGTCTTTGGCAGACGGACGGAAGCTGGATTAGAAAAGGAGTTAGAAAGTTTTCGAAAGAACATATGAAAGGAGTTAATGATTTCATGGCATTTGTTCGGGCAAATTTTTCCAACGATGCTCACATTCTTTGCCCATGCTGCCAATGCCTCAACCGTCCAAGAATGGCTCAAGGAAGAGTGGAAGATCATTTGCTTTTTAATGGGATGTCCAGCACATATGATAGATGGATATATCATGGAGAACCTTTGGATAGTCAACCTCAACATTTTGAAGCTGATACAAAGGCCCCTCATATGATGGGTGGTGGTGATGCTGGCATTGATTTCATGGAAAAGGTTTTGCGAGATAATGATGTTTTGGAGGAAGAGGATGGGCATGAAGATGATAGGATTCCTGACCTATTGAAGGATTTGTATGATCTTTGAAGATCGTCTTTGGTGGACGTAAGTCGTTGTTTCCTCGAGGTGTTAGAGGAGGCGAAGCGCAGCTCATGAAGGGGGTAAATTTTCAAGATTTACCTTCACCGTGAAGTTACTCCACATCAAGTCTTTCTACCGGATTAGCAATGCCGCATTCAACGCAATACTCCGTCTTTTGAGCTTGCAATTCCCTGATAGTTGTGTTCCCAAATCATATGATGAAGCATTGAGCATAATCCGCAGGCTGGGGTTAGGTTATGTGTCAATACATGTGTGCCCAAATAATTGTGTCTTGTTTCGGAAGGATTTAGCAAAGCATGAAAACTGTCCAAAATGCAATGCCTCTAGGTGGAAAGATGCTGATGGGAAGAAGTCAATACCGGAGAAGGTATTGAGGCACTTTCCCTTGATACGAAGGCCGCAGCGGATGTTCATCTCGAAGGAATCATCGCGTGAGGTACAGTGGCACAAGCTGAAGCGGCAACCTGTGGACAATGAGCTGAGTCATCCAGCGGATGGAGAGGCATGGAAAGAGTTTGACAGTATACATTTAGATTTTGCTGCAGATCCACGGAACATAAAACTTGGCATTGCCACAGATGGGTTTAATCCGTTTGGGAACATGAGCACGTCTTAGCATGTGGCCAGTTTTTGTGGTGTTGCATACAACCTGCCACCATGGGCATGCATGGATCAGTCCAACTTCATGGTGTCATTGCTTATCCCGGGTCCAGTCTCCAGAAAGGATTTTGATGTCTTTATGGAGCCCCTCGTAGAAGAACTGCTCCAGCTCTGGACTGGTACCTACATACGATGCCTTGAGTCCGGAAGAAAAGTTCAATCTACGTGCTGCAATCATATTGTCCATCCATGATTTCCCGGCTTTGCACACTCTGTCTGGGAGGATCACAGCGGGTTATCAGGCTTGTGTCCATTGTGACAAAGACCCTTGCTCAAAGAGAATAAGGAGCAAGATCTGCTATATTGGGCACCGCCGCTTTCTTCCTCGAAACCATCGCTGGCGAAGAAGCAAATATTTTATTGGTGAGAATGAAACCCGTGACAAGCCAGCTGAATTCACTAAAGAAGAGCTGGAGCAGCAACTTGAAAAGGTGAAAGATGTGAGACCAGGAAAGCTGGGGAAGAAAAGAAAGCATGAGGAAGGTCAATGTTGGGACCGGAGGTCTTGTCTGTGGGACCTGCCATACTGGGCTGATCTGAAATTAAGGCACAATCTCGATGTAATGCACATTGGGAAAAACATATGCGAGAATCTGCTAGGGACGTTTCTGAACATTGAAGGGAAGACAAAGGACACGGTTAGTTCTAGGCTTGATTTGGAGGACATGGGCATAAGAGAAGATTTGCATCTACAGCACAATGAAGATGAAGATTCATTTGAAATGCCACGAGCATGGTATACAATGAGTAAAGAACAAAAGCTTGCATTCTATGAATTCCTAAGAGCGGTGAAATTTCCAGATGGTTATGCTGCTAACCTAGCAAAGTGTGTTACTTCTGATGGATTCAAGCTTTCAGTACTGAAAACCCATGATTGTCACATCCTCCTCCAAAGGATTTTACCAAGGGCCTCCGAGGAATCATGCACAAGGATGTATATGAAGCGGTTCTTGAGCTGGGAAATTTCTTTAGAGAAGCTGTGCAAAACACTCAAGTTAAGCATCTGGAAAGACTTGAAAAAGAAATCCCAATTATTCTTTGCAAGCTCGAGAAGATTTTCCCTCGACTTTCTTCACCGTGATGGTCCATTTGGCGGTGCACTTACCAAAAGAGGCAATGCTTAGGCATACATGCAATACGGTTGGATGTACCCAATCGAAAGAAGGCTGCTTACCTGTAAGCATTATGTGCGAAACACGGCAAGACCTGAAGCTTCTATTGCTAAAGCATATGTCGTTGACGAGTGCTTGACTTTTTGCTCTAGATACTTTGGCGATGTGGAAACAAGATGGAACCGGCCTGGCAGAAATAGAGAGTGGTCTGATTCGCAAAGTGGTGATGTCTCTGTTTTCAACCATGGTGTGAACTTTCTTGGAGCCTCACAATACTTGGAGGCTGGTGATGAGTATGACAAGATGGTTTGGTATGTGCTCAAAGAATTGCTTGTGAGGTTCTACCATATATCGAGTACATTATATCTTGTGCACTCATTATATATATATTTTTTGCTTGGGTTGGCACCAGCCTAATGTTTTAATTCACATGTTTTGTTGGCATTACAGGAAATGCAAGGAATAGTTAATTCAGGAAGAAAGCAATATCCATGTTGATAAAAGGGTTGCCAAGGGGTTTGCTAAGTGGTTTAAGTATCATGTGAGATATTTAGCCACATGTTTTATGTTTTCTGTGTTATTCACCAATTGTTAAATACCATTGTTTGCTAAATGGTTTATTTGTGCAGATTGGAAAGTTGCATGAGGAGAAGAAGGTCAGTGATGATCTATTTTCTTTGGCATGTTTACGGATAAGCGAGTGAGAGTGTATTCAGCATGCATTCTTGTCGACGGTGTCCGTACCACACCGTTGATCATGAGGAAAAATGGAAGACACAGAATAGTGGAATCGTCGCTGAGGGGTCACATGATGGTGAGATCATTGACTTCTATGGTCAGTTGGGAAGCATCGTAGAGTTGCAGTACAACTCTAGTGGAGGCATCTATTGCTCGGTACTCTTATTTCGCTGTGACTGGTTTGAGCTTGGTAGCAAGAAGAAGAGAGACTCTTTTGTCAAATATGATGGCCACTTCAAAAGCATCAACACTGCAAGGTGCTTGTATAAGAGTGATCCCTTTATTCTGACAACACAAGCAACAATGGTGTTTTATCTGCCAGACACTCTTTTGCACGGAAAATGGCGAGTTGTGCAAAACTTTCAGCACGGGCACTTGTGGAGTGTGACTGAAACTGAAGTGGAAAAGGGCCCCGGTGATGGTGGACTAACATACCAAGATGATGACTCTACGGAAGTTCCGTTGCAAGCTGATGATGACTCTATGGAAGTTCCGGTGCAAAGCAGAGTGCGAAGGGACCGGGAACGTGTGATCGTTGGTGCTGCAACAATTGAAGGCATCAAGAAAAGAAGAAAGGTGGTAGCGGATGGACATGAGAGGTAGGATGAGGAAGACCGGACTGATCATACTATGCTGCAATATTGTAGTGACGATGAGGAAAACAGGAGTGGGCATAGAGTTCCTTGTTTTCGTATCGACGATGATGAGTAGCGAATGGACATGAAGGTTATACTATTACTGCATGTTCCTTGTTTTGATTGGTGATCAACCTTCTCTGTAGTTTTTGTTGATGTGATCCTGATGTAGTTTTTCTACTACAATTCTCTCCAGGTAGCAAAATGCATGAGACTTTGGTGATGAAGAGGCTGATGGTGAAGATACAATGCATTAAAACTCTGGTGCCATTTTGGCTAATACTTTGGTACCATTTTGGTGGCATTTTTTGCTGTTTTGGCTGATGTTGTTTTGGTGCTGTTTTTGTGCCATTTTGGATGGCTGCAGTGACTGTTTTGGTGCTGTTTTAATGCTTGAAGATTGATCTCTTAATATGGTTGCAGTGATCATTAATTTTAGAGCAAAATATGGCTGTTATTTTTTTGTTTTGTTTCAGAAACAGGAGAAACCAAAGGGCCCACGTCTCCCCTCCAGAGTTTTCGAGGGCCAAAGGGCAGGACGTTTGAGTTTTTGAGGCAACTCCCCACGTCTCCCCTCCACTGGCAACTCCCCACGACGCAGAGGGGGTTTTCTTCCCACGTCCAGGTAACTCCCCTCCTATTCCATTGCCGCTCCATCTTCCTCCCTCTACCTCCCTCTGCCTCCAAAGATCAAGCAACTCCCCTCTGCCTCCACCATCGCTGGCCAGGAGGGCAATGGCGGAGGAATCGTGGAGCAACTCCCCTCTATCTGCCAAGAGAATAGCGGAGGCATCGTGGAGCAACTCCCCTCCGTCTGCCAAGCATCACCGTGGTGAGGCGTCTGGCAAGGAGCCGCTGGTGGTCGACAACGTTCGGTCCCAGGCGTAAGCAGGACTACACCGTTCCGCTCAAGGTTGATATCCATCTGAAGGAGCCGTTGGATGTCGTATGCACCAGCAATCCAGACGAAGCCGACAAGAGGATCCGCCAGATGAGGAGGAGGCTCGGCGGCATGCTTTCTCGATCGATCGGCGTTGATGTCGAGTATACCAGGAAGACGAACCTCGGCAAATGGCTGCAGTTCCGCAGTTATGCGTGGAGGATCTTTTCCTGGTATACCACATCACCGCTGACAACCAAATGGTAAAAACATCCGATTCTGAAGTTTACGAAGTTACGAAGTTTCTGTCTAATTAGTAGTTTCAAGTTTCAAGTAGATGCAATAGTTATGAAGTTACGAAGTAGATGCAATACTAGTTACGAAGTTTACAAGTTACTGAAGTTTACATCTAATTAGTAGTTTGAAGTTTCAAGTAGATGCAATAGTTCGAAGTTCAAGTAGATGCAATACTAGTTACGAAGTTACGAAGTTTACATCTAATTAGTAGTTTCTGAAATTTTTGAAGTAGATGAATTTGATGCACCAGATTAATTTGATGCAGGCCCAAGGAACTCCGCCATTGCAAGGTGAGAAGAAGTCTGTACACCTTTGTTGGCTTCTGCATTGGAGGTGACAAGGAGAAGCTGAAGTTGTCTGGTTTGGAGATCAACCCCGACAAGTACGTCGACTTGCAACAAGAAATGGAGAGTTCAAACAATGGAAAGAAGTGGCAGTCTTTGGCTGAGTTTGCAGCCAGCATCATCCACCCATCCTACAAGGAAATGAAGCAGAAGATCGACAAGAAATCGGACCACCTACTATGGGGGGACAGCCCACTGCCAAACAAGCTCATCGAGTACGCCGCGAAAGATGCGTACATCACCTACGAGGCATGGAAGAAAATCGAAACCATCAAAGAAGGTTTGGAGCTCTGGCAAGAGGCGGAGGATCATTGGGATGTCTCAGTTTGTAGTTATGTGGTTGATCAAGTTTGCTTTTGTTATGTTGAACAAGTTTGCTTTTGTAATGATGAACAAGTTTGCTTTTCTTATGTTGAACAAGTTTGCTTTTCTAATAATGAACAAGTTTGCTTTTGTTATGTAGTTATGTGATTGTTATGATGCTGGTGCAGAACACTTGTTGTGATTGTTATGGTTGTGATGTGGTGCAAAATCCTTCAAGTTTTGGTGATCAAGTTTTGGTCAGATCATACAGAATGTTGTCTAGAAGTTTTTGTGATCATTTAGTAGCTGTTATGAATGTTGTCTTGTAATGCAAAATATTGCAAAAAAATACAGAATTGAGATGTTATGCTTGCTGTTTTGATCATACAGAATGTTGTCTTGTAGTTGTTGTGATCATTAGTAGTTGTTGTGATCATACTGTTTTAACTGAATTTTGGTCAGAACTGAAGATGCTATTTTAACTGAATTTTGCTTCAACTCAACCCATTTTCATTGTGAGCAAAAAAATTATGCGCCAGCGGGGACTCGAACCCACGACCGTGCGCTTATTTCACTATGTTTCTACCACTAGGCTAGGACGAGGCTATTAGTCTTCCACTCTATGCCAACCTTTTTGGATATATCAAACTAGTCAAGTATTAAGCACACACCTCACTGACAAGTGGGCCACTCGACCCCCTCGCTGACAAGTGGGCCATTTTGCTATTGTACCCAAGCTAACAAAAATATGCGCGTGGCCAAAAAATATGCACGTGCGGGGGCTCGAAACCACGACCGTGCGCTTATTTCACTGTGTTTCGACCACTGGGCTAGGAAGAGATTGTTGGTTTTGTACTCTATGCCACACTTTTTAATATATCAAATACAGAACTCGCTGACAAGTGGACCCACTCCTCCACTTGACCCACTCCTCCTCTCCATTATCCACTCGACCCACTCCTCCTCTCCGCCGCCGGCATCCCCTTCTCCTCCATCGACGGCGACAACCTCCATCGACGGCGACCCACTCCTCCATCGACGGCAACGGCGACGGCCTCCTAAGGTATGAATCCGCTGACTCCTTCCTGTTCCTCTTCCTATTGATTAGATTAGGGTTCCGTGGCACTGATTAGGGTTCCTCTTCCTAAAGAACCACGAGATCCACGACACCCTTTGCAGTCGCCGTCCCCCCCTCTGCAGATTAGGGTTCTTTTAGTACGAGCTGGAGTAGCTAATTGGTGTTTCTGATCTTAATTTTGGGCGCGCTTGGTTTCCATGTAGTACTGTACTAGTGGAGTGTAGGTTTGACTTGCCATGAGGAATTTTTGTTATTTTTGGTTGGGGTTAGATGCACTAGGTTGTGTTTAATTAAAGTATCAGGAATGCTCGGTGTGATTTGATGATGCTTCGATGATGATTTGATGAGTGGGGCTACATTATGTTGATCAGTGGGGTTACATTTTGATATACCATCATGGTTTAGGTTGTCTGCTGGCACATTTTGTATTGGATTAGGTTGTGTAAGATTTGTTGGTGTCTGTCTTGATAAGTTTCATTCTTAGTTTGATTCTGAAACTTGGGCCTGTTCTGTTTCATTTTTAGTCGAGATAAGTTTCCTTGTTGGCTGTTTGAAAGCATTAGCTGCTTATTTGAGAAGGGTATATGTTGGGGCTACATTTTTGGTTGGGTTTAGATAGGGATATTTTCTGCCATTTATGTCAGTGTTCAGATATGTTCATTTATAGATATGCAACAATGTCCATTTATAGTAGATATGCTTCTAGTTGTGTTCTGGTCCTTTTATAGTAGATTTTAGTCTTTATTCTTTATTGCTTTATTCTGTTGATGTTTTTGCCACATGTAGTAATTATTCAACTATTTTGAAGTGCTTGTTTCCTATTTCTGTCCAGTCCTGTTCTTTAATTTACAATGCTGCTTTTCAGAGAAGTGAGATGGCTGGCTTGGAAGGTTTCGAGTTATTCGAGATTGTAATTGAGAAATCTTGCAGTAGGCAGGTATGTTTATCATCACTCATTTCTTTATCATCACTCTGCTGTCTAGTGCTTGATTGCCACAATTAACCACTGCTTGACCCTCGCTCAGAGGCTGCCTGACACGTTTGCGAAGATGCTCGCCGGTCGTGAGCCCCACAAAGTGAAGCTGCGGGAGGCCGGCAGCGGGCTTCACAGGCTGTGGGACGTGTCGGTGGTGTTCGATGGTGATGAAGGAAATATGCCCTAGAGGCAATAATAAAGTTATTATTTATTTCCTCATATCATGATAAATGTTTATTATTCATGCTAGAATTGTATTAACCGGAAACTTGATACATGTGTGAATACATAGACAAACATATAGTCACTAGTATGCCTCTACATGACTAGCTCATTAATCAAAGATGGTTATGTTTCCTAACCATAGACATGTGTTGTTATTTGATTAATGGGATCACATCATTAGGAGAATGATGTGATTGACATGACCCATTCCGTTAGCCTAGCACTTGATCGTTTAGTATTTTGCTATTGCTTTCTTCATGACTTATACATGTTCCTGTAACTATGAGATTATGCAACTTCCGTTTACCGGAGGAACACTTTGGGTGCTACCAAACGTCACAACGTAACAGGGTGATTATAAAGGAGTACTACAGGTGTCTCCAAAGGTACATGTTGGGTTGGCGTATTTCGAGATTAGGTTTTGTCACTCCGATTGTCGGAGAGGTATCAGGGCCCTCTCGGTAATGCACATCACATAAGCCTTGCAAGCATTGCAGCTAATAAGTTAGTTGCGAGATGATGTATTATGAAACGAGTAAAGAGACTTGCCGGTAACGAGATTGAACTAGGTATTGGATACCGACGATCGAATCTCGGGCAAGTAACATACCGATGACCAAGGGAACAACGTATGTCGTTATGCGGTTTGACCGATAAAGATCTTCATAGAATATGTAGGAACCAATATGGGCATCCAGGTTCCGCTATTGGTTATTGACCGAGAATAGTTCTAGGTCACGTCTACATAGTTCTCGAACCCGTAGGGTCCGCACGCTTAACGTTACGATGACAGTTTTATTATGAGTTTATAAGTTTTTATGTACCGAAGTTTGTTCCGAGTCCCGGATGTGATCACGGACATGACGAGGAGTCTCGAAATGGTCGAGACATAAAGATTGATATATTGGAAGCCTATATTTGGATATCGGAATGGTTCCGGGTGAAATCGGGATTTGCCGAACACCGGGTTACGGAACCTCCCGGGGGATAATGGGTCTTAGTGGGCCATGAGGGAGAAGAGGAGGGCCGGCCAGGGCAGGCCGCGCTCCCCCTCCCCCCCTTGTCCGAATAGGACAAGGAAGGGGGGCGGCGCCTTTCCTCTTTCCCTCCCCCTTTCCTTCTCCAACAAGGCAGAGGGGGAGTCCTACTCCGGTGGGAGTAGGACTCCTCCAGCGCACCCCTTGGGGGCCGGCCGCACCTCCCTCCCTCCTTTATATACGGGGCAAGGGGCACCCCATAACACACGAGTTGATCTACGGATCGTTCCTTAGCCGTGTGCGGTGCCCCTCCACCATATTCCACCTCGGTCATATCGCGGAGTTTAGGCGAAGCCCTGTGCCGGTAGAGCATCATCATCGTCACCACGCCGTCGTGCTGACGGAACTCATCCCCGACGCTTTGCTGGATCGGAGCCCGGGGATCGTCATCGAGCTGAACGTGTGCTGAACTCGGAGGTGCCGTATGTTCGGTACTTGGATCGGTCGGATCGTGAAGACGTACGACTACATCAACCACGTTGTCATAACGCTTCCGCTTACGGTCTACGAGGGTACGTGGACAATACTCTCCCCTCTCATTGCTATGCCATCACCATGATCTTGTGTAAGCGTAGAATTTTTTGAAATTACTACGTTCCCCAACAGTGGCATCCGAGCCTGGTTTTATGCGTAGATGTCATATGCACGAGTAGAACACAAGTGAGTTGTGGGCGATACAAGTCATACTGCTTACCAGCATGTCATACTTTGGTTCGGCGGTATTGTGAGATGAAGCGGCCCGGACCGACATTACGTGTACGCTTACGCGAGACTGGATTCACCGTTGCGAGCACTCGTGCTTAAAGGTGACTGGCGGGTGTCTGTCTCTCTCACTTTAGTTGAACCGAGTGTGGCTACGCCTGGTCCTTGCGAAGGTTAAAACAGCATTAACTTGACGAACTATCGTTGTGGTTTTAATGCGTAGGTAAGAACGGTTATTGCTCAGCCCATAACAGCCACGTAAAATTTGCAACAACAAAGTAGAGGACGTCTAACTTGTTTTTGCAGGGCATGTTGTGATGTGATATGGTCAAGACGTGATGCTATATTTTATTGTATGAGATGATCATGTTTTGTAACCGAAGTTATCGGCAACTGGCAGGAGCCATATGGTTGTCGCTTTATTGTATGAAATGCAAACGCCCTGTAATTGCTTTACTTTATCACTAAGCGGTAGCGATAGTCGTAGAAGCAATAGATTGCGTAACGACAATGATGCTACGATGGAGATCAAGGTGTCGCGTCGGTGACGATGGTGATCACGATGGTGCTTCGGAGATGGAGATCACAAGCACAAGATGATGATGGCCATATCATATCACTTATATTGATTGCATGTGATGTTTATCCTTTATGCATCTTATCTTGCTTTGATTGACGGTAGCATTTTAAGATGATCTCTCACTAAAATTATCAAGAAGTGTTCTCCACGAGTATGCATCGTTATGAAAGTTCTTCGTCTTTGAGACACCACGTGATGATCGGGTGTGATAGGCTCTACGTTCAGATACAACGGGTGCAAAACAGTTGCACACGCGGAATACTCAGGTTAAACTTGACGAGCCTAGCATATACAGATATGGCCTCGGAACACGGAGACCGAAAGGTCGAACGTGAATCATATAGTATATATGATCAACATAGTGATGTTCACCATTGAAACTACTCCATCTCACGTGATGATCGGACATGGTTTAGTTGATTTGGATCACGTAATCACTTAGATGACTAGAGAGATGTCTGTCTAAGTGGGAGTTCTTAAATAATATGATTAATTGAACTTAAATTTATCATGAACTTAGTACTTGATAGTATTTTGCTTGTCTATGTTTACTGTAGATAGATGGCTCGTGCTATTGTTCCGTTGAATTTTAATGCATTCCTTGAGAAAGCAAAGTTGAAAGATGATGGTAGCAATTACACGGATCGGGTCCAGAATCACGAGGATTATCCTCATTGCTGCACGGAAGAATTACGTCCTGGAAGCACCGCTGGGTGCCGTGCCTGCTGCTGATCTGGCAGCGGCGTTAATAACGTCTGGCAGAGCAAAGCTGATGACTACTCGATAGTTCAGTGTGCCATGCTTTACGGCTTAGAACCGGGCCTTCAACGACGTTTTGAACGTCATGGAGCATATGAGGGTTCCAGGAGTTGAAGTTAATATTTTAAGCAATGTAACATCCCAAAATTCTAAATTTTGGAATGTTAATATAATTAATTGAATTGTTTGTTTGTTTGCTTGAGTGAATTAAACTTGAGTGAAATTTGAACCTTTTCAAAAACTTTTGAATGAGAGGGAATAAAATGACTTTCCCTTCTCCGTAAATTCAAATTCATCCTATTAAAATCAATGAGAGAAGATGACATGACTTCTTCAACTATAAAGAATTTGAGCGGAGTTTTGCAATTTAATTCTTTCAAATATTTGCACTTGCTTCTCTATTTTTCTTCCCGAGAAATACCCCAAAAATAAATTCTTGCAAGCAAGAAAGAGCGGAGGAAAATGACCCTCCAAAATCAGGGGCATTTTGAAAATATTTGAGCCAAGAAAAACCAAAGTTTTTATTTAAAAATTATTTGCAAAAAGAAATAAAGCCTTTAGGGATTTTCTGAAAAACATTTTTTTTAGTTTTTATTTTGGCCGTGGAATAATGCTCATCATCTACATTTTATTTTTCTGATAATTTTAGTATATAAAAACTCTTTATTCTGAATTGATTTGATTTCCTTTTTATTGTTTTAGTTTCCTAATTTTAAAATAGGAATGGAATCGTTTTTATTAGGAAAAACCTGCTGGCCCATTAAGCACTTTCCTATTCTAGCCCAACAAGAGATCATCTCCTTCCTCTGTTTCCTCTCACGTTACAGAAGCTTTCCATATCCATGGAGACAGGAATCTCCCTCGTCTTTCCATCCCAGCGCCTCCCGAGACCGCCTATAAAACCCCCTCCCTCTCCTCCTTCCCATTATCCCCTCACCACGCCTCCCCCGCCCGTAGCCTTCTCGCCACCGTCCTCCTTTTCCTGCCTAGAAACGCTCACCAGGAGCTCTCCTGGAACCTCCCCAAGCGCCGACCCCCTCCTCCGCCACCCCCACCCTCGCCGGCGACCTCGCCCCCCTCGCCGGAGCAGCCCTCCACATCGCCGTCTCCTTCCTGCCATCTCTGCCTCACGTCTGAGTAACTCCGTTCTCGTTTTCAGATTTATTTCCGTAACAGATTTAGTTCCGTTCTTGTTTAGCTTATACCTTTCGATCTAGAAGTCCAATGATGCTGATTCTTTTTGCGTTAGATCACAATTTTCTTGTAGTTTCCAAAAATATATTATTTGTCTATGTTTGGATTTATAAAAACTGAGTTAGATCAGATTTGAATTAAAGCTTGTTTTGCTTATTCCGGGAGTTTAAAAATAGGTTTTAATTAATTCTTTTTGCTCCTGGTCTCTAGGACCTTTGTTTATCCAGTAGTATTTAGTATTTTATTTTCAGGTTAATTTAAATTAGGTTTTTAGCAAAACAGTACTGTTTTAATATTAGTTCTGTTTTAGCTTTTTATTTATTGTTTTTATTAGTTTTAAATTATTTCTTTTTGTCACTTTTGACAAAATTAGTTGTGTTTCTGTTAGACAACAGGAGAAAATTTATTTTTACTTTAAAAAAATATTTTCCTTAGTTTTGTATGAAACCTTCTATAGGTCATAGTTAGAGTTTTATAAAAGCTTTTTATTTGTTTCTTTTTGCAAATAAAATTTTATGGAAAAAAATACTTTCTGTTAAATTAGTTATTTTACATTTTATTTTCTGTTAATTTATTAGTTTAGTATTTTAATTGTTGTTAAGTTTTTACTTACGGCAAAACTATATTAGATGTTTGTAGCAAAGTCATAGATCTTCGTTAGTAGTTTTTCTTTGTAGTTTTATTTGAAGTTTCTTTTGATTTTGTTTGAGTTTTATTATCGATTTTCCTTGCTGTTTTGATTGTTATTTGAGTGCTAAAATTGTTTGCTAGGATGTTTGCTTATGTGAATGCTATGTTTGACTATATAGATTTTCAACGGAGTGACGATTAGTTCTACCAAGTCATTTTCGACAGCGTTGTTATCTTCATCAAGTATTACCAGCAAGTTCACTTTGACCATGCTTTCATACCTATATTTTATTGCATTTAGTGACATCTTTGCAACCACCCCTCATTAGTGATATTGAAATTCTTGTAGTTGAGTAGTATGCATGAGGTAGGAAGCCATCACCTGTTACCAAGCCGGGACGATATTTTATTTTAATGCTACGCTATAGTAGACGGGGTTTGGTATGAGTGCACGAGAGTGGTGTGAAGAAGGAGGATTCTACGTCAATGACGACAACTCCATGATGGAATCTGCAAGGACTGCATCTTCAAGACCTCAAGACTTCAAGACTCGAGACAAGAATTCAATACACACTCTTTGGGTGAAGGGCGGTTGTTGACGGCACCTGGAGAACCCAGTGGTTGGCGGGATGCATGGAGAAGCGCCATGACATCTTGCGGAAAGCTTCACCTGACTCAAAGAGACGAAAGAATACTTCATGCCGGAAGCTTACCTGTGCAACCGCAAGTCATTATGGGCTCTGGCTTGGTTGACCTTAGTGGTGACTCTGGCTGGGGCGGTACTAGCAGATGTAGAACTACGGTAGGATGGGATGAGTACGGACGTGGTCGAGGAACTCTTCGGAGGACCATGTTTGATCATCTTGTTCTCAAACACCCTGAAGTGCGAGAACGCAAAGAGAGGGATCGAATCTTGCGGGTAAAGTGTACAAACCTCTGCAGAGGGTTTTATAACCTAATCGATTAGCCGTGTCCCCGGTTACGGACAATTTGAGCATCTGGACTTGGATCTATCTCGGAACTCTCAACACCGGATTGATAACTTAATTGTGGGCAACATATGATGAATTTTGGGCTATGAGACATCGGTTGGCGGAACCATGTCATGATAGAAAACTCCATAGTACAGACTTCATTTATTCCTTTGATGTAGGGAAAATAAAATCAGCTTTTATGCAAACAAAACTCAGAATCTGAGCCACAAAGCCAAATTGCATATAGTATAGTTTTACCATCTGTTTATTCATGTTGTGATCTTGCGGTACATTCAATGTCTTGACCTACACGGCTGCAACGTATCATGTTGCAGATATTTCCTCGACGAGTAAGAGTTACGATACAGTGGTTACGGTCTACACTCAACCCGCCGATGGCGTTGATGGGACTCCACACCCGTTTGATTGTTTCCGCTGAGTATTATGAGGTATATATCATTTTACGTTATTTATACATGTGATTGCACTTTGATATATACATTGATGTACTGTGTGCCAAAGATATCTTGATCCGTGGATGGCACAGGATACGAGGCTTGACCGTCGAGGTCGGGTCGCTTCTGATATGGTATCGAGCACATGTTGACTGTAGGACGTGACCCTAGAAACCGGAAAGCCCTAGGACAGGAAATCTCTAAAACTTTATTTTCAAAAGACTCTTACTTCTCATCTCTTCGATTTTATCAAATAGACACTCTCACCTCAAATAGTTAGAATATACCCTTTTCCTTTTGATCACATGAAGAATCAATCAAGCCGCTCCAAGAAGGACAAGATATCAGATAACTAATGGCCTCTTCAGAGTAAAGAGGATTTGACCATGCATTAGAAGAGTTGAAGCTACACCAGTTGAAGACTCAGACGACTTGAAGAATCAGAAGAATTATTTGACCGTTAGAGGACCGAATCCATGTTATACACCTACGTTAGATGCGATGAATTGTGAGCTGTCATTTGTTTGATGTTTTCCGACAGCCACAAAGTAAAACCCGCTTTCTTCAAAAACTATTGTTTGTATTGTGTGTATCCCTCCCCACCTCTCTTATCTCATCCCAAAACTTTTGGACCCCATAGATGATGATTGAAGTTGGACTGATATTTCTGGACGAATACCCAGCCGGAGGCAGAGCTATGGATTCGTAACATGGAGAATAACTTCGAGCAATTTGGTTTCAAGGAAGAATGAAGTATCGACGCTCTTCAAGATTACTTTGAAGGAAGTGCTGCAACATGGTGGCGTATGCATCAAGCTGCTGAGGATGGAATGGAGCAAAGACTTGGGAGGAATTCAAGAAGACCTGTTGGGATCACGTCTCATCCGGAGGCACCATGATAACCCGAAGAAGAAACCTTATGCCTCCAAGATTTGTGGAGGAATAGGACACACCGGGAGGAACACAAGGATGGATGCCCTCATTGTGAGGAGAAACACCTAGCTGAGGAATTGGAAACTCCCGAGCATTGAAGACTGAAGAAATGAGGACCTAGAAACGAAACCATAGTAGAACGGCCCATTACAAGCGATAATTTTGTTGATGAGTGGGTAATTGCTTTTCTCTTTCTATCTCAACGGACCCTCAAATCTTGAACCCATGGACAACTGAACACCAAACTTTTACGGAGACAGTTGCAAATTCCCCATGGAGATACATCCCTTGTTACGAGCACCTCTCTTATCCTACACATGCAGATGACAACCCTTTATGAGTCTTTCCTTAAAGGTCACAAAGCGATCATGACCCCGACAAGTGATCACGACACCAAGATCCTGAAGGACATGATGAAGCATATTCACCTTGAAGGAGATGTAGTCTACAAAGGCTACCCCTTCATGCAAAAGGGAGTGGAACTTTGGTATGTGGAGGTACACCTCCACCATTTGAAAGGAGTTTGCCCAAAGATGATGGGGCAGTACTTTTTCATCTCACGTGTGCCACAAGCAACTTTCTTCGATGCTGTTCGTGAAGCAGCCATGGAAGCCATACGCTAGATCGGAGAAATACTTGAAGCAAGACTCCGTTATACTCAGGAATACCTACGCGAAGTAATGCGTGCAGAGATGATGGTAATGAAGCTCAAGACCACCATGATGAAACAGAAGATTGAAGATTTCAAGGCTCATGTCGCACACTTCGGTGGGGTGAAGAATCCTCGAAGAGGATAAATAAATAACTTGGAAGTAATGCTGACCATACCAAATCATGTGGGTGGCAGCATTTGTAACAAAGTACTTTTGGAATTTGGATTCTGAAAATGATTAAGGATGTAATGAAAGGTTGATATGAAAATAATGAGATTTTATGGATAAACTTGTGCATTTTTGGTCATAGTACTCTGTAAAGCCACAAGATCAATGGAGAAAAAATATGATATTCACGACGGTCCATAGAAGGGAGGTGGACAAAATAAGTGGGAGTGTTGTTCTTGATATGATGGTATGAAGTAACAGAGAACTATTGGATTTAAAGGAGGTGTAACATGAGAGTTACTCCAAGGATGAGTTAAAGCTGCAGTAGTGTTGAAGTGGGCCATAACCCACGTGCCCGTGGATTTTGAGAAGGAACCGTTGTAACATTGATAAAGGAATAAATCTGGAAGAATCAGTGATCCAATCAGCATAAGTTTCATAGGAGGTTACGCCAAAAACCTGAGAGTGGTGAAGTAACGATAGATGTTTTGTTTGGCTTGCGGAAACCATGGATTTACTCGAAACCAGTTCGAGAACAAGAGAAATTCTGCAATGCTTGTGAGTATGCCCAAGTGTTAGAATACGTGATTCGATATTTACATATGTGGTAATGATTCAAATGCACGGGATGGATTGGCCCCATACCGAGACTTCTATCATGAACTATCATATGTTGATGGAAAATCGAGAGCCTTGAAAACCTTAGAAGAGTGTCGATGCGATAGGCCATAAAACCATAAAATGGTAGGACGATGGAACCCCATTACGTGCAACCGTGGCCAAACGTAGGTTATACGGTGAAGTTCAACCCGTAACTGCTTCTGCAGGAGAAACCATTAATGGTAGACCACCATGAGTGTTTCGATAGTTGTCTAGAATGGACATGCACCGATCAGCTAAGAAGATCCGGTCCTGGACGAACTTCAACTTTGACGAACCGACCCAAGATTCTGAGGAAAACTCTATACTTCTGGCAGAAGAGCCTTAATGAAGGAGCTATTGTAAGATATGTGAAGGGACATACATGTTCAGCCCTCCAGAGGAAGTATCTGAGTTTATTGGAACCATGACCTTGTTTTTAAGCGTGGTAGCACCCCTGACCTTTCTGACCAAAACATTTGCTAGAAGACCCCCAACCCCTAACCTTTTTCTTGCTAGTTTCTTGAATCTCGAGGACGAGATTCATTTTAAGTAATAGTAGGTTTGTAACATCCCAAAATTCTAAATTTTGGAATGTTAATATAATTAATTGAATTGTTTGTTTGTTTGCTTGAGTGAATTAAACTTGAGTGAAATTTGAACCTTTTCAAAAACTTTTGAATGAGAGGGAATAAAATGACTTTCCCTTCTCCGGTAAATTCAAATTCATCCTATTAAAATCAATGAGAGAAGATGACATGACTTCTTCAACTATAAAGAATTTGAATGGAGTTTTGCAATTTAATTCTTTCAAATATATGCACATCCTTCTCTATTTTTCTTCCACGAGAAATACCCCTAAAAATAAATTCTTGCAAGCAAGAAAGAGCGGAGGAAAATGACCCTCCAAAATCAGGGGCATTTTTGAAAATATTTGAGCCAAGAAAAACCAAAGTTTTTATTTAAAAATTATTTGCAAAAAGAAATAAAGCCTTTAGGGATTTTCTGAAAAACATTTTTTTAGTTTTTATTTTGGCCGTGGAATAATGCTCATCATCTACATTTTATTTTTCTGATAATTTTAGTATATAAAAACTCTTTATTCAATTGATTTGATTTCCTTTTTATTGTTTTAGTTTCCTAATTTTAAAATAGGAATGGAATCGCTTTTATTAGGAAAAACCTGCTGGCCCATTAAGCACTTTCCTATTCTAGCCCAACAAGAGATCATCTCCTTCCTCTGCTTTCCTCTCACGTTCTGAAGCTTTCCATATCCATGGAGACAGGAATCTCCTCGTCTTTCCATCCCAGCGCCTCCCGAGACCGCCTATAAAACCCCTCCCTCTCCTCGTTCCATTTTTCCCATCACCACGCCTCCCTGCCCGTAGCCACCTCGCCACCGTCCTCCTTTTTCTGCCTAGAACGCTCACCAGAGCTCTCCTAGAACCTCCCAAGCGCCGACCCTCCTCCGCCACCCCCACCTCGCCGGGCGACCTCGCCTCGCCGAGCAGCCCTCCACATCGCTGCCTCTCCTTCCTGCCATCTCTGCCTCACGTACAGGTAACTCCGTTCTCGTTTTTCAGATTTATTTCCGTAACAGATTTAGTTCCGTTCTTGTTTAGCTTATAACTTTCGATCTAGAAGTCCAATGATGCTGATTCTTTTATGCGTTAGATCACAATTTTCTTGTAGTTTCCAAAAATATATTATTTGTCTATGTATGGAAAAATAAAAATTGATATATATAAGATTTGAATAAAAGCTAGTTTTGCTAAATCAGGGAGATTAAAAATAGGTTTTAATTAATTCTTTTTGCTCCTGGTCTCTAGGACCTTTGTTTATCCAGTAGTATTTAGTATTTTATTTTCAGGTTAATTTAAATTAGGTTTTTAGCAAAACAGTACTGTTTTAATATTAGTTCTGTTTTAGCTTTTTATTTATTGTTTTTATTAGTTTTAAATTATTTCTTTTTGTCACTTTTGACAAAATTAGTTGTGTTTCTGTTAGACAACAGGAGAAAATTTATTTTTACTTCAAAAAAATTATTTTCCTTAGTTTTGTATGAAACCTTCTATAGGTCATAGTTAGAGTTTTATAAAAGCTTTTTATTTGTTTCTTTTTGCAAATAAAATTTTATGGAAAAAAATACTTTCTGTTAAATTAGTTATTTTACATTTTATTTTCTGTTAATTTATTAGTTTAGTATTTTAATTGTTGTTAAGTTTTTACTTACGGCAAAACTATATTAGATGTTTGTAGCAAAGTCATAGATCTTCGTTAGTAGTTTTTCTTTGTAGTTTTATTTGAAGTTTCTTTTGATTTTGTTTGAGTTTTATTATCGATTTTCCTTGCTGTTTTGATTGTTATTTCGAGTGCTAAAATTGTTTGCTAGGATGTTTGCTTATGTGAATGCTATGTTTGACTATATAGATTTTCAACGGAGTGACGATTAGTTCTACCAAGTCATTTTCCGACAAATACGTTGTTATCTTCATCAAGTATTACCAGGCAAGTTCACTTTGACCATGCTTTCATACCTATATTTTATTGCATTTAGTGACATCTTTGCAACCACCCCTCGGTAGTGATATTGAAATTCTTGTAGTTGAGTAGTATGCATGAGGTAGGAAGCCATCACCTCGTTACCAAGCCCGGACGATATTTTATTTTAATGCTACGCTATAGTAGACGGGGTTTGGTATGAGTGCACGAGTGGTGTGAAGAAGGAGGATTCTACGTCAATGACGACAACTCCATGATGGAATCTGCAAGGACTGCATCTTCAAGACCTCAAGACTTCAAGACTCGAGACAAGAATTCAATACACACTACTGGGTGAAGGGCGGTTGACGGGCACCACTGGAGAACCCGGTGGTTGGCCGGATGCATGGAGAAGCGCCATGACATCTTGCGAAAGCTTCACCCAGACTCAAAGAGACGAAAGAATACTTCATGCCCGGAAGCTTACCTGTGCAACCGCAAGTCATTATGGGCTCTGGCTTGGTTGACCTTAGTGGTGACTCTGGCTGGGACGGTACTAGCAGATGTAGAACTATGGTAGGATGGGATGAGTACCGACGTTGGTCGAGGAACTCTTCGAAGACCATGTTTCGGTCATCTTGTTCTCAAACACCACGAAGTGCGAGAACGCAAAGAGAGGGATCGAATCTTGCGGGTAAAGTGTACAAACCTCTGCAGAGGGTTTTATAACCTAATCGATTAGCCGTGTCCCGATTACGGACAATTTGAGCATCTGGACTTGGATCTATCTCGGAACTCTCAACACCGGATTGATAACTTAATTGTGGGCAACATATGATGAATTTTGGGCTATGAGACATCGGTTGGCGGAACCATGTCATGATAGAAAACTCCATAGTACAGACTTCATTTATTCCTTTGATGTAGGGAAAATAAAATCAGCTTTTATGCAAACAAAACTCGAATCTGAGCCACAAAGCCAAATTGCATATAGTATAGTTTTACCATCTGTTTATTCATGTTGTGATCTTGCCGGTACATTCAATGTCTTGACCTACACGGCTGCAACGTATCATGTTGCAGATATTTCCTCGACGAGTAAGAGTTACGATACGTGGTTACGGTCTACACTCAACCCGCCGATGGCGTTGATGGGACTCCACACCCGCTTGATTGTTGCCGCTGAGTATTATGAGGTATATATCATTTTACGTTATTTATACATGTGATTGCACTTTGATATATACATTGATGTACTGTGTGTGCCAAAGATACCGATCTGTGGATGGCACAGACATACGCAGGCTTGACCGTCTGAGGTCGGGTCGCTACAAGCAAATGCCCAGATTGAGAGATATGAAGTCTCCAATAAGTTCTATAGCTGCAAGATGGAGGAGAATAGTTCTGTCAGTGAACACATACTCAAAATGTCTAGGTATAATAATCACTTGATTCAACTGGGAGTTAATCTTCCTGATGATAGTGTCATTGACAGAATTCTTCAATCACTGCCACCAAGCTACAAGAGCTTCGTGATGAACTATAATATGCAAGGGATGGACAAGACTATTCCCGAGCTCTTCGCAATGTTAAAAGCCGCGGAGGTAGAAATCAAAAAGGAGAATCAAGTGTTGATGGTCAACAAGACCACCAGTTTCAAGAAAAAAGGGCAAAGGGAAGAAGAAGGGGAACTTCAAGAAGAACAGCAAACAAGTAGCTGCTCAGGAGAAGAAACCCAAGTGTGGACCTGAGCCTGAGACTGAGTGCTTCTACTGCAAGCAGACTGGACACTGCAAGCGGAACTGCCCCAAGTATTTGGTGGATAAGAAGGATGGCAAAGTGAACAAAGGTATATGTGATATACATGTTATTGATGTGTACCTTACTAACGCCGCATGAGTACTGGGTATTTGATCTTGGTTACATTGCTAATATTTTCAACTCAAACAGGGACCAGGGATTAGCGAAGATTGGCTAAGGACGAGGTGACGATGCGCGTGGGAAATGGTTCCAAAGTCGATGTGATCGCGGTCGGCACGCTACCTCTACATCTACCATCGGGATTAGTTTTAGACCTAAATAATTGTTATTTGGTCCCAGCGTTAAGCATGAACATTATATCTGGATCTTGTTTGATGCATTACGGTTATTCATTTAAGTCAGAGAATAATGGTTGTTCTATTTATATGAATAATATCTTTTATGGTCATGCATCCTTGAAGAGTGGTCTATTTTTATTGAATCTCGATAGTAGTAATACACATATTCATAGTGTTGAAACCAAAAGATACAGAGTTGATAATGATAGTGCAACTTATTTGTGGTACTGCCGTTTGGGTCTATCGGTGTAAAACGCATGAAGAAAATCCATACTGATGGGCTTTTGGAATCACTTGATTATGAATCACTTGGTACTTGCGAACCGTGCCTCATGGGCAAGATGACTAAAACGCCGTTCTCCGGAAATATGGAGCGAGCAACTGATTTGTTGGAAATCATACATACTGATGTTTGTGGTCCAATGAATGTTGAGGCATGCGGCGGGTATCGTTATTTTCTCACCTTCACAGATGATTTGAGCAGATATGGGTATATCTACTAAATGAAACACAAATCTGAAACATTTGAGAAGTTCAAAGAATTTCATAGTGAAGTGGAAAATCATCGTAACAAGAAAATAAAATTTCTACGATCTGATCGTGGAGGAGAATATTTGAGTTACGAGTTTGGTTTACATTTGAAACAATGCGGAATAGTTTACGCAACTCACGCCACCGGAACACCACAACGAAATGGTGTGTCCGAACGTCAGAATCGTACTTTACTAGATATGGTGCGATCTATGATGTCTCTTACTGATTTACCGCTATCGTTTTGGGGTTATGCTTTAGAGACGGCTGCATTCACGTTAAATAGGGCACCATCAAAATCCGTTGAAACGACGCCTTATGAACTATGGTTTGGCAAGAAACCAAAGTTGTCGTATCTTAAAGTTTGGGGCTGCGATGCTTATGTGAAGAAACTTCAACCGTAAAAGCTCGAACCTAAATCGGAGAAATGTGTCTTCATAGGATACCCAAAAGAGACTATTGGGTACACCTTCTATCACAGATCTGAAGGCAAGATTTTCGTTGCTAAATTCGGATCCTTTCTAGAAAAAGAGTTTCTCTCGAAAGAAGTGAGTGGGAGAAAAGTAGAACTTGATGAGGTAATCTGTATCTGCTCCCTTATTGGAAAGTAGTTCATCACAAGAACCGGTTCTCGTGGACAACCTGCACCAATTAGTGAGGAAGCTAATGATATTGATCATGAAACTTCAGTTCAAGTTTCTCTTGAACTACGAGGGTCAACCAGAGTAAGATCCGCACTGAGTGGTACGGTAATCCTATTCGGAAGTCATGTTACTTGACCATGGCGAACCTACAAACTATGAAGAAGCGATGGTAAGCCCAGATTCATAAAATGGCTGGAAGCCATGAAATCTGAGATGGGATCCATGTATGAGAACAAAATATGGACTTTGGTTGACTTGCCCGATGATCGGCAAGCTATTGAGAATAAATGGATCTTTAAGAAGAAGACTGACGCTGATGGTAATGTAACTGCCTATAAAGCTCGACTTGTTGCGAAAGGTTTTTGACAAGTTCAAGGGGTTGACTACGATGAGACTTTCTCACCCGTTGCGATGCTTAAGTCTGTCCGAATCATGTTAGCAATTGCTGCATTTTATGAAATTTGGCAAATGGATGTCAAAACTGCATTCTTGAATGGATTTCTAGAAGAAGAGTTGTATATGATGCAACCAGAAGGTTTTGTTGATCCAAAAGGTGCTAACAAAGTGTGCAAGCTCCAAATGATCAATTTATGGTGCGGTGCAAGCCTCTCGGAGTTGGAATAAACGCTTTGATAATGTGATCAAAGCATATGGTTTTATGAGACTTTTGGAGAAGCATGTATTTACAAGAAAGTGAGTGGGAGCTCAGTAGCATTTACGATATTATATGTGGATGACATATTATTGATTGGAAATGATATAGAAGTTCTGGATAGGATAAAAGGATACTTGAATAAAAGTTTTTCAATGAAAGACCTCGGTGAAGCTGCTTACATATTGGGCATCAAGATCTATAGAGATAGATCAAGACGTTTGATTGGACTTTCACAAAGCACATACCTTGATAAAGTTTTGAAAAGTTCAAAATGGATCGTGCAAAGAAAGGATTTTTACCTGTGTTACAAGGTGTGAAATTGAGTCAGACTCAATGCCCGACCACAACAGAAGATAGAGAGAAAATGAAAGATGTTCCCTATGCTTCAACCATAGGCTCTATCATGTATGCAATGATGTGTACCAGACCTAACGTATGCTTAGCAATAAGCTTGGCAGGAAGGTACCAAAGTAATCCAGGAGTGGATCACTGGACAGCGGTCAAGAACATCCTGAAATACCTGAAAAGTACTAAGGATATGTTTCTCGTATATGGATGTGACAAAGAGCTAGTCGTAAATGGTTACGTTGATGCAAGGTTTGACACCGATCCGGACGATTCTAAATCGCAAACCAGATACGTATTTTTATTAAATGGTGGAGCTGTTAGTTGGTGCAGTTCTAAACAAAGCGTCATGGCGGGATCTACATGTGAAGCGGAGTACATAGCTACTTCGGAAGCAGCAAATGAAGGAGTCTAGATGAAAGAGTTCATTTCCGATCTAGGTGTCATACCTAATGCATCGGGACCAATGAAGATCTTCTGTGACAATACTGGTGCAATTGCCTTGGCAAAGGAATCCAGATTTCACAAGAGGACCAAGCACATCAAGAGACGCTTCAATTCCATCCGGGACCAAGTCTAGGTGCGAGACATAGAGATTTGCAAGATACATACGGATCTGAATGTTGCAGACTGCTGACTAAGCCTTTTCCACGAGCAAAACATGATCGGCACCAAGACTCCATGGGTGTTAGAATCATTACTTTGTGTTATCTAGATTATTGACTCTAGTGCAAGTGGGAGACTGAAGGAAATATGCCCTAGAGGCAATAATAAAGTTATTATTTATTTCCTCATATCATGATAAATGTTTATTATTCATGCTAGAATTGTATTAACCGGAAACATGATACATGTGTGAATACATAGACAAACATATAGTTACTAGTATGCCTCTACTTGACTAGCTCATTAATCAAAGATGGTTATGTTTCCTAACCATAGACATGTGTTGTTATTTGATTAATGGGATCACATCATTAGGAGAATGATGTGATTGACATGACCCATTCCGTTAGCCTAGCACTTGATCGTTTAGTATTTTGCCATTGCTTTCTTCATGACTTATACATGTTCCTATAACTATGAGATTATGCAACTCCCGTTTACCGTAGGAACACTTTGGGTGCTACCAAACGTCACAACGAATCGGGTGATTATAAAGGAGTACTACAGGTGTCTCCAAAGGTACATGTTGGGTTGGCGTATTTCGAGATTAGGTTTTGTCACTCCGATTGCTCTGGAGAGGTATCTCTGGCCCTCTCGGTAATGCACATCACATAAGCCTTGCAAGCATTGCAACTAATAAGTTAGTTGCGAGATGATGTATTACTGAACGAGTAAAGAGACTTTTCCGCAACGAGATTGAACTAGGTATTGGATACCGACGATCGAATCTCGGGCAAGTAACATACCGATGACAAAGGGAACAACGTATGTCGTTATGCGGTTTGACCGATAAAGATCTTCGTAGAATATGTAGGAACCAATATGGGCATCCAGGTTCCGCTATTGGTTATTGACCGAGAATAGTTCTAGGTCATGTCTACATAGTTCTCGAACCCGTAGGGTCCGCACGCTTAACGACAGTTTTATTATGAGTTTATAAGTTTTGATGTACCGAAGAGGAGTCTCGAAATGGTCGAGACATAAAGATTGATATATTGGAAGCCTATATTTGGATATCGGAATGGTTCCGGGTGAAATCGGGATTTTACCGGAACACCGGGTTACCGGAACCCTCCCGGGGATAATGGGCCTTAGTGGGCCATGAGGGAGAAGAGGAGGGCGGCCGGGGCAGGCCGCGCCCCCTCCCCTAGTCCGAATAGGACAAGGAAAGGGGGCGGCGCCCTTTCCTCTTTCCCTCCCCTTTCCTTCTCCAACAAGGCAGAGGTGGGAGTCCTACTCGGTGGGAGTAGGACTCCTCCAGCGCACCTTGGGGCCGGCCGCACCTCCCTCCCTCCTTTATATCACGGGGCAAGGGGCACCCCATAACACACAAGTTGATCTACGGATCGTTCCTTAGCCGTGTGCGGTGCCCCCCTCCACCATATTCCACCTCGGTCATATCGTCGCGGAGTTTAGGCGAAGCCCTACGCCGGTGGAGCATCATCATCGTCACCACGACGCCGTGCTGACGGAACTCATCCGCGCCGCTTTGCTGGATCGGAGCCCGGGGATCGTCATCGAGCAGAACGTGTGCTGAACTCGGAGGTGCCGTACGTTCGGTACTTGGATCGATCGGATCGTGAAGACGTACGACTACATCAACCACGTTGTCATAACGCTTCCGCTTACGGTCTATGAGGGTACGTGGACAATACTCTCCCCTCTCGTTGCTATGCCATCACCATGATCTTGCGTGTGCGTAGGAATTTTCTTGAAATTACTACGTTCCCCAACAGGTGAAGGCCACATGTACCTAGGGCCCGGCTGGGAGCATTTCACCCGCGCCCATGAGCTACAGCTCGGGTACTTCCTTGTCTTCCGCTACGACGGCGACGCCATGTTCACCGTGAAGATGTTCGACAACACCATGTGACGCATGTACTACCCGCACGACGATGATGCCAGTAAGCTCTCTGCCTCTCTTCTTTTTGCCTTTTGGCTTCCTCTACCAGCACGACGACAACACCATGTTCACACTCTGTTGCATTTGGCCAGGCAGTGGGAGCAGCAGCGGGGATGACGAGGAGCAGAGTGGGGATGACGAGGAGCAGAGTGGGCAAGAAGACGAGCAGAGCGGGGATGACGACCTTGTTATGGTGGTGGCTGACGACGACCTTGTTATGGTGGTGGCTGACGACGACCCTGCTATGGTGGTGGCTGACGACGACCTCGCGATTGTGGTGCCTGACGTTGACCTCGCGATGGTGGTGCCTAACGATGACCTCGCGATGGTAGTGGCGCGGCGATTCCATAGCTGGGCGACAGGACCATGCCAATTGTGGTAGAGGAGTACATCCGCGTTGGGATTCGCCACTAAAAGATCAGGTTGATGAAGGAGAAGAAGGAGGAGTGAAGATGTTAAGAAAATGAAGTGGCAATGTTAAGCATGCTGGGTTTAAGCTTGTCAATGTTAAGTATGTCAGATTTAATTTTGTGCATGCTCATGGATGGTGTATGACAGTGTCATCTAAACATGTCAATTTCTTAACAATGAATATTTAGTTTGGTAATTGATGGGAATTGAAATTTTCATGCATGCTCATGGATGAAAGATAAAATTATGGGTTGTGCATGCTCATGTATGAAACAATATAAGTTTCATTTTTTGAATGCTAAAAACATGACTCAAACCCTAGCCACGGACGACCGCCGTGACGAAATCCGACGGTTTTTGAAAACACCGTAAAAAAATTCAAAAACTGTTTTTCATTTTTTGAATGCTAAAGACATGCGTTTTTTCATGAAGCAGCAACAAGGTAGGTATTTCATCACAGAATCGACAACAGATTAGCATGGATCAAACCCTAGCAATGGACGGCCGCCGCGACGAAATCGACAGGTTTTTGAAAACACCGTAAAAAATTCAAAAAAAAAACAAAAAAATGGGACACCTCCCTCACATCATCAAATGTGGCCTACCAACTAGCAAAAATACTAAACTTGCAATATGGATGTTTTCTTGAAAAAGTGTTCTAAAAACGACCTACCATGAACGAAGATTCATGGCTTTGAAGACAAACTAGCAATGATATGGCCGCATCCGATGAATAGTTTCTGATAATATGCCCAAATTTGGTGCATGCGTCCGTCTTGTGATGGCAAACAATGTTGCCAAAGCGAGGTTCCAACTTGTTTAACAAGAAAAACCGTTTTCATTTTTGAATGCTAAAGACATGCGTTTTCGTGAAGCGGCTAGAAGGAGGGTCACCTCTAACGGCTCCATTCCATGTCTATCTCAAAGTAGACCGTATTTTACTGGACGGTCGCCAAAAGCATGCATTTCGACCCTCGTAGCTACTCCGGCAATTCAGACCACCTTCTACGATTAAATTTGGAACCGGCTGGAATTTCAATCATGGGTCCTCCATAGCTTGCCCGTTATTTTTGCCAAAAATGCTTTTTAGCTTCACAGGTAGGCATTTTATCACAGAATTGACAACAGATTGGCATGGATCAAACCCTAGCCACGGACGGCCGCCGCGACGAAATCGGCCGGTTTTTTAAAACATCGTAAAAAATTCAAAAAAAATCAAAAAAATGGGAGACCTCTGCGTCACATCATCAAATGTGGCCTACCAACTAGCAAAAATACTAAACTTGCAATACGGATGTTTTCTTGAAAAAGTGTTCTAAAAAACGACCTACCATGAACGAAGATTCATGGCTTTCAAGCCAAACTAGCAATGATATGGCCGCATCCGATGAATAGTTTCTGATAATCTGCCCAAATTTGGTGCATGCCTCCGTCTTGTGATGGAAAACAATGTTGCCAAAGCGAGGTTCCAACTTGTTTAACAAGAAAAACCGTTTTTCATTTTTTGAATGCTAAAGACATGTGTTTTCCGTGAAGCGGCTATAAGGAGGGTCACCCCTAACTGCGCCATTCCATGTCTATCTCAAAGTAGACCCTATTTTACGGACGGTCGCCAAAAAGCATGCATTTCCGACCCTCGTAGCTACTCCCGGCAATTCAGACCACCTTGGCCGATTCAATTTGAACCGGCTGGAATTTGAACTTCTGGGTCCTCCATAGCTTGCCCGTTATTTTGGCCAAAAATGATTTTTAGCTTCACAGGTAGGCATTTAATCACAGAATCGACAACAGATTGGCATGGATCAAACTCTAGCCACGGACGGCCATGACGAAAAATCGGGCCGGTTTTGAAAAACACCGTAAAAAATCAAAAATGGGAGACCTCTGCGTCACATCATCAAATGTGGCCTACCAACTAGCAAAAATACTAAACTTGCAATCTGAGATGTTTTCTTGAAAAAGTGTTCTAAAAAGCGACCTACCATGAACGAAGATTCATGGCTTTCAAGCCAAACTAGCAATGATATGGCGCATCCGATGAATAGTTTACGATAATATGCCCTAATTTGGTGCATGCCTCCGTCTTGTGATGGCAAACAATGTTGCCAAAGCGAGGTTCCAACTTGTTTAACAAGAAAACCGTTTTTCATTTTTTGAATGCTAAAGACATGCGTTTTTCGTGAAGCGGCTAGAAGGAGGGTCACCCCTAACGGCGCCATTCCATGTCTATCTCAAAGTAGATCGTATTTTACGGACGGTCGCCAAAAAGCACGCATTTCCGACCCTCGTAGCTACTCCCGGCAATTCAGACCACCTTCGGTCGATTCAGCTAAAACTGGCTGCAATTTGAACTGCGGGTCTTCCATAGCTTGCCCGTTATTTTTGCCAAAAATGCTTTTTAGCTTCACAGGTAGGCATTTTATCACAGAATTGACAACAGATTGGCATGGATCAAACCCTAGCCACGGACGGCCGCCGCGATGAAATCGGCCGGTTTTTGAAAGCACCGTAAAAAATTCAAAAAAATTAAAAAAATGGGAGACCTCCGCGTCACATCATCAAATGTGGCCTACCAACTAGCAAAAATACTAAACTTGCAATACGGATGTTTTCTTGAGCTACTCGGTGTGATTTTAACCATGATTTCTACAAAGTTTACAAAAAACCCTATTTTTCTGCCTCAAAACCTCTAAAACTGGTGAAAATCTCCTCCCACCCCACCAAAACTTCCCTCCTAGCACCAAATTTTCCCTACCACCCCCCCAAAATTTACCACCACGTCTCAGCCCCAACCATTCGGGACCCACCACCCCGCACCCACAAAACACGGGATCCTCCCTCCCACTCCCCAAAATTTCCCATTCCATTCCCTCCCGACGAACCCTAGCTTCTCCCCACTCCTCCTCGCTCCGCCACTGCCACCCCTCCTCCCTCGCCGCCACGCCCACTCCCTCCCTCCTCCGCCCACTTGCGCCCCACTACCTCCCTCCCTTGCTCCGTGCCGCCACGCCGCGTCGCGCCGCCCTCCCCGACGACGAATACCCTCCCCTCGGCTACATCGACTACATCGACTACATCGACGATGATGGCGGCTACATCGACTACATCGACGACGACGGCGGCTACATCGACGACGGCGGCGGCTACATCGACGACGACCACCGCTGCATCATCAACATCATCCGCCCCTAGGTACTTCTCCATCTCCCCTCGATATTCAGTGGATCCATCTCCCTTCATCTGCTGGATCCATCTCCCCTCAGGTTTGGTGGATCTTCTAGGGTTAGGATCTTCGAGGGTTAGGATCTCCGTCTGGTTCATGGGGTTAGGGTTAGGGTTCATGGGGTTAGGGTTAGGTTTCATGGGGTTCGTGGGGATGATCTCCCTTTGGTTCATGGCTAGAACTTGATGGGGTTAGGGTTCTCGTTGCACGCCCATCCTGATTGTTCAAGTAGAAGACTTCTTTTATGTTGTGCCCATGGGGTTTGTAGCAGTGTTCTTCTTTTATGATATGTGCATGAAGCTTGTGTTCTTCTTTCCAATGAAAAAGATAATGCTTAGTACTTATTGTGGTATGGAATTCCTGGTGTGTTAAGGCAGTATGACTAGTTTAAATATATACCATATTGATGCTAGATATTTTTTGGTGTTTTAATATACTCTTCTAAATTGCCTGCATAAGCATGATTTCAAGGCCTACTATTATTGTTAACACTGCTTGCTTCTTTATTCATCAACTGTTGGGCAATCAGTTGCTCTGAATGCATAAGCTTGCCTCCATTAGGGAAAACAATTGAGTAATTCATTTGCTTATAGATGATTGCAGGTACATGGATAAAATTGCAAGTTAAAACATAATAGTAATTGTTGTAAATAGTTGTTTTTGCTAATCCACATTACTGAAGTATAATTCATGTGCACTGTATTTGTATCCAACTATATATAATTGTAATACATGTGAGTTCTGTTCTTGTCTCTGGTACCACAACCTTTATTCACTTAGCTTGATGTTGTTTGCTTCACATATACTACTGCTAATGCATTGCTTCACATATATAGTTTGCTTCAATTCAGTTGCTTGCTAGCGTACATATGGTTAGGGTTTGCATCAAGATACTACTAGCACTTTGCTTGCTTGTTGTGTACTTTATATGAGGCACTAGGAAGATTTCTTGATGTACATTACTACCTCCTGCTTGATGTAGTGAAGATATTAAGAGATGCTTCATATCTTTCGGTGTACATGCATGCTTGTTTAGTCCACTTACATGTTTGCTTAATTAATAACACTAGATCACTGTATTGTTGATCCATCAAGTTTGTTTCACATGTATTACATGTATGTGCATGATGGTCCAAATGCTTTCCTTTATTGATACAAGTGCATCATTTTACTTTATCCTGTTGTATCGATTGTTGTTTATTCTATTTTGCAAGCACCACCTCAAGATCATCCATGGCAAGGATGACAAGTTCAAACGTGAGGCCAACCGTTGGTATGCAACTTGCTCCTTGTGGTTATCTTGTCGATTTCATAAAATATGTGTCTTAATATGCTAAGTGAAATGTATTGCTTTGCAATCTGAATAAGATGGCTTAATTGTGCCTGTGTCTTTGTTAGTCTTCCTTACGAATAACTAGGATTAAATTATAATAAAATTTCATAAGATATGTATTCCAAACATTCATGCATTCCAAACATTCCAAACATTCACCTAATAGTTATGTTTCCTTTATCATGCAAAGAAGAGCCTCTCACCGAGTACGAGAAGGTTAGGGCTATAAATATCATGAGGAACAATCGGATGTTCCAGACCCTTGGCATCGGTGCAATAGCGTCGATGATTAGGAAAACAAATGATGTAGGAGAAGGTAGAAGTGATGAGGTTCAAGAAGGTAGTGGAGTTATCAATGATGACCCAGAGTACAATCCTAAGGAGGATGAAGTTATTGATGGAGAGGAAGTGGATGATGTTGTAGTGAGAAAGATTGTTAAGGTGCAAACTCTGTCTTGCTTGGAGGGCTGGGGTTCTTTTATGCTATGTTATTCCTTGTGCTCACATATTTCTCTTGTGATCTAATGCTTTTTTCTGTGCTGTTTATACGAGGCACTGAAGGAATCTAGGACGAAGAGGCCTGGTGTTAAGAAGATAGTCAGAAAGAAGAAGAGCTCAGAAACATCTGCTGCAATGCCTCCAGGAAGGGTGATGGCCCCAGCTCCAGGACAAAAAAAGAGGATCCTGGAACCTGATGAACCTGCCCTTGATAGAGTCACAAGGCAGAAAGCAAAGATGGCGACTGCGACGGACCATCAGGAAAGTCTGCTGCGCATGGACTTTGAGACCTCGGTGCAAATGGGTGATGAGTTGCCGCCCATGGATGAAGGAACCACTCTCAGCATGGATGGAAGTGGCACTATCTCCCTAGATGAAGGAGGAAACATCTGCATTGATGAAGCGAGCATCATCCACTGCACCTCATCCTGTTGCACCTTCTATTGACAGGAATGCTGTCATCAATGAAGAAGAACAGCAGCTTGTGCTTCAATCAGGCAAGTTGACCTTTGCAATGCTATCTTTTACTAGTGCATTTTCCAAATGGAATGATCATGTATGCTTTTGTCGATTTCTATTCTAATTTATGAGTTCAATTTCATTTTCAGATGCAATGACTACCAAGACTAGACATAGAAAGGGCAAAGGGCTAGAGAGGATCACCAAGTCGCTTGGTAGCAAGGTGCCTATCCAAATTGCCGAAGGGATGAAGCGTCCAGAGAAGCCTCTGCAGTCAGCAAAGCTTGCTTCTGAGTGTGGACTCGTTGCAAGAAGCCATCTTCCGGTTCTTCCTCACTTCAAGCTATACAAAAATAAGCTAGTCTATTGGAGAACTACATTGGGGAACTTGCTGTAAGCTACTTGTTTCATAGTTAATGTGCTATCTATTTTCTGTTACACCTATGCATGATCACTAATATTGTTCCTACCTTGTTTGCTGTCTTGGTAGGCAAATTTTGAGATGAACACGGACTCAGAGACCATCAAGACCGCGTGCTAAGATATTCTGCAGAAAAGTTCAAAGAAGAGACGCCATCAGATCAATAGGAAGTATTTTGATACCGTAGCCGCAAATAAAGTCAGCATCAAGTCTCCGGTACCGGATCTGACGGATGGTGAATGGCAAGCTCTGGTGGAGATGTGGTCTACCCCAAGACACAAGGTTTGTCTCTGCTTTGTTTGATGCTTTATGTTCTACACATGATATGCTAGTGCTAGATCATGCCGATAAAGATGCTTTTTTGTAGGGAACCTTTGTGTCGAACAAGATGAATCGAGGAAAAGTCGTATACAATCAGAGAACTGGTTCCAGGCACTACACAGCACACATTTTTGCCACTGTGAGAACTTTTCTCTATAGACCTTACCGTTTGATCCTCGTTGGATAACATTTCTGATTCTTGCTGAATAACATTTTGATTTTTGTTGAAAAACATTTCAGAAAGAAGAGCGTAAGGGTGAGGAGCTGTCTGCGATTGACTTGTTTAAGGCCACCCACAACAGCAAGAAGCATGGGTTTTGAGCGATCAAGGCTGCTATAGTAAGTCCTCCATGCTTTGTCCATGCCCTGTTTGATTCACAGCCAGCTTTGATGCTGTTTGATGCTTTGATGATTTGATGCTGTTTGATTCGGAGCCAGTTCCATGCTTTGATGCTGTTTGATAGTTCCATGCTAGGCTTAATGAAGATAGTTCCATGTTGTTTGATTCACACACGCTGTGTTCCATGCTTTGATGCTATTTGTTGCATTTTTTATGACATGATGAAATTTGATCTGAATGTTAGTCAGGAAGCCATCTTATATAGAACCACCATTCGAGGCTTAATGAAGCGATCATATTGTTCCAATTGCATGTCTCTGTGTCACTAGTCATCATCTTGTATAGATTTTGTGTCTTTGGTTTGGTTACTTCAAATAATCCATTTGTGTACTGGTTTGGTTTCTCCACTAATGCCTATCATTTTCCTCCATATGCTAGCTTGAGATGGAAGAAATGAAGGACGCGCCGGTACCAGAAGGTGAAGAGCCAAAGTCTGATGTTCAAATTGTCAAAGAAGTGCTGTTGAAATCTGTCAAGCAAAGCACATTCCTCACGAATGTTGGGCTCGATCATCTAGGAACAACTCATAAAGCAAGCTGCTGAAGTGTTTGCTCATGTTCGTGACCTTGAGCAGAAGCTGGAGAGGTCCGAGCTTCAAGCTGAACTGGTGCAAGAAGAATTGACGACAATCAAGATGAAGGTGGAAGAATCTGAAGCTGCACGTGACAAGGAACTTGAGCTGCTGCGCAAGAAGTCTCAAGAACAGGAAGAGAAGTTAGCCCACTTGATGGCTCTCTTTGGAGCTAAGGTAGTTTGATGGTTGTGCTGTGGTTGAGCTAAGGTAGTTTGATGGCCCTCTTTGTCTTTGAGTTGAGCTAAGGTTGTTGCATTTTGAACTGAGCTGAGCTGAGAGCTGTTGCATTTTGTTGCATTTTGAGCACCTGTGAAGTTATGTGATCTTGTGAACCTGTGAAGTTATGTGAAGTTATGTGGATCATTTTGTTTATTTTCTGTGAAGTTATGTGGATCACTTGTGCACCTGGGCCTTTCTGTTTATAGTTATGCAAAATGAGAACTTGAGCTCTAAAAAGGCCAAGGCCCAAACAAGAATTAGACCAAAAAGGCTTGGGCCTAAAAAAGATATGACTGTAAGAATTTTTTTTATAAAAGGCTGCATAGCAGATAATAAAAAGGCCAAGGCCCAAATTCGAACTAGACCAAAAAGGCTGTGGCCCAAAACAATAGTGGACTATAAAAAATTCATCAGAAAAAGGCTCCATTCCTAGAAAATAAAAGGCCAAATTATTGGGCCAGGCTCATACACATAAGCAAAATAAAGAGAAAAAAATAAATTAAACGGGCCGAATTATTGGGCTTGGCCCATGTTGACGGCTGAAATGGACCGGGCTGATTCTATTTTACGACCTTTTCAGTTGGTCGTAATTCTGCCACGTCAGCTTGCCACGGTGGATCTGACGTGGTGTGGTCGAATTGCTAGTGACCAAAATAATTGGTCGTAAAATCTACAACCTTTTTTTGGGTCATAAACGTCTACGACCATTCCAGAAGAATGGTCGCTATAGTCAGTTAATGACCCCCAGCTTTTGACCTTATGTTTTTGGTCACAAAAAGGTCACAAATTGAAAACAGTGACCATTTAGTGACCAATAGTGGTGGTCACTAGTTGACATATTTCTTGTAGTGGGAAAGAGCTCCTCTTCCTCTTCTGAATGCCCAGAGCCCCACACATCTGAATGACATGGGTTTTCTCGTCATTCGAGTTTGCTTTTTTCAAAGTTTGGGATCGGATGGTAAAGATGTGCTTGAAAAGACCCCAGTGCGGTCGGCACCCCATGAAATTCTCGCACATGGAGACGAACGCAGCAAGATATGTGATAGTGTTGGGAGTGAAATGGTGGAGTTGGGCACCAAAGAAATTCAGGAAACCGCGAAAGAAGGGATGCGGGGGAAGCGAAAAGCCACGGTCGACGTGGGTGGCGGCAGACACACTCACCCGGCCGCGGCTGTGGCTCCGTTTCTCCCCTCGGCAGGCGCGCGGACTTATGGACGATCAGCCCAAGCTCAGCCATATCGTCCAAGTCCTCTTGCCGAAGCGAAGATCGGATCCAGTCTCCCTGGATCCAACCCGACGGGAACCTCGAGCGCGACGAAGACCCCCGATTCATTTTCTTGCTCTTCGCCGCCCTCGTCGCCTTTCTTCAAGACGCTCTAGCACCGCCATTTTGTCCGTCCCCATGGCGGCGGAGCGTCGGCGTCGAGAGTGGTTGGTCTGGGCAAAGCGGAGTTGCGAGAGGAAGAAGAAGGGGAATGGGCACGACAAGGTAAACGCTTCGCCTCGCCGCTTTTAAAGGCCTACTTCGAGTGGTCGACGCATGGGCCCGGCGATCTGTCAAATCTCCCCAACAGTTCGCAAGACGGGATACGTGGCGAAAAAGGTGGCGCGGAAATCGAAAAGTCCTATTTAGCTACTCCACTTACCGCGGAGCGTTCCGCCTGGCGCGCTTCCACCAAAATTTCGAATCCCGGGAAATCCGGGGTCCTTTGCAACCGGTCACGCCAAAGATTTCATGTCAAAAATATCATCCGACAGATGCAGTGATACAAATCAGTCGGCAATTTCTGAATCGATCAAGGCGACTGAAACGAAGCTGAAGTTCTAAACAGTTGACCTCTACTTGAAGACAATGACAAGACAATCAAGATTAAAAGCAAGCTCAAGTCCATCCTTCTTTTTCACTCGAACCTAGGGTAGGGTAATAGGCCTGACCTATACGTCCTACCTAAGGTCCTTGTCCTAAGAACGAAGAAGTTCAAGAATCAGAAGAAGGGATCCAGCAAAGGTGTCGAGTGAAGTCCACTCGACCTACCATCCACTCGGAGACCCCACTTTATCCAGGTCACTCGACCATCAAACCACTCGACAATAAGAAGACCTAAAGCCGCTCTGCGCAGCAACGGTCGGGCATTTACTCGTGTATTTAATGATCATTTGTGGCACTTCAATACAAGCGTTACCTGTAACGCCACCTCTTTATGTACATTGAATCCTATGTAACGGAGGGGTGCTGGGGTCTGGCACTCTATATAAGCCACCCCTCCTTCGGGACAAGGGTTCGACACCTCAGAACTCACATGCTTATAATCCAGTCGACCGCCTTCGGGCTCCGAGACGTAGGGCTATTACTTCCTCCGAGAAGGGCCCGAACTCGTAAAACTAGCGTGTACAACTCCTCCATAGCTAAGATCTTGCCTCTACATTCCTACCCCCCTATTCTACTGTCAGACTCAGAACCACGACAAGTAGGCCAAACCAAATTGATAATTCGAAGAGACTTGCAAAGATAACCAATCATACATAAAAGAATTCAGAGAAGATTCAAATATTGTTCATAGATAAACTTGATCATAAACCCACAATTCATCGGTCTCAACAAACACACCGCAAAAGAAGATTACATCAATAGATCTCCACAAGAGAGGGGGGGGGGGACATTGTATTGAGATCCAAAAAGAGAGAAGAAGCCATCTAGCTAATAACTATGGACCGGAATGTCTGAGGTAAACTACTCACATATCATCGGAGAGGCTACGGTGTTGATGTAGAAGCCCTCTGTGGTCGATGCCCCCTCCGGCGGAGCTTCGAAAAAGGCCCCAAGATGGGATCTCACGGGTACAAAAGGTTGAGGCGGTGGAATCAGGTTTTTGGCTCCGTATCTGGTAGTGTGGGGGTACGTAGGTATATATAGGAGGAAGAAGTACGTCGGTGGAGCAACGTGGATCCCATGAGGGTGGAGGCGCCACTGGGGGTAGGCGCGCCCTACCTCGTGCCTTCCTGGTTGATGTCTTGACATAGGGTCCAAGTCCTCTGGATCACGTTCGTTTCGAAAATCACGTTCCCGAAGGTTTCATTCCGTTTGGACTCCGTTTGATATTCTTTTTCTGTGAAACTCTGAAATAGGCAAAAAACAGCAATTCTGGGCTGTGCCTCAGGTTAATAGGTTAGTCCCAAAAATAATATAAAAGTGTATAATAAAGATCATTAATGTCCAAAACAGAATATAATATAGCATGGAACAATCAAAAATTATAGATATGTTGGAGACGTATCAACCGGCAGCGGAGTATCGAACTCCACCTATGTATCGTTCCCCTGGCAAGCGTCAAAACACAAAAAGGCAGCGCCGGCGGTGTTGTTTCTCTGTTTCTGTGTGACTCCATCGAAGGGTTGAGGGAGAAAGAGATTTGGGCTGATCCGCTGGTGGATTGGGCTATGTTTATTAGTTACTACGGCCCATTGTACAGGCCCAAGTGCCCAATCGATCTGTGCTGCAATCAATGGACGAGAGAGAAGGAAATTCCCTGAAATCACTAATTAATTAAGGAGTACTTGTTGCAAAGAACACTCCACTTTCCAAGGTCGCGACAAGTGGCGCACATGCAGCATGCCACATGTCGTAACCTGGAAGTTTTCCCTTTTTTTTCGTAGACCCGTTTATTCAAAACGTTTTATCTCTTAAACAGTGCGTCTAAATCTCGAACCGTTTTCATCATTGGATTCCTCGCGTCGAGATCTTCAAAACTAGATCCCATGTTAATAGGTTTTAACGGAAAAAAATTAACAAAAAACCGGGCAAAAAGACCGCACGAGGAGCATGGTTTTTTCCTTTCCGAAAGAGGCACGCATGTGCCTCTCGCGAAATCACAACCGTTCCTCTCGTGGAAGCAAAACCGTGACTCTCATGGAAAGAAAAAAAAACAGAAAACGCGTTTTTTTTCCGTTTTCGAGAGGCACGGCCGTGACTCTCGCGAAAGCACAACCGTGCCTCTCGCGAAAGCAAAACCGTGACTCTAGCGAAAGAAAGAAAAACAAAAAAAGCATATTTTTTCACTTTCCAAGAGGCACGGCGGTGACTCTCGCGAAAGCACAACCGTGCCTCTCGCGGAAGCAAAACCGTGACTCTCGTGAAAGAAAAAAAACAGAAAACGCATTTTTCCGTTTCCGAAAGACACAACCGTGCCTCTCGCGGAAGAAAAACTGTGACTTTCACGAAAGAAAAAAAGGAAACGTGTTTTTTTCACGCAATTTTTTTCAAAATTTTATTTTATCAAAAAGCTAAGGAAGACCGGGGGAAAAGCAAAACGTCGAAAAAACCCGGAAAAAAATTATTTAAAAAGCTGAAAACGCGTGCGGAAAAATAAAAAAAATAAAATCCAGAGGGAGCGTCCAGAGCGGGACACGTGGCGAATGGCTGAGAGCGCGCCAAGTGGCGCTGATCGTTGCGAGGCTCCCGAAGGAGCGCTCGTTAACTAGTTGCTTTAGAAATTCCCAATCGATAGAGAAATCGCTTCTAGCTGTTCCCCTCGACCTAGCCAGACCCAGCCGGTCCCCGATCAATTTTGCGGGTCTCGTTTGGTAATTGAAATGGGATCATATTGTGGCATAAGTGACCATTTCAAGCAACAAGAGTCCATATTAGCCGTTTACTACTACTCCGTCTCATAATTTAAGACCTTTTTTGACACTAGTGCAGTGTCAAAAAAATCTTACATTACAGAACCGAGGGAGTTGTGTTTTTTTTGCGGGTGGAGGGAGTAGGTTTTAATACATTCTTTATTCTTTTGTTGTTTTTTTAACACAGTACATACGCAAGCGCTCGTATGCACGCGCATATGATACGTCCATTTTGCATCATGCTTTTATATCGATATTTATTGCATTTTGGGCTGTTATTACGCATTATGTCATAATACTTATACCCCCCTGGGCGCGCCCCCTGCCTCGTGGGCCCCCTGTTGGCCCTCCGGTGCCCATCTTCTGCTATATGAAGTCTTTCGTCCGAAGAAAAATCATAAGCAAGCTTTCGGGACGAGACTCCGCCGCCACGAGGCGGAACCTTGGCGGAACCAATATAGGGCTCCGGCAGAGCTGTTCTGCCGGGGACACTTCCCTCCGGGAGGGGGAAATCATCGCCATCGTCATCACCAATGCTCCTCTCATCGGGAGAGGTAAATCTCCATCAACATCTTCACCAGCACCATCTCCTCTCAAACCCTAGTTCATCTCTTGTATCCAATTCTTGTCTCTAAGTCCGGGATTGGTACATGTAGGTTGCTAGTAGTGTTGATTACTCCTTGTAATTGATGCTAGTTGGTTTATTTGGTGGAAGATCATATGTTCAGATCCATTATGCATATTAATACCCCTCTGATTATGAACGTGAATATGCTTTGTGATTAGTTACGTTTGTTCCTGAGTACATGGGAGAAGCCTTGCTATTAGTAGTCATGTGAATTTGGTATTCGTTCGATATTTTGATGAGATGTATGTTGTCTATCCTCTAGTGGTGTTATGTGAACGTCGACTACATAACACTTCACCATTATTTGGGCCTAGAGGAAGGCATTGGGAAGTAATAAGTAGATGATGGGTTGCTAGAGTGACAAAAGCTTAAACCCTAGTTTATGCGTTGCTTCGTAAGGGGCTGATTTGGATCCATATGTTTCATGCTATGGTTAGGTTTACCTTAATACTTTTGTTGTAGTTCCGTATGCTTGCAATAGAGGTTAATCATAAGTGAGATGCTTGTCCAAGTAAGGACAGCACCCAAGCACCGGTCCACCCACATATCAAATTATCAAAGTACCCAACGTGACTCATGTGAACGTGATGAAAACTAGCTTGACATAATTCCCATGTGTCCTCGGGAGCGCTTTTCTCTATATTAGAGTTTGTCCGGGCTTGTCCTTTGCTACAAAAAGGATTGGGCCACCTTGCTGCACTTTATTTACTTTTGTTACTTGTTGCTCGTTACAAATTATCCTATCACAAAACTATCTGTTACCTATAATTTCAGTGCTTGCAGAGAATACCTTGTTGAAAACCGCTTATCATTTCCTTCTGCTCCTCTTTGGGTTTGACACTCTTACTTATCGAAAGGACTATGATAGATCCCCTACACTTGTGGGTCATCAGCATACACTCACCCCTATGAACACACACACGCACACCCTATCCCTATGAGCACATCCGAAAGACTGAGCCGACATATCATCATGAAATTTACGAAGTCACCGTATGCACCTCGTCGTCGACGGGAACGTCTCCTCTCACTGAATGCACATCGCCGGAACTTCTGAAATAAATTCAGAAATAAGTATGGTTTGTTTGTTGTTGAATGCTATGAGTTTTGGTTGAATAGAGTTGCATTTGTACCCCAAAAAATTAGATGTTAAATGTTCGCCCCAGCTAACTTCAATTCCTAGGTCCGCCACAGCACACACACATGTGTGCATGCACGCAGATGCAGGAGGCGACGGCCGGCCAGGTCTCCTATTGCCTATTGGTTATGGCTAGCTCCGGCGATGGGGGCAGTCTTCTTCTTCTTCTTCTTTAAGAAGTCAGGAGGGGCGCGGCTAAGCCTGGCTTAATGCGAGACCTAGTGCAGCCTCGCGTCAAGGACGCACTACTGGGTCGGCCTAGTAGCAACTTGGGTTTCTGTTCGTTTGTTCGTCTCTTTCAATTCTAGTTTTGCTTCTTAGTTCATTTTCTCTCTCTTTTTGTATGATAGAAATTCCCAATCTATTCATCATCGGTAATGGCAATACACATAATGCTAGAAGTAACACAAATTACACCATGTTCGTGGACCATCTAGCAATGACTACAAGCACTAAAGCGAGCTGAAGGTGCGCTGCCATCATCGCCCCTCCATCGCAGAAGCCGGGCAAACGTTGTTGCGGTAAACAGTCCGAAAGTCCACGTGCTAAGGCCCCAAAGTACCAGCACACCAGAGCACCATCCGTCACAAATGTAGAGAAGTTTAGATTAGAAGGATCAAATATGTAGACACACAACCGAAGGCGAACAAAAACTGGATCCAAACAGACCCACCAAAGACCAGCACCGATCTATTCCCGTGATATCCGATGAAAACACACCACCACTCACCCTCTGATGATGTTAGACACACGATTAGGATAAGGATCAGACGTGGAAGACATTATTCCTACTAGGGGACATCGCCGCTACAACGCATGCAACCCTAATTGAGACGTTGAACAAAACAAGAACAGAGTTGGATCCCTCCCGCCGGGAGGGGCCGGGGTCCTCCACACCTCCAAGGCCCAGAGGCCATGGGAGGCGAGGCGGACCAGCAGTGACGCCGAGGGGAGGAGGAGAAACCTTAGTCACCTGAGAGTAGTTTCTTAAGGAGGAGGAAAGGGGAGATACAACACGTTGAAGAAGGTTCCTCGTTCGTTCTTTTTTCACATTTGCATACAATTTTGAAAATAATCTAAATACATATATTTAAAAACAAAAAATTACTAAGCTTTAAAGAAATCATGAATTGGAAAAAATGTAAACACAATATACACAAATTGTTAGCGTGAATTGAAAAAATGTTAATGACAATTTTTAGCATATTCTATATACCTAAGAGAGTCATCATCACTAACTTATTTACCTCAACATGTAAGCATGTCACCTCACTGTAAAATTACGAGTAGGATAAGGTCCACGTAAACACGTAATCATGCATGGGAAAAGACCCACCACAAGCTTCAACCATTCATGAAAATATTTTATTTGATTATTCTACTTATGTTCAATAAATATTTTTTGTAATTATGCATAATAATATATAATAAGGCATACGTATTAAAAAGTTTGATTTTCATGTTATCAACTTAAATATTTATCAACCAATTCCCGCATAAGTGGGAGGGGGTATTCTCTGGTTGGAAATATTTTTAACACATGTAATAAAATGTTCAAAAACATCTATTTGAAAAGTTGTCTATCTTTTATTTTAATATATTAAATATGTGTAAAAAATGTTCCTGGTCTATGCAGAAATTGTATGGCCTGTATGAAAAATATTAAATATCAAAATCATATTTATAAATTATTAACCATGTATTTGAATTTTTTTTACTATGTAAAAATGTTTTAGATGAAGACAAAAAAAATTACAATGTGTATGGAAATTAGGCATCAAAAAAAAATATTTGAAAAAAAGTTTAGCAGGTATTTAACAAATTTAAACATATGTATAAAATATTTCATATGTACACCACAAAAAAGTACAGTGTGTACAAAAAAAAGTAGACACCAAAACATATATTTGACAAAAATATTAATCATGTATTTGAAAAGTGTTTAACGTTTACAAACAAAGATTCAAATGTATAAAAAATGTACAATGTATAAGAAAAAAGTGCGCATCAAAAACAGATTTTTGACAAAAAAAATGTTAATCATGTTTTTAGAAAGTGTTCAACGTATTCCGAAAAAATTACTCTAGATGTATGCAAAAAGATACAACGTGTATTGAAAAACTAGACATCGATACCGCTATATAGTGTACCCCTTTAAAATTAGAGCTAGAGCATCAACCCTAACCATTGCTCTTCTAAACCGAACATTTACGAGCAGCGGGATTCGCAATGAATAGTACACTGAATATTTTGAGAAACATAGTAGGAAAAAAATCGTGCCTACGCACACCCAAGATCAATATGAAGATGCATAACGGGTTGTGATCATGATCATTACTGTGCTCGAGTTGCAGCGGAAGAAGAACGTGTCAGTGTAGATCGTACTTGGAGTCCCTCGAACTGTCGATGAATGATCCTGCAAACTACCCACTCACAGTCCCTCGAACCGAAGACCGAAAGCACGACCTCTCTACTTGGTGGCAAGCGTGCAACCTTCACGATCTGGCAGCGCTTCACCGACCAGAGCTAATCATCACTGGAGAATTAGAGAGAGGAGATTAGAACCACACTGGGCTTCTAATTAGGAGGATTAGAGATTAGTCCAGCTCTAATTAGTCAACTAGGACCAACTAGATCTAGCGGAGGCTCCAAAACTTGTGCACTTAAAAGAGCATCAAATCTCAAGTATATATAGGTTGAAGGGAAGAGGGAGGGGCTCCTTTTCCGCCCAATTTGGCCTCCTTCCTTAGGGAAGAGGAGCCTCCGCACTTGGACCTTTTGTGGCCCAAGTTGCCTTCCACCTCTTGGCCTTTTAAACCCCGTTGATATTAAATTTAATATAAAATTATTCTAAATTCTTTCATACCATTATATATATTTTTAACATCCCTGAAAACATTTTTCACCCATATATTATTTACCGGTAATTCCCATTATTACCCGATATGCTCTAAAACCCTTCTGGTGATCCCGAAACGCTTCCGGATTCTCCCGAAACTATTCTGAATATTAATAAAACAATTCCACAAATATATTCTCATTAGTCCCTTCCTACTAAAATTCAGCAGATCATGATTTCCTTAAGCTTTTGACCCTATAGGTTTGGTAACTCATAGACATGAACGAAACTTCTTCGCTCAATGACAGACAACAGGACCGTGGACATCCACATCGATCCCTATGAGCACATGAATGATATTCAAGTGAACCTATGGTTATCCTGTGATGTTCCCTTTGTTTCATGATACTTCAGAAAAATAAGGATGCATCGGTATCCTCCTGAGCCAACACATGCTCACTATACTGAAATCCTTATTATCGGTTTTGTTCTTCTTTCTCATTAGCATTCCGGCATCCACGTGATGTAGTCACCTATGTCTGGCTAGACGATGATGGATGCCGTCCCACCGAGAGGTCCTTAAGAATAACTTTCCATCGTCAGAGGAGGAAATCTCATTCTCGAGCTATCTAGCCCCTTGTCTAATTTTCCGATGAACACTAGTGCACAACAGGGCAATAGCACCGGTTCGTAACGCCCTTTAGTGCCGGGTCCACAACCGGCACTAAAGTGTGGTCACTAAAGCCCCCCCCCCCTTTAGTACCAGTTCAGCACGAACCGGTGCTAAAGGCCAACCACGTGGCATGAGGCCACTCCGGGGGCAGGGAACCCTTTAGTACCGGTTGGTTACACCAACCGGTACTATAAGGCTTGGGGGTTTTTTAGTTTTATGATTTATTTTTCATTTAATTTTGTGTTTCCATTTTAATTCTTTTTCGTTTGCTGGTATTTTACGATACTACACATTGTACACGTTATGCATATATATATACATACATATATATATATATATATATATATATAATTTCTAGTAGAACCAATCATGCATATATATATCATCAATGTCTCACAAACCACCATATTAATTAATTCAGACAAACACACATGTATAGCTATATACAATTTCTCCTACATATGCATGTTGCCTTTGAAGCCAGTGGCATTAGCCTAATTGGTGCCTTCGGAGCACGATGACAATTGGAAGTGTTTTTCATTGGGGCGGTAGCGGGTAATAGTATTCTCCCTTCGGATTTATGACCTGGTCGAGCAAAAATCCCGCTATTTCCTCTTGAAGTGCTTCTCTGGCGCTCCGTTTCTATGAGCTTGTCCCGCACCTCTGTGAACTGTTAAGAAAGAGATCAATATGCATGTGTATTAGTTGTGTGACTAGATATCGATAATGGTGTAAAAATTGTGAATAGTGTTACGACAAGCATACCCATTCTGTCTTTGAGATCTACTCCTTTGGACGCCATCATGCGAATGTTCTATAAACGCAGAATGCACACAGATCAGTCCCTGCGCTGCTTGAGGGCCTTTACGAGAATAGAATTTGATCAGATAATAATTAATCAAGCATGATAATTAAAGAGATGGCAGCTAGCTAGCTAGCTAGTACTATAATTACTTATCTTGGGTGAAACCATTTAAGCTTTTTTTTTCCATTCGCCTTCCGTGACGTGATGAACCTTGCCCAAGCCCTGCCCGCCGACAAAGAAAATGAATAAAGGGGTTATTAAATAGTTCATATCATGAAATGACGAACTAAATAGGCGAGATATATAGTTAATAATGATTGAAATTACCTGTTGACTATCACAATCAAGTTGTTATTGTCATTATTTGCTTTGAGTAGTGAGTCCATTATTTCATCTTTTCCGGCGTCAACTTTACTGATACACAAGATCCAGTGAAATCTGCATGCACACATGTTTGCATGTCTTAATTAAGCGGGCATATGTAAGAAAAAACATGTAGCTAGCTAGTAGGCAAAAACAGAGAATTTGTAGTACAAGACAGGTGTGACTCCTTTGGAAGTTGTAAGGAAGTAGTATATCTTCATTGTATTTGAGGCGCTTCAAGAACTCTAGCATGTTGTCCTCTATGGCCTTTTGATGATGTGCATTTATTTTCCATGTGTATTCATTAACGGTGTTTGGGTCAATGAACCCAATGCCAAAGCGTCCACCTTTTCTCATTTCATATATCTTCATCCTGCATAATACCACGAGAAAAGAATATAGTGAGGATAATTACAGGTAATGATTGATCAAAAGGATCACTACAGACTAGCTTGAGACTTAAATTACAGAAAGAAATCACTTATAGACAATAGCAATCGGCGATAGATTTGTCGAGTGCGTCCTGATTGTATAACTCGAAACAGTTGAGAATACTCAGCAGACGAGCTTTCTCATGGAAGTAATGCTCCTCCTTGACATTCACCATGAGGGACAATCGATTGGAAATCTTGGTAATGTTCATGTACCATTGATGCAATTCATACATTCTCGTTGGGATGTTCTTGACCTTGTCCGGCTTGACCAAAGGTTGGCCCGGACATATTTCCGTTTTATTTCATCCTCTGTAAGCACGGGCATGGGCTTGATCTCGAGGAGTTGTCCAACGATGATGTTGAGAACTTCGCCTGCATTATATGGTCCTTGGTTATTACCACATTGCCCACCTCGGGAGCGTAAACTGTTTGCCCACAATAATATTGGTACAGCGTCTTTATCACGTGTTGTTGGCACAACAAGCGAGGGATCGATTGCGCCGCTGTTCTCCCAGTGGGGAATGGTTTTCCCGCATTTTTCGACAGCTGCTTGTTGTTTGCTCGATCCTGAGCTCACCTCCTTATGTAGACGTGCTCGATTTAACTTCCTGATGTGGCGCTCATAGTCTGTGTCAACAGGCTTGGGAGCTGGTGGTTGAACCATACGAATGAAGTGGTCAATCGTTTCCTTAGGCACTTTCTCCCTTGGCGGCGGTTGCGGTTTCGGTGCAAAATGGGCTTCCACCTGGGCCTTTGATATGGCTGCGTTTTCCTCCTCGGACCTGTCATAAGGCCTCTGCGGAAGAGGCTTGAGGCTTGGACCATATTTATATCGCTTGCCTCCGCATGTACTTCCTCTACTACCTGACTCGTACCGCTACGCACCAAAGCTGCGGGGTGTCTCTTCTGCGATTGATGAGGCGGCGGAGACGGCTGACGGGGCTGAGTTGGACGAGGAGGAGTGGCTCAAGCTGTCTTGGGACTTGGAGGAGGAGTGGCACGAGGTTGTGCCGGACTTGGAGGAGGAGTGGACGTCGGCGTTGTGGCGGACTTGGAGGAGGAGGAGTGGCTGACACTTTGCGGGACTTGGAGGAGGAGTGGCCGAGGTTGTCTTGGGACTTGGAGGAGGTGGGCGTCGGCTGTGGCGGACTTGGAGGAGGAGGAGTGGCCTGACACTTTGCCGGACTTGGAGGAGGAGTGGCCTGACACTTTGCCGGACTTGGTGGACTTGCAGGAGCGGAAGTCTGCTGACTCGGTGGTGGACTTCGACGAGGAGTCGGCTGATGTGGTGTCGGTGGCCTTCGAAAGATGATGCAATCCTTTTTCCATAGGATGACATGACGTTTGGCCTCTCCGAGAAAGCGCTCGTCGTCACCTCCAGGAATGTCAAGCTCTAGGTCCGAATATGGGTCCACCACCTCATCAACCAACACACGAGCATAGCCCGCTGGAATCTGGTTGCAATGGAAGGTTGCCTTGGGGGGATTTGTAAAAGTAACAGCGTCCGCCAACTTCATGGATATGTTCTTCATTTTGACGTGTAGCTCGCAGTTAGTGTTATCCGTGATGTCATCCATGGGGTATCTATCCAGCATTGCGTCGTCCGGGGCGGAACCCACGCTGCTTCTCGGCATGGATGGGGCCGTGCTATCCAATGCTGGATCAACCGCTAGCTGCTGCAGCTGCTGAGACCCCCTTTGTTGGCTAAGTGAGTCGATCTGCTCCTACTGCTGTTGGAATTTGACTGCCAATTCTGCTTGACTTGCTTCTAGGCCTTGAAGGCGTTCATAGTCCCACTTCCTCTGCTCCTCCTCCATCTTCCTCTTCTTCTCATCCGAAATCTTCTTTCTCGCACGGGTTATGTAGTCGTTGTTCCAGTCTGAAAACCCCTCATACCACGGAATAGCGCCCATGCCTCGTGTTCTTCCCGGGTGTTCAGGATTTCCCAGGGCACGCGTAAGCTCGTCGTTCTCTCTGTTGGGCTGGAACACCCCGATCGTGCCTCTTCTATTGCAACAAGTATCGCATCGTCGGCTCCCTTCAGACTTGCCCTCGTCGAAACATTGCTGTCTTGGTCCAACTCCCCCATGCGCATAGAACCAAGTCCCGCACTGGGGCCAGCTCTAGTAACCGGAGTGACACCTGCATCCTCCATCTCTTTCTCGGACTTATCCCACTTAGGCATTGCCACCGCGCAGCCACAGCCCCGACTTATGGAACTTATCCTTTTTTCGGCATTCTTCTTGTTTATTCTCGACCGTTCCTTAGCTAATTCCGAATCCTTGAATTTCACGAAATCGTCCCAATGAGCACGTTGGTTCTCTAGTGTTCCCTTGAATACTGGAGTCTTCCTTCCTCCCTTGACGTACTTGTTCCATTCACGATTCTTGTGGTTCTTGAATGCAACCGCCATCTTCATAAGAGCAGCGTCCTTGACTTTCTGCACATCTGCTTCTGTGAAATGATCTGGTAGGGTGAAATGTTCCATGAGAGTATCCCAAAGCATATCTTTTTGTTTTTTGTCGACAAAAGTAACATCTGGACGTGGAGCAGCGTCCTCTTTGTCTTTTTGTCTTTTGTCTTTTGGTGGCGCTCTCCATTCTTGAAGGGAGATCGGAGTTGGTCCTTCACAAGAACTCCGTGACCGACGAATCGAACTTGTTCGCAATCTTCTTAGGCGCTAATGGTTCACCATTAGGTCTGATTGCCTCGATATTGTACTTTACGCCCTCCTTCAACTTTTTGTTCGGGCCTCGTTTCGTCCTTTTATGCGAAGATTTGCTCGATCCGGATGGCTGAAAGAACAAAGATCGATTCGTTAATATATCTTCAAGTCATTTAAAACATGTGATGATCACCAGATGCCTGCTTATATAAATATATATACCTCGCCGGTCTTTGTTGTTTCAAGATCAACATTTTCTTCGTCATCATAATAATCATAGTTCATGACTTCATCAATTCGGTCGTCGCCATCGAATATCATATCACCCTCTCCAGTGTTGTTTAGAAATTCGGAGCCGTCATAATCTTCTTCATTCTGATCATCATCTGGCCCGTGAGGATGGCGTATCATATCGAACATGGCAAGTTCTCCCTCTCTGCCGGTATTGTCCGCCATAGCTTTTATTTAACTAATCCAAAAGAAATATAAAAAAATTTAGTATTCAAATTACATCGTCTCGAATAATAGATATAATCTCGAATACATCGTCTCGAATAATAGATATAATCTCGAATACATCGTCTCGAATAATAGATATAATCTCGAATACATCGTCTCGAATAATAGATATAATATCAAATACATCACTGGCTAGGTAGCTAATAAAGATCGAATACTACAGAAGAATCTAGGACACTTTCGCGGTTCTGCGGCGGCGGTGGACACCCAAAGAGAAGGAACCCTCACAGGATCATAGCTGAAGTGAGATCCCTGAAGAAACTGCCAGGTATTGGAGAACCTGCCGCCCTCTAACGCAACCATGTAGCGATGGACGTGCTAGTCCTCCTCCCTGACACAGTGACGTACCACCTCCGGCTGGGCCGGCTCCCTCCGCGCCGAAACTGGTCCACGCGAACGCCACCAAACGAGATCAGGGTCGACGACGGGACCCGGGGCCGGGTTCCTCATCAAGCGGCGCGCCCCTCCAGGCAGCACCTCCCAGTGCCAGCCCGGCGGAGCCCAATCCCGGATATGGGTCAGCCGGACGTCGTCGCGGAAGGGTCGCCGGCGAGGATGCGGGTCGGGCATCGTCGAGAACAAATACTAGCTATATGCCCGCAAAAAGTAACATTTTTTTAATGATTGGATTTTGATAACTAACATTTCTATATAACACTAATTATGCTATCATAGCATATGTCAAAATTCTATATGCTATTTCATACTAATTAAGCATCTAACACTAAAAACAGAAAAACAACTTCTATACATCCATTAAAAACAGAAAAACAACATTATATAAAAAATTCCATACTAATTAAACACTAATTATATCCATCTAACATGCATTCATACATATATACTAGTGAAAAACAATAATCTAAAAAATCTAAACTAATTAAACATACAAAATACGTATATACTCATATATACATGCATTCATACATATATACGTGTGTGTGTGTTTTCATCATGCTTGTGTGTGTGTTTGGGCTGGGGGTGGGGCGGCGCCCTTGGTGGCCGCGGGGGGCGTGGGAGAGGGGTTAGAGGGGGAGAGCTCACAGCGGGGCGACGGCGAGGCGACGGCCGGGGGCAGCGACGGCGTGACAGGGCGTGACGAGGGACGGCCTTGACGGGACGGGCTGGGCGACGGCGACGGGGTCGGTGACGGCGTCGATCGATCGGGGCGGGCGGTTCAATGGGGAAACAGAGGAAGAATGAATTTTTTTGAAGTGTTGTATATATAGAAGGCACCTTTAGTACCGGTTGGAGCCACCAACCGGTACTAAAGGTCTATTTTGGCCAGCCCAAGCGTCGGGAAGCGACCCCTTTAGTACCGGGTGGTGGCACAAACCGGTACTAAAGGCCCTTTAGTACCGGTTTGTGCCACGACCGGTACTAAAGAAACTCTTATTAGGGTGCTTGATCTTGACAAGTTTAGTCCCACCTCGCTAGCCGAGGGGCGACCGCGACCGGTTTATAAACCCCGTGCGGTCGCTCTCTCGAGCTCCTCTCCAAAGCAGGCTTCTTGGGCCCTACGTGTTCTTTGCTGCCCTGTGGGCCCACTTGGCCTTTGCGGGCCTGCATCCTGGCCCAACTACAGGTTGGGTTTCTAGTCGTATGCAGGCCGCTCTGGCCTAGTAGGCGGGCTTTTTTTTTTGCTTTATTTATTTTTGTGTTGTTTTTTGTGTATTTAGAGTTTCTTTGTGAATATTTTTGCTTTAGGTACAAAAATTACAAACTTTCTGTTAGTGCCCGTAGTTTTCAAATTTGAATAGTTTAAATTTTGAATTATTTGAAATTAGTGTGAATCACTAGTTTGTGAATAACTTAACTTTAAAAATCAGTAAAGGCATGAAAGAATTTGTTTGCACATAAAATTTCTTCGCGTTTCAAATGCCAAAACACATAACTACCCTAACTATTACAGAGATTCCCCTCCGGGTGTGAAACACAAAAGAAAGTGATGATAGTGAAGCCGATCACATCCCAGATCTTTGGGTGTGAAACTTTTTCTTCAGCGTGTGCCCTTTCTTACCGTAACCATGGAAAATCTTCATCATTTAACGGGATGCTCGGGTCAATATTCACCGTGAATGGAGCAATTTCATCAAACTTTTCATAATCTTCTGACTTGTCTGTCTTGTCATCCACTCCCACGATGTTTCTCTTCCCGTAAAAGAACTATGTGCCGCTTTGGCTCATCGTGACGATGCATTCGCTTCCTTATCTTTTCTTTTTCTTGGCTTGGTAGACATGTCCTTCACATAGAAAACCTGTGCCACATCATTGGCTAGGACGAATGGTTCGTGCGCATACGCAAGATTGTTGAGATCCACTTGTTGTCATTCCGCATCGCGGGTCTTCCGTTACCCGCCTCGTGTCATATTGACCCATTTGCACCAAAACAAAGGGACCTTTAAACCACGTCGATAGTCAAGTTCCCATATGTCCTGTATATAACCATAATATGTTTCCTTTCCCGTCTTGGTTGTTGCATCAAAGCGGACACCATTATTTTGGTTGGTGCTCTTCTTATCTTGGGCGATCGTGTAAAATGTATTACCATTTATCTCGTACCCTTTGAAATTCATTATATTCGAAGATGGTAATCGGGACAGCAAGTACAGGTCATCTTCAATAGAGGTGTCATGCATGGTAATGCGTGTCCGCAACCAGTGGCGAAACTCCTGGTTTGTTCACGTGTAATCCAGTCATCAGACCGCTCCGGGCGTTTGGAGCGTAGCAAATTCTTGTGTTCATCCACATACGGAGCCACCAAGGCGGAATTCTGTAGAACTTTGTAGTGTGCTTCAGTGAGAGAATGTCCGTCCATACATATTGTTTGTTCCCCTCCTAGCGTGCCTTTTCCATCGATGCGCCCTTATGCATGATTCAGGAACACCAATCGGCTTAAGGTCAGGAATAAAGTCAATACAAAACTCAATGACCTCCTCATTTTTATGGCCTGGGAGATGCTTCCTTACGGCCTAGCACGGTTATGAACATATTTCTTTAAGACTCCCATCAACCTCTCAAAGGGGAACATATTGTGTAGAAATACAGGGACCCAAAATGTTAATCTCTTCGCATAGGTGAACTAGGGCGTGCGTCATGATGTTGAAGAAGGATGGTGGGAACACCAACTCGAAACTGACAAGACATTGCACCAAATCATTCTGTAACCTTGGTATGATTTCTGGATCGATTACCTTATGAGAGATTGCATTGAGAAATGCACATAGCTTCACAATGGCTAGTCGAGCGTTTTCGGTAGAAGCCCCCTCAATGCAACCGGAAGCGATTGCGTCATAATCATGTGGCAGTCATGAGACTTTAGGTTACGGAACTTTTCTCTGCCATGTTTATTATTGCCTTTATATTGACGAGAAGCCAGACGGTACCTTAATATCGAAAGGTGCATTCAAAGAAGATTTCCTTCTCTTCTTTGGTAAGAGCGTAGCTTGCATGACCACGATGTATGCCGTCTTCTCCGTGCATACGTTGCTGGTCCTCCCGTGCCTCGGGTGTATCTTTTGTCTTCCCATACACGCCCAAGAAGCCAAGCAGGGTCACGCAAAGATTCTTCGTCACGTGCATCACGTCGATTGCGGAGCAGACCTCTAGGTCTTTCCAATATGGTAGGTCCCAAAATATAGATTTCTTCTTCCACATGGGTGCACATCCGTCAGCGTCCTTCGGAACAGGTTGTCCGCCAGGACCCTTTCCAAATATCACCTTCAAATCCTTGACCATATCATGTACATCAGCACCAAAGACGGTGGCGAGGCTTCGTCCGTGATCCGCCTCACCTTTAAAATGCTTGCCTTTCTTTCTTACGGGATGCCCGCTCGGAAGAAATCGGCGATGTCCCGGTACACATTCTTCTTACAACTATTCAAATATATCTGTCGGTATCATCCAAACAGTGCGTGCATCCGCATGATATCCCTTGTTTGTCTGTCACGAAAGGTTCTTGAGAGCAGGCCAATCATTGATGGTCACGAACAGCAACGCCTTTAGGTCAAATTCTTCCCCATGTGCTCATCCCACGACGTACACCTGTTCCATTCCACAGTTGTAAGAGTTCTTCAACTAATGGCCTTAGGTACACATCAACGTCGTTGCCGGGTTGCTTAGGGCCTTGGATGAGCACCGCATCATAATGAACTTCCGCTTCATGCACAACCAAGGAGGAAGGTTATACAAACATAGAGTCACGGGCCAGGTGCTATGGTTGCTGCTCTTGCTCCCCAAAAGGATTAATGCCATCTGCGCTTAGACCAAACCATACGCTCCTTGCGTCATCTGCAAACTCCTTCCGTACTTTCTTTTGATTTTTCTCCACTGCGACCCGTCGGCGGTACACTCAACTTTCCGTCTTTCTTACGGTCTTCTACGTGCCATCGCATCGCCTTGGAATGCTCTTTCTTTTGGAACAAGCGTTTCAACCGTGGTATTATAGGAGAATACCACATCACCTTGGCAGGAATCTTCTTCTGGGCGCCGCCCTCGACATCACCAGGTCATCGCGGCTGATCTTATAGCGCAATGCACCACATACCGCAAGCGTTCAAATCCTCGTACTCACCGCGGTAGAGGATGCAATCATTAGGGCATGCATGTATCTTCTGCACCTCTAACCCTAGAGGGCAGACTGCCTTCTTTGCTTCGTACGTACTCTCGGGCAATTCGTTGTCCTTTGGAAGCATATCATTTATCATTACCAGCAACTTTCCAAATCCCTTGTCAGATACACCATTCTCTGCCTTCCATTGCAGCAATTCCAGTGTGGTGCCCAGCTTTTTCTTGTCACCTACGCAATTCGGGTACAATAATTTTTTGTGATCCTCTAACATGTGTTGCAACTTCTTCTTCTCCAAATCACTTGCGCAGTTTCTCTTTGCATCGTCAATGGCCCGACCTAGATCATCAACAGGCTCATCTGATGCCTCTTCTTCAGCTTCTTCCCGCATTGCCGGCTCAGCTTCTTCCCGCATTACCGGCTCAGCTTCTTCCCCCATTGTTGTATCATCGTATTCAGGGAACCCATGGCCAGGATAGCTGTCGTCGTCCTCTTCTTCTTCATTGTCTTCCATCATAACCCCTCTTTCTCCGTGCTTGGTCCAAACATTATAGTGGGGCATGAAACCGGACTCAAACAGGTGGACCTGAATGGTTCTTGACGTAGAGTAATTGCGACCATTCTTACAGCCGGCACATGGACAAGGCATAAAACCATCCGCCCGCTTGTTTGCCTCAGCCGCAAGCAGAAAAGTATGCACGCCCTCAACGAACTGGGGAGAGCATCGGTCATCATACATCCATTGCCGGCTCATCTTCATTACACAACACCGAATAAACCAAATTAATACAAGTTCATACAATACTTAAATGCAACAAACAAATAACTCTCTAGCTAAAGCATTTAAATGCAACAACAAATGCGATCAAGATCGCAACTAAGGTAACAATTGATCCAACAGCATAATGATACCAAGCCTCACTATCGATGACATATTTTCTAATCTTTCTAACCTTCAAGCGCATTTTCTCCATCTTGATCTTGTGATCATCGACGACATCGGCAACATGCAACTCCAATTCCATCTTCTCCCCCTCAATTCTTTTCAATTTTTCTTTCAAGTACTCGTTTTCTCTTTCAACTAAATTTAACCTCTCGACAATAGGGTCGGTTGGAATTTCCGGTTCACATACCTCCTAGATAAAAATATCTATGTCAACTTGATGGGCATAATTTGTCATAAACACAAAATGCAACAAATAGTTTTAAAAGAGAATATACCACATCCGAATCATAACAAGGACGAGGGCCGACGGGACGGATATCAAAACCATGGCACTATGTATAACAAACAACGTCTGGGTAAGATAGTTATACGAGTAACTATATATCCAAATCACACAAACATCAATTTTTATATAAAATTTCATGAACAAGAGGCTCACCACAAGGTGGTGCCCGTGACAGAGACAGTGCAGGCGATCGGCCAGTGAATTCTGACGGAGATTTAGAAGGCACTAAGTAACACACACCTACATATGCAAACTAAGTGTTATTTTTTACCTCAAATTGCATATAAATCAAATACTAGCACATATATATATTTCCTCCCAAATTACTAAACTCACAAATTAATCACTATATAAAGCATTGCAAGAGCTAATCTAGCAATGAGAGATGAAAGGACAAAGTTGCTAACCTTTGTGATCATTTGAATGGATGGGGGCCTTCAAATCTTGACAAATTTTGGGCAAAATGTGTGATGAGCTCGAGAGGAAGAGGGGAAGAACAGAGAGGAGAGGGAAAGGGGAAGAACAGAGCAAGCTCGGGTGGACGAAGGGTTTATGTAGGAAGCCCTTTAGTACCGGTCCGTGCCAAGAACCGTACTAAAGGGCCTGAGGGGCCCCAGTCTGACAACATCCTGCCACCACTCTCATTAGTACCGGTTCGTGGCACGAACCGGTGCTAAAGGTTAGCCACGAACCGGTACTAATGAAAGCGGCCCGGCTAGCCATTGGAACCGGCACTAATGTATACATTAGTGCCGGCTCAAATTCAAACCGGCACTAATGTGCTTCACGTTTGACCCTTTTTCTACTAGTGGAACATGTAAGTTGTCATTATGATCACCGTGTTATAGGTGACGTTTGAGCAACCCCAAAGCCTACCGTATGGTAAGAAGTGACTATGATATTTTCATGGTCTAAGAAGCAAATTCACACGATAACACTCCGTGTTATTACAATTGATTACATGCGATATTAACTCAACTCATAACAGACAAGCTTGAGTCGATTCAATATGATCGTTCTTCCATATTCATAATTTCAATGTTGTTTTAGGACTATCGTTACACTTCACGATATCCTAAGATCCGAAAAACGTGATCACCAACAACACTTAAGCTAGTCCTAGAGGCAAGAATAAGAACCTTTTATTTAACCATTTATCATTCCACACGTGCATATGAATTTTCCACTGACCGCATATTCCAAGACCATAGCAGTTATAGCATAGAATATAAACTCTATAACTATGAATATGGAAATATAATAATACAAATATTATTGCCTCCAGGGCATATTTCCAACAGTGTCCCACTTGCACCAGAAGTCAATAATCTAGTTGCATGTTTATTTAACACACATGCTATTTGGTGTTTCTCATGCTTTGCAAGTGGTAGAGTCTTTTGTCACTGGGTCTGATACTTTTGAAATCCCAATGTTAATTGTGTCGGTAACACCTGGTTTTATTGTGTAATTCTTTTCTTATATTAATGGTATCACTGTATCTCCATATAGTCCATTCTATATTTTCTATAAGGCATGTGACAACGCACAGACATTCAACAAGTAGATTAATACAACTGAATTTGCTTCATACCAGCGGCAACATCCGCATTACAAATACACACCCCTTAACACCAGAGCTGATTTTCCAGGAATAAGTAAGTTGGTATTCATCCATGCTTGATAGATTGATGCTAATTATGCAACAGTTTCACTAATCAGACCGTGATGCCTCCAGCGCCAGACTGGTCGTCATCGTCATTGAGGATGGATGAGTAGATAGTGTAGGACAAGACGAGGCCGAAGGCAACCACCAGGATCCACCCCAGCAGGTCGTTGCTCACCTCAGTACCCACGGCCCACATCTGCTCGTCCACCAGCGCTAGGACTAGCGTCGGGGTCAGCACCGGGCCCGCCGCCACCATCATGGCACTCGTCTCAGCAAGCAGCGGCGCACCCTTGACTACCGCTATAGCCAGAGCCGAAGACACCTTGTTCTTGAGGTCCTTGGAGTAGCTGCACCTGCAACTCAGCCTCGCAGCCTTGGCCACTCTCAGGCAGGGTAGCCCTGCATGCAGCGTGTCATTGTTGGTTAATAGTACTCCTTCCATTCACAAATATAACATGTTCTATTTTTTTGTAAATCATATGTATATAGAAATGTTTTAGTGTGTTTGTTCATTCATTTCGGTCCGTATGTACTACCTCTCTCTCAGTTTACAGGGCGTGCGCGTATCCCTAGATCGTCAATTTGACCAACCTAATACAAGTCATATATTATAAAAAATACATCAACATAAACTTCGTAGTTTCTACTTTTAAAAGGTATAATTTTTGTGTTATACAGTTTATATTAGGGTGATAAAATTGGCAACTTAGGTATACGCGTAGGACTTGTAAACTAAAACGGAGGTGAGCAACGATGATGTTGAAGGCCGTGGACGAGCAGATGTTGATTATAAAATTGATTATAAAAGTATGAGCAGACTATTTTATCCTTTCATCCCTCGGTCCATCCACCCATACTTTTAGATATTGATTATAAAATTTATAACACTTTTAACTTTTGAACCAATGATCCGATTTAGAATCCTTTTGCAGATTCGTGTCCATGGCATTTAAATCTTTAAAAGAAGATCAAACTTGAACACGTACCAAACAAGTTTAAATTCATATTTGATACCATAATGAAATTTATACGAAATGTGAGAAGATACGACATTGATACCGGAGTGAACAAATAATAAAAACATGCAAAAGATAATGTAATAAACCATAATAAAACTTATATAAAATCCGAGATGAAACATGGATGAATTGTGGAATGAAACAATAACGGGAAACATGCAAAAGGGAATGTATGAATAAATACTGAAATAATGTAAAATTGCGATGACATGGAAATAATATCATATAAAAATATATGTGAAGAGAACACTTCTACCGAGCCCAACCATGAAAGATAATATAACAAAATGATATGAAACTTATTTGAAAGGTTCAATAATAGAAATGAAAGCTGAATGAAAATAGTATTGAAATCCGGAATGAAAAACTAGTGAAACAATGTAATGGAAAAAATAGTTTCATATAATTTTCAATATGGTTTCATAATTGGAATTTGATTTTTTTTCTAAAGTATTCAAAACTGATCTTCTTTTTGAAGATTTAAATTGTGAATACTAATATTCGAACGGTTTGTCAATCGGATATTTGGTTCAAGAGATAGAATTGCTACAAACTACATAATCAACCTTAAAAGTGTGGGTGGGTGGGTGAGATGTAACTCTGCTTGGGGTTAGTTCAAAACATGTCATACTACCTTCTGGTTATAAAACATACCCACTAGTCATTTTGATGTGGGGCTAGATGTCCCACACGTCACAGAGAGAAGATAATATGATGTACATGAGTCACACAACGCATAGTATAGCAATTGATAATACGTATCACGTATGTGTACGTGCACACATGGCGTGCATGCAGGATCTCGGTAGAAACTGATTCCGTTAGAAAATCCCCTCCCAAGAAGACACACACTAGTACACACAGGATACAATGGACATACCTTTTTGGTGTCACGCACACACTTGCCTTTTTCTTTTCTTCTTCTTAGCTTACACAACTGATTACAAGTCATTTAATAGAGAAACACACGTACGTCTATTTGCTCTCTACTGGCTGTTAGCAAGGCCACGAGCAACAACCTTTGACACGGCTACACGATTAAGCCGGCGCCACCCTTCTCCCGTTCCCCTCTGATAAATGATGCCCCCCTAGCAGCTCTGCACGATACGCACACACTGCCGCAGCCTCAAGTTTCATCAGAACTCCAAACCAACTAAGCATACCAAATAAATACGATGAACACCTTGACCACATGGTGACTCTAACACAGGACATGAGACGCGACTAACATTTTCTACGGATGATGAGCTTGCTGAATTACCTAGAGCCTGCGACGGTCCGGCGGCGGCGACGAAGACGGTGGTGGCCCTGATCGTTGCCATTGCTGATAGATGCAGTAGTCTCTCCACGCAGATGGAGGCACTCCAGTCCAGTATATATATTGTATGTATGCATGCATGGGTCCAAATGTCCCATGGGGGTGGTGCTAGTTGTTGCCACCTAGCTAGCTTTGACATCACAGATTCCTGTTAGAAAATTCGCCGGAGTTTGCGGGCACGCACGGTTAAACGAGTCCATGCCAAACACTCTCAATCAGAAGCTCACAACCGACTTGCTTCCTGGAGGAAGCAACTGTTCATCCAACGTGTGCTTCTTAACGGAAAGCCAACTGACATGAATGCAAGAGGGTTGCACTGTGCACAACAAGGGCTGCAGATTTGGCACGACAGGGACCAATCGATGCAGCAAAATACAGTACATAGATCAACGAAACAGGCATCCATGTTCTGACCAATCGATGCAACGAAATAGATATGTTCCACTAGACATCTCTAACCCACAAGTTGCACCTGTGACGCGGGATACCGGCCTTCCGTGCTCGATGGAAAACCGGGACAGGTTATATATGGCCAAAGTTTTTCCCTTGCACACTAGTGCAGTTTGGCGGCCTATCATCATCCCTCTGGGCGGCCCAGATGAGTTTTTCTTTTTCTTAGAAAGAATGGGCTTCGACATGCTGGTGATTGCCATTGCCTGGTCACTATGCAAACAACGCAATGCGCGTGTCTTCGGCAGAACGGCGCAGCAGAGGGGGACACGGCAGCTGGTCGATCAGATCATGGATGAGGTTAAAGAGTGGAGCACGGCCGGTGTGGGTAGACTTCGAAGACTTGTGAGAGAGTAGGCTAGAGTTCTTAGAGGTGTTGTAGTGGGTGTGTGTGTTATCTAAAGTTATCCCTTTCATAAAATTATGATACGCTTTTGACGTACTCTCGAAAAAATAGTTTTTCTTTTTCCTTTTTACTGTTAGAGCTGGCTTCAGGTGTCTTCCTTTTTTCTGTCCATGCTGAGAAAACAGAGCATGGGCTTCAGAGCTTAATCCCAAGCATATGGTGCAATGGAATTAACTGTTAAGCTAGCACACAATTGATTTTTTTTTTCTGTTATAGAGTCTGGCGTCGCACAAAAAACCTAGAATGATGAGAATAGTCTGACCTGCAACTTATGTTGTACTAGCCTATACAAATGACATTGGTTAAATACCTACCGAAGAATGTACTCCCTTTGTCCCACAATATAAAAGCGTTTTTGACCCTACACTAGTGTAAAAAACGTTCTTATATTATGGGACAGAGGGAGTACATGTGTGATACATTTCAAGTTTTTTTCCTTTCTTCACATCAGTGCTTCGGCAGGACAAGCAGAGGAGGAAGGTGCAGCAGTTAAGGCAGAGAGACATGGCTGAAACCGTGGGGGAGATTATTAGGCTGAACAATAGAAAGAAAGGAGACCAGGTTCAGAGTTTCCTCAGTTCACCAGATGATTTAGTTGTACATTGGCGACCCAAGTGGTCACTGAGCGTTTCTTCACAACGATGGTCTGGTTTTATAAGTGGGGTGAGAGCTACGTGCTAGCCAACTGCGCCAGAACACCACTTCTGTCTTAGCTGCCAAACAAACATCCTAATTAGGCAACCGGACCATCCAACTCAATAAGAGTCATGGAAGGGGCGGTCGCTCACCTATGCCATGTAAAGATTTTACTGTCGCAGTGAATAGGGAGAGAGAGAAAAAGTGAAAACGCCTGGAATTAAGAGAGACGGGGAAAAGAGCCGCTTGCTTCTCATCCCACGCAACTTCCCCTCTCCCTCGCTCTTCCCAGGCGGCTAGGGTTGCCGCCGTCGGAGGCGCCACTGGCTCGCCGGCCGCCGCAATCCCATCTCCCCTTCTCTCTCCCAAGCTCCTAGGCGGGCACGCCACCCCCTCTCCCCTCTCTTGCCTTGTTTCTCCCTTTCCTCTCAAGCCTAAACTAAGCAGCGGACATCCAACTCCAGGACACTGGAGGTGTCCGGCATGGGGTCCATAGACTTGAGCTGCCATGTGGCGACTAGCGAGGACGAGGCTCAGTCGCAGGAGACCGCGGGTCACGATCTGGAAGCATGGGGGCCAAGCGCGATCTGGGCGGGCGCGAGCAGCTCAGCTGACGAGGTGAGTGTTGCAGTGGAGGAGCAGCAGCGTCCGACGGCAGCGGCGTGTCACGGCAGTGCAAGCGGCGGCCATCATGGGCAGAGCAGAGCGAAGCCGGCGCGACGGCTAAGCACCATATGTGGACATCGACCTTAGAGGCCACGCTGCGAGGGACGAGGAGGAGAGGACGCAACTGGGGCGATTCGGCGGAGCAGTTGAGGCCGCAGCGGTGGATCAGAATTTGCCTCACGGGACAAAAGGAAGATGAGCCAGAGGTGCCCTCGCTGCCGCCTCAAGGGCTTGTCCTAGGTCATCTTTGCCTCCTCCCCACGACCCCGCCGCCCCGAGCACCTGGCTTTGGTCGTCGTTGCCGCTCCTCCATGGCTCCGCTCCACCACTCTGCTACTCGTGTTTGCCATGATCAGCGTCTGTACAGGTAGTTGCTACCACTGGTCTTCTTCCGTCGGGCAGAAAGGTAGATAAATGCAGCAAGGTACTTCATCCTCCCTACTCCCTCTATTGCCGGTTGTTCCTGTTGTTGATTGCTGTTGCTTACTATTGATGCTCTACCGTTGCTAATGATTTTGTCATTACTACTGTTCTAAATCAAATTCTATTGTTCACCAACTCGATTTGCTTCTAAGGACATGCTATTAATTAGTGAAGGGACCGTGACACCTGATTAGGGGAGATACTATCAATGGGCCCTTAGCTCTTATGTTTATCACAAACTTTAGAACTTAAGGCCGTGTTCTTATCTTGGGATTTGATTCGCCAAGTGGAATTGGCACCTATGGGGTTTCAGTCGACCCCCTCCTGACACTCCTTACCCATAGGGTTTCAATTTCTAATCCATGTCTAATCCTAATGGGATCTGGACGTATGGCTCTATATAGTTGGATGTGATGTGCACCTGTAGCAGACAAATTTGCGGCGTCGTTAGTTGATTGTTTTAGTTGTGCTGCTTATGACATTGATACATGTGTAAAGTCAAGTTTGGTGCTATCCAGTGCCATTTGCCTATTAAGGACAATTTAGCTTGGTGCCATAACATCTGATAATTCAAGTTCTCATAAGTTGACATGTCAAGTCTGACTATTTAAGTGTCATTGTTTTCTGTAGTTCTTCAATCAGACTACCAGGCACACATACACATGGGAGATTGCTAATGCATTTTGTTATAGTGATTTTGCTGTTTCGTTATATCAAGCAAACTGCATTGCTGATATTATTCGAAACAAATTACTTTTGGTGGATCAAGTAGGTGTTGAATCCGGAAATCAGGTACACACGACTTCAGTTTTTTTGTTTAGTTATAATATGCCCTGAAGAGTAAAGATGTAAACTAGCCATACCTATACAATCACCATAGCCTGTCTTATATCCATAATTACATTTCGGATTCAGATATCAAGTATGTATCAGGTAGTAGATCAATCTATTTGTTTCCTTTGATACTCTCTCCCAAACATGGCCTCACTTCACATTGCGAAGCCCTAACGGCGGCGGCGACGCTCCTCCTGTCAAGCAGGTTGTACCCTCGCGTGTCACCGGTTCACGCTTGACGCTGCAGGGTGATGAGACATCATGTGGGAGAAAGAAGCTGTCTTTGGTCGGCTGAAAGGGTCGATGCGGTTGTTTTGCAGTTTGTTGCTAGTTTCATATTAGAAGATTTTGCATTCATGCATGGCATTAAGTTCGAAGAGATGAACAATCCGCTAGTGGTACACACCCCTGCGGGTCAGTGTCGAACCAGCATGGTTAGTCACAACGTCCCCGTTGAATTGAAGGGCTAGAATTCCATGTGTTCCCCCATTGTTTTGAAGTCATCCAATATCGACCTCATTCTGAGAATGGAATGATTGAAAACACATACCACTTCTATCATTTGCGCCACTAAAACCGTCCATCTACTACATCCTTCAAATGAGATAGTAAGCTACCATGCTCATCTTATTCGAAATGCTGAAGCACGGATTTATTCCTTGAACGCGGAAACTCTTCTCCTCTTGTGAGAATTGAAAACGCTCCTTCATCAATGTTTGCACTGAAGTTATGCGACATTTCCTTTTGATAACCATTGTGAGATCTTCGATCATCAAAGTATGAAGTATTTGTCCGGTCCGCGTTCTCGATCAAGCTGAGCGTTGCACCCATAAGAGGGCTTTCAAATTTATAAAAGGTTAAGTGGTCAAATCCTTCTGAAGATGAAGCCACTTCGAAACGCGAGGATCGTCTTCATGATGAATACCCTGCTCTGTTTCCTTCAACCTCCTAAAATCTCGGGACAAGATTTCTTGGAGTGGAGAAGAATTATAACGCATGGATAATTAAGCTACAGTAACCCTCTGCTAATGGTGCCTAGTCATCACTATTTACTGTTACTAATCTCACTTGATTCAAAACCGATTCAAATTCAAATTTAAAACAAAGACAAACAATTAAAGTTTTCAAATATCAAAACTAAAAAGTACAAACCGTGACAAATAATTCATAAGTAATATTGGTGGGGAAACCATATTTTTATAAAGTAGTTAAATGCACTATAATAGTTAAAAAAGTAGCCAAAACATTAATTAAATGCCATTTATATATAATAAAATATCAAACTAAATTGCTTTGGTGCCAGAATTTTTATGGCAGTATCATATTTAGTAACACTAAGTTAGGTACTATTTAGATATTTTCTAAAACTAGGTTAAATAGAAAATAAAATAGTAAAACAAATAATCAAAAATAATCAAAAGAAAAATAAACAAAAGACAAAAAAAAAAGAAACCAGGCCTCCCCCCAACTGGGCCTCAGCACAGCCGGCCCACCCACTCTCCCTTGCCTACTTAAGCCGGCCAACCCAAACCATAACCCTTGTTGGGGAACGTAGTGATTTTAAAAAAATTCATACGCGCACGCAAGATCATGGTGATGCATAGCAACGAGAGGGGAGAGTGTGTCCACGTACCCTCGTAGACCGATAGCGGAAGCGTTAGCACAACGCGGTTGATGTAGTCGTACGTCTTCATGATCCGACCGATCAAGCACCGAACGCACGACACCTCCAAGTTCTGCACACGTTCAACTCGATGATGTCCCTCGAACTTCGATCCAGCCGAGCTTTGAGGGAGAGTTCCGTCAGCACGACGGCGTGGTGACGATGATGATGTTAAACCGACGCAGGGCTTCGCCTAAGCACCGCTACGATATTATCGAGGTGGATTATGGTGGAGGGGGCACCTGACACGGCTAAGAGATCAAGAGATCAATTGTTGTGTCTATGGGGTGCCCCTCCTTCAGATATAAGGAGGAGGAGGAGAGGGCCGCCAGAGGAGGAGGCGTGCCCAAGGGGGGGGAGTCCTACTCCCACCGGGAGTAGGACTCCTCCTTTTCCTATTTGGAGAGGGAGAGGGAAGGAAGAGGAAGGAGGGAGGAAGGAAAGGGGGCCGGCCCCCCTCCCAATTCGGATTGGGCTTGGGGGGTGAGCCCCCTCCCTTGCTCCCTTCCCCTCTTTCCACTAAAGCCCATTAAGGCCCATATACCTCCCGGGGGGTTCCGATAAACTCCCGGTGCTCCGGTATTATCCCAATCTCACCCGAAACTATTCCGGTGTCTAAATATAGTCGTCCAATATATCGATCTTTATGTCTCGGCCATTTCGAAACTCCTCATCATGTCCGTGATCACATCCGGGACTCCGAACTACCTTCGGTACAGCAAAACACATAAACTCATAATATAACCGTCATCGAACTTTAAGCGTGCGGACCCTACGGGTTCGAGAACTATGTAGACATAACCGAGACACATCTCCAGTCAATAACCAATAGCGGAACCTAGATGCTCATATTGGCTCCCACATATTCTACGAAGATCTTTATCGGTCAAACCGCATAACAACATATGTTGTTCCCTTTGTCATCGGTATGTTACTTGCCCGAGATTCGATCGTCGGTATCTCAATACCTAGTTCAATCTCGTTGCCGACAAGTCTCTTTACTCATTCCGTAATACATCATCCCGCAACTAACTCATTAGTTGCAATGCTTGCAAGGCTTATAGTGATGTGCATTACCGAGTGGGCCCAGAGATACCTCTCCGACAATCGGAGTGACAAATCCTAATCTCGAAATACGCCAACCCAACAAGTACCTTTGGAGACACCTGTAGAGCACCTTTATAATCACCCAATTAAGTTGTGACGTTTGGTAGCACACAAAGTGTTCCTCCGTTAAACAGGAGTTGAATAATCTCATAGTCATAGGGACATGTGTAAGTCATGAAGAAAGTAATAGCAACATACTAAACGATCAAGTGCTAAGCTAACGGAATGGGTCATGTCAATCACATCATTCTCCTAATGATGTGATCCCGTTAATCAAATGACAACTCTTTGTCCATAGCTAGGAAACATAACCATCTCTGATTAACGAGCTAGTCAAGTAGAGGCATACTAGTGACACTCTGTTTGTCTATGTATTCACACATGTATCATGTTTCCGGTTAATACAATTCTAGCATGAATAATAAACATTTATCATGATATAAGGAAATAAATAATAACTTTATTATTGCCTCTAGGGCATATTTCCTTCAGTCTCCCACTTGCACTAGAGTGACTAATCTAGATTACACAGTAATGATTCTAACACCCATGGAGTCTTGGTGCTGATCAAGTTTTTCTCGTGGAAGAGGCTTAGTCAACGGGTCTGCAACATTCAGATCCGCATGTATCTTGCAAATCTCCATGTCTCCCACTTGGACTTGATCCCAGATGGAGTTGAAGCATATCTTGATGTGCTTGGTTCTCTTGTGAAATCTGGATTCCTTTGCCAAAGCAATTGCACCAGTATTATCACAAAAGATTTTTATTGGTCCCGATGCACTAGGTATGACACCTAGATCGGATATGAACTCCTTCATCCAGACTCCTTCATTTGTCGCTTCGAAGCAGCTATGTACTCCGCTTCACATGTAGATCCCTCTATGACGCTTTGTTTAGAACTGCACTAACTGACAGCTCCACCGTTCAATAAAAATACGTATCCAGTTTGCAATTTAGAATCATCTGGATCAGTGTCAAAGCTTGCATGGACGTAACCATTTACGACGAGCTATTTGTCACCTCCATAAACGAGAAACATATCCTTCATCCTTTTCAGGTATTTCAGGATGTTCTTGACCGCTGTCTAGTGATCCACTCCTGGATTACTTTGGTACCTCCCTGCTAAACCAATAGCAAGGCACACATCAGCTCTGGTACACAGCATTGCATACATGCACTACAAGAAATATGTCAACTAGTGACCTTTTGTCAGTGACCCTGGAAGAATTGGTCATAAATTTATGACCATTTTAGACCAATAGGTCAAAAGCTGTCTGGGGGGCTCCAAACCCTAACCTATAACAACCATTCTGGTCAGAAAGGTCGCAATTTCATTAGAGGAAATGGTCGTAAAGCTGGCAAGACTGCCCTTCGCCTCACGTCCTAGTGATAACGACCAATATAGAATGGTCACTACCCCTTTATTTTGAATGCATTAGGATGATTAGGCAGCAACCTCAGCAACCTCGCTTATGTGTCTGTCTAGGTGTCATTTTTGCTTAAATGTTAATATTCAACAGACAAGCGGGGCACACGCTGACAGGAGGGACCCATTTGACAGGCGTGCCCGAGAGCTTAATTCGCCCAAAAAAGGATGCGTGAGGCGGGACTCGAACCCACGACCTCGCGTTGTTTAACTTGTTCGCTGCCACTGGGCTAAAAAGGGATTGTTGTCCATCTAGCGGAATGGCTCTATATATTATATAAAACAACGGTTGTCTCTTGCCAAATCTAAGTCTTTGACAAGTGGGACCTATTCCGAGGATCGGACAGCGCCAACACTTAGCCAAAAATTTCTCGGCCTGCCGACGGGGGCGGCGGCGGTCGGCGGGCACGGGCGTGGTTGGCGGGCGGCGGGCCGGGGCGGGGGCGACCGGCGGTGGGGGCAGGAACGGCCTCGCCGCAGTTGACCTCGCCCACGGCCTCGCCGCAGGTGACCTTGCCCACGGCCTCGCCGCTCGCCTTGTCCACGACAGGAAACCGGCGGGGGCGGGGCGGGGCCAGCAGCGAAAGCAACCGGGGGGTGGAGGCGGGGCTGGCTGCCAAAGCGACCAGCAGGGGCGTGAGCGACCTGCGATGGTGGGGGCAGGTATAGGAACGACGCCCACACAAGGAGAGGCTCGCCGAAAATGGGGGACTCGCCACCGCCGAGCATGGGGGACTCGCCGCCGCCGCAAGCAGACCTCGCCCACGTATGCACTCCTCTCCTCCCCCCTCTCCTCTCTCCCTCTCCTCTCTGTTGATGTCATTGATTTGATGTAGATCTGTTAGGAGAATCTCCACACACACACACACACACACTGATTTGATGTAGGTTTGTTGTAATCTTGGAAAAATCTCTTGGAATTGGCTAGAAATTGTGAAGAGAATTTATGTTGATGAAATTGTTAGGAGAATTGTTGTTGATTAAATTGTTAAGAATTCTTTTGGAATTTAGTCAATTCATAGTGGTGAATTATGTTGTCAGCTATCAATAGAACAGAGCCATCCTATGAGTAAATAATGAATGTTGTTGATGAAATTGATGTTGTTCTTTCCCTGAAACAGGATCCTAAAATTGATGTTGCTCTCTGTTCTAAATTCCTGATTTATTTTGTCCATGAGTAAATAATGAATGCTGAGTAAATAGGATCCTGATCCATTTGACTTGTTCATGCCATGAGTAAATAATGAATGCTGATTTATTTTGTCCACCAAGTTGGACTAAAGTAGTGAGAAATTGGAAATAGCTGAATGTTGTGGTTAGGGAGTTAGCATATAAAATTGGGTGCCATTACTTCCATCCATTTTCATTAATTAATGTTGATGCACTTAGATTGATTTGCTAAGTTGCAACAATTTGTTGTCTTTGGCAGATGGACAGAAGCTGGATTAGAAAAGGAGTTAGAAAGTTTTCAAAAGAACATATGAAAGGAGTTGATGATTTCATGGCATTTGTTCGGGCAAATTTTGCAACGATGCTCACATTCTTTGCCCATGCTGCGAATGCCTCAACCGGCCCAAGAATGGCTCAAGGAAGAGTGGAAGATCATCTGCTTCTTAATGGGATGTCCAGCACATATGATAGATGGATATATCATGGAGAACCTTTGGACAGTCAACCTCAACATTTTGAAGCTGATACATAGGCCCCTCATATGATGGGTGGTGGTGATGCTGGCATTGATTTCATGGAAAAGGTTTTGCGAGATAATGTTGTTTTGGAGGAAGAGGATGGGCATGAAGATAATAGGATTCCTGACCTATTGAAGGATTTGTACGATCTTTGAAGATCGTCTGATGGATGTAAGTCGTTGTTCTTTGAGGTGTTAGAGGAGGCTAAGCGCAGCTCATGAAGGGGGTAAATTTTCAAGATTTACCTTCACCGTGAAGTTACTCCACATAAAGTCTTTCTACCGGATTAGCAATGCCGCATTCAAAGCAATACTCCGTCTTTTGAGCTTGCAATTCCCTGATAGTTGTGTTCCCAGATCTTATGATGAAGCATTGAGAATAATCCGCAGGCTGGGGTTAGGTTATGTGTCAATACATGTGTGCCCAAATAATTGTGTCTTGTTTCGGAAGGATTTAGCAAAGCATGACAACTGTCCAAAATGCAATGCATCTAGGTGGAAAGATGCTGATGGGAAGAAGTCAACACCGGAGAAGGTACTGAGGCACTTTCCCTTGATACCAAGGCTCACTACTAGAAAAACCACTACTAATGGCGCACCTAATTTGGCTATTAATGGCGCATCTGTGGTGCGCCATTAATAGCACGCCATTAGTAATTTTTACTAATGGCGCACTGTGGTGAGCCATTAGTATCTGAGTATACTAATGGCGCACCACAGTGCGCCATTAGTATATGCGAGGGTGCGCCATTAGTATGCCTCCTGTGGGGCATGTATACCCAGTGCTTTGGCATACTAATGGCGCACCACCTCTGGATGCGCCATTAGTAATCATGCATACTAATGGCGCACCACCAAGTGATGCGCCATTAGTAACCATGGCATACTAATGGCGAATCGACAAGTGATGCGCCATTAGTATGCTTTGTCATACAAATGGCGCCTTTATCATGTGATGCGCCATTAGTATGAATATTAGGTTTTTTATTTTTTATTTTCTGTTTTTTGCACAGGTTACAAAATGTATAATTTGACAAAATATAGACAGCACACATCAACAATAGATTCATCAGATACAATAGAAGATTAGTCTTTGAATACAATTCATCATATTAGTCTCCGAATACAATTCATCATATTAGTCTCCGAATTGAAAAGACCGAACAAAGATAGAACATTATATTACAAGTCTCGAGACCGCGAGTAGCGAGTTTGTCTTCACATTACAAGTCGATATCGATCATCTAAACTACCATCACATAGAAGAGAGCTGCGGTCATCACGATGAGCATCATCATGATGAAACTCGTCTTCATCCGGTTCCTCCAGCGCTCCCTCCCCTCTCCCGCTAGATAGCGGGCGTATCTAGATTCGGCCTCGGCCCTAGTGGTGTACCCTTTGTAACTGTTACCGCTGAATCGGTGAACCTATCTCCGACACTCCTCCCAGTCATCGTAGACTCCGGAACCTTACCCTTGTACACGACATACGTCGGCATCGCTATGCACTAGCCAAACAAAACGTTAGTACCAATTCACAGACAATACATAAGCAATATATAAGTATGCAATGTAACGATCGGAAGAGAAAAGCAAGACATTAATAGCATCGATTACATCTAAGTTGAACGACTCTCAAACCAAAGAGACATACTACAAGTCCATTAAAGTTTAATTACAACATGAGCCAATCGATGTTTCAGAACTAGACAACTCGACTCAAGGGACGAGCGTGGATGTAGCCGGCGTCTATCTTGGGAGTCATGAAAGAACGGTCGTTGTGATCCTGCATTTGTAGCATTGTGTCGATGTCACTGTTGGACGGTTGATTTATGATGTAGATCTGCCCCGAGGTACGAAGGACATCTTGATGGATGATTTCCGCAAACTCCATTTGGATGCGAAAGAATTCTTGTCGGAGGTCCGCGTCTGGATTGCCGACACGCTCGCGGCCCAATCTTGGAGTTTACTCGGTAGCAGAAGTTTATGATGGTCCCGTACGATCGCCCGCATGTGATGGATGGCATAGTAGGCACCCTTCTGACCGCCAGGCGGCTGCTTGACGAAGCGTAACGTCAGATTGTGGGAGAACACGTGCTTGCCGTGCATTTACGAATAGGCCTGGTGAAGGTGCCTCCAGATTTGGCGTAGCCGGGGAGAACATCATCAAGAACCTTCTTGACATTTGTGTAGTCTACGTTCGACTGACGGTCCGGGTCGAAATACGTGGCCATGGAATATTTGGGGCTTAGGAGGATGAGCGTGCAACGTGTGTCACAGCAGAAAACACGGAATGTTAAAAGAAAAACGATCGAAATGTAAGAATACATATGTTACGGGCGGTTGAGGGAGGACTTACTCGGGAAAGTAAGGCACGAGGAAGTTATCCTTATCTTGGTTTGCCGAATGACGCCTTCGAGGTAAGAACTTCGCGACTTGCCGGTCCCAGCGCTGCCCAAGAACTTGGCACGCATGTAGAAGGGTCGACTATCGCGATGTCCGGTCTTGTCGCGAATGATCCGCATCTCCATACTCAGCGAAAATAGCCGAACGAAGGTGTAGTGCAGCGGATGAAGGTTCAACATAGCGTGGATGTCATCAAACGCAGGACGATCGTGACGCCCGATGGAGTTATCCACAAAGCCCTTGCCCTCTGGCACCTTGGCCGCGAAACCGGGTATGCCACATCCTTCTCCCTGAGACGAAGCTTCTCCAATGATAGAACACTGTCATGCAGACTCAGCATAGCACCGGTTGCAGCATTGAGCATATTTGTCGGTAGCATCGCCCTACCCGCCACATGCTCCCTCCTCGAGATATCCTGCGGTGAAGGTGGCCCGTCCCGAGCATGGATCGTACTCGGTGCCGCTGGCTCGCACCCTTCTTAGTCTTTCTTTTGCGTGCCTTCTTCTTCTCCCGTAATGGGACCGAAGTTTTGCTCACAGACCGCCTTCTTGAGTGTGTTGGGGCTGATAATATTTCGCACCTCGCCTATCGAGGCTCGGTGAAGTCGGCAATGGAGGCGCCTCTCGAGAGCTGAACGCCAGAGGGCGCTGGTAACTTGGCTTCTCCATGATGCACGAGCTAGATCGCACACGTCTTTTGTTGGGTTTGGTTCTTGAGAAGGAGGCCCCATGAAGTCGCCATCGCACCCATGCTCGGCAAAGTAATGATCGACGTTGCCAAATGTATCATAGTCGCCGCCGTCGTCGTTACGATCCTGTGCCATATGCATGTTTGGATCGATGGCATAGGGATGTCCGCACCGTTCTGGCGGTCTTGCCATGGGGCCGACTTGGCGCCGCACGACCGGGCGGTGTTGTCTTTGGGGTGGTGTCCCCGCCCCCAAACGAATCTGGCTCTTCGCCAAAGCGAGGGCCAGCTCAGGCGGCGCCGAGGGTCATCACGTCATCATCGCCGGCCCCGATGGGTCGATTCGGAGGTAACAAGTCGTCGCAGCCTGGCAGCACCGAACCAGTTGAACCCTAAACAAGTTGGGTGGCATCCGGGTACCGTGGAACAAGGGTTGCCGGTTGAACGATTTTGCCCTTGGCGACATCGACCAACTCGTTGTTCACGTAGTGGAGGAGAGTGCAGGAACGTCGGCGGCGCCCTGCGAAAACATGTAGGGCGTCGAGGATGCCCGATCAAAAGGCAAGGAGATGAAGTCCTCGGCCGAGAGAGGCTTAATTAGTTACCGTGATGATGGCGTCGAGCTCGGCTAATGTAGAGGCACCGCCAAGGGCGGGCGTGCGATTGACGGAGGGGCCGCTTCTTGCAGAGGTGCCTGCCGGCATACACCGGGTGCATTAAGCTCCCGTGCGGCGTCGGAGACACCAATGCCGCCTCCGGAGGGCACCAATGGCCCCGCCATCACATTATGCGAAGTTGCTGGCCGTGAAGCTAGGAATCGGGCGGCCCCTGTTGGTCGCCCGCAATCCACGCACTCAACCCCGAGATCAAGGTAGGCACAAGGGCGGTGATCGCCGCCCGAGTCGTTGTTCCACTTGCTCTTGGACAATCTCGGAATCCGCGCCACCTGTGCCTTGAGTTCTTGAACCTCTCGCGCTGGCTTTCCGAGCTGGTCTTTTCTCCTTCCGCACACCAGCGGTATAGTATGACCCCATTTTGACGACAAGCCTTTGCCGGCCACACGACCACCGACGCCGGCTTATCTTGAGCTTATCCTTGTTCTTCATTACATTCAACCCCTATTTAGAGTGGTGTCCCAAGGGTTGCTCTGAGTCGACCCAGCCATCGCTTTTCGATCGCTGCGGAAGGAATGTGAACCATTTAGAAATTCGGCTTCATTAATTAGAATGCAACCATATGGAGCTAATTACGCTGGGTGTATTCCTTACGAACAAGCTGAAGCTGCCTGGTCTTCGGATCCGTGGTAAGCTCCTTTGTTTTCGGGTCCTTCTTGTACCGGGCCCTGACAAAGTTCCTGGTCTGCTTGTCACCGTATGTATCGAAGAGGGGCGGTAGGCCTTGCTCGGCAAGCTCCGCCTCCTCCTTGTCCCATATAGGCTCCGCCACTCTGTAACCGCCGGGACCGAGTGAGTGTACCCCTATGTTCAGCTCCGCATTTGTTTCCCCACTCACTTGATTGGGAGCTTGCGGTGCTCGAGCAATTGATCTTGAAGTCGTTGTAGTCATCTTCGGTGATCGAAGGATTTTTCTCCTTGATCTTGATAACTCTCACCTTTCTCGATCATTCTCTTCACATTGCTTTTCCAAGTAGACAGGGCCTTGCTCATCTACGTGAGTGAAGCAATGTTCACTTTATTCCCTTTGAGGCTATAGTTTTCGAATTCAGAGGGGAACTGGTATCGATCTAGCAGCTTCGAGAAGAGTAGGTTGCGCAAATTCCCTCGGTCGGGATGCCTCGTGTTCTCGGTGTAGATCGACACAGTGCAACGGAGAGTGCACCCGAGCTGAAGCGAGTACCCCTTGACTATTCGTTCGGGCGCCGTTGGATTCCCGTTGGAGTCCACTTCAGTAACTTCCTCCTTGAGGGTGCGGAGCACGATCGGGCGCCGGTCCTTCCGCGGCATCGGGGCGGCGGGGCAGCGTCGAGGCGGAGTCGGGGCGGCGTCCTTAGGCGGCGGGGTCGCCGAGGCGTGGGCGGCGGCCCGGGCGGCGGGTCGGCCGAGGCGGCGGGCAGCGCCGAGGTGGCGGGGACGGTGGCGAGGGAGGCGGGCGAGGGAGAGGGAAGGCGAGGAGAGGGCGAGGAGGGAGAGGCGAGGGCGAGGGCGAGGGCGAGGGCAACGGCGGCGGGCGGCGGTGGATCGAGAGGAGAGAACTGGCGGGGAGAGGGAAGGGGGATCGGGCGAAGGGGGATCGGGCGAAGGGGATCGGGCCACAATACTAATGGCGCACCACACCGTGGTGCGCCATTAGCATGTCCCACACTAATGGCGCACCTCACCGTGGTGCGCCATTAGTATTTTTTTTCAACTAGCCAACAGGTTATGTGCTATCAGAACTTATCCACGTCAAGCCCACTCTACTAGGTCGATTGGTCAGCAGCCAGTTCTCACACCAGGAGGTCCTGGGTTCGACTCCCAGGCTCCACAAATTTTTTTAGCATTTAAAAAGCTGTTTGATACTTATTTATGTTTAAATATGTTCAAACTTGTTTAAATAATAACAGTAATATTTTTTTATAAGACAGTAGCATTTAAAAGCTGTTTCATACTAAATTTTTTATAAGACGCAGTGCTGGGTGCGGGGGTCGTGGCGGCGTTGAGTAGGGGAATCGAGGGTGCGGGGGGTTTGGCGGCGTGGCGGTGGACTGGGGGTTCTTGGCGGCGAGGGACCGGATCTGGCGAGGTGGGATAGCGATCGAGATGGAGGGATCGAGATCGAGTGTCCATGAAATTTAAAAATATTCATGATATAGTTCAAAAAGTACCCATGAAATACAATCGAGAAATGAAGGCTACGATTTAAATACAATCGATCTTAGCAAGCTATCTGTTCACAATCTTCTTGCCCTTCTTTTTCGCAAATGGAGTTCTTACGTGGAGCAGACGTCCTTTAGGTAGGGTGGTCCTGCTTCTTCTTGTGGTGTATGCTGCTACTTCATCATCGTCGTCATGTTCGATCCTCGGTCGCCGTGCTTGTCGAAGTCTTGCTCATTGGCTACTCCATCCATTCCGATGATCTTCCTTTTGCCTCTCCTCACGACAACACGACCGGGCTTTGGCGGGTCGGTAATGAAGAAGCATTGGTCCACTTGGGAAGCCAGTACCCATGGCTCATTTTTCGCGGTGACGTTTATGCCATGCGGTCTTGGATTTGGCGGGTATAACCATGGTGGTGAAATATCGGTCTTCTTTTATGACGTTCTTGGCCCATCGACACGGAACATCGGGACCTTCTCTCCGCAGTAGCTCAGCTCCCAGATCTCCTCGATCCTTCCGTAGTATCTGTCCTTGTCGTTACCCGTGTAGGATTCCATCGTTACCCGGAGTTCGATAACCATCGCTCTTCATGTCCTTGGCCTCGGTGTAGAATGTGTAGCCGTTGATATAAATGACGCCTCATAGGTCATCGAGGTTGTGCTCGGCATACGTGACAAGGCGAATATGAGTTGTTCTTCCGGAAGAATCCTCATGTGCGGGTACTGACATAAGCTTCTGCTTGAACCAACGCGTGAAACATGAGTTGTGCTCTTTGAGTGTATCTCCGTCCGTCCTCTGTTGGCCTCGGTCATTGTACGTCTTTTTAATAAAGGTTTTGTGCTCTACCACCCAAGGATCGACCACGTCTATGTGTTGTAGCGCCGACTAGGTTTGCTCTTTCAAAGTCGGCGAAGTCGACCCTCTAAGTCGACATGCATTTCGCGGCGACCCTCACGGTGACCCCATCCAGCGAGCCTGCCGAGGTGCCTGTTGACGGCAGACCAACGGGGTTCTCGATGCCTAGATAATTCGTGCAGTAGGAGATGCACTCTTCGGTCAGAAAGCCCCTGGCTATGCTTCCTTCTGGACGTGACATGTTGCGAACGTATCCTTTGATGACACCATTCATCCTTTCGACCGGCATCATGCTGTGCAGGAACGTCGGCCCACGTTGGATGATATCCTCCACTATATGGACCAGCAGATGCACCATAACGTCGAAGAATGCGGGCGGAAGTACATCTCAAGCTCGCATAGTATCACCACGATCTCTTCCTGTAGCCTTCCGAGTTGCCTCACGCCAATCGACTTCCGAGAGATGACGTCGAAGAAGTTGCATAGGCCAAATAGCATTTCACGCGGACGTGCGTGTCCATGATCCGACGGATTGCAACCGGAAGTATCTGCGTCATCAGACGCGTGATACCGTGAGACTTCATCCGGCTGAACTTCGCTTCACTGGGTCTAGGTATCCGCTTATCTTCCTCACAGAACCGTAAGGAAGTTTTACTCCTAGGAGGCAGGTGAAAACTGCTCGATCTCCTGACTTAGAGTGAAGCACGCGGGAGGGTAGTCATTTCCGGTCTTCTTGGCCTTTTTGCCTTTGCGACGACTTTCTGTGTCCTACTTCGCCTCATCATCATCATCATCATCATCATCATCATCATCATCATCATCATCATCATCATCATATATAGCGTGAAGCTCCTGCCTGATGCCCATTGATTTCAAGTCTGCCTTGCTTTCGCCCATCTTTGGTCCTCTCCGGCATGTTGAGCAGGGTACCAAGCAGACTCTCGCACACGTTCTTCGTGGATATGCATGACATCAAGGCTGTGAGGCACACGGTGGATCTTCCAAGACGGCAAGTCCCGTAAAATGCAGACCTCGTTTTCCATACCTTCCAGCCGCTCTGGCGCCTTTTCGCTTCTTTCCGGCTCTGGCGCCTTTTGCTTCTTTCCGGCGGTGGGCAGTCTATCCAATTTTTCAACAGCTTGTCTATTTCCTCGCCGCTCCTCGTGACACGGGCGTTTGGGGGTTCGGTTTCACCATCGAACAGATCCTTGCGTTTCCTCCACGGGTCATCGCCGCGAAGCCACCTTCGATGTCCCATGAACACGGTTTGAAGACCGGGATCTCTATCTAGCTGGCGATACATTGTGTCATCCATGCACCTTACGCATCCAGAAAATCCGTGGACTACCTGCCTCATGAGATATCCGTGAATCGAGATAGTCGTGCACCGTCGTGAGCAAAGGCGGCTCTCATAGGGAAATATTCTTTCTCTCGGCGTCCCATGTATTGGCTGGCGTTTTCCACAGCGTGTCAAGCTCCCCTTTCGGCAGCCCAGATCTGATTGATGTCGTTCCTCGGTTGTTTCGGCCCTTCAATTAGCATACTCATGTGAATGTACTTCCTCTTCATGCACAACCGGGGGAAGGTTGTACATCCACACAAACACAGGCCAGGTGCTATGTGTTCTTCTCGCTGCCAAACGGATTGACTCCATCGGTGCTCACGCCCAAAGACGATGTTCCTTGGATCGTTCCCAAATTCCGAGTCTTCGAAGTTCAACGCTTGCCACTGGCTCGCATCCTTAGGGTGACTCAGCATCTTGTCTTTTTTATCTATCTCCGGATCATTTGCGACATCTTCCCGCTTCTTCTCCTCCCTATCCGCGTGCCAACGCAGGAGCTTTACTACCTTAGGGTCCGCGAAATAGCGCTGTTGACGAGGAGTGATCGGAAAGTACCACACCACTTTTCGAGGAGCTTTTTTCCTCTTCTTGTATCGAGGGACGCCGCACACCGGACATATGGTAGACTCCGCGTGCTCGTCCCGATAAATGATGCAATTTTTCATGCACACATGGTATTTCACGTGCGGTAAATCGAGAGGACACACGATTTTCTTCGCCTCCTCCAAACTGGTCGGGCACTTGTTCCCCTTGGGAAGACGTTCGTGCTGTAATGACATGTTCTCGCCGAAGCACGCGTCGGTCATTTTGTGTTTTACCTTCATCTCCGTGAGCCATGAGCGTTACTTTCAGGCGGGTATCCTCGGGCCTGCATCCTTCATACAATGGAGTAACCACGTCTAACTCAAGTTGATCCATCTTGGCTTTCTCTCGGGCGGCAGCTCTTGCGTTATCCGTCTGCTTGAGAAGCAGCTCTTGAATATGAGGGTCCTGCACCCAGCCCATCGATGGTCGGCGTAAATGCGCTCCGCCGGCATCATCATCTTCATGATCATGCCCGTCGCCTGCTCGGCATCTTCCTCATCATCAGGTCCTGCATCTTCTACATTATGACTGTGTACAGCATCACAGTCGTGATCATCTCCTGGGGATTCTTCGTCTTCTCGCCCGCCAGAGCCGCGGTGGTTGTCTTGCTGCCCTTCCTCATTTCTTGCCCGGCCCGCATGGACGACTTCGTAGTCATCTTCATCACCTTGCCACCGATAGCCATCCATGAAACCACGCAACAGCGGTGGTCCCGCACCTGCCGAATCCGGGTCCGCAATAAGGCTCTTCAGCTTGCATCTTCGACACGGACATCTTATCTCCGTCTCGTTCTTTTGAAGCATCTCGGCCTTCGCGGACCTCAAAAACCTATTCACGATGCCTTCGGTCATCGTGCGGACTATGGTCGTCAAGGGTAGAGCAAAACGATATTTTAGAACCAAATAAAAATTTGGCATGACTTTCCCTAAAAATAGGACCAAAAGAATGCTTAATGCCAAAATTCTCGCCGAAATGGAAATGAATCAACATTCCGCAAAATATTGGCAACTATCGCATTTCAAATACCGTACACCTCCAAACACAAACACATATGCAACACCACAAACATATGCAACACCGTAACATACATAGATCTAGCTAGGCCGTAAAAAGTGCATGTGCACATTGTTGTAGGGAGAACAACCTAAATATAGCTTCCCCTTACTTACCTATTAAAACAAGGTAATTTAACCACTTAATTTGAATGAATCTATGGTGGAAATGAGGTGAAAAAGAGGAGGCACCGAGACAAGGAGGAGGTGGAGAGAATGAAGTGGGGAGAAAGTGAGTGTGTGGGTAGGAGAGGCTGCCCCAAATATCTTGTTGCTGCCCACTTACTAATGGCGCACCTCTTGCAGTGCGCCATTAGTAGTTACAACTACTAATGGCGCACCTAAGCAGGATGCGCCATTAGTATGTTTGGATAGGCGCACTAGTTCAAAAAAAGAATTTTTATACTAATGGCGCATCGACGCCTGGTGCGCCATTAGTAGTTACAACTACTAATGGCGCACTCTGGCAGGATGCGCCATTGGTCAGTTTGGAGAGGCGGGCGAGTTCAAAAAAATAATTATATACTAATGGCGCACCAACCGCTCGGGTGCGCCATTAGTAGTTACAACTACTAATGGCGCACCACGTCAGGATGCGCCATTAGTATGTTTGAATAGGCGCTAGTTCAAAAAAAAAAAAATTCTATACTAATGGCGCACCCACAGCACAGTGCGGACAAAGCGCTAGTTAAAAAATTTTGATACTAATGGCGCACCCTTTGCCCGGTGCGCCATTAGTAGTATAAACTCTAATGGCGCATCAGATTGTGGTGCGCCATTAGCATATACTAATGGCGCACCAGCTCTCTGGTGCGCCATTAGTGTCAATCCCATCTATAGCCCTTTTTCTAGTAGTGGCTACAGCGGATGTTCATCTCGAAGGAATCATCGCGTGAGGTACAGTGGCACAAGCTGAAGCGACAACCTGTGGACAATGAGCTGAGCCATCCAGCGGATGGAGAGGCATGGAAAGAGTTTGACAGTATACATTTAGATTTTGCTGCAGATCCACGGAACATAAAACTTGGCATTGCCACAGATGGGTTTAATCCGTTTGGGAACATGAGCACGTCTTATAGCATGTGGCCAGTTTTTGTGGTGCCGTACAACCTGCCACCATGGGCATGCATGGATCAGTCCAACTTCATGATGTCATTGCTTATCCCGGGTCCAGAGTCTCTAGGAAAGGATTTTGATGTCTTTATGGAGCCCCTCGTAGAAGAACTGCTCCAGCTTTGGACTGGTGTACCTACATATGATGCCTTGAGTCCGGAAGAAAAGTTCAATCTACGTGCTGCAATCATATGGTCCATCCATGATTTCCCGGCTCTGCACACTCTGTCTAGGAGGATCACAGCGGGTTATCAGGCTTGTCTCCATTGTGACAAAGACCCTTGCTCAAAGAGAATAAGGAGCAAGATCTGCTATATTGGGCACCGCCGCTTTCTTCCCCGAAACCATCGCTGGCGAAGAAGCAAAGATTTTAATGGTGAGAATGAAACTCGTGACAAGCCAGCTGAATTCACCAAAGAAGAGCTGGAGCAACAACTTGAAAAGGTGAAATATGTGAGACCAGGAAAGCTGGCGAAGAAAAGAAAGCGTGAGGAAGGTCAATGTTGGGACCGGAGGTCTTGTTTGTGGGACCTGCCATACTGGGCTGATCTGAAATTAAGGCATAATCTCGATGTAATGCACATTGAGAAAAACATATGCGAGAATCTGCTAGGGACGTTTACGAACATTGAAGGGAAGACAAAGGACACGGTTAGTTCTAGGCTTGATTTGGAGGACATGGGCATAAGAGAAGATTTGCATCTACAGCACAATGAAGATGAAGATTCATTTGAAATGCCACGACCATGGTATACAATGAGTAAAGAACAAAAGCTTGCATTCTGTGAATTCCTAAGAGCAGTGAAATTTCCAGATGGTTATGTTGCTAACCTAGCAAAGTGTGTTACTTCTGATGGATTCAAGCTTTCAGTACTGAAAACTCATGATTGTCACATCCTCCTCCAAAGGATTTTACCGGCGGGCCTCCGAGGAATCATGGACAAGGATATATATGAAGCGGTTGCTGAGCTGGGAAATTTCTTTAGAGAACTGTGCTGCAAAACACTCAAGTTAACTGTCCTGGAAAGACTTGAAAAAGAAATCCCAATTATTCTTTGCAAGCTCGAGAAGATTTTCCCTCCAGCTTTCTTCACCGTGATGGTCCATTTGGCGGTGCACTTACCAAAAGAGGCAATGCTTAGAGGCCATGTGCAATACGGTTGGATGTACCCAATCGAAAGAAGGCTGCTTACTTGTAAGCGTTATGTGCGAAACACGGCAAGACACGAAGGTTCTATTCTTGAAGCATATGTCGCTGATTTAGTGCTTGACTTTTTGCTCTAGATACTTTCGCGATGTGGAAACAAGATGGAACCGGCTGGGCAGAAATAGAGAGCGGTCTGATTCACAAAGTGGTGATGTCTCTATTTTCAACCATGGTGTGAACTTTCTTGGAGCCTCACAATACTTGGAGGCTGGTGATGAGTATGACAAGATGGTTTGGTTTGTGCTCAAAGAATTGCGCCGAGGTTCTACCATATATCGAGTACGTTATATCTTGTGCACTCATTATATATATATATATACATATATATATATATATATATATTTGTTGCTTGGGTTGGCACCAGCCTAATGTTTTAATTCACATGTTTTGTTGGCATTGCTGGAAATGCAAGGAAGAGTTAAATCAGGAAGAAAGCAATATCCATGTTGATAAAAGGGTTGCCAAGGGGTTTGCTAAGTGGTTTAAGAATCATGTGAGATCTTTAGCCACATGTTTTATGTTTTCTGTGTTATTCACCAATTGTTAAATACCATTGTTTGCTAAATGGTTTATTTGTGCAGATTGGAAAGTTGCATGAGGAGAAGAAGGTCAGTGATGATGTATTTGCTTTGGCATGTTTACCGGTGAGGGTCAGTGATTGGAAAGCGAGTGAGAGTGTATTCAGCGTGCATTGCTGACGGTGTCCGGTACCACACCGTTGACCGCAAGGAAAAAAGGAAGACACAGAATAGTGGATGAATTTGATGCACCAGATTAATTTGATGCAGGCCCAAGGAACTCCGCCCGCTCCTGCAGGAGAAGAAGTTGTACACCTTTGTTGGCTTCTCCATTGGAGGTGACAAGGAGAAGCTGAAGTTGTCTGGTTTGGAGATCAGCCCCGACAAGTTAAATGCGACATCCAGCGCAAATGGAGAGTTCCAAACAATGGAAAGAAGTGGCAATCTTTGGCTGAGTTTGCAGCCAGCCTCATCCACCCATCCTACAAGGAAATGAAGCAGAAGATCAACAAGAAATTGGACCACAATCTATGGGGGGACAGCCCACTGCCAAACAACCTCATCGAGTACGCCATGAAAGATGCGTACGTCACCTACGAGGCATGGAAGAAAATTGAAACCATCAAAGAAGGTTTGAAGCAATGGCAAGAGGCGGAGGATCATTGGGATGACCCCTACTACTAGGGATATTGAGTTGTTTGTGGTATTATGTGTCTCAGTTTGTAGTTATGTGGTTGAACAAGTTTGCTTTTGTTATGTTGAACAAGTTTGATTTTGTAATGATGAACAAGTTTGCTTTTGTTATGTAGTTATGTGATTGTTATGGTGCTGGTGCAGAACACTTGTTGTGATTGTTATGATGCTGGTGCAGAACACTTGTTGTGATTGTTATGATGCTGGTGCAGAAATGAAAAAACACTTATGGTTGTGATGTGATGCAAAATCCTTCAAGTTTTGGTGATCATTTAGTTCAAGTTTTGGTCAGATCATACAGAATGTTGTCTAGAAGTTTTTGTGATCATTTAGTAGCTGTTATGCTTGCTGTCAAAATGTTGTCTTGTAATGCAAAAGATTGCAAAAAAAAATACAGAATTGAGATGTTATGCTTGCTGTTTTGATCATACAGAAGATTTTTTGAACATCTTTAGTTCAAGTTTTGGTCAGAATGTTGTCTTGTAGTTGTTGTGATCATTTAGTAGTTGTTGTGATCATATTGTTTTGGTCAGAATGTTGTCTTGCTGTTTGAACTGGATTTTGGTCAGAACTGAAGATGCTATTTTAACTGAATTTTGGTCAGAACCCATTTTCATTGTGAGCAAAAAAATATGCGCCAGCGGGAACTCGAACCCACGACCGTGCGCTTGTTTCACTATGTTTCTACCACTGGGCTAGGACGAGGCTATTAGTCTTCCACTCTATGCCAACCTTTTTGAATATATCAAACTAGTCATGTATCAAGCACACACCTCACTGACAAGTGGGCCACTCGACCCACTTTCGTGACAAGTGGGCCATTTTGCTATTGTACCCAAGCTACCAAAAAATATGCGTGGCCAAAAAAATATATGTGGCAAGGGGCTCGAACCCACGACCGTGCGCTTATTTCACTGTGTTTCGACCACTGGGCTAGGAAGAGGTTGTTGGTTTTGTACTCTATGCCACTCTTTTTAATATATCAAATACAGAACTCGCTGACAAGTGGACCCACTCCTCCTCTCCACTTGACCCACTCCTCCTCTCCATTATCCACAAGACCCACTCCTCCTCTCCGCCGCCGGCATCCCCTTCTCCTCCATCGACGGCGACAACCTCCATCGACGGTGACCCACTCCTCCATCGACGGCGACGGCGACGGCCTCCTAAGGTATGAATCCGCCGACTCCTTCCTGTTCCTCTTCCTATTGATTAGATTAGGATCCCGTGGCACTGATTAGGGTTCCTCTTCCTAAAGAACCACGAGATCAAGAGGAGGCAGTCCACGACACCCTTTGCAGTCGCCGTCCCCCCAGGTCCGTTTCGTCCCCCCCCCCCTGCAGATTAGGGTTCTTTTAGTACGAGCTGGAGTAGCTAATTGGTGTTTATGATCTTAATTTTGGGCGCCTAGCTTGGTTTCCATGTAGTATTGTACTAGTGGAGTGTAGGTTTGACTTGCCATGAGGAATTTTTGTTATTTTTGGTTGGGGTTATATGCACTAGGTTTGTGTTTAATTAAAGTATCAAAAATGCTCAGTGACAGATTTGATGATGCTCAGTGACATATTTGATGAGTGGGGCTACATTATGTTGATCAGTGGGGTTACATTTTGATATACCATCATGGTTTAGGTTGTCTGCTGGCACATTTTTATTGGATTAGGTTGTGTAAGATTTGTTGCTGTCTGTCTTGAAAAGTTTCATTCTTAGTTTGATTCTGAAACTTGGGCCTGTTCTATTTCATTTTTAGTCGAGATAAGTTTCCTTGTTGGCTGTTTGAAAGCATTAGCTGCTTATTTGAGCAGGGTATATGTTGGGGCTACATTTTTGGTTGGGTTTAGATAGGGATATTTTCTGTCATTTATGTCAGTGTTCATTTATAGATATGCAACAATGTCCATCTATAGTAGATATGCTTCTAGTTGTGTTCTGGTCCTTTTATAGTAGATTTTAGTGCTGTTGCTGTTGCTGTTGATTTTTTTGCCACATGTATTAATTATTCTACTATTTTGAAGTGCTTGTTTCCTATTTCTGTCCAGTCCTATTGTTTAATTTACAAAGCTTCTTTTCAGAGAAGTGAGATGGCTGGCTTGGAAGGTTTCGAGTTCTTCGAGCTCGTAATTGAGAAATTTTGCATTAGGCAGGTATGTTTATCATCACTCATTTCTTTATCATCACTCTGCTGTCTAGTGCTTGATTGCCACAATTAACCACTGCTTGACCCTCGCTCAGAGGCTACCTGACACGTTTGCGAAGATGCTGCACGGCCGTGAGCCCCACAAAGTGAAGATGCGGAGGCCGGCGTGGATTCACAGGCTGTGGGACGTGTCGGTGGTGTTCGATGGTGAAGGCCACATGTACCTAGGGCCCGTCTGGGAGCATTTCGCCCGCGCCCATGAGCTACAGCTCAGGTACTTCCTTGTCTTCCGCTACAACGGCGACGCCATGTTCACCGTGAAGATGTTCGACAACACCATGTGCCGCATGTACTACCAGCACGACGACGATGCCAGTAAGCTCTCTGCCTCTCTTCTTCCTGTCCTTTTGGCTTCCTCTACCAAAGACGACGACAACACCATGTTCACACTTTGTTGCATTTGGCCAGGCAGTGGGAGCAGCAGCGGGGATGACGAGGAGCAGAGCGGGGATGACGAGGAGCAGAGTGGGAAAGAAGAGGAGCAGAGCGGGGATGACGACCTTGCTATGGTGGTGGCTGATGACGACCTTGCTATGGTGGTGGCTGACGACGACCCTGCTATGGTGGTGGCTGACGACGACCCTGCTATGGTGGTGGCTGACGACGACCTTGCGATTGTGGTGCCTGACGCTGACCTCGCGATGTTGGTTCCTAACGATGACCTCACGATGGTAGTGGCGCCGGCGATTCCACACCGGGCTGACAGGACCATGCCAATTGTGGTAGAGGAGTACATCCGCGTTGGGATTCGCCACTCTGGCGCATCAGGTTGATGAAGGAGAAGAAGGAGGAGTGAAGATGTTAAGAAAATGAAGTGGCAATGTTAAGCATGTTGGGTTTAAGCTTGTTAGTGTAATCTGAACATGTCAATGTTAAGTATGCCAGGTTTAATTTTGTGCATGCTCATGGATGTTGTATGACAGTGTCATCTAAACATGTCAATTTCTTAACAATGAATATTTAGTTTGGTAATTGATGAGAATTGAAATGTTTTATGCATGCTCATGGATGAAAGATAAAATTATGGGTTTTGTGCATGCTCATGTATGAAACAATATAAGTTTCATTTTTGAATGCTAAAACATGACTCAAACCCTAGCCACGCATTGACCGTGTGATTTAAATCCGACGGTTTTTGAAAACACCGTAAATAATTCAAAAACCGTTTTTCATATTTTTGAATGCTAAAGACATGCATTTTTTCGTGAAGCGGCTACAAGGTAGGCATTTCATCACAGAATCGACAACAGATTTGCACGGCTCAAACCCTAGCCACGGACGGCCGCCGCGGCGAAATCGGCCGGTTTTTGAAAACACCATAAAAATTTCAAAAAAAATCAAAAAAATGGGAGACCTCCGCTTCACATCATCAAATGTGGCCTACCAACTAGCAAAAATACTAAACTTGCAATACGGATGTTTTCTTGAAAAAGTGTTCTAAAAAATGACCTACCATGAACGAAGATTCATGGCTTTCAAGCCAAACTAGCACCGCATCTGATGAATAGTTTCTGATAATATGCCCAAATTTGGCGCATGCCTCCGTCCTGTGATGGAAAACAATGTTGCCAAAGCGAGGTTCCAACTTGTTTAACAAGAAAAACCGTTTTTCATTTTTTGAATGCTAAAGACATGCGTTTTTCGTGAAGCGACTACAAGGAGGGTCACCCCAAACGGCGCCATTCCATGTCTATCTCAAAGTAGACCCTATTTTATGGATGGTCGCCAAAAGGCATGCATTTCCGACCCTGTAGCTACTCCTGGCAATTCAGACCACCTTCGGCCGATTCAGCTGGAACCGACTGGAATTTGAACTGCGGGTCATCCATAGCTTGCCCAATATTTTTGCCAAAAATGCTTTTTAGCTTCACAGGTAGGCATTTCATCCCAGAATCGTCAACAAATTGGCATGGCTCAAACCCTAGCCACGGACGGCCGCCGCGACGAAATCGGCCGGTTATTGAAAACACCTTAAAAAAATCAAAAAAAATCAAAAAAATGGGAGACCTCCGCGTCACATCATCAAATGTGGCCTACCAACTAGCAAATATACTAAACTTGCAATACAAATGTTTTCTTGAAAAAGTGTTCTAAAAAATGACCTACCATGAACGAAGATTCATGGCTTTCAAGCCAAACTAGCAATGATATGGCCGCATCCGATGAATAGTTTCTGATAATATGCCCGAATTTGGCGCATGCCTCCGTCTTGTGATGGCAAACAATGTTGCCAAAGCGAGGTTCCAACCTTTTTAACAAGAAAAACCGTTTTTCATTTTTTGAATGCTAAAGACATGCGTTTTTCATGAAGCGGCTACAAGGAGGGTCACCCCAAACAGCGCCATTCCATGTCTATCTCAAAGTAGACCCTATTTTATGGACGGTCGCCAAAAAGCATGCATTTCCGACCCTCGTAGCTACTCCCGGCAATTCAGACCTTCTTCGACCGATTCAGCTGGAACCGGCTGGAATTTGAACTGCGGGTCCTCCATAGCTTGCCCGTTATTTTTGCCAAAAATGCTTTTTAGCTTCACAGGTAGGTATTTCATCACAGAATTAACAACAGATTGGCATGGCTCAAACCTAGCCACGGACGGCCGCCGCGACGAAATCTGCCGGTTATTGAAAACACCGTAAAAAATTCAAAAAAAATCAAAAAAATGGGAGACCTCCGCGTCACATCATCAAATGTGGCCTACCAACTAGCAAAAATACTAAACTTGCAATACAAATGTTTTCTTGAGCTACTCGGTATGATTTTAACAATGATTCCTACAAAGTTTACAAAACCCCTATTTTTTCTGCCTCAAAACCTCTAAAAACTGGTGAAAATTTCCCTCCCACCCCACCAAAATTTCCCTCCTAGCGCCAAATTTTCCCTCCCACCCCACGAAAATTTCCCACCACTTCTCTCCCACTACCATTCGGGACCCACCACCCCTCTCCCACTAAACACGCGGGATCCTCCCCTCCCACTCCCCTCCCACTCCCCAAAATTTCCCCATTCCATTCCCCTCCCCGACGAACCCTAGCTTATCCCCACTCCCTTCCCTGCTCCGCGCCGCCCCGCCGCCCCACTCCCTTGTTGGAGAACGTAGCAGAAATTCAAAATTTTCCTACGAGTCACCAAGATCTATCTATGGAGAGACTAGCAACGAAGGGAAGGAGAGTGCATCTACATACCCTTGTAGATCGCTAAGCGTAAGCGTTCAAGAGAACGGGGTTGAAGGAGTCATACTCGTCGTGATCCAAATCACCGGAAATCCTAGTGACGAACGGACGGCACCTCCGCGTTCAACACACGTGCAGCCCGGTGACGTCTCCCATGCCTTGATCCAGCAAGGAGAGAGGGAGGGGTTGAGGAAGACTCCATCCAGCAGCAGCACAACGGCGTGGTGGTGATGGAGGAGCGGGGTAATCCAGCAGGGCTTCGCCAAGCACCGCGAGAGACGAGGATAAAGAGAGGTAGGGATGCGCCAGGGAGAGGTGGAAACTCTTGTGTATGGCATCCCCAAAACCTCAAGTATATATAGGGGAGAGGGAGGGGGGTGCGCCCCTTCTAGGGTTCCCGCCCAAAGGGGTGCGGCAGCCCCAAACCCATCTAGGGTGGCGGCCAGGGGGGGAGAGGGGGAAACTTGCCCCCCAAGCAAGGTGGGGCGCCCCCTCCCCATACCCTAGGCGCCTTGGGCCCTTGTGGGGGGTGCACCAGCCCACCTGGGGCTGGTCCCCTCCCACACTTGGCCCATGCAGCCCTCCGGGGCCGGTGGCCCCACTTGGTGGACCCCCGGGACCCTCTTGGTTGTCCCGGTACATTACCGATAGCACCCGAAAACTTTCCGGTGACCAAAACAGGACTTCCCATATATAAATCTTTACCTCCGGGCCATTCCGGAACTCCTCGTGACGTCCGGGATCTCATCCGGGACTCCGAGCAACATTCGGTAACCACATAAAAACTTCCTTTATAACCCTAGCATCATCAAACCTTAAGTGTGTAGACCCTACGGGTTCGGGAACCACTTGAACATGACCGAGACGTTCTCGGTCAATAACCAACAGCGGGATATGGATACCCATGTTGGCTCCCACATGTTCCACGATGATCTCATCGGATGAACCACGATGTCGAGGATTCAATCAATCCCGTATACAATTCCCTTTGTCTAGCGGTATAGTACTTGCCCGAGATTCGATCATCGGTATGCCGATACCTTGTTCAATCTCGTTACCGGCAAGTCTCTTTACTCGTTCCGTAACACATCATCCCGTGATCAACCCCTTGGTCATATTGTGCACATTATGATGATGTCCTAGCGAGTGGGCCCAGAGATACCTCTCCGTTACACGGAGTGAAAAATCGATCTCGATTCGTACCAACCCAATAGACACTTTCGGAGATACCTGTAGTGCACCTTTATAGCCACCCGATTACGTTGTGACGTTTGGTACACCCAAAGCATTCAGACGGTATCCGGAGTTGCACAATCTCATGGTCTAAGGAAATGATACTTGACATTAGAAAAGCTTTAGCATACGAACTACACGATCTTTGTGCTAGGCTTAGGATTGGGTCTTGTCCATCACATCATTCTCCTAATGATGTGATCCCGTTATCAACGACATCCAATGTCCATGGTCAGGAAACCGTAACCATCTATTGATCAACGAGCTAGTCAACTAAGGCTTACTAGGGACATGGTGTTGTCTATGTATCCACACATGTATCTGAGTTTCCTATCAATACAACTATAGCATGGATAATAAACGATTATCATGAACAAGGAAATATAATAATAATAACTAATTTATTATTGCCTCTAGGGCATATTTCCAACAGTCTCCCACTTGCACTAGAGTCAATAATCTAGTTCACATCGCCATGTGATTAACACTGACAGGTCACATCGCCATGTGACCAACATCCAAAGAGTTTACTAGTGTCACTAAACTAGTTCACATCACCATGTGATTTAGACTCAATGAGTTCTGGGGTTTGATCATGTTTTGCTTGTGAGAGAGGTTTTAGTCAACGCGTCTGCAACATTCAGATCCGTATGTACTTCGCAAATCTCTAGGTCATATTGTAAATGTTGCTTCCACGCTCCACTTGGAGCTATTCGAAATGGTTGCTCCACTATACGTATCCGGTTTGCTACTCAGAGTCATTCGGATAGGTGTTAAAGCTTGCATCGACATAATCCTTTACGCCGAACTCTTTATCACCTCCATAATCGAGAAACATTTCCTTATTCCTAAGGATAATTTTGACCGTTGTCCAATGTTTCATTCCTGGATCATTCTTGTACCCCTTGACTGACTCACGGCAAGGCACACTTCCGGTGCGGTACACAGCATATCATACTATGGAGCCTACGTCTGAAGCATAGGGGACGACCTTCGTCCTTTCTCTCTCATCTGCCATGGTCGAGCTTTAACTCTTAACTTCATACCTTACAACTCAGGCAAGAACTCCTTCTTTGGTCGATCCATCTTGAACACCTTCAAGATCATGTCAAGGTATGTGCTCATTTGAAAGTACCATTTAGCGTTTTTGATCTATCCTCATAGATCTTGATGCTCAATGTTCAAGCAGCTTAATCCAGGTTTTCTATTGAAAAACACTTTTCAAATAACCATATATGCTTTCCATCATTTCTGATCAACAATATGTCAACAACATATACTCATCAGAAATTCTTTAGTGCTCCCACTCACTTCTTTGGAAATACAAGTTTCTCATAAACTTTGTATAAACCCAAAATCTTTGATCATCTCATCAAAGCGTACATTCCAACTCCGAGATGCTTACTCCAGTCCTTAGAAGGATTGCTGGAGCTTTGCATACTTGTTAGCATTTTTCAGGATTGACAAAACCTTCTGGTTGTATCACACACAACCTTTCCTCAAGAATATCATCGAGGAAACAATGTTTCGACATCCTATCTGCAAGATTTCATAAATCATGCAGTAGTTGCTAATATAATTCCAACAGACTCTTAGCATCGCTACGAATGAGAAAGTCTCATCGCAGTCAACTCCTTGAACTTGTCGGAAAACATCTTAACGACAAGTTGAGCTTTCTTAATGGTGATACTTACCATCATTGTCTGTCTTCCTTTTAAAATCCATCTGTACCCAATGGCCTTACGACCATCAAGTATTTCTTCCAAAGTCATGGATCCTCTCTCGGATATTATGGCCTCGAGCCATTCGTCAGAATCCGGGCCTACCATCGCTTCTCCATAGCTCGTAGGTTCATTGTTTTCTAGCAACATGACCTCTAAGACAAGATTGCGTACCACTCACGAAGTAATGCTGGCGTCCTTGTCGACCCACGAGGTTTGGTAGTGACTTGATCCAAGCATCATGATCACTATCATCGACTTCCACTTCAATTGGCGTAGGTGCCACATGAACAACTTCACGTGCCTCGCTACACACCTTTGGTTGAAGTGATGGTTCAAGAACCTCATCAAGTCTCCACCATCCTCCCACTCAATTCTTTCGAGAGAAACTTTTCTTGAGAAAGGACCCGTTCTAGAAACAATCACTTTTGCTTCCGGTGCGAAATAGGAGGTATACCCAACTGTTTTTGGGTGTCCTATGAAGATGCATTTATCCGCTTTGGGTTCGAGCTTATCAACCTGAAACTTTTTCACATAAGCGTCGCAGCCCCAAGCTTTCAAGAAACGACGACTTAGGTTTCTCCAAACCATAGTTCATACGGTGTCATCTCAACGGAATTACGTGGTGCCCTATTTAAAGTGAGTGCGGTTGTCTCTAATGCCTAACCCATGAACAATAGTGGTAATTCGATAAGAGACATCATGGTACGCATCATATCCAATAGGGTGCAACTATGATGTTCGGACACACCATCACACTATGGTGTTCGGCGGTATTAATTGTGAAACAATTTCCACAATGTCTTAATTGCGTGCCAAAACTTGTAACTCAGATATTCATCTCTATGATCATATCATAGACATTTTATCCTCTTGTCACGAAGATCTTCAACTTCACTCTGAACTTACTTGAACCATTCAATAATTCAGGCTTGTGTTTCATCAAGTAAATATACTCAGTATCTACTCAAATCATCTGTGAAAGTAAGAACATAACGATATCCACTGCGTGCCTCAGCACTCATTGGACTGCACACATCAAAATGTATTACTTCCAACAAGTTGCTTTCTTGTTCCATTTCACTGAAAACGAGGCTTTCAGTCATCTTGCCCATATGGTATGATTTGCATGTCTCAAGTGATTCAAAATCAAGTGAGCCCAAACGGTCCATCTGCATGGAGTTTCTTCATGCATATACACCAATAGACATGGTTCGCATTTCTCAAACTTTTCAAAAACGAGTGAGTCCAAAGATCCATCAACATGGTGCTTCTTCATACGTTTTATACCAATATGACTTACATGGCAGTGCCACAAGTAGGTGGTACTATCATTACTATCTTATATCTTTTGGCATGAACATGTGTATCACTACGATCGAGATTTAATAAACCATTCATTTTAGGTGCAAGACCATTGAAGGTATTATTCGAATAAATAGAGTAACCATTATTCTCCTTAAATGAATAACCGTATTGCGATAGACATAATCCAATCATGTCTATGCTCAACGCAAACACCAAATAACAATTATTTAGGTTTAACACCAATCTCGAAGGTAGAGGGAGTGTGCGATGCTTGATCATATCAACCTTGGAAACACTTCCAACACATATCGTCAGCTCACCTTTAGCTAGTCTCCTTTTATTCCGTAGTTTTTATTTCGAGTTACTAACACTTAGCAACCGAACCGGTATCTAATACCCTGGTGCTACTAGGAGTACTAGTAAAGTACACATTAACATAATGTATATCCAATATACTTGTATCGACCTTGCCAGCCTTCTCATCTACCAAGTATCTAGGGTAATTCTGCTCTTAGTGGTTGTTCCCCTTATTACAGAAGCACTTAGTCTCGGGTTTGGGTTCAACCTTGGGTTTCTTCACTAGAGCAGCAGGTGATTCGCCGTTTCATGAAGTATCCCTTCTTGCCCTTGCCCTTCTTGAAACTAGTGGTTTCACCAACCATCAACAATTGATGCTCCTTCTTGATTTCTACTTTCGCGGTGTCAAACATCGCGAATATCTCAAGGATCATCTATCCACGATATGTTATAGTTCATCACAAAGCTCTAGCAGCTTGGTGGCAATGACTTTGGAGAAACATCACTATCTCATCAGGAAGATCAACTCCCACTCGATTCAAGTGATTGTTGTACTCAGACAATCTGAGCACAAGCTCAATGATTGAGATTTTCTCCCTTAGTTTGCAGGCTAAGAAAATCGTCGGAGGTCTCATACCTCTTGACGTGGGCACGAGCCTGAAATCCCAAATACAGCCCTCGAAACATCTTATGTGTTCATGACGTTTCGAAAAAGTCTTCGGTGCCTCAATTCTAAACCATCCAACATTACCGAACTATCATGTAGTCATCAAAATGTGTATGTCAGATGTTCGCAACATCCACAGAACACGTTCGAGGTCCAGCACACCGAGCGGTGCATTAGGACATAATCCTTCTACTGTCCGCATAATTGCTACTGTCAACTTTCAACTATATTTTCTCTAGGAACATATCTAAAACAGTAGAACTAAAGCGCGAGCTATGATATAATTTGCAAAGGGCTTTTGACTATGTTCAGGATAATTAAGTTCATCTAATGAACTCCCACTCAGATAGACATCCCTCTAGTCATCTAAGTGATTACATGATCCGAGTCAACTAGGCCGTGTCGGATCATCACGTGAAACGGACTAGTCATCATCGGTGAACATCTTCATGTTGATCGTATCTACTATGCGACTCATGCTCGACCTTTCGGTCTCTTGTGTTCCGAGGCCATGTCTGTACATGCTAGGCTCATCAAGTCAACCTAAGTGTTTCGCGTGTGTAAATCTGGCTTACACCCGTTGTATGTGAACGTTAGAATCTATCGCACCCGATCATCACGTGGTGCTTGAAACAACGAACTTTACATAGCGGTGCACGCTTAGGGGAACACTTTCTTGAAATTTTAATGAGGGATCATCTTATCTACTACCGTCGTTCTAAGCAAATAAGATGCATACACATGATAAACATCACATGCAATCAAAAAGTGACATGATATGGCCAATATCATTTTGCCCCTTTTGATCTCCATCTTCGGGGCTCCATGATCATCATCGTCACCGGCATGACACCATGATCTCCATCATCGTGTCTCCATGAAGTTGTCTCGCCAACTATTACTTCTACTACTATGGCTAACGGTTTAGCAATAAAGTAAAGTGATTACATGGCGTTTCTCAATGACACTCAGGTCATACAACAAATGAAGACAACTCCTATGGCTCCGGCCGGTTGTCATACTCATCGACATGCAAGTCGTGATTCCTATCACAAGAACATGATCAATCTCATACATCACATATCATTCATCACATTCTTTTGGCCATATCACATCACATAGCATACCCTGCAAAAACAAGTTAGACGTCCTCTAATTGTTGTTTGCATGTTTTACGTGGCTGCTATGGGTTTCTAGCAAGAATGTTTCTTACCTACGCAAAACCACAACGTGATATGTCAATTGCTATTTACCCTTCATAAGGACCCTTTTCATCGAATCCGTTCCGACTAAAGTGGGAGGATGGCACCGCTAGCCACCTTATGCAACAAGTGCATGTCAGTCGGTGGAACCTGTCTCATGTAAGTGTAAGTGTAAGGTCGGTCCGGGCCGCTTCATCCCACAATACCGTCGAAACAAGATTGGACTAGTAACGGTAAGCATATTGAACAAAATCAACGCCCACAACTACTTTGTGTTCTACTCGTGCATAGAATCTACGCAATAGACCTAGCTCATGATGCCCTTTGTTGGAGAACGTAGCAGAAATTCAAAATTTTCCTACGAGTCACCAAGATATATCTATGGAGAGACTAGCAACGAAGGGAAGGAGAGTGCATCTACATACCCTTTCAGATCGCTAAGCGGAAGCGTTCAATAGAATGGGGTTGAAGGAGTCGTACTCGTTGTGATCCAATCACTGGAGATCCTAGTGACGAACGGACGGCACCTCCGCGTTCAACACACGTGCAGCCCGGTGACGTCTCCCATGCCTTGATCCAGCAAGGAGAGAGGGAGAGGTTGAGGAAGACTCCATCCAGCAGCAGCACAACGGCGTGGTGGTGATGGAGGAGCGGGGTAATCCAGCAGGGCTTCGCCAAGCACCGCAAGAGACGAGGATAAAGAGAGGTAGGGCTGCCAGGGAGAGGTGGAAACTCTTGTGTATGGCAGCCCCAAAACCTCAAGTATATATAGGGAGAGGGAGGTGCGCCTCTAGTGTTCCCACCCAAAGGGTGCGGCAGCCCCAAACCCATCTAGGGTGGCGGCCAAGGGGGGAGAGGGAAACTTGCCCCCAAGCAAGGTGGGGCGCCTCCCCAACCCTAGGCGCCTTGGGCCTTGTGGGCGCACCAGCCCACTTGGGGCTGGTCCCTCCCAAACTTGGCCCATGCAGCCCTCGGGGCCGGTGGCCCCACTTGGTGGACCTCGGGACCCTCCGGTGGTCCCAGACGTCTATCGATAGCACCCGAAACCTTTCCGGTGACCAAAACAGGACTTCCCATATATAAATCTTTACCTCCAGACCATTCCAGAACTCCTCGTGACGTCCGGGATCTCATCCGAGACTCCGAACAACATTCGGTAACCACATACAAACTTCCTTTATAACCCTAGCGTCATCGAACCTTAAGTGTTTAGACCCTACGGGTTCGGGAACCATGCAAACATGACCGAGACGTTCTCCGGTCAATAACCAACAGCGGGATCTGGATACCCATGTTGGCTCCCACATGTTCCACGATGATCTCATCGGATGAACCATGATGTCGAGGATTCAATCAATCCCGTATACAGTTCCCTTTGTCTAGCGGTATAGTACTTGCCCGAGATTCGATCGTTGGTATGCCGATACCTTGTTCAATCTCGTTACCGGCAAGTCTCTTTACTCGTTCTGTAACACATCATCCCGTGATCAACCCTTTGGTCACATTGTGCACATTATGATGATGTCCTACCGAGTGGGCCCAGAGATACCTCTCCGTTACGCAGTAACAAATCCGGTCTCGATTCGTGCCAACCCAGCAGACACTTTCGGAGATACCCGTAGTGCACCTTTATAGCCACCCGATTACGTTGTGACGTTTGGTACACCCAAAGCATTCCTACGGTATCCGGAGTTGGACAATCACATGGTCTAAGGAAATGATACTTGACATTAGAAAAGCTTTAGCATACGAACTACACGATCTTTGTGCTAGGCTTAGGATTGGGTCTTGTCCATCACATCATTCTCCTAATGATGTGATCCCGTATTCAACGACATCCAATGTCCATGGTCAGGAAACCGTAACCATATATTGATCAACGAGCTAGTCAACTAGAGGCTTACTAGGGACATGGTGTTGTCTATGTATCCACACATGTATCTGAGTTTCCTATCAATACAATTATAGCATGGATAATAAACGATTATCATGAACAAGGAAATATAATAATAATAACTAATTTATTATTGCCTCTAGGGCATATTTCCAACATCCCTCCCTTGCTCCGTGCCGCCACGCCGCGTCGCGCCGCCCTCCCCGTAGACGAATCCCCTCCCCTCGACGGCTACATCGCCCGCATCGACTACATCGACGACGACGGCGGCTACATCGACTACATCGACGATGATGGCGGCTACATCGACTACATCGACGACGGCGGCGGCTACATCGACGACGACCACTGCTGCATCATCAACATCATCCGCCCCTAGGTACTTCTCCATCTCCCCTCGATATTCGATGGATCCATCTCCCTTCCTCTGCTGGATCCATCTCCCCTCTGGTTTGGTGGATCTTCTAGGGTTAGGATATTCTAGGGTTAGGATCTCCGTCTGGTTCATGGGGTTAGGGTTAGGGTTCATGGGATCAGGGTTAGGTTTCATGGGGTTCGTGGGGATGATCTCCCTCTGGTTCATGGCTAGAACATGATGGGGTTAGGGTTCTTGTTGCACGCCCATCCTGATTGTTCAAGTAGAAGACTTCTTTTATGTTGTGCCCATGGGGTTTGTAGCAGTGTTCTTCTTTTATGAGATGTGCATGAAGCTTGTGTTCTTCTTTCCAGTGAACAAGAGAATGCTTAGTACTTCTTGTGGTATTGGAATTCTGGTGTGTTAAGGCAGTATGACTAGTTTTAATATATACCATATTGGTGCTAGATAATTTTGGTGTTTTAATATAAAAGGTTGATTCGAATTGTCGAATTGTCTGAATTTGTGTACTTCGAGTCTGTAGCCATGTTTGGTGTGTAGAGGCAACATAATCGCTCGTTGAGTATAGTTTTTCATCCGCTTTTGTACTTACGCAAGTATAGTTGTTTCATGCTTTACCAAAGGTGGCAACATCTAGTTGTTTTGAAGGTCCTCATGATATACTCTTCTAAATTGCCTGCATAAGCATGATTTCAAGGCCTACTATTATTGTTAACACTGCTTGCTTCTTTATTCATCAAGCTGTTGGGCAATCGGTTGCTCTGAATGCATAAGCTTGCCTCCATTAGGGAAAACAATTGAGTAATTCATTTGCTTATAGATGATTGCAGGTACATGGATAAAATTGCAAGTTAAAACATAAAAGTAATTGTTGTAAATAGTTGTTTTGCTAATCCACATTCTTTGAAGTATAATTCATGTGCCTTTATTTGTATCCAACTATGTATAATTGTAATACATGTGAGTTACATTCTTGTCTCTGGTACCACAACCTTAATTCACTTAGCTTGATGTAGTTTGCTTCACATATATTACTGCTAATGCATTGCTTCACATATATAGTTTGCTTCAATTCAGTTGCTTGCTAGGATACATATGGTTAGGGTTTGCATCAAAAGACTACTAGCACTTTGCTTGCTTGTTGTGTACTTTATATGAGGCACTAGGAAGATTTCTTGATGTACATTACTACCTCCTGCTTGATGTAGTGAAGATATTAAGAGATGCTTCATATCTTTCCAGTATACATGCATGCTTGTTTAGTGCACTTGCATGTTTGCTTAATTAATAACTCTAGATCACTGTATTGTTGATCCATCAAGTTTGTTTCACATGTATTACATGTATATGCATGATGGTCCAAATGCTTTCCTTTATTGATACAAGTGCATCATTTTACTTTATCCCTGTTGTATCTGATTGTTGTTTATTCTATTTTGCAAGCACCACCTCAAGATCATCCATGGCAAGGATGACAAGGTCAAACGTGAGGCCAACTGTTGGTATGCAACTTGCTCCTTGTGGTTATCTTTGTCGGTTTCATAAAATCTGTGTCTTAATATGCTAAGTGAAATGTATTGCTGCAATCTGAATAAGTTTGGCTTAATTGTGCTCGTGTGCTGTTAGTCTTCCTTACCTGAATAACTAGGATTAAATGATAATAAAATTTCATAAGATATGTTTGGCTGTCTGTCCATGCATTCCAAACATTCACCTAATAGTTATGTTTCCTTTATCATGCAAAGAAGAGCCTCTCACCGAGTACGAGAAGGTTAGGGCTAGAAATATCATGAGGAACAATCGGATGTTCCAGTCCCTTGGCATCGGTGCAATAACGTCGATGATTAGAAAAACAAATGATGTACAAGAAGGTAGAAGTGATGAGGTTCAAGAAGGTAGTGGAGTTATCAATGATGACCTGTGAGTACAATCCTAAGGAGGATGAAGTTATTGATGGAGAGGAAGTGGATGATGTTGTAGTGAGCAAGACTGTTAAGGTGCCAACTCTGTCTTGCTTGGAGGGCTGGGGTTCTTTTATGCTATGTTATTCCTTGTGCTCACATATTTCTTTTGTGATCTAATGCTTTTTTCCGTGCTGTTTATAGAGGCACTGAAGGAATCTAGGACAAAGAGGCCTAGTGTTAAGAAGACAGTCAGCAAGAAGAAGAAGAGCTCAGAAACATCTGCTGCAATGCCTCCAGGAAGGGTGATGGCCCCAGATCCAGGACAAAAAAAGAGGATCCTGGAACCTGATGAACCTGCCCTTGATAGAGTCACAAGGCAGAAAGCAAAGATGGCGACTGCGACGGACCATCAGGAAAGTCTGTTGTGCATGGACTCTGAGACCTCGGTGCAAATGGGTGATGAGTTGCCGCCCATGGATGAAGGAACCGCTCTCCGCATGGATGGAAGTGGCACTGTCTGCCTAGATGAAGGAGGAACCATCTGCATTGATGAAGCATGCACTGTCCACACAGACCTTAGCCCTGTTGCACCTTCTATTGACAGGAGTGCTTTCATCAATGAAGAAGAACATCAACTTGTGCTTCAATTAGGCAAGTTGACCTTTGCAATGCTATCTTTTACTAATGCATTTTCCAAATGGAATGATCATGTATGCTTTTGTCGATTCCTGCATTTGTCGATTTCTATTCTAATTTATGAGTTCAGTTTCATTTTCAGATGCAATGACTACCAAGACTAGACTTAGAAAGGGCAAAGGGCTAGAGAGGATCACCAAGTCGCTTGGTAGCAAGGTGCCTATCCAAATTGCCGAAGGGATGAAGGCCCAGAGAAGCCTCTGCGATCGGCAAAGCTTGCTTACGAGTGTGGACTCATTGCAAGAAGCCATCTTCGGTTCTTCCTCACTTCAAGCTATACAAAAAATGCTAGTCTATTGGAGAACTACATTGGGAAAGTTGTTGTAAGCTACTTGTTTCATAGTTAATGTGTTATCTATTTTCTGTTACACCTATGCATGATCACTAATATTGTTCCTACCTTGTTTTCTATCTTGGTAGGCAAATTTTGAGATGAACACGGACTCGGAGACCATCAAGACCGCGTGCAAAGATATTCTGTAGAAAAGTTCAAAGAACAGACGCCATCAGATCAAGAAGAAGTATTTTGATACCGTAGCCGCAAATAAAGTCAGCATCAAGTCTCCGCACTGATCCGACGGATGGTGAATGGCAAGCTACGGTGGAGATGTGGTCTACCCCAAGACACAAGGTTTGTCTCTGCTTTGTTTGATGCTTTATGTTCTACACATGATATGCTAGTGCTAGATCATGCCGACGGTATGCTTTTTGTAGGGAACCTGTGTCGAACAAGATGAATCGAGAAAAGTCGGTACAATCGAGAACTGGTTCCAGGCACTACACAGCACACATTTTTTTCCACTGTGAGAACTTTTCTCTAGAGACCTTACCGTTTGATCCTCGTTGGATAACATTTCTGATTCTTGCTGAATAACATTTTGATTTTTATTGAAAAACATTTCAGAAAGAAGAGCGTAAGGGTGAGGAGTTGTCTATGATTGACTTGTTTAAGGCCACCCACAACAGCAAGAAGCATGGGTTTTCGGAGCCAGTCAAGACTGCTATAGTAAGTCAATCCATGCTTTGTCCATGCCCTATTTGATTCACAACCAGCTTTGATGTTGTTTGATGCTTTGATGATTTGATGTTGTTTGATTCGGAGCCAGTTCCATGCTTTGATGTTGTTTGATAGTTCCATGCTTATAGTTCCATGCTAGGCTTAATGAAGATATTAGAATAGCTTAATGAAGATAGTTCCATGTTGTTTGATTCACACACGCTGTGTTCCATGCTTTGATGCTATTTGATAGTTCAACAAAGATATCAGAACTTGTTGTAGCTATTTGTTGCAATTTTTATGACATGATGAAATTTGATCTGAATGTTAGTCGGGAAGCCATCTTATATAGAACCACCATTCTAGGCTTAATGAAGCGATCATATTGTTCCAATTGCATGTCTCCAGGTCACTAGTCATCATCTTCTTGTATAGATTTTGTGTGCTGGTTTGGTTACTTCAAATAATCCATTTGTGTGCTGGTTTGGTTTCTCCACTAATGCCTATCATTTTCCTCCATATGCTAGCTTGATATGGGAAAAATGAAGGACGCGCCGGTACCAGAAGGTGAAGAGCCAAAGTCTATTGTTCAAATTGTCGAAGAAGTGCTGTTGAAATCTTTCAAGCAAAGCACATTCCTCACGAATGCTGGGCTCCAGTCATCTAGGAACAACTCCATAAAGCAAGCTTCGAAGTGTTTGCTCATGTTCGTGACCTTGAGCAGAAGCTGGAGAGGTCCGAGCTTCAAGCTGAACTGGTGCAAGAAGAATTGACGGCAATCAAGATGAAGGCGGAAGAATCTGAAGCTGCACGCGACAAGGAACTTGAGCTGCTGCACAAGAAGTCTCAAGAACAGGAAGAGAAGTTAGCCCACTTGATGGCTCTCTTTGGAGCTAAGGTAGTTTGATGGTTGTGTTGTGGTTGAGCTAAGGTAGTTTGATGGCCCTCTTTGTCTTTGAGCTGAGCTGAGAGCTGTTGCATTTTGTTGCATTTTGCTGTTTAAACTAGAGCACCTGTGAACCTGTGAAGTTATGTGATCTTGTGAACCTGTGAAGTTATGTTGATCATTTTATGGATCATTTTGTTTATTTTCTGTGAAGTGATGTGGATCACTTGTGCACCTAGGCCTTTCTGTTTATAGTTATGCAAAATGAGAACTTGGGCTCTAAAAAGGCCAAGGCCCAAGCAAGAATTAGACCAAAAAGGCTTGGGCCTAAAAAAAGAAATGACTGTAAGAAAAAAAATTATAAAAGGTTGCATAGCAGAAAATAAAAAGGCCAAGGCCCAAATTCAAACTAGACCAAAAAGGCTGTGGCCCAAAACAATAGTGGACTATAAAAAAATTCATCAGAAAAAGGCTCCATTCCCAGAAAATAAGAGGCCAAATTATTGGGCCAGGCCCATACACGTAAGCAAAATAAAGAGAGAAAAAACTTAAACGGGCCGAATTATTGGGCTTGGCCCATGTAGACGGCTGAAATGGACCGGGTTGATTCTATTTTACGAACTTTTCATTTGGTCGTAATTCTGCCACGTCAGCTTGCCACGGTGGATCTGACGTGGTGTGGTCGGATTGCTAGTGACCAAAATAATTGGTCGTAAAATCTACGACCTTTTTTTGGTCATAAAACTTTACGACCATTCCAGAAGAAAGGTCGCTATAGTCAGTTAACGACGGCCAGCTTTTGACCTTATGTTTTTGGTCACAAAAAGGTCACAAATTGAAAACAGTGACTAATAGTGGTGGTCACAAGTTGAGATATTTCTTGTAGTGATGATAGAGCCTATGGCTGAAGCATAGGGAACATATTTCATTTTCTCTCTATCTTCTGCAGTGGTCAGGCATTGAGTCTTACTCAACTTCACACCTTGTAACACAGGCAAGAACCCTTTCTTTGCTTGATCCATTTTGAACTTCTTCAAAACTTTGTCAAGGTATGTGCTTTGTGAAAGTCCAATTAAGCGTCTTGATCTATCTCTATAGATCTTGATGCCCAATATATAAGCAGCTTCACCGAGGTCCTTCATTGAAAAACTCTTATTCGAATATCCTTTTATGCTATCCAGAAATTCTATATCATTTCCAATCAACAATATGTCATCCACATATAATATCAGAAATGCTACAGAGCTCCCACTCACTTTCTTGTAAATACAGGCTTGTCCAAAAGTCTGTATAAAATCATATGCTTTGATCACACTATCAAAACGTTTATTCCAACTCCGAGAGGCTTGCACCAGTCCATAAATGGATCACTAGATCTTGCAAACTTTGTTAGCTCCCTTCGGATCGAAAAAACCTTCTGGTTGCATCATATACAACTCGTCTTCCAGAAATCCATTCAGGAACGCAGTATTTACATCCATTTGCCAAATTTCATAATCATAAAATGCGGCAATTGCTAACATGATTCAGACAGACTTAAGCATCGCTATGGGTGAGAAGGTCTCATCGTAGTCAATCCCTTGAACTTGTCGAAAACCTTTTGCAACAAGTCGAGCTTTATAGACAGTAACATTACCATCAGCGTCAGTCTTCTTCTTGAAGATCCATTTATTTTCGATGGCTTGCCGATCATCGGGCAAGTCAACCAAAGTCCACACTTTGTTCTCATACATGGATCCCATCTCAGATTTCATGGCCTCAAGCCATTTTGCGAATCTGGGCTCACCATCGCTTCATCGTAGTTCGTAGGTTCGTCATCTTCTAGTAACATAACCTTCAGAACAGGATTACCGTACCACTCTGGTGCGGATCTTACTCTGGTTGACCTACGAGGTTCAGTAACAACTTGATCTGAAGTTTCATGATCATCATCATTAACTTCCTCATTAATTGGTGTAGACGTCATAGGAACCAGTTTCTGTGATGAACTACTTTCCAATAAGGGAGCAGGTACAGTTACCTCATCAAGTTCCACTTTCCTCCCACTCACTTCTTTCGAGAGAAACTCCTTCTCTAGAAAGGATCCATTCTTGGCAACGAATGTATTGCCTTCAGATCTGTGATAGAAGGTGTACCCAACAGTTTCTTTTGGGTATCCTATGAAGACACATTTCTCCGATTTGGGTTCGAGCTTATCAGGTTGAAGCTTTTTCACATAAGCATCACAGCCCCAAACTTTAAGAAAGCGACAACTTTGGTTTCTTGCCAAACCACAGTTCATAAGGCGTCGTCATAGCAGTTTTGATGGTGCCCTATTTAACGTGAATGCGGCCGTCTCTAAAGCATAACCCCAAAATGATAGCGGTAAATCAGGTAGAGACATCATAGATCGCACCATATCTAGTAAAGTACGATTACGACGTTCGGACACACCATTACGTTGTGGTGTTGCAGGTGGCGTGAGTTGCGAAACTATTCCGCATTGTTTCAAATGTATACCAAACTCGTAACTCAAATATTCTCCTCCACGATCAGATCGTAGAAACTTTATTTTCTTGTTATGATGATTTTCAACTTCACTCTGAAATTCTTTGAACTTTTCAAATGTCTAAGACTTATGTTTCATTAAGTAGATATACCCATATCTACTTAAATCATCTGTGAAGGTGAGAAAATAACGATACCCGCCGCGAGCCTCAACATTCATTGGACCACATACATCAGTATGTATGATCTCCAACAAATCAGTTGTTCACTCCATAGTTCCGGAGAACGGCGTTTTAGTCATCTTGCCCATGAGGCATGGTTCGCAAGTACCAAGTGATTCATAATAAAGTGATTCCAAAAGTCCATCAGTATGTAGATTCTTCATGCGCTTTACACCAATATGACCCAAACGGTAGTGCCACAAATGAGTTGCACTATTATTATCAACTCTGCATCTTTTGGCTTCAACATTATGAATATGTGTATCACTACTATCGAGATTCATCAAAAATAGACCACTCTTCAAGGGTGCATGACCATAAAAGATATTACTATATAAATAGAACAACCATTATTCTGTGATTTAAATGAATAACCGTCTCGCATCAAACAAGATCCAGATATAATGTTCATGCTCAACGCTGGCACCAAATAACAATTATTTAGGTCTAATACTAATCCCGAAGGTAGATGTAGAGGTAGTGTGCCGATGGCGATCACATCGACTTTGGAACCGTTTCCCACGCATATCGTCACCTCGTCCTTAGCCAGTGTCCGCTTAATCCGTAGTCCCTGTGTCGAGTTGCAAATATTGTCAGCGAAGCGATTATCAAATACCAGTGCTACTATGAGCTCTAGTAAGGTACACATCAATAACATGTATATCACATATACCTTTGTTCACCTTGCCATCCTTCTTATCCGCCAAATACTTGGGGCAGTTCCACTTCCAAGGACCGATCACGCTTGCAGAGAAGCACTCGATCTCGTGCTTAGGTCCAGACTTGGGTTTCTTACATTGAGCAACAACTTGTTCTTTGTTCTTCTTGAAGTTCCCTTTCTTCTTCCCCTTGCCCTTTTCTTGAAACTGGTGGTCTTATTGACCATCAACACTTGATGCTCCTTCTTGATTTCTACCTCCATGACCTTTAGCATTGCGAAGAGCTCGGGAATCGTCTTATCCATACCTTGCATGTTATAGTTCATCACGAAGCTCTTGTAGCTTGGTGGCGATGATTGAAGAATTACATCAATGGTGCTATCATCCGGAAGATTAACTCCCAGTTGAATCAAGTGATTGTTATACCCCAGACATTCTGAGTATATCCTCATTGAGACAACTATTCTCCTCCATCTTGCAGCTGTAGAACTTATTGGAGACTTCAAATCTCTCAATCCAGGCATTTGCTTGAAATATTAACTTCGACTCCTGGAACATCTCATATGCTCCATGACGTTCAAAACGTCGTTGAAGTCCCGGTTCTAAGTCAGAAAGCATGGCACACCTGAACTATCGAGTAGTCATCGGCTTTGCTCGCGGATGTTCATAACATCCGGTGTTGCTCTACGGCCAGTGCGGTTTGGCACCTAGCGGTGCTTCCAGGATGTAATTCTTACGTGCAGCAATGAGGATAATCCTCAAGTTCGGACCCAGTCCGTGTAATTGCTACCATCATCTTTCAACTTTGCTTTCTCAAGGAACGCATTAAAATTCAACGGAACAACATAACGAGCCATCTATCTACAACAAACATAGACATGCAAAATACTATCAGGTACTAAGTTCATGATAAATTTAAGTTCAATTAATCATATTACTAAAGAACTCCCACTCAGATAGACATCCCTCTAATCATCTAAGTGATCACGTGATCCAAATCAACTAAACCATAACCGATCAGCACGTGAAATGGAGTAGTTTTCAATGGTGAACATCATTATGTTGATCATATCTTCTATATGATTCATGCTCGACCTTTCGGTCTCAGTGTTCCAAGGCCATATCTACATATGCTAGGCTCGTCAAGTTTAACCTGAGTATTCTGCGTGTGCAAAACTGGCTTGCACCCGTTGTAGATGGACGTCGAGCTTATCACACCCGATCATAACGTGGTGTCTGGGCACGACGAACTTTGGCAACGGTGCATACTCAGGGAGAACACTTCTATCTTGAAATTTAGTGAGAGGTCATCTTATAATGCTACCGTCAATCAAAGCAAGATAAGATGCATAGAAGATAAACATCACATGCAATCAATATAAGTGATATGATATGGCCATCATCATCTTGTGCTTGTGATCTCTATCTCCGAAGCACCGTCATGATCACCATCGTCACCGGCGCGACACCTTGATCTCCATCGTAGCATCATTGTCATGTATTATGGTCATGCTCCGATGGTCAATGGTTTATTCTTAATGAATCTCGAGCGTAGTATTACACATGTTTATAGTGTGAATAGCAAAAGATGTAAAGTTGATAACGATAGTCCCACATACTTGTGGCACTGCCGCCTTGGTCACATTGGTGTCAAGCGCATGAAAAAGCTCCATGTTGATGGACTTTTGGAGTCTTTAGATTATGAATCATTTGACACATGCGAACCATGCCTCATGGGCAAGATGACCAAGACTCCGTTCTCCGGAACAATGGAGCGAGCAACCAACTTGTTGGAAATCATACATACCGATGTGTGCTGTCCAATGAGCGTTGAGGCTCACGGAGGGTATCGTTATGTTCTCACTCTCACAGATGACTTGAGTAGATATGGGTATGTCTACTTGATGAAACACAAGTCTGAGACCTTTGAAAAGTTCAAGGAATTTCAGAATGAAGTAGAGAATCAACGTGACCGAAAGATAAAATTCTTACGATCAGATCGTGGAGGAGAATATTTAAGTCACGAATTTGGTACACACTTAAGAAAATGTGGAATCGTTTCACAACTAACGCCGCTGGAACACCTCAAACAGTAATGGTGTGTCCGAGCGTCGTGTCGCACTCTATTGGATATGGTGCGGTCTATGATGTCTCTTACCGATTTACCGCTATCATTTTGGGGATACGCTCTAGAGACAGCTACATTCACTTTAAATAGGGCACCGTCTAAGTCCGTTGAGATGACACCGTATGAATTATGGTTTGGGAAGAAACCTAAGCTGTCATTTCTAAAAGTTTGGGGATGCGATGCTTATGTCAAGAAACTTCAACCTGAAAAGCTTCGAACCCAAGTCGGAAAAATGCGTCTTCATAGGATACCCTAAGGAAACCATAGGGTATACCTTCTACTTAAGATCCGAGGGCAAGATCTTTGTTGCCAAGAACGGATCCTTTCTGGAAAAAGAGTTTCTCTCGAAAGAAGTAAGTGGGAGGAAAGTAGAACTCGATGAAGTACTACCTCTTGAACAGGATAGTAGTGCTACTCAGGAAAATGTTCCCGTGATGCCTACACCAATAGAAGAGGAAATTAATGATGATGATCAAGGTACTTTGGATCAAGTTGCTACTGAACTTCGTAGGTCCTCAAGGACACGTTCCGCACCAGAGTGGTACGGCAACCCTGTCCTGGAAATCATGTTGTTAGACAACGGTGAACCTTCGAACTATGAAGAAGCGATGGCGGGCCCAGATTCCAATAATGGCTAGAAGCCATGAAATCCGAGATAGAATCCATGTATGAAAACAAAGTGTGGACTTTGACTGACTTGCCCGATGATCGGCGAGCGATAGAAAACAAATGGATCTTTAAGAAGAAGATGACGCGGATGGTAATGTCACCATCTATAAAGCTCGACTTGTCGCTAAGGGTTATCGGCAAGTTCAAGGGATTGACTACGATGAGACTTTCTCTCCCGTGGCGAAGCTTAAGTCCGTCCGAATCATGTTAGCAATTGCCGCATACTATGATTATGAGATATGGCAGATGGACGTCAAAACAGCGTTCCTTAACGGATATCTTAAGGAAGAGCTGTATATGATGCAGCCGGAAGGTTTTGTCGATCCTAAGAATGCTAACAAAGTATGCAAGCTCCAATGATCCATTTATGGGCTGGTGCAAGCATCTCGGAGTTGGAACATTCGCTTTGATGAGATGATCAAAGTGTTTGGGTTTATGCAGACTTATGGAGAAGCCTGCGTTTACAAGAAAGTGAGTGGGAGCTCTGTAGCATTTCTCATATTATATGTAGATGACATACTTTTGATGGGAAATGATATAGAATTCTTGGACAGCATTAAGGCCTACTTGAATAAGTGTTTTTCAATGAAGGACCTTGGAGAAGCTGCTTATATATATTAGGCATCAAGATCTATAGAGATAGATCGAGACGCCTCATAGGTCTTTCACAAAGCACATACCTTGATAAGATTTTGAAGAAGTTCAAAATGGATCAGTCCAAGAAGGGGTTCTTGCCTGTATTGCAAGGTGTGAGATTGAGCTCAGCTCAATGCCCGACCACGGCAAAAGATAAAGAAGAGATGAGTGTCATCCCCTATGCCTCAGCCATAGGATCTATTATGTATGCCATCTTGTGTACCGGACCTGATGTAAACCTTGCCGTAAGTTTGGTAGGAAGGTACCAAAGTAATCCCGCAAGGAACACCTGACAGCGGTCAAGAATATCTGAAGTACCGAAAAGGACAAAGGACATGTTTCTCGTTTATGGAGGTGACGAAGAGCTCGTCGTAGAAGGGTTACGTCGACGCTTAGCTTCGACACGCATCTGGATGACTCTAAGTCACAAACCGGATCGTGTATATGTTGAATGGTGGAAGCGATGGTAGTGCGGTGCAAGCGAAGCGTCGTGGTGGGATCTACATGTGAAGCGGAGTACATGGCAGCCTCGGAGGCAGCACATGAAGCAATTTGGGTGAAGGAGTTCATCACCGACATAGGAGTCATACCCAATGCGTCGGGGCCGATCAAACTCTTTTGTGACAACACAGGAGCAATTGCACTAGCCAAGGAGCCTGTGTTTCACAAGAAGACCGAGCACATCAAGCGTCGCTTCAACTCCATCCGTGAAAATGTTCAGGGATGGAGACATAGAAATTTGTAAAGTGCATACGGATCTGAATGTCGCAGATCCGTTGACTAAACCTCTTCCACGGGCAAAACATGATCAACACGAGAACTCTATGGGTGTTCGATTCATCACAATGTAAACTAGATTATTGACTCTAGTGCAAGTGGGAGACTGTTGGAAATATGCCCTAGAGGCAATAATAAAAGCATTATTATTATATTTCCTTGTTCATGATAATTGTCTTTATTCATGCTATAAGCTGTATTATCCGGAAATCGTAATACACGTGAATACATAGACCACAATACGTCCCTAGTGAGCCTCTAGTTGACTAGCTCGTTGGTCGACAGATAGTCATGGTTTCGACTATGGACATCAGATGTCATTGACAACGGGATCACGTCATTAGGAGAATGACGTGATGGACAAGACCCAATCCTAAGCATAGCACATAGATCGTGTAGTTCGTTTTGCTAGAGCTTTTCCAATGTCAAGTATCTCTTCCTTAGATCGTGAGATCGTGTAACTCCCGGATACCGTAGGAATGCCTTGGGTGTACCAAACGTCACAACGTAACTGGGTGACTATAAAGGTGCATTACAGGTATCTCCGAAAGTGTCTGTTGTGTTGACACGGATCGAGACAGGGATTTGTCACTCCGTATGACGGAGAGGTATCACTGGGCCCACTCGGTAGTGCATCATCATAATGAGCTCAAAGTGACCAAGTGTCTGGTCACGGGATCATGCATTACTGATGCGAGTGAAGTGACTTGCCGGTAACGAGACTAAACGAGGTATTGGGATACCGACGATCGAAGTCTCGGGCAAGTAACATACCGTCGACAAAGGGAATAGCATACGGGGTTGATTGAACCCTCGACATCGTGGGTTCATCCGATGACAACATCGAGGCGATGTGGGAACCAACATGGGTATCCAGATCCCGCTGTTGGTTATTGACCGGAGAGCGTCTCGGTCATATGCGCATGTCTCCCGAACCCGTAGGGTCTACACACTTAAGGTTCGGTGGACGCTAGGGTTAATAGGAAGACAAGAATGTGATTACCGAATGTTGTTGGAGTCCCGGATGAGATCCCGGACGTCACGAGGAGTTCGGAATGGTCCGGAGGTAAAGATTTATATATGGAAAGTGGTTAAACGGACTCAGGAAAGTTTCGGGGTATACTGGGTTATGTACCGGGGCCACCGGGAGAGTTCCGGAGGTCCACCGGAGGGGCCACCCCTCGGGGGCCACATGGGCTAAGTGGGAGAGGGAGCCAGCCTGGTGGGCTGGGCGCACCTCCCACCTAGGCCCATGCTTGGCTAGGGCTTGGGGAGGAAACCCTAAAGGGGGCAAAGGCGCCCCGGCTGGGGCAAGCCACCCCTCCTCCTCCCTTGGCCGCCCCCCTCTAGATGCCATCTAGAGGGGCCGCCCTCTCCCTTCCTCCTATAAATAGAGGGGTGGGGAGGGCTGGACACACCATTGAAGGCGCAGCCCTCCCTCCCAACACCTCTCTTTCTCCACGCTGAGCTTGGCGAAGCCCCCGCCGAGAACTGCCGTACCAACCGCACCACGCCGTCGTGCTGCCATTGGAGTTGTCTTCCTCAACCTCTCCTTCATCCTTGCTGGATCAAGACGGAGGAGACGCCATCGTCCCGCACGTGTGTTGAACGCGGAGGTGTTGTCCGCTCGGCACTTGGTCATCGGTGATCGGAATCACGTTGGGAGCGTCTTCATCATCACCACTCCCTCTAACGCTTCCGTACTTTCGATCTACAAGTGGTATGTAGATGCAAACTCTCTCTCTTGACTCGTTGCTTAGTAGAACTCATAGATGGATCTTGGTGAAACCGTAGAAAATTTTTTATTTTCGCAACGCGTTCCCAACAAAGTGGCATAATGAGCAAGGTCTATGCGTAGTTCTCTATTGCACTAGTAGAACACAATTTAGTTGTTGGCGTTGATCTTGTCAATTTACTTGCCGCTACTAGTCATATCTTGCTTCCGCTGTATTGTGGGATGAAGCGGCCCGGACCAACCTTACACGTACACTTACGTGAGACCGGTTCCACCGACTAACATGCACTAGATGCATAAGGTGGCTGGCGGGTGTCTGTCTCTCCTACTTTAGTTGAGCGGATTCGATGAAAAGGGTCCTTATGAAGGGTAAATAGAAGTTGACAAGATCACGTTGTGGTTATTCGTAGGTAAGAAAACGTTCTTGCTAGAACCCAATTGCAGCCACGTAAAAGATGCAACAACAATTAGAGGACGTCTAACTTGTTTTTGCAGCAATTGACATGTGATGTGATATGGCCAAGTTGTGATGAATGATGAATGACATATTGTGATGTATGAGATCATGTTCTTGTAATAGGAATCACGACTTGCATGTCGATGAGTATGACAACCGGCTGGAGCCATAGGAGTTGTCTTTATTTTTGTATGACCTGCGTGTCATTGAAGAACGCCATGTAACTTACTTTACTTTATTGCTAAACGCTGTTAGCCATAGAAGTAGAAGTAGTCGTTGGCGTGACAACTTCATGGAGGCACAATGATGGAGATCATGATGATGGAGATCATGGTGTCATGCCGGTGACAAGATGATCATGGAGCCCGAAGATGGAGATCAATGGAGCTTTATGATATTGGCCATATCATGTCACTACTATATAATTGCATGTGATGTTTATTATGTTTATACATCTTGTTTCTTGAGAACGACGGTAGTAAATAAGATGATCCCTTACAACAATTTCAAGAAGTGTTTCCCCTAACTGCACCGTTGCCAAAGTTAAATCGTTTCTAAGCACCACGTGATGATCGGGTGTGATGGATTCTTACGTTCACATACAACGGGTGTAAGACAGATTTACGCATCGCGAAAACACTTAGGGTTTACTTGACGAGCCTAGCATGTACAGACATGGCCTCGGAACACGAGACCGAAAGGTCGAACACGAGTCGTATGGAAGATACGATCAACATGAGAATGTTCACCGACGAGACTGGTCCGTCTCACGTGATGATCGGACATGGCCTAGTCGATTCGGATCGTGTAACACTTAGATGACTAGAGGGATGTCTAATCTAAGTGGGAGTTCATTTAAATTTGATTAGATGAACTTAATTATCATGAACTTAGTCTAAAAACTTTTAAATGATATGTCTTGTAGATCAAATGGCCAACGCTCATGTCAACTTGAACTTCAACGCGTTCCTAGAGAAAACCAAGGCTGAAAGATGACGGCGACAACTATACGGACTGGGTCCGGAACTTGAGGATCATCCTCATAGCTGCCAGAAACAATATGTCCTAGAAGGACCGCTAGGTGACGCCTCCGTCTCTGCAGAACCAAGACATTATGAATGCTTGGCAGTCTCGTCTTGATGATTACTCCCTCGCTCAAAGGCGGCATGCTTTACTGACTTAGAACCGGGGCTCCAAAAGCGTTTTGAGCATCACGGAGCATATGAGATGTTCGAGGAGCTGAAACTTGTTTTCCAAGCTCACGCCCGGTCGAGAGATATGACATCTCCGACAAGTTCTATAGTTGTAAGATGGAGGAAAACAGTTACATCGGTGAGCATATTACGAAGATGTGCAGGTTTGCACAACCCGTATGACCCAAATTTGAATATTAACCTGCACGATGAGGCGGTCATTGACAGAATCCTCGATCGCTCCCCACCAAGCTACAAGAGCTTTGTGATGAACTACAACATGCGGGGATGGTAAAGACCATTCTGAAGTGTTCTCTATCTTTGAAGTCAGCCGAGGTTGAAATCAAGAAAGAACATCAAGTGTTGATGGTCAATAAGACCACTAAGTTCAAGAAGGGCAAGGGTAAGAAGAACTTCAAGAAGGACGGCAAGGAGGTTGCCGCGCCCGGGAAGAAGTCAAAGAGTGGACCCAAACCCGAGACTGAGTGCTTTTATTGCAAGGGAGGGGTCGAAGCGGAACTGCCCCAAATACTTAGCGGACAAGAAGGCCGGCAACACCAAAGGTATATTTGATATACATGTAATTGATGTGTACTTTGCCGATTACTGTAGTAACTCCTGGGTATTTGATACCGGTGCCGTTGCTCATATTTGTAATTCACAGCAGGAGCTGCGGAATAAGCGGAAGCGGCAAAGGACGAGGTGACGATGCGCGTCGGGAATGGTTCCAGTCGATGTGATCGCCGTCACACGCTACCTCTTCATTTACCTACGGGATTAGTTATGAACCTTAATAATTGTTATTTGGTGCCAAGTTTGAGCATGAATATTGTATCCGGATCTTGTTTAATGCGAGATGGCTACTCATTTAAATCCGAGAATAATGGTTGTTCTATTTATATGAGAGATATGTATTATGGTCATGCTCCGATGGTCAATGGTTTATTCTTAATGAATCTCGAGCGTAGTATTACACATGTTTATAGTGTGAATACCAAAAGATGTAAAGTTGATAACGATAGTCCCACATACTTGTGGCAATCGCCATATGGTCACATTGGTGTCAAGCGCATGAAAAAGCTCCATCTTGATGGACTTTTGGAGTCTTTAGATTATGAATCATTTGACACATGCGAACCATGCCTCATGGGCAAGATGACCAAGACTCCGTTCTCCGGAACAATGGAGCGAGCAACCAACTTGTTGGAAATCATACATACCGATGTGTGCGGTCCAATGAGCGTTGAGGCTCATGGAGGGTATCGTTATGTTCTCACTCTCACAGATGACTTGAGTAGATATGGGTATGTCTACTTGATGAAACACAAGTCCGAGACCTTTGAAAAGTTCAAGGAATTTCAGAATGAAGTAGAGAATCAACGTGACCGAAAGATAAAATTCTTACGATCAGATCGTGGAGGAGAATATTTAAGTCACGAATTTGGTACACACTTAAGAAAATGTGGAATCGTTTCACAACTAACGCCGCTGGAACACCTCGCGTAATGGTGTGTCCGAACGTCGTGTCGCACTCTATTGGATATGGTGCGGTCTATGATGTCTCTTACCGATTTACCGCTATCATTTTGGGGATACGCTCTAGAGACAGCTACATTCACTTTAAATAGGGCACCGTCTAAGTCCGTTGAGACGACACCGTATGAATTATGGTTTGGGAAGAAACCTAAGCTGTCGTTTCTAAAAGTTTGGGGATGCGATGCTTATGTCAAGAAACTTCAACCTTGAAAAGCTCGAACCCAAGTCGGAAAAATGCGTCTTCATAGGATACCCTAAGGAAACCATAGGGTATACCTTCTACTTAAGATCTGAGGGCAAGATCTTTGTTGCCAAGAACGGATCCTTTACGGAAAAAGAGTTTCTCTCGAAAGAAGTAAGTGGGAGGAAAGTAGAACTCGATGAAGTACTACCTCTTGAACAGGATAGTAGTGCTACTCAGAAAATGTTCCCGTGATGCCTACACCAATGTAAGAGGAAATTAATGATGATGATCAAGGTACTTGGATCAAGTTGCTCTTGAACTTCAGGTCCTCAAGGACACGTTCCGCACTGCAGTGGTACGGCAACCCTGTCCCGGAAATCATGTTGTTAGACAACGGTGAATCTTGAACTATGAAGAAGCGATGGCGGGCCCAGATTCCAATAAATGGCTAGAAGCCATGAAATCCGAGATAGAATCCATGTATGAAAACAAAGTGTGGACTTTGGTGACTTGCCCGATGATCGGCGAGCGATAGAAAACAAATGGATCTTTAAGAAGAAGATGCAGACGCGGATGGTAATGTCACCATCTATAAAGCTCGACTTGTCGCTAAGGGTTATCGGCAAGTTCAAGGGATTGACTATGATGAGACTTTCTCTCCCGTAGCGAAGCTTAAGTCCGTCCGAATCATGTTAGCAATTGCCGCATACTATGATTATGAGATATGGCAGATGGACGTCAAAACAGTGTTCCTTAATGGATATCTTAAGGAAGAGTTGTATATGATGCAGCGGAAGGTTTTGTCGATCCTAAGAATGCTAACAAAGTATGCAAGCTCCAGTGATCCATTTATGGGCTGGTGCAAGCATCTCGAGGTGGAACATTCACTTTGATGAGATGATCAAAGCGTTTGGGTTTATGCAGACTTATGGAGAAGCCTGCGTTTACAAGAAAGTGAGTGGGAGCTCTGTAGCATTTCTCATATTATATGTAGATGACATACTTTTGATGGGAAATGATATAGAATTCTTGGACAGCATTAAGGCCTACTTGAATAAGTGTTTTTCAATGAAGGACCTTGGAGAATCTGCTTATATATATTAGGCATCAAGATCTATAGAGATAGATCGAGACGCCTCATAGGTCTTTCACGAAGCACATACCTTGATAAGATTTTGAAGAAGTTCAAAATGGATCAGTCCAAGAAGGGGTTCTTGCCTCGTATTGCAAGGTGTGAGATTGAGCTCAGCTCAATGCCCGACCACGGCAAAAGATAAAGAAGAGATGAGTGTCATCCCTATGCCTCGACCATAGGATCTATTATGTATGCCATCTTGTGTACTGCACTGATGTAAACCTTGCCGTAAGTTTGGTAGGAAGGTACCAAAGTAATCCCGGCAAGGAACACCGGACAGCGGTCAAGAATATCCTGAAGTACACGAAAAGGACAAAGGACATGTTTCTCGTTTATGGAGGTGACGAAGAGCTCGTCGTAAAGGGTTACGTCGACGCTTAGCTTCGACACAGATCTGGATGACTCTAAGTCACAAACCGGATACGTGTATATGTTGAATGGTGGAGCAAGAGATGCGGTTGCAAGCAGAGCGTCGTGGCGGGATCTACATGTGAAGCGGAGTACATGGCAGCCTCGGAGGCAGCACATGAAGCAATTTGGGTGAAGGAGTTCATCACCGACCTAAGAGTCATACCCAATGCGTCGGAGCTGATCAAACTCTTACGTGACAACACCGGAGCTATTGCACTAGCCAAGGAGCCCAGGTTTCACAAGAAGACCGAGCACATCAAGCGTCGCTTCAACTCCATCCGTGAAAATGTTCAGGATGGAGACATAGAAATTGTAGAAGTGCATACGGATCTGAATGTCGCAGATCCGTTGACTAAACCTCTTCCACGGGCAAAACATGATCAACACCAGAACTCTATGGGTGTTCGATTCATCACAATGTAAACTAGATTATTGACTCTAGTGCAAGTGGGAGACTGTTGGAAATATGCCCTAGAGGCAATAATAAAAGCATTATTATTATATTTCCTTGTTCATGATAATTGTCTTTATTCATGCTATAACCGTATTATCCGGAAATCGTAATACACGTGTGAATACATAGACCACAATACGTCCCTAGTGAGCCTCTAGTTGACTAGCTCGTTGGTCGACGGATAGTCATGGTTTCGACTATGGACATCGATGTCATTGACAACGGGATCACGTCATTAGGAGAATGACGTGATGGACAAGACCCAATCCTAAGCATAGCACATAGATCGTGTAGTTCGTTTTGCTAGAGCTTTTCCAATGTCAAGTATCTCTTCCTTAGACCGTGAGATCGTGTAACTCCTGGATACCGTAGGAATGCCTTGGGTGTACCAAACGTCACAACGTAATCGGGTGACTATTAAGGTGCATTACAGGTATCTCCGAAAGTGTCTGTTGGGTTGACACGGATCGAGACAGGATTTGTCACTCCGCATGACGGAGAGGTATCACCGGGCCCACTCGGTAGTGCATCATCATAATGAGCTCAAAGTGACCAAATGTCCGGTCACGGGATCATGCATTACGGCACGAGTAAAGTGACTTTCCGATAACGAGACTAAACGAGGTATTGGGATACCGACGATCGAAGTCTCGGGCAAGTAACATACCGTCGACAAAGGGAATAGCATACGGGGTTGATTGAACCCTCGACATCGTGGGTTCATCCGATGACAACATCGAGGAACGATGTGGGAACCAACATGGGTATCCAGATCCCGCTGTTGGTTATTGACCGGAGAGCGTCTCGGTCATGTGCGCATGTCTCCCGAACCCGTAGGGTCTACACACTTAAGGTTCGGTGACGCTTAGGGTTAATAGGAAGACAAGAATGTGATTACGAATGTTGTTCGGAGTCCCGGATGAGATCCCGGACGTCACGAGGAGTTCGGAATGGTCCGGAGGTAAAGATTTATATATGGAAAGTGGTTAAGCGGACTCAGGAAAGTTTCGGGGTATACTGGGTAATGTACCGGGGCCACCGGGAGAGTTCCGGAGGTCCACGGGAGGGGCCACCTCGGGGGGCCACATGGGCTAAGTGGGAGAGGGAGCCAGCCTGGTGGGCTGGGCGCACCTCCCACCTAGGCCCATCGGCTAGGGCTTGGGGAGGGAAACCCTAAAGGGGCAAAGGGGGCGCCCCGGCTTGGGGCAAGCCACCTTTCCTCCTCCCTTGGCCGCCCCCCCTCTAGATGCCATCTAGAGGGGGCCGCCCCTCCCTTCCTCCTATAAATAGAGGGGTGGGGGAGGGCTGGACACACCATTGAAGGTGCAGCCCTCCCTCCCCAACACCTCTCTTTCTCCACGTGAAGCTTGGCGAAGCCTCGCCGAGAACTGCCAGACCAACCGCACCACGCCGTCGTGCTGCCATTGGAGTTGTCTTCCTCAACCTCTCCTTCATCCTTGCTGGATCAAGACGGAGGAGACGCCATCGTCTCCGTCGTGTGTTGAACGCGGAGGTGCTGTCCGTTCAGCACTTGGTCATCGGTGATCGGAATCACGTTGGGAACGTCTTCATCATCACCACTCCCTCGAACGCTTCCGTACTCGATCTACAAGTGGTATGTAGATGCAAACTCTCTCTTGACTCGTTGCTTAGTAGAACTCATAGATGGATCTTGGTGAAACCGTAGAAAAAATTTTATTTTCTGCAACGTTCCCCAACAGCTTCATCCAACAATACCGCCGAACCAAAGTGTGACATGCTGGTAAGCAGTATGACTTGTATCGCCCACAACTCGCTTGTGTTCTACTCGTGTATATAACATCAACGCATTAAACCAGGCTCGGATGCCACTGTTGGGGAACGTAGTAATTTCAAAAAAATTCCTACGCACACGCAAGATCATGGTGATGCATAGCAACGAGAGGGGAGAGTGCGTCCACGTACCCTCGTAGACCGATAGCAGAAGCGTTAGCAGAATGCGGTTGTTGTAGTCGTACGTCTTCACGATCCGACCGAGCAAGCACCGAACGCACGGCACCTCCGAGTTATGCACACGTTCAACTCGATGACGTCCCTCGAACTCTGATTCAGCCGAGCTTTGAGGGAGAGTTCCGTCAGCACGACGGCGTGGTGACGATGATGATGTTCTACCGACGCAGGGCTTCGCCTAAGCACCGCTACGATATTATCGAGGTGGATTATGGTGGAGGGGGCACCGCACACGGCTAAGAGATCAAGAGATCAATTGTTGTGTCTATGGGGTGCCCCCCTCTTTGGTATATAAAGGAGGGGAGGAGAGGGCCGGCCAGGAGGGGAGGTGCGCCCAAGGGGGGGAGTCCTACTCCCACCGGGAGTAGGACTCCTCCTTTTCCTATTTGGAGAGGGAGAGGGAAGGAAGAGGAAGGAGGGAGGAAGGAAAGGGGGGGCCGACCCCCCCTCCCAATTCGGATTGGGCTTGGGGGGTCGCCCCCTCCCTTGCTCCTTTCCCCTCCTTTCCACTAAAGCCCATTAAGGGCCATATACCTCCCGGGGGGTTCCGATAACCTCCCGGTGCTCTGGTATTATCCCGATCTCACCCAGAACCATTCCGGTGTCCAAATATAGTCGTACAATATATCGATCTTTATGTCTCGACCATTTCGAGACTCCTCGTCATGTCCGTCATCACATCCGGGATTCCGAACTACCTTTGGTACATCAAAACACATAAACTCATAATATAACCATCATCGAACTTTAAGCGTGCGGACCCTACGGGTTCGAGAACTATGTAGACATAACCGAGACACATCTCCGGTCAATAAAAGCGGAACCCGGATGCTCATATTCGCTCCCACATATTCTACGAAGATCTTTATCGGTCAAACCGCATAACAACATATGTTGTTCCCTTTGTCATCGGTATGTTACTTGCCCGAGATTCGATCGTCGGTATCTCAATACCTAGTTCAATCTCGTTACCGGCAAGTCTTTTTACTCGTTCCATAATACATCATCTCGCAACTAACTCATTAGTTGCAATGCTTATAGTGATGTGCGTTACTGAGTGGGCCCAGAGATACCTCTCCTACAATCGGAGCGATAAATCCTAATCTCGAAATACGCCAACCCAACAAGTACCTTTGGAGACACACAGAGAGCACCTTTATAATCACCCGATTACGTTGTAGACGTTTGGTAGCACACAAAGTGTTCCTCCCAGAACGGAGTTGCATAATCTCATAGTCATAGGAACATGTATAAGTCATGAAGAAAGCAATATCAACATACTAAACGATCAAGTGCTAAGCTAACGGAATGGGTCATGTCAATCACATCATTCTCCTAATGATATGATCCCGTTAATCAAATGACAACTCTTTGTCCATGGCTAGGAAACATAGCCATCTCTGATTAACGAGCTAGTCAAGTAGAGGCATACTAGTGACACTCTGTTTGTCTATGTATTCACACATGTATCATGTTTTCGGTTAATACAATTCTAGCATGAATAATAAACATTTATCATGATATAAGGAAATAAATAATAACTTTATTATTGCCTCTAGGGCATATTTCCTCCAACCCTTTCTCCCCCCCCCCCCCCTCCCCCCCCCCCCCCGCTTTTCCCCTCGAGCCCGACGCCTGCCCGCGCCCAGGGCACCCATCCCCGTCGCCCCGCCGTCGCCAACGCTGTTCGCCACCACATCGCCGGTGCTTGTCTCGGACCTCCTCCCTGAATCGCTCCATTGCGCCTCGCCGACCCCGTGCCTCTACAAACGGGGGTGAGGATCCACCCCATCTTTCCCCCTTTCCCCTCTCGGTCCGCGCCCCCAGCCTCACCACGCTTTGCCAGCGCCCGACCGCCCTGCGGCCCCGCCGCCCCTCTCACCTTTGCTCGCCCGCGCCTATGGCCCGCTTCTGGCTTAGCCTCTGCCACCTCTCCTGTTGCTGCTTGCTCTGCGTCACAGCCCCGTGCTCTCCCCGTCGCGCTGGACATCTAGTAACACAAGTGCATGTTACAAAAGCTCCGTCCTGTTGTAGTGCATGTCCCAGCCTGATGCTCCTTCTGCAACCGCCACTACCGCCTGCCCCTACGCCCCGCTCCTCGCGCCACACATCCAGCTGTCGCATCGGCTCTTCATCGTTGTCGCTAAGTTGTCCGCCGCCTCCTCTGTGACTCAGCGCCGCGCCACAATTCTTGGCTGCTGCCCGCCCTAGCAACGATCACGCCGCATCCCTTGCCCCGTGCGGTCGCGCCAACCTCGCTGCAGACGACGGCGACCGCCGCCCGCTCCGCCGTGCGGCTCCGACCCGCTACCGTGGACGGCGCCCCCGGTGGCCTCGGGCACGGGCGCCCGCACCCACGCGCCCGGTAATCCGTCCCCACTAGGCCCCCTAGGCCACTAACGACGGGGCCCCACGCCCCTTTTCTGTAAAACAAAAAAAGAATAAAATATAATTAATTAATTTGGTTTAATTAAATTAATTAAACTCAATTAACCTAACCACATAATTAGGCTAATTAATTCTGTTAATTAATCAACAGTCATCGACTAGCGGGCGCTCGAACCTTTTTCACCATTGGATTCCTTGCGTCGAGATCTTAAAAAGTTGATCCCATGTTGATAGGGTTTGACGAAAAAAAAATCACGAAAAAAACCTAACCGAGAGCCCTTTTTTTATTCCCTTTCCGAAAGAGGCACGGCCGTGCCTCTCGCGGAAGAAAGAAAAAGAGAAAACACATTTCTTTCCCGTTTCCGAATAGGCACGGCCGTGTCTCTCGCAGAAGCAAAAACATGCCTCTCGCGGAAGAAAAAAATAAATCAGAAAACGTTCTTGTGCCTCTCACGTTAGAAAAAAAAAGGATTTCGTTATCGTGGAAGCAAAACCATGCCTCTCGCGGAAGGAAAAAACAGAGAACGTGTTATTTTTCCTTTCCAAGAGGCATGGCCGTGTCTCTCGCGAAAACAAAACCGTGCCTCTCACGGAAGCAAAACCGTGTCTCTCGCGGAAGGAAAAAACATGTTTTTTCACGCAAAAAATTATTTTTTTCGAAAAAATGGTCGTAAAGCTAAGGAAGACCGGTGGAAGACAAAAAATTCGAAAAAAACCCCAAAAACCGTTTAAAAGCCGAAAACGCGTATGAAAAAATAAAAACAATATCGGGAGAGAGCGTCCAGGACGCGACACGTGGCGGCGCTCTCAGCTCACCCCCAAGTGATCGTTGAGAGGCTCCCCAAGGAGCTCTCGCCAACTAGTTCTCACATAGGCGCCAATAAACATGAGTGCTATTTATGGCTTTAAGCGAGACCGAACGGATCCCCCGCTGAATGGAGAGCTAGCGCCGCTAGCCACTCTGCCCAATTAGCGCTCATCATAAGTTTGACACGTATCTTGTAGTTGAGGCCAGTAAGCCGGTTTTCCATTTGTTATCACTTTTTTTGTTCTTTTGGTTTTTTCTTTGTTTGTTTTGTTTTCTTTCTTCTTCTCCATTTTTGTTTAGTTTTTTCCTTTTTTTGCTTTCTTTTGCTTTTTCTTCTCTGAGTTTTGTTTCTCTTTTGGTTTTCCTTCAAATACTTGTTCAACATTTTTATATACATAACCAACATTATTTCAAATAATTATCAACCTTTCTTTCAAAACTTGGTCAACAGTTTTTAAAATATTTATTCAATATTTTTCAAATACTTGTTCAACTGTGAACCGGCGCACACCAGTCGCAACGCTCTGGGCCGGCCCATATAACTTGTCTCTTTTCTCTGTTATAAAAAAGCAGTTGTCCAACTTCGGACTCACAACCTCGTTGTTCTAGTGGTACAACAGCAACCAATAGGCTACATTACCAGCTCGGGCACACTATCTTTTTTCTTTACTTTTATTTCTTCAGTTCGCGGGTCATTTTCTGGATGTTTTGATTTACTTTTACTTTTTTCCTTTTTTGTTTTCTTAAATAAGAAGGTTTTTTAATCCTTAATTTTTTTTTCAAAATTAGTGAAATTTTATTGAAATTCATGAACTATTTTAAAATTGCATGATTTTGCAAAAAATTGGATGACGTTTTTTTAATTAATAAATTCCTTCAGTTTTTTGTGAATTTTTCTTCAAAATTGATGAATGTTTATAAATTACACGAACTTTTTATAGAACCGATGTATTTTTTCAAAATTGATGAATTTTCCAAAATTTAGGAACTTATTTTCAAATTGGACAAACTCTTTTCAATTTGGTGATTTTTTTAAAAAAACTGATGAACTTTTTTTCTAAATCGGTGAACTTTTTTTTTAATTAGATGAAACTATTCCAAAATTGCTGAACTTGTTTTCAAAGTTGTGAACCTTTTTCACAATTGATAAAAAATTTCAAACTCACTATATTTTTTCAAAGTCGATGTACTTGTGTCAAACTGACTATAATTTTCAAATTCCTCTGCTTTTTTTCTAAAATTAGTGAACCATTTTCATTAGTAAACTTTTTTTAATAATCGAGTTCAATTCAAATAGCGTAGCTACAAATGTTCTTAAAGCATGCGCGCTGCAAGCAGTCACTAGCACTGAGGTGGTATAGTGGTAGCCAACGTCTTTCACAAATGTTGCGGCGTGAGTTTGATTCCTTGTGACAACTTCTTTTTTGGATGGGTTTTCATTGTACAATACTTCGGTGCCCTGAGCGTTCATGGTCCGGCCCACTAGGTGTTGAGTGTGAGCGTCAGTTCGCTCTTAAGGTGCTTAAAGCGCGGGATAGGAGGTTACCTGTGAACAGTTCTATACGAAGCGGCCCACCCCTTGTTTTGCAAATCACGACGTGAGACGAACGAGGCAGATAGCGAGCTACCTGTCGCTCGAGTGCCAAAACACTACACTGTAGTTGTAGCCTAGTCCCTTCGTTTCTAAATATAAGTCTTTTAGAGATTTCAATACGGACTTCATACGAATGTATGTAAACATATTTTAGAGTGTCGATTCACTCATTTTGCTTCGTATGTAGTCTATATTGCAATTTCTAAAAAGTCTCATATATAGCAACGGCGGGAGTACTAATTTAGGCATTGCCATTGTCCTCTACTATCTAGAAACTTTGAATCTGTTTGATTACAGCAGTTCCGGATGAGTAACAACATGAAGGAGACGTGCAGCAAAAAAATGAAATCTTATATGATTAAATGGCCACATTAATTATGATTTTCTTCTCCTATATTGCTTCTTTTTCTAAACATCCTTCGGGTTTAGAAGACTTCATCTGATTTTGCCTATTATTGGGTTAGATGTGAGATATTTTTTTCTCCCGCTGCATCGCACGGGCATGTTTGCTAGTATATAGAAAAGTAACTAATGTTTGTTGCCAAAATTAGCATGTGTAAGTTTCTAACCGATGCATTTAACACGTTTTCAAAACCTAGAAATAAGGATATTTCTTTGCAAGTTTTTGGAAGTGATTTCCGATATCTATCTATTTATTTATTTATTTATGAGAAGGTTTCTTTTTAGCAAATATTTTTGAGAAGGTGAGTTCCAATAATTGATGGTCCAAAAACCCGCTCTCCTCCATCAGAAAAAAATAATCCGCCCTCCTTTAAGCCCATCTTTTTATTTGGCAAGTTCGATGGTATACTTAATTCATGTCTCCTCGGTATGTTTAACTTGTTCGAAGATGGATCAACGATCAACAATGATATTTTATTTGGCAGGTGATGTCAACTGCTTGGGTGATTCCAACAGCTTAGTTAGGCCGACCAACGATGCAAGCTTGACATATTATCCATTGCTCATGGAGGCTAGTACTTCTCAAAGGCAGAATCCTCGTGCATATGTCGACCAGCAGCTTGATTAATGGGTCGCATCACACCGAGGACTAGGACAGGGGAGCATCGCAGCGCCGCAGGCTAGCTAGGCATTGAAATGCAAATGGGCCGCGTGGCCCCATTCGATCTCTCCCTGATTCGTAGCCCTTTTTCTGCTGGTGGACAAGTGGATCCTCCTCCTCCAGCTCCAGTTGGGTGGGCGCTCCATCAGCCATGAACAGTGACGGCGCTAATCGGCGACTCGTTGCCCGGACGTGCTAACGGCCTGATTTGCGCTGTCATGCAAAAGCAAGTTGCTCACTGCCGGCATTCGTATCGTAGTACATGGCCTGCTCGACAACAGAGTTGAAGAAAGCGAGATCCCATCCATGTGTGCGTCCGTCCGTCCATGACATGCATTGCACGTCGTGGAAAGGGAGAAATGAGGGCGGGCAGTTGGAGCCGGGGTAGAAAGAAGCTCACCTGGGAAGCATGGAATTGGGTTGGGCGGCCTAGTGGTGCTCAACGAGTAAGTTAAGGTTTTGCGAATCAGACTGCTGTATTAATCACGTCCATGCATACGCGGCTGCAATGGGTCCTCCGTCCCTACACATGACCTGAGAGCCCCGTCCCGTCGGCCTCACTCGACAATAACCAGCTCATTCATTGATCGAGCACGTGCCACCTTCGCGTGGACGTCTTGTCCTGCTCGATCTCGGTCGTGCCGTTCATTTCCCCCACAATATAGCTACCAAGTACTCCCTCTGTCCAGAAATACTTGTCATCAAAATGAATAAAAGGGGATGTATTTAGATCTAAAATTCTAGATACATCTTCTTTTATCCATTTTGATGACAACTATTTTCGGACGGAGGGAGTAGTCTGCGTCTGGAATTTGGTTCAGTCGATTTTCATTCGAACAAGGAACAACCTGAGAGAAGGAAGTGCTGGAATTTAGTCTATATTGAGGCAGCCCAATAACTATTTCAGAAATTCCTAATAAATCCTAGAGGCCCACTTAGGCCATTTGTGCAAGGCAAGGGATACTTCTAAAGTTTAGTCCCACATTGCTAGTTGAATGGGAATTGGACCTCCTTATAAGGGAGGTTCTTTCCCCACTTGTATGAGCATGAGAACAAGAGGGACATCCACGCGCGCTCCTCCTCCGCCTGCTGACTGTTCGTTTCATCTCCCTCGTTCTCTTCAGCTGGGCTCCCAGCGCAGCCTCTCGCCTCATAAAAGGGAGGTCGGGACAGTAGGTCTCCGGAACCGCACCCTTTGAGTCCTGTACGGGAGAAGGGTGATAAGGTTTTTTGGGAGCGCTAAGCGCGACTACTGGCTGTTTCATCATCACGGACGATCCGGTCGCCGACGACGACTTCTTCCCCGACGTCCACGACCTCCTCGACGACATGGCAGGCGAGGACACCGATCCCAAGTCCGGTTTGCTGCTGCTGTCATTGCGTCACGTGTTCTTCTCCTTTACATTAGAAGTCCTCCTACAGTTCTTGGCTCTAGTTTACATCCCCACGTATGTTAGGTTACATTTCGTATAAGCATCTTCATCTAGTGTACATTCTAGATGTGTTTACCTCAAGTTCATATATGCAGACGATGTTTACCTTCTCTCTGTCAGATTGCATGACTTGCTCTATATTTGCTATTTTAGTCATGCTTTATCTAGTATTTCTGTTAATAAAATTATTCGGTAAATTGCTCATATTTCCAACAGGAAGGAGCTCACTGGAGGGAAGGATAGACCTCGCCTGAGAAAACCCCGGTATCTATCTTAGGGTGGCAGGCTACCCTATTATATAGTCTAATTGGTTTGGTGTCAATAATTGGCATGCCAATTGTTGGCAAGTCTAAAAATTTGGCTCTCAATTGGTTGGTTACCAACTAGCTAGTTCTTGCCCGCCTCTTAAAAAGTTGCCAATTTTTTGGCAACTTTTGGTTTTGCCAAATGCTGACTTGCCAAATATTGGCAATGCCGAATTTTGACAGCGAACCAATTAGCCTTTATATCTTAGGGATGTGGGGTGGTGCAAATTCGCCAGGAAAAAAAGCCGATCACCGTCGGGGTTAGAGGAAAGACAGGGCTGGCGGCAGCATGGCGGTGACCCGCGGTTAGAGGGAGGGCGGGGTGGAAGGCTGGCGCGGGAGCGCCACCAGTCGTGGGCGGCGACAACAGGTGGCCCGGTCAGTGGTAGAAAGCGGTTGGAGGAAGATTGTGATCTGTTTTCTAGAAGGAAGAACGGTTGGAGGAACAAAACATGAGATGAACCGTTTTCTATCCAACGGCTCTAGTCGATCCTAGCAAATCAACTGACCCAGTTCAAGTTCTCAGGCGACCTGCAGTTTAGCTAGTCCTTATTTCCCGTCAGGTACGGTACGTGCCAGCAGCGGGGATCGGAGATGCGCATGTAATATTTTCTTCTCCACCAATACGTTTCCTGCATTGGCGAAGCCAGCAATCTGGCTAGGTCTGCTGCTGCCATACCTAAACTTTTGTGATAATAGTCCCTCTGTCTCAAAATTCAAAATGAATGTCTCAACTTTAATATAACTTTGTACTAAAATTGTATAAAATTAAGACATTTATTTTAGGATAAAGGGAGTAGTAAATACAAGGTATATACTGCCTCTGTATCACAATACTTGTCGCTGGGGAACCTGTACTCCCTCTGTACCACAATACTTGCCGCTGGGAACCTGTACCATGTTATTGAAAAATTGAGCTGAGGTATGCACCGGTGCCTACCTGCTGTGAATGACTGCTAATTGTTGATGGCCAATGGGCCGTGAACCTCGTTGTTGATGTCTTGACAACATATCTGTACATAGTAAAGCTGCTATCGATTACACCATCCGAACCTTGAACCGTAGCAATCAGGAGGCCGCTCCTCTAAACATGATCTTGTGCCGAGGCGGCAGGGCATGGACTAACAGATGCACGGGCAGGGCAGCAACCAATGAGCAGAGACTAGAGATCTTTTGAACTAGGCGTCCGCTCTGCCTAATATATGGTGACGCTCTCGTCGGTCAATCGATGTGGTAGGCCGATCGGTCCCCTTCGGAGCTGTCGGATGGCCTGCCCCGGAACCGTTGGGTCAGATGGCCATCTCATTCTTTCTCCCTCACCGCCCCTCCCCCACATGTCTATCCTGCCCCGCGCTGCCTGAAATGCCTTCGCGTTCCCCCTCCCTCGTCAGCCTCTCATCGGTAAGCTCGAATCACCACGACGAAGCTCGCCATGCCACCACTGGATTCGCCCCTGCAACTGGGCCTACAGCAGGTGCAAGTCGAGGGTCGCGGTGTTATCGTGGGGCCTCGCTGCATGCGTCTTCCATCGACGCTCGTCCTCAACGGCCTCGCCGTACCATCCTGGCATGGTAAGAGCATCTACAGTCGGACTCGACAAATCCGGCCCCACAAACGCCGGCAGACAGTAACCGGTATCCCCTTAAATTTTCCTGCTCGTAATCGAACACCTCAATTAGCATACCTTAAATCTATACAAACTCATGCAACTACGTAAACGATGCATTACACACATCCTTCGACTACTACATCAGGACATGCCGTCGGACTACACCTCAATTAGTATGACCACGGCATGGACCGCCCTGATTCTGCTCTCGGGTGAGGGCGCGCGTGTTCCTCCGCTGCCGCTTCTTTACAAACCGGGCGCGCGGATGGCTTCCTTTTCTACGGCAGCGTGCGCCGCCGTCATGTCGACAGCGAGTCGGGCCTCGACGACCCTCATCTTCTCCTTCCCACGGCGGGCACACCGGTCCGGTAGGAAACATATTCTGGAGGACCGATGATGGGGAAAGGGAGATTGGAACGCTCGCAGGAGGATCGTGATGATCCAGCCTCGGAGGATCCTAGCGCCCGATGCGCCGACGCAATGGACTCATGCCAGACAGATCCCGCCGTCGGTCGGGCGCTGTCCTCCCGGGAGCGGGGAAGTGCAATGCGAACGGCCATTGCCTCCTCCAAACCGCTTGGGGCGACACCCCAGTCGAGGAATCTATACTAGTCGTCGTCAGCTTCGCTGTCCGCCATGCCGAAGAAGGCCGGAGATCCCCTGACGGGAGTTTGGGCGACGGAGGGGAGTGAAAGTGAAGTGGCTGGGGTTTTGTTGGGGGAGTGGATGGGGAAGAATATATGTGGGGTCGGGTCGGCCGGCGTGTCTGGGTGCGATGTGGCGGACGTGCCCGGTCGCGCCCAGGTTTGAGGCCCCCGTTTGGATCGGGATTTTCTGACCGGTGACTTACCAGTCCGCCCGCCCGGACATTTGTGGCGGGTTTGAGGTGTCCAGCTGTAGATGCTCTAACGGCCTCATAGCTCTGCCGCACAACGGTTTGAGCTACTAATTAATTAGTTTTCTTTTGTGATTTTTGTTATACATGGTTTCTCCTATATATGCTCCGTCACCTGAAAAAAAATCCTGCCTCCGCCATTACGTGTTCTTATCCACAAAAGCTCATGACCAATGATGCATCGGGATGAGTGATGATACGTCTCCGTCGTATCTACTTTTCCAAACACTTTTGCCCTTATTTTGGACACTAACTTGCATGATTTGAATGGAACTAACCCGGACTGATGCTGTTTTCAGTAGAATTGCCATGGTGTTATTTTTATGCAGAAATAAAATTTCTCGCAATGACCTGAAACTTCACGGTGAATTTTTTGGAATTTATAAAAACTACTGGCAAAAGAATCAAGACTAGGGGGCCCACACCCTGTCAACGAGGGTGGGGCGCGCCTCCCCCTGGGCGCACCCCCTGCCTCGTGGGCCCCCTGGAGCTCCACCGACCTGAACTCCAACTCCATATATTCACGTTCGGGGAGAAAAAAATCAGAGAGAAGGATTCATCGCGTTTTACGATACGTAGCCGCCGCCAAGCTCTAAACTCTTTCGGGAGGGCTGATCTGGAGTCCGTTCGGGGCTCCGGAGAGGGGAGTCCTTTGCCATCGTCATCATCAACCATCCTCATCACCAACTTCAGGATGCTCACCGCAGTGCGTGAGTAATTCCATCGTAGGCTTGCTGGGCGGTGATGGGTTGGATGAGATTTACCATGTAATCGAGTTAGTTTTGGGTTTGATCCCTAGTATCCACTATGTTCTAATATTGATGTTGCCATGACTTTGGTATGCTTAATGCTTGTCACTAGGGCCCGAGTGCCATGATTTCAGATCTAAACCTATTATGTTTTCATGAATATATGTGAGTTCTTGATCCTATCTTGCAAGTAAATAGTCACCTACTACGTGTTATGATCCGGCAACCCCGAAGTGACAATAATCGGGACCACTCCCGATGCTGACCGTAGTTTGAGGAGTTCATGTATTCACTACGTGTTAATGCTTTGGTCCGGTACTCTATTAAAAGGAGGCCTTAATATCCCTTAGTTTCCAATAGGACACCGCCGCCATGGGAGGGTAGGACAAAAGATGTCATGCAAGTTCTTTTCCATAAGCACGTATGACTATATTCGGAATACATGCCTACATTACATTGATGAACTGGAGCTAGTTCTGTGTCACCCTATGTTATAACTGTTACATGATGAACCGGATCCAACATAATTATCCATCACCGATCCAATGCCTACGATCTTTTCACATACTGTCCTTTGCTTAGTTACTTTTCCGTTGCCACTGTTACAATTACTACAAAGCTGCTACTGTTACTTTTTCCACCATTACCGTTACTTCCATATTACTTTGCTACTAAATACTTTGTTGCAGATATTAAGTTATCCAGGTGTGGTTGAATTGACAACTCAACTGCTAATACTTGAGAATATTCTTTGGCTCCCCTTGTGTCGAATCAATAAATTTGGGTTGAATACTCTACCCTCGAAAACTGTTGCGATCCTCTATACTTGTGGGTTATCAAGTGACTAAATTGCCTAGTGAAAACCTTATTTAACGCACTCTCACTCAGCACAGGTCCTCCAGCTGCTAAGAGCATCTCCAGCCGCGTCCCCAACAGGCCCCCAAGGTGTTTTTTTCGCGCCGGCTCCCAAAAATTGGCCCAGTCGCGCCCCTAGGAGCCTGTTTTTTGCCGGTTTGGGCCGAAACTGGCGCCGGCCGACCCAGGCTGAACCCGGCGCGCTGGGGCCGCCCGGGGGCGCCGGAGCAAGCGATTTTGGTGCAACGAACTGCGGGCCCGCCGAGTCAGCGACACTCGCCTCATCGTCCTCACAACTGCTTGGGTTCTCGCGGGGAATCAATGCCAAGGCTGCCGCCGGTCAGCCTTCCATTGATTCCTCACGGGCGGCGCGGCGATGCCTCCCCCTCCCGCCACGCGTACACATGGCGCCCGGCCGCTATAAAAGCAACGCCTCCCCCTCGCCTCTGGCCACACCCACCCACAGCCACCATGCTCTGCCTCTCTGACGTGCTCTGCCTCTCTGTCCCCGTGCTCTGCCTCTCTCTCCCCGTGCGCAGCCGCCGCTGACGTTCGTCCCCTCTCTCCCCAAGCCCAGTCACGACGATGGGCGAGCTATTCCCTGGCGGGGCGGCGGCCAACGGCTTCGGCCGCCGCTCGCTGCACGAGTGGGAAGCGTACTTGTTGTTCGAGGCCAACATCCCGGCGCCTCCCAACATGCGCACAGGGCCGGGGGGTGGAGGCTCAGCGCCGGTGGAGTCCCCATTCCCCCGCTGCCCGACGTCAAAGTGCGCGCCGACTACTTCGCCGACGAGGTCGACTGTGTGCGGGCGTCGCTAACGGAGGAGCAGCGCACCCTCCCGCAGTACACCGCCGACAACCATGAGGCGTGGGCGGTTTACTTCCAGCACCGGCAGGTGACGAAGCTATGTACCTAGGGTAGGGTCATGGACCTATCCAAGATACCCTCCCCAAGGACATCCCTTAAAAGACCAAAAGAATCATCATCCAGTCGAAAATGAAGCTATGTTCCACTCAGCAGTCTTGAAGTCACTCGACCGTGAAGACTATCACTCGACTACCAGAAGATCTAGAGCCACTCTGCACTGCAACGGTTGGGAATTCAGTCATAGCTTTATGGTCATTATGTATCTTTATTATTGGCGTTACCAGTAACGCCCCCCTCTTGATGTACATTTAACCCTGTGTAACGGAGGGGGGCTGGGGTCCTGGCGCACTCTATATAAGCCACCCCCTCCTCTGGGACAAGGGTTCGCACCCCCTATAACCCACACGCATATAATCCAGTCGACCGCCTCCGGGCTCCGAGACGTAGGCATGTTACTTCCTCCGAGAAGGGCCTGAACTCGTAAAACTTGTGTGTACAACCCCTCCATAGCTAAGATCTTGCCTCTACATCACCTACCCCCTATTCTACTGTCAGACTTAGGACCACGACAGTTGGCGCCCACCGTGGGGCAGGTGTCTTAGCGACTTGTTGGAGAAGTTGCGATTTTTCCGATCCCCATCGACATGGTTTCAGGCGGAGGTTTGGCCGAGGGCCGCGAGATCCGTCTCGGCGCGCTCGTGTTCGTCGCCGACGACTCCGCTTGGCTCCAAGAGGCTCCACTCGACGTCGAGGCACTCCCCGTCCGCGGGGCAACGCACTTTCGCGCGTGCGTCCGCGGCGTCCTCCTGCGACAGTCGTCGACTCAGTATCGATCGCTCTGTGGCGTCCTCCTCCTGTTCACGCCGCGCAAGCGTTTCGGTCGATCGAGGCTCCAGTGGTGGGTGAGGCACGCGGTGGCCCACCAGTCGGCCGTCCCCCAAGTCGCGGCAATCAAGCCTGATGAAACACTCTACGGCCTGTTCGCTCTGTCGACTGGCTCCATAGAAACTGCATCCGAGTGCGACAGCAGTTATCCCGCGGCGGAAGTCCTGATGGTCGATGGGCTCGTAGTCCTCCTGGCTTCCCTCACGTTGACGGTGGAGATGGCGGAGGCGATCCGTCGCATGTCCACGAGGAGTACCTCCCTGAGCCCCTCTGTTCGTAGCAGAGGGAAGAACTTCGCCACCGGCACATGGATGCACTTCAAACTCCTATCATTGGAGAAGAAACCCCCGAGGCCCGAGCCTTGGAGGAGGCGCGCCTGGCCAACTTGGCTAAGCGCACTCGACCGAGAACCTCCGCACGCGACTTTTCGACGGCGCGCTTCGGCGGGGTTCGAAATCGATCGAAGACAACTTTTTCTGCCTCCAACTCAGGTATATCGAACTCCAATCCAGAATCTCGCAGCCGCAGCCTGAATAGCAGAGTCAATCCAGCCGTCCCAGTCAGAAGCTGGAAAAGGTTTGATGTAGATCAGGGATTTACTCCGGGCAGCAGGAGAACAAAATACAGTTGTGTCACAGTCGCGGAGTAGGATCCACAGCAGATCCGTCGTAGCAGATACAGTCCAGTCGGCCCACAGCCCAAGATCGCCCCCGAGCCGTGAGGGGCGTGGAGACCGGCGAGATCAGTACAGAAACCGCGAGCAGTATGATCGCCGACTCGATCACGATGATCGTCGTCGAGTGCCCACGCCTCCCCCGAGGAGTGGGTCATACGTGGGTCGACAACATGATGACAGACGCCCTCACAGTGGTGGGCGAAGGATTCCAGTCGACCCCAGGGAACCAGGCTTTGATGCGAGATCTATTCTCGTACAAGGTTTGTTCGACAGAAACAAAGCTCACAGAGAAGTCCATGACAGAGATTTTCCAACCAGCAGCAGAGTGCATGTCTCAGGTCCCGAGTGCTTTAGCAGAGCCATCAGGGCCACGGTGATTCCTCCCAACTTCAAGTTGGTGACTGGAGTCAGTAAGTTCACTGGTGAGTCCAAGCCTGACACTTGGCTTGAGGACTACAGAGTGCCTGTTCAGATTGGCGGCGGCAATGATGAAGTGGCCATGAAGCACCTTCCTCTGATGTTGGAGGGCTCGGCTAGAGCATGGTTAAACCAGTTAGCGCCCGACATTATTTATAGTTGGGAAGATCTTGCCCGAGTGTTTGTCAGAACATTTGAAGGGACATGCAAACAGCCAGCAGGGTTGACAGAGCTGCAATCTTGTGTGCAGAAGCCGAATTTGCATCACACGGTGGAAAATGTGTCTGATCACCAAGCAGTTTGTGCCTTCAAGGAAGGCGTCAAATATCGAGAGTTGAATCTGAAGTTCGGTCGGACCGGAGATATGTCTCTGAGTCAGAGAATGGAGATTGCAACCAAGTATGCCAATGGTGAAGAGGAGGATCGGCTCCGGAGTGGCAAGCGCAAAACAGTCGTCCATGAAACCAGGGGAGGGAACTCCAGTCGGAAGCAGAAGCGCAAAGCCGAGCCAGCTGCTCCTGGAGAAGCCTTAGCCGTGACTCAAGGAAAGTTCAAGGGGAAACCCAAGGGGCCGTGGAACCCTAAGAAAGTAAAAGATCAAGATGGGAATGATGTGTTGGATTTGCCATGCCACATCCACACAAAGAAAGATGATGAGGGTAATCTCATTTACCAAAAGCATACCACCCGGCAGTGTCAGCTCCTAATCTAGCAGTTCCGAGAGAAGCAGCCCAAACAGAAGGAAAAAGAGTTAGACAAAGTTGAGGACAAAGAGGAAAGTGACGATGGTTACCCTCACATCAATTCCACTCTGATGATTTTTGCTGGTGTTGAGAGCAAAAGTCGACTGAAAGTCATCAACAGAGAGGTAAACATGGTCGCTCCGGCGACGCGCAGTTATTTGAGCTGGTCTCACACTGCCATTACATTCGACCAGTCTGATCACCCGACGCATATAGCCACCCCCGGGAGGCAAGCATTGGTGGTCGACCCAGTCGTCGAAGGCACTCGGTTGACTAGAGTTCTAATGGATGGTGGCAGTGGCCTGAATATTCTGTATGCGAAGACGTTGAAAGGAATGGGCATTCCGATGTCCAGACTCAGTGAAAGCAATATGAGTTTCCATGGAGTCATTCCTGGCAAGAAGGCTGAGTCACTCGGCCAGATCGCTCTTGATGTAGTTTTCGATGATTCCAAGAATTACCGCAAAGAAAAATTGACATTTGAAGTTGTGGATTTCCAGAGTGCTTATCACGCTATTCTGGGTAGGCCAGCTCATGCACGGTTTATGGCTCGACCATGCTACGTGTATCTCAAGTTGAAGATGCCTGGTCCTAAAGGTGTGATCACTATCACTGGCAATCGGAAGAAGGCAGAAGAGTGCTTCCAGAAGGGCTCGAAGATCGCCGATGCACAGATGGCAGTAGTGGAATTGCAGGAGTATTAGAAAAATGCAGATCCGAGTGATTTTTTGCAAGCTAAGAAGCCTGCCACGGATTCAGCATTTCAGTCGTCTCGCGAAACGAAGCTGATTCATATTCACCCGATGGATCCCAATGCTGCTCTGACTCACATTTCAACAATACTCGACTCCAAATAGGAAGAAGCGCTCATCTAGTTCCTCCGTGAGAACTGGGACATCTTTGCATGGAAACCTTCTGACATGCCTGGTGTTCCCAGGGAGCTGGCTGAGCATCGTTTGCGAGTCGACCCAAAAGTGAAATCAGTCAAAGAACATCTTCGACGGTCCGCCGTGCAGAAGAGAAAGGCAATCGGTGAAGAAGTGGCTCGGCTCCTAGCAGCTGAGTTTATCCGAGAGATTTACCACTCCGAGTGGTTAGCTAATGTTGTCATGGTTCCTAAGAAGGACGACTCACTTCGCATGTGCATTGACTTCAAGCATATCAATCGGGCCTGCCCGAAAGATCACTTTCCTCTCCCTCGCATCGACCACATTGTCGACTCAACTGCGGGGTGTGAGCGTTTGTCCTTTTATGACGCTTACTCGGGGTATCATCAGATCCGTCTGTATGGACCCGACGAGATAAAAACAGCTTTCATTACCCCATTTGGGTGCTTCTGTTATGTCACCATGCCATTCGGCTGGAAGAACACTGGAGGCACATTCATGCGGATGATTCAGAAGTGTTTACTCACTCAAATCAGTCGGAATGTGGAAGCATACATGGATGATATTGTGGTTAAGTCACGTAAAGATTCTGACCTACTGGCTGACCTTGCCGAAACCTTTGCCATCCTCAGAAGGTATGATATCATGCTTAATCCATCAAAGTGCACATTCGGAGTCACAGGCGGAAAATTGCTCGGTTTTCTCGTTTCCGAACAAGGGATCGACGCTAACCCTGAGAAAGTAGGTGCTATACTCCGAATGAAACGCCCCGTGCGTGTACATGATATCCAGAAGCTTACTGGTTGCTTGGCCACCCTAAGTCGATTCATTTCTTGCCTCGGTGAAAAGGCATTGCCTCTTTACCGACTGATGAAGAAGTCAGATAAGTTTGAGTGGACTCCACGAAGTCGATGCAAAGATTCGCAGAGCTAAAAAGCCCCGCTTTCCACCCAGCCGGTGCTTGCTGCCACAATCAACAAGAGCCTTTCTTGCTTTACATTGCAGCCAATCGGACAAGTCACAAGACAGATTTACTTACGGTCGAAAGGGAAGAAGAAGGAAAAGCCTATAAAGTTCAGCGCCAAAGATATTATGTTTGAAGTTTTGACTCCATCAAAGCAAAGATATCCGCATTATCAGAAGCTTGTTTATGGGATTTATATGACCACGAAGAAGGTTGCACATTACTTCTCTGACCATTCAATTACAGTCGTCAGCGACGCTCCATTGTCAGAGATTCTGCACAACAGAGATGCAACTAGTCGAGTGGCAAAATGGGCGATTGAACTCCTTCCCTTAGATATCAAGTTTGAGGCAAAGAAAGCTATCAAGTCCCAAGCAATAGCAGATTTCCTCGCCAAGTGGATCGAACAGCAACTACCGACTCAAGTTCACTCGGATCACTAGACCATGTTTTTTGATTGCTCCAAGATGCTAAACGGTTCCGGTGCTGGGGTGGTACTGGTATCCCCCCGAGGAGACAAGCTCAGATATGTCCTTCAGATTCACTTTGATTCCTCCAACAACGAAGCATAATATGAAGCACTCATGTATGGATTACGTATGGCCATTTCACTGGGCGTCCGTCGCCTTATGGTCTATGGCGACTCAGATTTGGTAGTCAATACAGTGATGAAGGAGTGGGACATCAGAAGCCCAGCCATGACTGGTTACTGCAATGCACTGAGGAAATTGGAAAAGAAGTTTGAGGGGTTAGAGCTCCATCATATACCCCGACTGAAAAATCAAGCTGCTGATGATTTGGCAAAGATAGGTTCCAAGAGAGAAGCCATTCCCAACAATGTGTTTTTGGAGCACATTCACACACCGTCAGTTCAAGAAGATCCTTTCACTGAAGAGCCCCCGCAGCCTAAGAGTGCCACAGATCCGACTGAAGTCGAGGTCCCAGCCGTGGTCGACCTGATCATGGAAGTTTTGGTCATCACTCCCGACTGGACAGTACCGTACATTGCATGTATTCTTAGGAAGGAACTCCCAGAAGATGAAGAAGAGGCTCGACAGATCGTCCGTCGATCCAAAGCATTTACTGTGATAGGAGGGCAACTGTTCAGGGAAGGAGTGACGAGAGTCAGCAGAAATGCATAACGCCACAAGAAGGTCGAATGATCCTCAACGACATCCACTCGGGGACCTGCTGCCACCATGTGTCCTCTCGGACCATCGTGGCTAAAGCATACCGAGCTGGGTTTTACTGGCCTCGAGAAAATGAAATGGCGAAAGATATAGTCGACAAATGTGAGGGTTGCCAGTTTTACTCCAACATGTCGCACAAACCTGCGTCAGCCCTGAAGTTCATTCCACTCGTTTGGCCCTTTGCTGTTTGGGGATTGGATATGGTCGCAGCTGAGAACCGGTAGGAGGGCTTCACCCACGTGCTTGTAGCAGTCGACAAGTTTACCAAATGGATTGAAGCTAAGCCTATCAAGAATCTCGAAGCTAGCACTGCTGTCAGTTTCATCAGAGAATTGACATTCAGATACAGGGTTCTGCACAACATCATCACTGACAACGGGTCGAACTTCGATTCTGCTGAGTTTAGAGCCTTCTGCGCTTCTCAAGGCACATGAGTTGACTATGCTTCAGTCGCTCACCCCCAGTCGAATGGACAAGCAGAAAGAGCAAATGGCCTAATTCTCAAAGGACTGAAACCCCGACTGATGCGTGATCTCAAGCACGCAGCAGGCGCCTGTGTTGATGAACTTCCATCAGTTCTTTGGGGTCTAAAGACAACTCCCAATCGGTCAACTGGCCGAACTCCATTCTTCTTGGTCTATGGAGCTGAAGCCGTTCTGCCGAGTGACTTACTTCACAATGCACCACGAGTCGAGCTCTTTTCTGAAGATGAAGCAGAACAGGCTCGGCAGGACGCAGTCGACCTTTTAGAGGAGGAAAGAGAGATGGCTTTGATCCGCTCGACCATTTATCAGCAAGACCTGCGTCGATTCCACGCCATAAACGTGAGGGGTCGAGCCTTTCAAGAGGGAGACTTGGTTCTTTGAGTGGATCAACAGAAACCACTCAAGCTCGCCCCTGCTTGGGAAGGCCCCTTCATTGTCACTATAGTTCTCCACAATGGAGCATACCACCTTTATAATGTCGAGCATCAGAAAGACGAGCCACGAGCTTGGAACACGGAGCTGCTCCGCCCCTTTTATACTTAAGTACTCACTCGGATGAGATGTAATAAAAAATACCTTTGTAGTTTGTTTATCAAATACAAGAGCTTTATAATATTCCTGAACAATCTGTTGTTGCCTTTGTTTGCGTTTGAAATCCACCAGTGGGTGACTTTGCTGCGAATCCGTTTCGCCTAAGTTCGAATAATCCTACCGAGTGGTGAGCAAGCCTTTCACTCGGAGGCTTAGCTGCGAATCCGTTTCGCCTAATGTTAAGAATCCTACCGAGTGATGAGCAAGCCTCTCACTCGGGGGCTTAGCTGCGAATCCGTTTCGCCTAAGTTTAAAAAATCCTACCGAGTGGTGAGCAATCCTCCCACTCGGGGGCTTAGCTGCAGTCCAGTACTCGCCTAAGTTTAAAAAATCCTACCGAGTGATGAGCAAGCCTCTCACTCGGGGGCTTAGCTGCAGTCCAGTACTCGCCTAAGTTTAAAAAATCCTACCGAGTGGTGAGCAATCCTCCCACTCGGAGGCTTAGCTGCAGTTCAGTACTCGCCTAAGTTTAAAAAAAATCATACCGAGTGGTGAGCAATCCTCCCACTCGGGGGCTTAGCTGCAGCCCGGTACTCGCCTAAGTTTAAAAAATCCTACCGAGTGGTGAGCAATCCTCCCACTCGGGGGCTTAGGTGCAGCCCGGTACTCGCCTAAGTTTAAAAAATCCTACCGAGTGGTGAGCAATCCTCCCACTCGGGGGCTTAGCTGCAGTCCAGTACTTGCCTAAGTTTAAAAAAATCCTACCGAGTGGTGGGCAATCCTCCCACTCGGGGGCTTAGCTGCAGTCCAGTACTTGCCTAAGTTTAAAAAATCCTACCGAGTGGTGAGCAATCCTCCCACTCGTAGGCTTAGCTGTAGTCCAGTACTCGCCTAAGTTTAAAAAATCCTACCGTGTGGTGAGCAATCCTCTCACTCGGGGGCTTAGCTGGAGTCCAGTACTCGCCTAAGTTTAAAAAATCCTACCGAGTGGTGAGCAATCCTCTCACTCGGATGCTTAGATGTAGTCTCATACTCGCCTAAGTTCGAAACATATCCCTATCCGCAAGGACGATGAGGTGCAGGTCGACTACAACCTTCTCGTTTGGAGCTACGCCACAAATACAATGTGCGCTCCATCCCTATCCGCAAGGACGACGAGGTGCAGGTCAATTGCAACCTTCTCTTTTGGAGCTACGCCACAAATACAACATATGCTCCATCCTTGTCTGCAAGGACGACGAGGCGCAGGTCGATTGAAGTCTCCACTTTAGAGCTGCATCTCGAACACAAAGGTCATTCCAAGTATAGAACAAATTCCAAAAGCAATCGCAAGCATATCCTGAGATAAATCAAGTCCGCATTTAACCCTAAAAGTTCAAGACCAGAGAAGTACTCGGGCACTCAGCCCGAAAGAGTTTAACGTTACAAAAACCACTCGGCATCCCGAGGCAAATTTAAGGTGGGGCATAAAGTTTGTTCACTCCGCAGGAGGAGGGCTGGCAGGTGCTCGATTTAATTTGTCCAGTCAATGCCATCAGCAATCCGAGTGGCTGCAGCAATGAAAGTCTCCATGAAGGATTGGAAGTCATGCTTCTTGGTATTGGCAACCTTGATCGCCGCCAGCTTCTCTTCTCGCGCCTCCTTGCAATGGACACAAACCAAAGATAGAGCCACATCAGCACCGCACCGGGCAGAAGACTTTTTCCACTCCTACACTCGACCTGGGATCTCGTTAAGTCGAGTCATCAGAGACTCGAGGTCATTCGAGAGCGTTGCCCTTGGCCAGAGTGCAGTGTCGATCCGGGACATTGCGACCTTCAGTCGAGCAAGGTAGTCAACAACACCGTCGATGCGGGATTCCAGTCGGAGCAAGTTCATAGCAGTTTCATCTTTCACGGGAGAGTTGATGGGGTCCAAGCTTGGTTCAATCCGCCCGGTCTCCTCCTCGAAATCTCGGCAAAACTCTACATGCGCAATCCGAGGATGACTCAATAGTCGTATGCCGAGTCGACGAAAATAAACCAGTCGGAACAGAATATATACCTTCAAGCTTGATGAACAGCCTCTTGGCAAGGCTTCTCAGATAACTTTCCAGATCATCCCTCCTGCGAGCAATGCCTTCCATCCTCTTGTTCAGATTGACCTTGTCCTTCTTCAAGCGGGTTACTTCCTTGTTGGCTTCGTCCAGGGCAGTTTTTATCTTGGCGTTTTCTTCCTCTAATTTGCCGACTGAAGCCAGCTTTTGTTCGGCCGGAGCAGTTTTGTCATCAGCCTTCTTCTGTGCGGCAGCCAGATCTTGATCCTTTTTGGCTAGATCCTGGTTCAGTTTCTCTAAAAAGAAATAATGCTTGATTCAGAAAGAGCAGAATGAAATCCAGACCGAAGACAAACCAGTCGACAAACCAGATCGAAGACAATCCAGAGCGGAATCTCTTACCATTGGCGTCATCCTTGGCTTTCTGCAGCTCTGTCTTGGCCAACTCCAGGTCAAGGTTAAGTTGAATCTGCTGTTTCTCCAAGTCAGCAAAGCGAGCTCCAAGATCACAAGATTTCTGCAAACAAGGAATGAGTCAGTCGACTAGTTAAAAGATTGGTTATTTCAGAGAGATAAAAGGATAAAGCCAACAAATTCTAAGACTACTGCTGAATCAAACATCCGACAGTAGCCTCAGGGACTACACCCAGTGGGTGCACTTAGCGTGCCCCCAATGATTCAGTTTACACTCAACAAGGCCTTTCTTCAGTGCGAGTGCCGAAAAAAGAGAGATAGCAACAAACAGATTCTTCAGACCATAGTCGACCGCCAGCAGTCGACCACGGTCTCGGGGGACTACACCCAGTGAGTGCACTCAGCGTGCCTCCACTGGTTCAAAAAATCCACTCCACATGACCTGCTCAGACCGAGTGAAGAAATTCAAAATTCAAGACTACAGTCGACTGCCCGCAGTCCACCATAGTCTTGGGGACTACACCCAGTGGGTACACTCAGCATGCCCCCACTAGTCCAAAAAATCCAATCGACAACAACATCAGATTCAACTCCAAGTACGAATTTTCTCAATGACAAATCGAAACACCCAGTGGGTGTACAGAAGCGAAGATCCTTGGAAAGAGAGTTTTCAGGTACCATATCCTAACAGAACAAGTCAAGAGAGGCAGTCGACTAGCTGCGAACCTGAACGTTGCTCTGGAGAGCGGAGCTGGCATCATAAGCAGCCTGGCTGGCATCCCGCACCATCTTCATATTCTCCATCATGATGCCTGCTTGGCGTATAGCTTCTTTGGCAGCACCCACTTTGTCTTCTGGGACGTGATGTGTAGCACAAACTGAAGGCGGATCGGCAGGAGCACGCACGGCTGACGCAAAAGGTCGAGCACTCGACAGCGGTATGGCGAGAGAAACGGAAGTCCGATTGGCGTCACCAGCGTCCTGAACTACCGGTTCCACCACTGGCGTCGACTGAGGTGTCTTGCCAGCGGACGCTTTCCTATTTCTTCTCCCCAAGGGCCTCTGCAACTCGTCATCATCATCGCCGGGGAGGTCAATAACGTTGGGAGCTACAAAAAGTTCAGTCACCAACATTTCATCGCCCGATCGGATATATCATGGTTCAGTCGACAAAAGGACGACAGAATAACAAAGATTGTACCCGGATTGGAGGTGACCGCGTCTTCCATTTCCTCATCCTCCTTTCTATAAGCTGAAGTCCCAGAGGTAGCGGCACTGCCAATTTCAAGGTTCATTCGATCAAACCAAAGGAAAGATAAACAACGCAGAGCGTCGAGTAAAAGCGAAAGAAGTACACTCACGTAGAGGCAACATCAATGTCAATCTTCAATTTTGGCAGCGCCTTCCGAGTCTTCTGCGCAACGACCTTGGTCTGCTTTGGAGCCTTCTCAGTTGGTGCTGGAGAGGATGTCCGAGGACGGTTTGACGATTGCCCAGTCGGAACGATCGCCTTGTCACGGGCGCTCGCTGAATCTTGGGCAAGCTTGGATCGCCTTTCCCTGTGGGGAGGAGAGCCGACCTCTTCTTTGTCACTCTAGTCGTCGCTCTCCCCCTCTCCCTCTCCGTCAGAATGCCATTCGCCACTTTCGCCTCCGCTTGCCTCGCCCTCGGGATCTTGCTCCTGCTCTTCGTTGGGCATCGAGTACATTTCGGTAAGAGTCTGGAAGAAAGCAAGCAGGACAAAGTCAGTCGGTAAAGCATAAACAACTGTGCGAATAAATCAAGATTACAGTCGGTAATTCAGAATCGGACCTTGTCTGGTTCGTAAGATTGGTCGAGTGGAGGAATTCTCCTAGCTCCCCTGGGGTTGTCTTTGTTTCCTGTGATGTTCATCAGCCACCCCTCCAACGTGGTCTCGTCGACCTCCTCCGGATGAGTCCGAGTGGTGTCATCAGTGCCCGAATACATCCACATCGGGTGGTCACGAGCTTGAAGCGGTTAGATGCATCGCCGAAGGAAAACCTCCAGCAAATCCATACCAGTCACCCCATTGCGGACAAGTTGAACAACTCGATCGACCAGCACCTTGACTTGTGCCTTCTCCTCCGGGATCACCTTCAAAGGGGAGGGTTTCGCCACTCGGGCCAAAGAAAAAGGGGGAAGTCCAGTCGACTGCCCTGGGGTCGGCTGGTCTTTGCAGTAGAACCAAGTCGACTGCCACCCACTGACCGAGTCGGGAAGAATCATGGCTGGAAAAGAACTTTTGCCCCTCATCTGAATCCCAAGGCCCCCGCACATTTGGATCACATGTGTTCTTTCATCACTCGGATTTGCTTTTTTGACCGACTGGGAGCGGCATGTGAAGATGTGCTTGAAGAGGCCCTAGTGGGGTCGGTAGCCCAAGAAATTCTCACACAAACACACGAAGGCAGCAAGGTACACAATGGTGTTTGGGGTGAAATGATGGAGTTGCGCCCCGAAAAAATTCAAGAAACCTCGGAAGAAAGGGTGAGGAGGCAAGGAGAACCCACGGTCAATGTGAGTGGCGAGGAGGACGCACTCACCCTCTCATGGTTGCGGCTCTATCTCGTTCCCCGGGAGCCGTGCCGATTCGTGGGGAATCAGTCCCCCTTCGACCAGGTCATCAATGGCGTCCTGGCTGATCGCCGAGCGAATCCAGTCGCCCTGGATCCAGCCCGGTGGCAGGCCAGACCTCGAGGAAGATCCGCCCCGGCTGGACTTCCTCCCCTTCGCCTTCGCCGTTGCCTTCTTCACGCGCTCAAGAGCCACCGTCTTCTCTTTCCCCATCGCCGCAGATGGATCTTGAACGGAACGGCGGCACTAGGCGGAAGCAAGCGCAGCGGAGAACTCTGAGGAAGAGGAAGAAAAATGAGAGCGCGCTGTTCAAAAACCCTGGTCCGGCGCCTTATATGAGGTTACTTCCGAGTGACTGACTTGTAGGCCCGGGCAATCTTATCCAATCCCACAACAGTCGCGTGCGCGATACGTGGCAAAAAAGGTGGCACGGAAATCGAGGCGACCCTGCCTAATCCAGCCCGATTACTACGGCCTCCTCCGCCCCGCGCGCTTCCCAAAATTCAAATCCCACGAAATCCGCGGACAGCAGAACAACTTGTCAGACGGAAGATCTCCTCCACATCATCAATCGGAACTCCTCCAGTAAAAGTTCACTCGACAAAAACTAGGAATGGATCAAGGCGACTGAAAAACAAGTTGGCATCGTCACCTCGGTTCATTGATTCAGAACAAGATATACTCGTAGCACAGAAATCAAGTCGGAAGTGTTCTCAACTCCTTCCCCACTCAAACCCAGATCCATTCGGGAGCTAATTACGAAGCTGTATACCTAGGGTAGGGTCATGGACCTGTCCAAGATACCCTCCCCAAGGACATCCCTTAAAAAACCAGAAGAATCATCATCCAATCGACCATGAAGCTATGTTCCACTCGGCAGTCTTGAAGTCACTCGACCGTGAAGACTATCACTCGACTACCAGAAGATCTAGAGCCACTATGCACTGCAACGGTCGGGAATTAAGTCATAGCTTTATGGTCATTATGTATCTTTTTATTACTGGCGTTACCAGTAACGCCCCCCTCTTGATGTACATTTAACCCTGTGTAATGGAGGGGAGCTGGGGTCCTGGCGCACTCTATATAAGCCACCCCCTCCTCTGGGACAAGGGTTCGCACCCCCTATAACTCACACGCATATAATCCAGTCGACCGCCTCCGGGCTCTGAGACGTAGGGCTGTTACTTCCTCCGAGAAGGGCGTGAACTCGTAAAACTTGCGTGTACAACTCCTCCATAGCTAAGATCTTGCCTCTACATCACCTACCCCCTATTCTACTGTCAGACTTAGAACCACGACAGCAGGTGCAACGGCTGGCCTCCACCAATGGGGTGCAATGTTGGGGAACGTAGTAATTACAAAAAAAATCCTGCGCACACGCAAGATCATGGTGATGCATAGCAACCAGAGGAGAGAGTGTTGTCTATGTACCCTCGTAGACCGTAAGCGGAAGCGTCATGACAACTCGGTTGATGTAGTCGTACGTCTTCACGATTGAACGATCCTAACTGTTGGGGAACGTAGCATAAATTCAAAATTTTCCTACGTGTCACCAAGATCTATCTATGGAGAAACTAGCAACGAGGGAAGGAGAATGCATCTACATACCCTTGTAGATCGCTAAGCGGAAGCGTTCAAGAGAACGGGGTTGAAGGAGTCGTACTCCTCGTGATCCAAATCACCGGAGATCCGAGTGCCGAACGGACGGCACCTCCGCGTTCAACACACGTACAGACCGGAGACGTCTCCCATGCCTTGATCCAGCAAGGAGAGAGGAGAGGTTGAGGAAGACTCCATCCAACAGCAGCACAACGGCGTGGTGGTGGTGGAGGAGCGTGGCAATCCTGCAGGCTTCGCCAAGCACCCACGGGAGAGGAGGAGGTGTCACGGAGGGAGGGAGGCGCCGAGGCTCAGGTGTGGATGCCCTCCCTCCCTCCACTATATATAGGGGTAAGGGAGGGGGAGGCGCAGCCTGCCCCTTCCTCCAAGGAAGGGGTGCGGCCAAGAGGGGAGGAGTCCATCCTCCCAAGGCACCTCGGAGGTGCCTTCCCCTTGAGGACTCTTCCTCCCCAAGTTTCCTTGGCGCATGGGCCTCTTGGGGCTGGTGCCCTTGGCCCATATAGGCCAAGGCGCACCCCTACAGCCCATGTGGCCCCAGGGCAGGTGGACCCCCGGTGGACCCCGGACCCCTTTCGGCACTCCGGTACAATACCGATAAAGTGCGAAACTTTTCCGGCGACCAAAATAGGACTTCCCATATATAAATCTTTACCTCCGGACCATTCCGGAACTCCTCGTGACGTCCGGGATCTCATCCGGACTCAACAACATTCGGTAACCACATACAAACTTCCTTTATAACCCTAAGCGCCATCGAACCTTAAGTGTGTAGACCCTACGGGTTCGGGAGACATGTAGACATGACCGAGACGTTCTCCGGTCAATAACCAACAGCGGATCTGGATACCCATGTTGGCTCTACATGTTCCACGATGATTTCATCGGATGAACCACGATGTCAAGGACTCAATTGATCCCGTATACAATTCCCTTTGTCTAGCGGTATTGTACTTGCCCGAGATTCGATCGTCGGTATCCCGATACCTTGTTCAATCTCGTTTCCGGCAAGTCTCTTTACTCGTTCCGTAACACATCATCCCGTGATCAACCCCTTGATCACATTGTGCACATTATGATGATGTCCTACCGAGTGGGCCCAGAGATACCTCTCCGTCACACACGGAGTGACAAATCCAGTCTCGATTCGTGCCAACCCAGCAGACACTTTCGGAGATACATGTAATGCACCTTTATAGCCACCCAGTTACGCCAGGACGCTTTGGTACACCCAAAGCATTCCTACGGTGTCCGGAGTTGCACAATCTCATGGTCTAAGGAAATGATACTTGACATTAGAAAAGCTTTAGCATATGAACTACGATCTTTGTGCTAGGCTTAGGATTGGGTCTTGTCCATCACATCATTCTCCTAATGATGTGATCCCGTTATCAACGACATCCAATGTCCATGGTCAGGAAACTGTAACCATCTATTGATCAACGAGCTAGTCAACTAGAGGCTTACTAGGGACATGGTGTTGTCTATGTATCCACACATGTATCTGAGTTTCCTATCAATACAATTATAGCATGGATAATAGACGATTATCATGAACAAGGAAATATAATAATAACTAATTTATTATTGCCTCTAGGGCATATTTCCAACAGTCTCCCACTTGCACTAGAGTCAATAATCTAGTTCACATCGCCATGTGATTAACACCGATAGGTCATATCCCCATGTGACCAACACCCAAAGAGTTTATTAGTGTACGTAGAACTAGTTCACATCATCATGTGATTTAGACTCAATGAGTTACGAGGTTTGATCATGTTTTGCTTGTGAGAGAGGTTTTAGTCAACGGGTTTTAGTCAACGGGTGCGAACCTTTCAGATCCGTGTGTGCTTTGCAATTCTCTATGTCATATTGTAAATGCTGCTTCCATGCTCCACTTGGATCTATTCCAAACGGTTGCTCCACTATACGTGTCGGTTTGCTACTCGAGTCACTTTCGGATAGGTGTTAAAGCTTGCATCGACGTAACCCTTTACGCTGAACTCTTTATCACCTCCATAATTGAGAAACATGTCCTTATTTACTACAAGGACAATTTTGACCATTGTCCAATGATCCATTCTCGGATCATTCTTGTACCCTTGATCGACTCATGGCAAGGCACACTTTCGGTGCGGTACACAAAGATAGCATCTTGTAGAGCCTATGTCTAAGGCATAGGGGACGACCTTCGCCCTTTCTCTCTGCTCGCTGCGTGGTCGAGCTTTAACTCTTAACTTCATACCTTACAACTCAGGCAAGAACTCCTTCTTCGATCGATCCATCTTGAACACCTTCAATATTATGTCAAGGCATGTGCTCATTTGAAAGTATTATTAAGCATTTTGATCTATCCTTATAGATCTTGATGCTCAATGTTCAAGTAGCTTAATCCAGGTTTTCTATTGAAAAACATCTTTCAAATAACCCTATATGCTTTCCAGAAATCCTACATCATTTCTGATCATCAATATGTCAACAGCATTATACTCATCAGAAATTCTATAGTGCTCCCACTCACTTCTTTGGAAATACAAGTTTCTCATAAACTTTGTATAAATCCAAAATCTTTGATCATCACATCAAAGTGCACATTCCAACTCCGAGATGCTTACTCCAGTCCTTAGAAAGGATCGCTGGAGCCAAAGATACCTTTAGCATCCTTAGGATCGACAAAACTTTACGATTGTATCACATACAACCTTTCCTTACGAAAACTGGTAAGGAAACTCATTTTGACATCCATCTGCCAGATTTCATAAATGCAGCTTATGCTAACATGATTCCGACGGACTCAAGCATCGCTACGGATGAGAAGATCTCATCGTAGTCAACTCCTTGAACTTGTGAAAAACTCTTTGCCACAAGTCGAGCTTCATAGAAGGTGACATTACCGTCCACGTCCGTCTTCTTCTTAAAGATCCATTTATCTCAATGGCATGCCGATCATCGGGCAAGTCCACCAAAGTCCATGCTTTGTTATGATACATGGATCCTATCTCGGATTTCATGGCTTCTAACCATTTGTCGGAATTTGGGCCCACCATCGCTTCTCCATAGCTCGTAGGTTCATTGTTGCCTAGCAACATGACCTTCAAGGCACGATTGCGTACCACTCTGAAGTAGTACGCATCCTTGTCACCCTACGAGGTACGTCAGTGACTTGATCCGAAACTTCATGATCACTATCATAAGCTTCTACTTCAATTGGTGTATGTGCCACGGGAACAACTTCCTGTGCCCTGCTACACACTAGTTGAAGTGACGGTTCAATAACCTCATCAAGTCTCCACCATCCTCCCACTCAATTCTTTCGAGACGAACTTTTCCTCGAGAAAGGACCCGATTCAAGAAACAATCCCAATTGCTTCCGGATCTGAATTAGGAGGTATACCCAACTGTTTTGGGTGTCCTATGAAGATGCATTTGTCCACTTTGGGTTCGAGCTTATCAACCTGAAACTTTTCCACATAAGCGTCGCAGCCCCAAACTTTTAAGAAATGACAGCTTAGGTTTCTCTAAACCATAATTCATACGGTGTCATCTCAACGGAATTACGTGGTACCCTATTAAAGTGAGTGCGGTTGTCTCTAATGCCTAACCCATGAACGATAGTGGTAATTCGATAGGAGACATCATGGTACGCACCATATCCAATAGGGTGCAACTATGATGTTCGGACACACCATCACACTATGGTGTTCCAGGCGGTATTAATTGTGAAACAATTTGCACAATGTCTTAATTGTGTGCCAAAACTCATAACTCAGATATTCATCTCTATGATCATATCATAGACATTCTATCCTCTTGTCACGAAGATCTTAAACTTCATTCGAAATTACTTGAACCATTCAATAATTCAGATTTGTGTTTCATCAAGTAAATATACTCAACATCTACTCGAATCATCCGTGAAGTCAGTAACATAACGATATTCACTTTGCATGCCTCAAAGACTCATTGGACTGCACACATCAAAATGTGTTACTTCTAACAAGTTGCTATCTAGTTCCATCTTCTCGAAACCGAGGCTTTTCAGTCATCTTGTCCATGTGGTATGATTTGCATATCTTAGGTGATTCAAAATCAAGTGAGTCTAAACGATCCATCTGCATGGAGTTTCATCATGCGTATACACCAATGTACATGGTTTGCATGTCTCAAACTTTTCAAAACGAGTGAGTCCAAAGATCCATCAACATGGAGCTTCTTCATGTGTTTTACACCAATATGACTTACATGGCAAAGGCCACAAGTAAGTGGTACTATCATTACTATCTTATACTTTTGGCATGAAAATGTGTATCACTACGATCGAGATTCAATAAACCATTTATTTAGGTGCAAGACCATCGAAGGTATTATTCAAATAAATAGAGTAACCATTATTCTTCTTAAATGAATAAATCAGACAATGCGTACATAATCCAATCATGTATATGCTCAACGCAAACACCAAATAACAATTATTTAGGTTTAACACCAATCTCGATGGTAGAGGGAGCGGCAATGCTTGATCACATCAACCTTGGAAACACTTCCAACACATATCGTCAGCTCACCTTTAGCTAGTCTCCGTTTATTCCGTAGCCTTTTATTTCGAGTTACTAACACTTAGCAACCGAACCGGTATCTTAATACCCTGGTGCTACTAGGAGTACTAGTAAAGTACACATTAACATAATGTATATCCAATATACTTCTTTCGACCTTGCCAGCCTTCTTATCTACCAAGTATCTAGGGTAATGCTGCTCCAGTGGCTGTTCCCCTTATTACAGATGCACTTAGTCTCGGGTTTGGTTTCAACCTTGGGTTTCTTCACTAGAGCAGCAGCTGATTTGCCGTTTCATGAAGTATCCCTTCTTGCCCTTGCCCTTCTTGAAACTAGTGGTTTCACCAACCATCAACAATTGATGCTCCTTCTTGACTTCTACTTTCGTGATGTCAAACAACGCGAATACCTCAAGGATCATCATCTCTATCCTTGATATGTTATAGTTCATCACGAAGCTCTAGCAGCTTGGTGGCAATGACTTTGGAGAAACATCACTATCTCATCCTAAGATCAACTCCCAGTCGATTCAAGTGATTGTTGTGCTCAGACAATCTGAGCACAAGCTCAACGATTGAGCTTTTCTCCCTTAGTTTGCAGGCTAAGAAGATTGTCGGAGGTCTTATACCTTTTGACGTGGGCATGAGCTTGAAATCCCAATTTCAGCCCTCGAAACATCTCATATGTTCCGCGACGTTTCGAAACGCGTCTTTGGTGCCTCAACTCTAAACCGTTTAACCGAACTATCATGTAGTTATCAAAACGTGTATGTCCGATGTTCGCAACATCCACATCGACGCTTTGGGGTTCAAAGACAATCGAGCGGTGCATTAAGGACATAAGCTATTTACTGTTCGCATAATTGCTACTTTCAACTTTCAACTATATTTTCTCTAGGAACATATCTAAACAGTGGAACTAAAGCGCGAGCTTACGACATAATTTGCAAAAAGGTCTTTTGACTATGTTCAAGATAATTAAGTTCATCTTATGAACTCCCACTCAGATAGACATCCCTCCGGTCATCTAAGTGATTACATGATCCGAGTCAACTAAGCCGTGTCCGATCATCACGTGAGACGGACTAGTCAACATCGGTGAACATCTTCATGTTGATCGTATCTACTATACGACTCATGCTCGACCTTTCGGTCTCCGTGTTCCCGAGGCCATGTCCGTACATGCTAGGCTCACAAGTTAACCCCAAGTGTTTTTGCTGTGTAAATCTGTCTTACACCCGTTGTATGTGAACGTAAGAATCCATCACACCCGATCATCACGTGGTGCTTAGAAGCTGACGAACCGTAGTAACGGTGCATACCGTGGGGAGAACACTTCTTGAAATTTGTGTAAGGGATCATCTTATTTACTACCGTCGTTCTAAGTAAACAAGATGCATAAACATAATAAACATCACATGCAATTATATAGTAGTGACATGATATGGCCAATATCATATTGCTCCTTTTGATCTCCATCTTTGGGGCTCCATGATCATTATTGTCACCGCATGACACCATGATCTCCATCATCATGATCTCCATCATCGTGCCTCCATGAAGTTGTCTCGCCAACTTATTACTTCTACTACTATGGCTACCGTTAGCAATAAAGTAAAGTAATTACATGGCGTTGTTCAATGACACGCAGGTCATACAATAAATAAAGACAACTCCTATGGCTCCTGCCGGTTGTCATACTCATCGACATGCAAGTCGTGAATCCTATTACAAGAACATGATAAATCTCATACATCACATATCATTCATCACATTCTTCTTGGCCATATCACATCACATAGCATACCCTGCAAAAACAAGTTAGACATCCTCTAATTGTTGTTTGCATGTTTTACGTGGCTGCTTTGGGTTTCTAGCAAGAACGCTTTCTTACCTACGCAAAACCACAACGTGATATGCCAATTTCTATTTACCCTTCATAAGGACCCTTTTCATCGAATCCGTTCCGACTAAAGTGGGAGAGATCGGCACCCGCTAGCCACCTTATGCACCAAGTGCATGTCGATCGGTGGAACCTGTCTCACGTAAGACGTGTAAGGTCGGTCCGGCCGCTTCATCCCACAATACCGTCGAAACAAGATTGGACTAGTAACGGTAAGCATATTGAACAACATCAACGCCCACAACTACTTTGTGTTCTACTCGTGCAAAGAATCTACGCAATAGACCTAGCTCATGATGCCACTGTTGGGGAACGTAGCATAAATTCAAAATTTTCCTACGGGTCACCAAGATCTATCTATGGAGAAACTAGCAACGAGGGAAGGAGAGTGCATCTACATACCCTTGTAGATCGCTAAGCGGAAGCGTTCAAGAGAACGGGGTTGAAGGATTCGTACTCGTCATGATCCAAATCACCGGAGATCCGAGTGCCGAACGGACGGCACCTCCGCTGCTCAACACACGTACAGCCCGGTGACGTCTCCCATGCCTTGATCCAGCAAGGAGAGAGGGAGAGGTTGAGGAAGACTCCATCCAACAGCAGCACAACGGCGTGGTGGTGGTGGAGGAGCGTGGCAATCCTGCAGGCTTCGCCAAGCACCCACGGGAGAGGAGGAGGTGTCACGGGAGGGAGGGAGGCGCCAGGGGCTGTGTGTGGATGCCCTCCCTCCCTCCACTATATATAGGGGTAAGGGAGAGGGGAGGCGCAGCCTTGCCCCTTCCTCCAAGGAAGGGGTGCGGCCAAGAGGGGAGGAGTCCATCCTCCCCAAGGCACCCTGGAGGTGCCTTCCCTTGAGGTCTCTTCCTCCCCAAGTTTCCTTGGTGCATGGGCCTCTTGGGGCTGGTGCCCTTGGCCCATATAGGCCAAGGCGCACCCCTACAGCCCATGTGGCCCCGGGCAGGTGGACCCCGGTGGACCCCGGACCCCTTCGGCATTCCTGCACAATACCGATAAAGTGCGAAACTTTTCCGGCGACCAAAATAGTACTTCCCATATATAAATCTTTACCTCCGGACCATTCCGGAACTCCTCATGACGTCCAGGATCTCATCCGGACTCGAACAACATTCGTAACCACATAAAAACTTCCTTTATAACCCTAGCGCCATCGAACCTTATGTGTAGACCCTACGGGTTCGGGAGACATGTAGACATGACCGAGACGTTCTCCGGTCAATAACCAACAGCGGGATCTGGATACCCATGTTGGCTCCCACATGTTCCACGATGATCTCATCGGATGAACCACGATGTCAAGGACTCAATCGATCCCGTATACAATTCCCTTTGTCTAACGGTATTGTACTTGCCCGAGATTCGATCGTCGGTATCCCGATACCTTGTTCAATCTCGTTTCGCAAGTCTCTTTACTCGTTCCGTAACACATCATCCCGTGATCAACTCCTTGATCACATTGTGCAAATTATGATGATGTCCTACCGAGTGGGCCCAGAGATACCTCTCCGTCACACGGAGTGACAAATCCCAGTCTCGATTCGTGCCAACCCAACAGACACTTTCGGAGATACCTTTAATGCACCTTTATAGCCACCCAGTTACGTTGTGACGTTTGGTACACCCAAAGCATTCCTACGGTGTCCGGGAGTTGCACAATCTCATGGTCTAAGGAAATGATACTTGACATTAGAAAAGCTTTAGCATATGAACTACGATCTTTGTGCTAGGCTTAGGATTGGATCTTGTCCATCACATCATTCTGCTAACGATGTGATCCCGTTATCAACGACATCCAATGTCCATGGTCAGGAAACTGTAACCATCTATTGATCAACGAGCTAGTCAACTAGAGGCTTACTAGGGACATGGTGTTGTCTATGTATCCACACATGTATCTGAGTTTCCTATCAATACAATATAGCATGGATAATAGACGATTATCATGAACAAGGAAATATAATAATAACTAATTTATTATTGCCTCTAGGGCATATTTCCAACACTAGCACCGAAGGTACAACACCTCCGCGGTCTGCACACGTTCAGCTCGGCGACGTCCCACGAACTCACGATCCAGTAGAGATCCGAGGGAGAGTTCCGTCAGCACGACGGCGCGATGACAGTGATGATGATGCTACCGACGCAGGGCTTCGCCTAAGCACTACTACGATATTACCGAGGTGGATTATGGTGGAGGGGGGCATCGCACACACCTAAAAGATCAACTGATCAACTTGTGTGTCTTGGGGTGCCCCCCTCCCCCGTATATAAAGGAGTGGAGGAGGGGGAGGGGCGGCCCTCCTAGGCGCGCCCCAAGGGGAGTCCTACTCCCACTGGGAGTAGGATTCCCACCTTCCCTGGTTGGACTAGGAGAGAAGGAAGGGGAATGAGGGAGGAAGGAAAGGGGGGCCGGCCCCCCTCCCAATTCGGATTGGGCTTGGGGGGGGGGGGGCGCCCCTGTTCGCACACGAACACGTCACCATGTACCTCCAACTCCAAGGGTAATGCACCGCAGCTAATGTCGAAGGAGACCCGTCCGGAAGCGCGGTACGCAAGCAATCCGGCGGGTGCTTTTCAGGACCCGAAACCCCACGCGCACGGGAGGGACCCCGTCTGGACGCGCGGTGGCTATGGGATGCCCTAGGTCGGTTCGCCCGCCCCTAGAGCCTCGAGGATTTCTGCCCTTCAATATGAAGAACGAACGAAGAACGAGAGAGAAATAACAAGGGAGAGATGTAAAACTAGGGTAAAAAGTAGATGGGTTTTGCGATTGTGTGTTGTTGTTCAATCGGCCGTCACCCCTTAGATATATAAGAGGCGGATGGACTTCTCGTGCAAGGAAATATTTAGAATTCACGTTCAAAACCCTAGATGGATACAACTAGGAATCCAAACTTTCGAAAACTGTTCGGTTTACAACCTGGCTGCATCTTGTGGGTCATGTTTGGGGCAGTAAACAACCTCGGACGGAAACGTGCCCAAAACCAGTCTTGACCGTTTCGACGAGACGAACAACTTTCATGTTGAACGTTTTTTGATCAGAGGGCATCTTTAGGGGGTTTTCGGCTGTTTTTCGAAGTTTGCGGCAGAAAAATCCAAAATCCGGACAAACATGTCCGGAGTGTCCGACTAACCTCGGAGAAATCCAAAACCCGGATGATCATTCCCGGAGTGTGTGGCCATCCTGATGCAACCGCGCATTTTCGACTCTAACTTTTGCATACGAACTCGGATTGGGATGATTTTTATGTCAAAATCGACCGTTTCGACGGGACGAAGACAATTCATGTAGATCATGTTTCCATCTGAGGCCGTCTTGGCGGTGTAATCAGCCGAATAGTGTTCTGAATACAAAATCTCAGTACTTTGGACACAACTTCAGCCTTAGAGATGAGATCGGATGGCTATGGCCCAAATATCAAAGTTTCTTCTTTTGACAATACCGAACTTTCTCACTTTGAGCACTTTTCCATTTGAGGTCATCTTAATTGTGTTCTTGGCCGTGCCAAAATCTGGTGTCAACACATGCCCCCTGTTTTCCGGCAAACTTGTGTGCCGAAAAATAACTTGCACGATGCTTTTTCTAAGAACGATGTCAACACTCCATCGGCCATTTAATGCGCTTAGGGCGATAATTTCTATATCGGCCATTTTTATGCTTAGGGCGATAATTCTATATCGGCCATTGATTTTAACTTCTCGTTTACATTATACCTTGGAACCGATTACCACCAATCAGCTTTAAAGAGATGGGAATGAACCCGTTCCTTGTAGCACTAAGGAAATCAAACTCCGAGAGGTCACACCCTGTTAAGCAAGTAACATTGGGATGATTCTAATCCACCGATGCATCGGCCAAAGCAACACAAGCCGAATTATCCGCATGAATGACTTCTACCTCATCATCGACCCATTGTATTAAGAATTGATGCATGGTAGATGGCACACATTGGTTAGCATGAACCCAATCACGGCCTAATATAACATTATAGTTACCTTGCACCTCGGCGATGAAGAATGTGGTGGCCAAAGTTTTGCTTCCCACGGTGAGTTCCATGCACATCACACCTTTGGCCTCTGTCTTTTCTTTACCCTCAAACCCACCATATTGGTATTCATCAATGCATCATCATCTAAACCTCAACTTCTTGAAGACCGAGTAGGGCATAAGATTTACCACAGCGCCACCATCAACGAGCATCCTAGCAACCGGCGATCCGTTAATATGACCTTTGAGGTACAATGGCTTCAAGTGTTTCACCGGTTCTTTTGGCTTCTCGAAGATAGCATTCTTAGGGCCAAAATCCAGTTGGGCTACCTCCCCTTCTTCACCTATAGCATGAAACTCGACAGGTAAGTAATGCACCATATTAATATCCATACCTTCCCGAACCGGCGTAGGTTCATAATCCACCATCTCGTCTTCATCTCCCAATGTGTATATTGGGCTTAAATATTCCTCAATTCAAGGGGATGTTTCAGGTGGTGTGGATGATGTAGTAGCGGTCGCATCATCCTCTTTTGATGGTGAAGGTGTACTGTTGGAGCTAATGTAGAAGCATCTGTGTTTTGTTTTTGTTTAGGCCTCCACACTTGTTTTGTGAGTGCCATGGGCCAAATTTCACTTAACAATTCGTCCCTTTGACTCTCCTCTTTGTGCTCTACCTTTTCGTGGTTCCTCATGCGTTGTAATCTCCTTTTCATGGTCTTGGTTAAACCGGGAGGACACCACTTAGGTTGAGTATATTTGGGATCCCTTGGTTTGGCCTTGCTTGTGCTTGCCTCATGATCATTAACCATGGAACCCTGCTGAACAATAATAAGATCACCATTAGAAGTAGCCAGATTACAAACAACATGCTTTTCGATCTCCTTTTGCTTGTTGCATTCTGCATTTTCCGCATTAGGTGATTTAACACGCCACACTTTTTTGTTGGCCTTGCTTGGAGAAATTTTAGTTGGCCGATTAGCACCATAGCTCAAATTGCCTTGTGTGGTATAATAAAGCCTCTCGCGAGCAGGCCTTCTAGGTGCTACCCGCCCCATATGAAAAGCATAAGTTGGGGGCTGCCCCCATCCTCCACTGAAGCCTCTCATGTAATATGGCGCATAGGAGGGTTGTGACATCCATGGTGTCGGTGCCCATGACCCATATGGCCATGCATATCATCGAAACTCTTGCTCCGGAGGCAATATTGAACGCTTTGAATGTGATGGACGATTAGAGCTAGAACCGGCGCTTGACTTGCATATTTGGATAGCAACATATCAAAAGTTGGCCTGATTCGCTTGCGCTTAGCTTCACTCTTTTCCCACTTGCCAACTTCTGAATTCTTGGGCTTGATAAATTTAACATGAGTATCTTCTTGTACCTGTGGTTGCCCCCCGAGTGAAGGATTTTTTATGGTGATCTTCAATACTTCTTTGCCATCGGGTTGCTTATCAAGCACAACCTCTCGTCCCAAGACTTTGTCGCCCTCCTTGCCTTTCCTAGGTTCACCAATAACAACATTATCTTTATTAGCAGATTCGGCTATGCTAAGCCGAATCAACATTTTCTTTCCCTCCAAGTCCATGATGTTTATTGGGAAGGGCTGTTTATCAACTTGCATCTCAGAAAAATTCAAACGTCCGTCATTAATGGCCGATTGTATTTGTCGTCAAAAAACATTGCAATCGTTAGTAGCTTGAGAAAATGAATTACAGTACTTGCAATAAGCACGCCGTTTCAGCTACTCAAATGGCGGTATGGTGTGTGATATTCTAATCATCTTATCTTGCAAGAGAGCATCAAATATTTTATCACCCTTTGATATATCAAAAGTAAACCTCATCTCCTCATCACGATTCTTGCGAATCGGCTTAAGAGCATTGCACATATAGGGTTTGGCCTTTGAGGACCAAACAAATTCAGTAGTATAGACATCAACCTCATCGTCCGAATTATCATCATTGTGTTCAACCATATGCATTCTAGGAGGATCGATTGTAGACCTATGGACCTCTTTACTTCGAATCTCTTGGGCCAAAGCTTTTTGTAAGACTTGGTTAATGCTCAAAAACTCATAACTTTCTAGCCTCTCTTTAATGTGAGTTTTCAAACCATTAAGAACAAGATCCGCCAAGTCTCTCTCAGTTATCACTAAGTTATAACATCGATTTTTAATATCTCTAAATCTCTTGACATAATCAGTGACCGATTCATCATGTTTTTGCCTAACCGATGTAAGATGTGACAACTTCAGCTCATTATCGCCGCTATAAAAGTGATCATGAAACTTTTGCTCTAATTGCGACCATAAGAGAATTGAACCATGTGGTAAAGCAACTAACCATGAAAATGCGGTGCCAGTTAAAGACAAGGGAAATAAACGCACTTTCAACTCTTCTATGGAACCTGCTTCACCCAACTGTGCTAGATACTGACTAACATGCTCCCAAGTTGTTTTTGTACCCTCACCACTAAATTTAACAAAATCAGGAACCTTATAACCTTGAGTGTAAGAAACTGCATCGAAGGGCTCAGGATAAGGCTTTTGGTACACACGACTCTTTACTTTCGGCTCGTTTCCAAATGTTTCTAGAAACATCTTATGCAAATCCTCCCTAATTTAGCTAAAATTGGATCTGAGGTAGATGAAGATGTTTGTGGCAATGACATAGGAGCAACCTGAGTACTAGCTATTGGTGCAACTTGTGGGATGGGTGCCGAACCATAATTCGGCGGAAGACCAAACATGCTTGCGCCTATGGGTGGTGTGACAAAGTGATTCGGTGTTGACGCCAAATAGGGCACACTCATAATAGGATTAGGATATCCAGGTGCAGCCACAAGCTGGTTGGTTTGACAAGGGTAAAAATTCAACGAATACTATATTGTTGTTGTATAGGAGGTGCCGATAAAATAGGTAAAGTTAGACTAGGGTTTTCAGATACACCAACAGTACCACTAGATGACGCAGGCATATTTTTCTTAGCATTAGTATTTGCCATAAAAGAATTGTACATCATCACATTACCCTTACTAACAATACTTTCAATCACAACCACTTGCTCTGGAGAAAAAACTTTACTCACAGTGATTACATCTTGTTCGTCAATGAGGGGAGGGAAATTGACGTTTCCAACCAGAGTGATGTTGCCTTGACGGTCCTTCTTGAAACTTGAAAGAAACGCTTCCAAGTCCTCCTCCTCGTGCTTCCTCTTGAGTGCCTCAAAAGCCTCTTCACGCTGCTTCTTGCATGCTTCGTAGGCTTGGCAATGTTCAACCGATAGTTCATCAAGACAGGGCTTAATGATGTTATCAGCGTCAACTTCTGAGGGCTTGGGGAGATTAGACATGGTTGATGATGAATCTTGATCTTTCGTCCCCAGCGGAGTCGCCAGAAAGTGTGTTCCCATACGAACACGTCACCGTGTACCTGCAACACCGACGGTGATGCACCGTGCTACCTCTTGAGCACTGTGTTGGTATTCCCTTGAAGAGGAAAGGGTGATGCAGTAAAGCAGCGTAAGTATTTCCCTCTGTTTTTGAGAACCAAGGTATCAATCCAGTAGGAGGCCACGCACGAGTCCCTCGCACCTACACAAACAAACAAGAACCTCGCAACCAACGCGATAAGGGGTTGTCAATCCCTTCACGGTCACTTACGAGACTGAGATCTGATAGAGATGATAAGATAATATTTTTGGTATTTTTATGATAAAGATGCAAAGTAAAATAAACGGAAACGGAAATAGCAAAGTATTGGAAGATTAATATGATGGAAAATAGACCCCGGGGGCATAGGTTTCACTAGTGGCTTCTCTCAAGATAGCATAAGTATTTGCGATGGGTAAAATAATTACTGTCGAGCAATTGATAGAATTGAGCATAGTTATGAGAATATCTAGGTATGATCATGTATATAGGCATCACCACTGAGACAAGTAAACCGAAACGATTCTACATCTACTACTATTACTCCACACATCGACCGCTATCCAGCATGCATCTACAGTATTAAGTTCATGAAGAACGGAGTAACGCATTAAGAAAGATGACATGATGTAGAGGGATAAACTCATGCAATATGATATAAACCCCATCTTTTTATCCTCGATGGCAACAATATAATACATGCCTTGCTGCCCCTGCTGTCACTGTGAAAGGACACCGCAAGATTGAACCCAAAGCTAAGAACTTCTCCCATTGCAAGAAAGATCAATCTAGTAGGCCAAACCAAACTGATAATTCGAAGAGACTTGCAAAGATAACCAATCATACATAAAAGAATTCAGATTTGATTCAAATATTGTTCATAGATAATCTTGATCCTAATCCCACAATTCATCGGATCTCGACAAACACACCGCAAAAGCGGATTATATCGAATAGATCTCCACAAGAGAGGGGGAGAACATTGTATTGAGATCCAAAAAGAGAGAAGAAGCATCTAGCTAATAACTATGGACCCGAAGGTCTGAGGTAAACTATTCACACTTCATCGAAGAAGGCTTGGAGATGATGTAGAGGCCCTCCGTGATCAATGCCCCCTCCGACGGAGCTCCGGAAAAGGACCCAATATGGGATCTCGCAGGTACAGAAAGTTGCGGCGTTGGAATTAGGTTTTTGGCTCCGTATCTGGTAGTTTGGGGGTACGTAGGTATATATAGGAGGAATAAGTACGTCGGTGAAGCAGCGAGGGGTCCACGAGGGTGGAGGGCGCGCCTGGGGGGGGGGGGGGGGCGGTAGGCGCCCCCCCGACCACGTGCCTTCCTCGTTGATTGCTTTACGTAGGGTTCAAGTCCTCTGGATCATGTTCCCGAAGGTGTCATTCCGTTTGGACTCCGTTTGATATTCTATTTCTGCGGAACTCTGAAATAGGCAGAAACAACAATTCTGGGCTGGGCCTTCAGTTAGTAGGTTAGTCCCAAAAGTAATATAAAAGTGTATAATAAAGCCCAATAATGTCCAAAACAGAATATAATATAGCATGAAGCAATCAAAAATTATAGATACGGTAGAGACGTATCAAGCATCCCTAAGCTTAATTCCTGCTCGTCCTCGAGTAGGTAAATGATAAAAACAAAATTTTTGATGCGGAATGCTACTTGGCATGGTTTTTAATGTAACCCTCTTAATTGTGGTATGAATATTCAGATCCGAAAGATTCAAGATAAAGGTTTAATATTGACATGAAAATAATAATACTTCAAGCATACTAACTAAGCAATTATGTCTTCTCAAAATAACATGGCCAAAGAAAGTTACAAAATCATATAGTTTGGTTATGCTCCATCTTCGTCACACAAAATACTCAAATCATGCACAACCCCGGTTTCAGCCAAGCAATTGTTTCATACTTTAGAATTTTCAAACTCTTTCAAATTTCACACAATACATGAGCGTGATCCATGGACATAGCACTATATGTGGAATAGAATATGGTGGTTGTGGAGAAAACAAAAAGGGAGAAGATATTCTCACATCAACTAGGCGTATCAACGGGCTATGGAGATGCCCATTAATGGATATCAATGTGAGGAGTAGGGATTGCCATGCAATGGATGCACTAGAGGTATAAATGTACGAAAGCTCAACAAAATGCAACTAAGTGGGTGTGCATCAAACTTGCTTGCTCATGAAGACCTAGGGCATTTGAGGAAGCCCATTGTAGGAATATACAAGCCATATTCTATAACGAAAAATTCCCACTAGTATATGAAATTGACAAAACAAGAGACTCTCTATCATGGTGATACTTTGAAGCACAAGTGTGCAAAAAGAGATAGTAGCATTGACCCCTTTTTTTGGGCCTTTTTTGGCCTTTTTTTGGGACAATGCTCTATGAATGATGATCATCACACTTCTATTTATTTACAACTCAATGATTACAACTCAATACTAGAACGAAGTATGAATCTATATGAATGCCTCCGGCGGTGTACCGGGATGGGCAATGATTCATGAGCGACATGTATGAAAGAATTATGAATGGTGGCTTTGCCACAAATACTATGTCAACTACATGATCATGCAAGGCAATATGACAATGATGAATGTGTCATGATAAACGGAACGGTGGAAAGTTGCATGGCAATATATCTTGGAATGGCTATGGAAATGCCATAATAGGTAGGTATGGTGGCTGTTTTGAGGAAGGTATATGCTGGGTGTAATGCACCGGCGAAAGTTGCACGGTACTAGAGAGGCTAGCAATGGCAGAAGGGTGAGCGTGCGTATAATCCATGGACTCAACATTAGTCATAAAGAACTCACATACTTATTGCAAAAATCTACAAGTCATCAAACCAAGCACTACGCGCATGCTCCTAGGGGGGGAGGTTGGTAGGAGTTAACCATCGCGCGCCCCCGACCTCCACACAAGGGAAGACACTCAAAGAACATCTCATGTTTCAAATTTGTTACAGAACGTTTACCATACGTGCATGCTACGGGATTTGCAAACTTCAACACAAGTATTTCTCAATTTCACAACTACTCAACTAGCATGACTCTAATATTAATACCTCCATATCTCAAAAAAATCATCAAGCATCCAACTTTTCTTAGTATTCCACGCACTCATAAGAGAATTTTAATTTCATGATTAGGACAAATTACCATGCTGTTTTGCAAGACTCTCAAAATGATATAAGTGAAGCATGAGAGAACAATAGTTTCTACAAAAAAATCTACCGCCGTGCTCTAAAATATATAAGTGAAGCACTAGAGCAAAAACAATATAGCTCAAAAGATATAAGTGAAGCACATAGAGCATTCTAATAAATTCCGAATCATGTATGACTCTCTCAAAAGGTGCGTACAGAAAGGATGATTATGGTAAACTAAAAAGCAAAGACTCAAATAATACAAGACGCTCCAAGCAAAACACATATCATGTGGTGAATAAAAATATAGCTCCAAGTAAAGTTACCGATGGAAGTAGATTTAAAGAGGGATGCCTTCCGGGGCATCCCCAAGCTTTGGCTTTTAGGTGTCCTTAGATTATCTTGGTGTGCCATGGGCATCCCCAAGCTTTGGCTCATGCCACTCCATGTTCCACAATCCATCAAATCTTTTACCCAAAACTTGAAAACTTCACAACACAAAACTCAACAGAAAATCTCATAAGCTCCGTTAGTGAAAGAAAACAAAACACCACTTCAAGGTACTATAATGAACTCATTCTTTATTTATATTGGTGTTAATATTACTGTATTCCAACTTCCCTATGGTTCATAAACTAATTTACTAGCCATAGAATCATCAAAATAAGCAAACAACACACAAAAACAGAATCTGTCAAAAACAGAACAGTCTGTAGTAAATTGTAACTAACGCAAACTTCTGGAACGTGAAAAATTAAACCAATTTTGTAAGTTCTAGATAATTTGTTTATTGATCTACACAAAAAAGGATCAACTAAAAAGCGTGTTCCTGTGATTTATGAAAACTTATCTCGTGCACGCAGTTTCTGTTTTCTGCAGCAGAATCAAATAACTATTACCGTAGGTTATCCTAACGGTTTTACTTGGCACAAATACTAATTAAAACACAAAAACTAATTACCATAGCAGAATCAAATAACTAATTACCGTAGCATGCATCTACAGTATTAAGTTCATGAAGAACGGAGTAGCGCATTAAGAAAGATGACCACGAGGGTGGAGGGTGCGCCTGGAGGGGGGTGGGAAGTAGGCGCGTCCCCCTACCTCGTGCCTTCCTCGTTGATTGCTTTATGTAGGGTCCAAGTCCTCTGGATCACGTTCCCAAAGGTTTCATTCCGTTTGGACTCCGTTTGATATTCTTTTTCTACGAAACTCTGAAATAGGCAAAAAAGCAGCAATTCTAGGTTGGGCCTCCGGTTAGTAGGTTAGTCCCAAGAGTAATATAAAAGTGTATAATAAAGCTCAATAATGTCCAAAACAGAATATAATATAGCATGAAGCAATAAAAAATTATAGATACGATGGAGACGTATCAAGCATCCCCCAGCTTAATTCCTGCTCGTCCTCGAGTAGGTAAATGATAAAAACAGAATTTTTGATGCGGAATGCTACTTGGCATGGTATTTAATGTAACCCTCTTAATTGTGGTGTGAATAATCAGATCCGAAAGATTAAAGATAAAGGTTTAATACTGACATGAAAATAATAATACTTCAAGCATACTAACTAAGCAATTATGTCTTCTCAAAATAACATGGCCAAAGAAAGTTCATCCCTACAAAATCATATAGTTTGGTTATGCTCCATCTTCGTTACACAAAATACTCAAATCATGCACAACCCCGGTTTCAGCCAAACAATTCTTTCATACTTTAGAATTTTCAAACTCTTTCAACTTTCACACAATACATGAGCGTGAGCCATGGACATAGCACTATATGTGGAATAGAATATGGTGGTTGTGGAGAAGACAAAAAGGGAGAAGATAGTCTCACATCAACTAGGCGTATCAACGGGCTATGGAGATGCCCATTAATAGATATCAATGTAAGGAGTAGGGATTGCCATGCAACGGATGCACTAGAGGTATAAATGTATGAAAGCTCAACAAAATGCAACTAAGTGGGTGTGCATCCAACTTTCTTGCTCATGAAGACCTAGGGCATTTGAGGAAGCCCATTGTAGGAATATACAAGCCATGTTCTGTAACGAAAAATTCCCACTAGTATATGAAAGTGACAAAACAAGAGACTCTCTATCATGGTGATACTTTGAAGCACAAGTGTGGAAAAAGAGATAGTAGAATTGCCCCCTTTTTTTTGGCCTTTTTTTGGCCTTTTTTTTGGGACAATGCTCTATGAATGATGATCATCACACTTCTGTTTATTTACAACTCAATGATTACAACTCAATACTAGAACAAAGTATGACTCTATGTGCATGCCTCCGGCGGTGTACCGGGATGGGCAATGATTCATGAGCGACATGTATAAAAGAATTATGAATGGTGGCTTTGCCGCAAATACTATGTCAACTACATGATCATGCAAGGCAATATGACAATGATGAATGTGTCATGATAAACGGAACGGTGGAAAGTTGCATGGCAATATATCTCGGAATGGCTATGGAGATGCCATAATATGTAGGTATGGTGGTTGTTTTGAGGAAGGTATATGGTGGGTGTAATGCACCGGCGAAAGTTGCGCGGTACTAGAGAGGCTAGCAATAGCGGAAGGGTGAGAGTGCGTATAATCCATGGACTCCACATTAGTCATAAAGAACTCACATACTTACTGTAAAAATCTACAAGTCATCAAAACCAAGCACTATGCGCATGCTCCTATGGGGGAGGTTGGTAGGAGTTAACCATCGTGCGCCCCCGACCTCCACACAAGGGAAGTCACTCAAAGAACATCTCATGTTTCAAATTTGTTACACAACGTTTACCATATGTGCATGCTACGGGATTTCCAAACTCCAACACAAGTATTTCTCAATTTTACAACTACTCAACTAGCATGACTCTAATGTTGATACTTCCATATCTCAAAACAATCATCAAGCATCCAACTTGTCTAAGTATTCCACGCACTCATAAGAGAATTTTAATTTCATGATTAGGAAAAATTACCATGCTGTTTTGCAAGACTCTCAAAATGATATAAGTGAAGCATGAGAGAACAATAGTTTCTACAAAACAAATCTACCGCGTGCTCTAAAATATATAAGTGAAGTACTAGAGCAAAAACAATATAGCTCAAAAGATATAAGTGAAGCACATAGAGCATTCTAATAAATTCCGAATCATATATGACTCTCTCAAAAGGTGCGTACAGCAAGGATGATTGTGGTAAACTAAAAAGCAAAGACTCAAATAATACAAGACGCTCCAAGCAAAACACATATCATGTGGTGAATAAAAATATAGCTCCAAGTAAAGTTACCGATGGAAGTAGACGAAAGAGGGGATGCCTTCCGGGGCATCCCCAAGCTTTGGCTTTTAGGTGTCCTTAGATTATCTTGGTGTGCCATGGGCATCCCCAAGCTTTGGCTCGTGCCACTCCATGTTCCACAATCCATCAAATCTTTTACCCAAAACTTGAAAACTTCACAACACAAAACTCAACAGAACATCTCATAAGCTCCGTTAGCGAAAGAAAACAAAACACCACTTCAAGGTACTGTAATGAAATCATTCTTTATTTATGTTGGTGTTAATCTTACTGTATTACAACTTCCCTATGGTTCATAAACTATTTTACTAGCCATAGAATCATAAAAATAAGCAAACAACACACGAAAAAACAGAATCTGTCAAAAACAGAACAGTCTGTAGTAATATGTAACTAACGCAAACTTCTGGACGTGAAAAATTAAACCAAATTAGTAAGTTCTAGATAATTTTTTTATTGATCTACAGCAAAAAGAATCAACTAAAAAGCACGTTCCTGTGATTTATGAAAACTTATCTCGTGCACGCAGGTTCTTTTTTCTGCAGCAGAATCAAATAACTATTACCATAGGTTATCCTAACGGATTTACTTGGCACAAATACTAATTAAAACACAAAAAATAATCTAAACAGAGGCTAGACAAATCATTTATTACTAAACAGAAGCAAAAACAAAAAAAACTAAAATAAAATTGGGTTGCCTCCCAACAAGCGCTATCGTTTAACGCCTCTAGCTAGGCATAAAAGGAAGGATAGATCTAGGTATTGCTATCTTTGGTAGGCAAACCATAAGTGGCTCTCATGATAGATTCATATGGTAATTTTATTTTCTTTCTAGGAAAGTTTTCCATGCCTTTCCTTAACGGAAATTGGAATCTAATATTTCCTTCCTTCATATCAATAATTGCACCAATCGTTCTAAGAAAAGGTCTACCAAGAGTAATAGGACATGAAGGATTGCAATCTATATCAAGAACGATAAAATCCACGGGCACATAATTCCTATTTGCAATAATAAGAACATCATTAATTATTCCCATAGGTTTTTTAATAGTGGAATCCGCAAGGTGCAAAATTAAAGAGCAATCATCAAGTTCATGGAAACCTAGAAAATCACACAAAGTTTTTATAATCGTGGAAACACTAGCACCCAAATCACACAAAGCATAACACTCATGATCTTTATTTTTAATTTTAATAGTAGGTTCCCACTCATCATAAAGTTTTCTAGGGATAGAAACTTCCAACTCAAGATTTTCTTCATAAGATTGCATCAAAGCATCAACGATATGTTTAGTAAAAGCCTTATTTTGACTATAAGCATGCGGAGAATTTAGCACGGGTTGTAACAAGGAAATACAATCTATTAAAGAGCAATTATCATAATTAAATTCCTTGAAATCCAAAATAGTGGGTTCATTGATATCTAAGGTTTTTACTTCTTCAATCCCACTTCTATCAAATTTTGCATCAAGATCTAAGAACTCCGAATTTTTTGAACGTCTTCTAGGTAAAGGTAAATCATCTTCAGTCCCATCATTATCAAGATTCACATTGCAAAACAACAATTTAATAGGGGACACATCAATAACTTTTAGATCTTCATCTTTATTCTCGTAAAAATTAGAAGAACACGCTTTCATAAAGCAATCTTTATTAGCACGCATCCTACGGTTCTTTCTTTGCACTCATCAATGGAAATTCTCATGGCTTTGAGAGACTCATTGATGTCATGCTTAGGTGGAATAGATCTAAGTTTCAAAGAATCAACATCAAGAGAAATTCTATCAACGTTCCTAGCCAATTCATCAAATTTAAGCAATTTTTCCTCAAGCAAAGCATTGAAATTATTTTGCGAATTCATAAAATCTTTAACACTATTCTTAAATTAAGAGGCCATCTTATTAAAATTTCCATAAGAATGTTTGTAGGAATTACCATAATTATTAGAGGAATTACTAGGGAACGACCTAGGATTAAAGTTTCGTCTATACGCGTTGTTGCCAAAATTATTCCTACCATCAAAATTCACATCCATAGATTCATTATTATTCTCAATCAAAGTAGACAAAGGCATATCATTAGGATCCGAAGAAACACTTTTAGTAGCAAATAATTTCATAAGTTCATCCATCTTTTCACTCAAAACATTAATTTCTTCTATCGCATGCACTTCTTTATTAGTAGATCTTTCGGTGTGCCATTGAAAATAATTAACCATAATATTATCTAGGAGTTTAGTAGCTTCTCCTAATTAACCATAATATTATCCATAAAAGTGCCTCCTGCGGACGAATCTAAAAGATTTCTAGAAGCAAAATTCAATCCGGCATAATTTTTTTGTATAATCATCCACAAATTCAAACCATGAGTCGGGCTATTACGTATCATTAATTTCATCCTCTCCCAGGCTTGTGCAACATGTTCATGATCATGTTGCTTAAAATTCATAATATCCTTTCTAAGAGAGATGATTTTAGTGAGAGGAAAATACTTAGAGATAAAAGCATCTTTGCACTTATTCCATGAATCAATACTATTTTTAGGCAAAGACGGAAACCACACTTTAGCACGATCTCTAAGTGAAAACGGGAATAGCTTCAATTTAACAATATCATTATCAACATCCCTCTTCTTTAGCATATTGCACAAATCATAAAAGCTATTTAGATGGGTAGCGACATCTTCACTAGGAAGGCCGGCGAATTGATCTTTCATAACAAGATTCAACAAAGTAGCATTAATCTCACAAGATTCAGGATCATTAAGAGGAGCAATCGGAGTGCTAAGAAAAATCAGTATTCTTTGTATTGGTAAAGTCACACAATTTAGTATTATCTTGAGCCATCGTGACAAGGAAGCAACCCAACAAGCAAGCAAACAAGCAAAGAGCGAAAAGAGGCGAACGGAAAAGAGAGGGCGAATAAAATGGCAAGGGTGAAGTGGGGGAGAGGAAAACAAGAGGCAAATGGCGAATAATGTAATGCGAGGGAGATGAGTTTGTGATGGGAACTTGGTATGGCTTGACTTTATGTAGACTCCCAAGAACGGCGCCGTAAATCCTTCTTGCTACCTCTTGAGCACTGTGTTGGTTTTCCCTTGAAGAGGAAAGGGTGATGCAGTAAAGCAGCGTAAGTATTTCCCTCAGTTTTTTAGAACCAAGGTATCAATCCAGTAGGAGGCCACGCACGAGTCCCTTGCACCTACACAAACAAACAAAAACCTCGCAACCAACGCGATAAGGGGTTGTCAATCCCTTCACGGTCACTTACGAGAGTGAGATCTGATAGAGATGATAAGATAATATTTTTGGTATTTTTATGATAAAGATGCAAAGTAAAATAAACAGAAACGGAAATAGCCAAGTATTGGAAGATTAATATGATGGAAAATAGACCCGGGGGCCATAGGTTTCACTAGTGGCTTCTCTCAAGATAGCATAAGTATTTGCGATGGGTAAACAAGTTATTGTCGAGCAATTGATAGGATTGAGCATAGTTATGAGAATATCTAGGTATGACCATGTATATAGGCATCACGTCTGAGACAAGTAAACCGAAACGATTCTGCATCTACTACTATTACTCCACACATCGACCGCTATCCAGCATGCATCTAGAGTATTAAGTTCATGAAGAACAGATTAACGCATTAAGAAAGATGACATGATGTAGAGGGATAAACTCATGCAATATGATATAAAACCCATCTTTTTATCCTCAATGGAAACAATACAATACGTGCCTTGCTGCCCTTGCTGTCACTGGGAAAGGACACCGTAAGATTGAACCCATAGCTAAGCACTTCTCCCATTGCAAGAAAGATCAATCTAGTTGCCCAAACCAAATTGATAATTCGAAGAGACTTGCAAAGATAAACAATCATACATAAAAGAATTCAGATTTGATTCAAATATTGTTCATAGGTAATCTTGATCATAAACCCACAATTAATCGGATCTCGACAAACACATCGCAAAAGAAGATTACATCGAATAGATCTCCACAAGAGAGGGGGAGAACATGTATTGAGATCCAGAAACAGAGAAGAAGCCATCTAGCTAATAACTATGGACCCGAAGGTCTGAGGTAAACTACTCACACTTCATCGGAGAGGCCTTGAAGATGATGTAGAGGCCCTCCGTGATCAATGCCCCCTCCGGCGGAGCTCCGGAAAGGGCCCCAAAATGGGATCTCGTAGGTACAAAAAGTTGCGGCGGTGGAATTAGGTTTTTGGCTCGTACGTTGGTATATATAGGAGCAAGAAGTACATCAGTGGAGCAACGAGGGCCCCACGAGGGTCGAGGGCGCGCCTGGGGGGGGGGGGGTGGGTAGGCGCGCCCCCTACCTCGTGCCTTTCTCGTTGATTGCTTTACGTTGGGTACTAGTCCTCTGGATCACGTTCGTTCCAAAAATCACGTTCCCAAAGGTTTCATTCCGTTTGGACTCCGTTTGATATTCTTTCTCTGCGAAACTCTGAAATAGGAAAAAACACAGCAATTCTGGGCTGGGCCTCCGGTTAGTAGGTTAGTCCCAAAAGTAATATAAAACTGTATAATAAAGCCCAATAATGTCCAAAACAGAATATAATATAGCATCAAGCAATCAAAAATTATAGATACGAGACGTATCACACCGCAGCTCACGTCGAAGGAGACCCGTCCGGAAGCGCGGTACGCAAGCAATCCGGCGGGTGCTTTTCAGGACCCGAAACCCCACGCGCCCAGGAGGGACCCCGTCTGGACGCGCGGCGGCTATGGGCTGCCCTAGGTCGGTTCGCCCTCCCCTAGAGCCTCGAGGATCGCTGCCCTTCAATACGAAGAACGAACGAAGAACGAGAGAGCAAGAACAAGGGAGAGATGTAAAACTAGGGTAAAAAGTAGATGGGTTTTGCGATTGTGTGTTGTTGTTCAATCGGTCGTCACCCATTAGATATATAAGAGGCAGATGGACTCTCCGTGCAAGGAAAGATTTAAAATTCACATTCAAAACCCTAGATGGGTCCAACACGGAATCCAAACTTCCCAAAACTGTTCGGTTTACAATATGGCTGCATATTGTGGGTCATGTTTGAGGCAGTCATCGACCTCGTACGGAAATGTTCCCAAAGGCAATCTTGACCGTTTCGACGAGGCGAACAACTTTCATGTTGAACATTTTTCGATCAGAGGACATCTTGAGGGGTTTTTTTGGATGTTTTTCGAAGTCTGCGGCAGAAAAAATGCAAGATCCGGACAAACATGCCCGGAGTGTCCGGCTAACCTCGGAGAAATCCAAAACCCGGATGATCATTCCCGGAGTGTTTGGCCATCCTGACGCAACCGCGCATTTTTGGCTCTAACTTTTACATACGAACTCGGATTGGGATGCTTTTTATATCAAAATCGACCGTTTCGACGAGACGAAGACAATTCATGTAGATCATGTTTCCATATGAGGACGTCTTGGTGCTGTAATCAGCCGAATAGTGTTCTGAATACAAAATCTCGGTACTTTGGACACAACTTCAGCCTTAGAGATGAGATCGGATGGCTATGGCCCAAATATCAAAGTTTCTGCTTTTGAGAATACTAGACTTTCTCACTTTGAGCACTTTTCCATTTGAGGTCATCTTAATGGTGTTCATGGTGCCAAAATCTGGTGTCAACAGCCCCCTCCTTTGCTCCTTTCCCCTCTTTTCCACTAAGGCCCAATGAGGCTCATATACCTCCCGGGGGGTTCCGGTAACCTCCCGGTGCTCTGGTATATTCCCGATCTCACCCGGAACTATTTTGATATCCGAATATAGTCGTCCAATTTATCGATTTTTATGTCTCGACCATTTCGAGACTCCTCATCATGTCCGTGATCATATCCGGGACTCTGAACTACCTTCGGTACATCAAAACACATAAACTCATAATACCGATCGTCACCGAACATTAAGCATGCGGACCCTACGGGTTCGAGAACTATGTAGACATAACCGAGACACGTCTCCGGTCAATAACCAATAGTGGAACCTGGATGCTCATATTGGTTCCTACATATTCTACGAAGATCTTTATCGGTAAAACCGCATAACAACACACGTTGTTCCCTTTGTCATCGGTATGTTACTTGCGCAAGATTTGATCGTTGGTATCTCAATACCTAGCTCAATCTCGTTACCAGCAAGTCTCTTTACTCGTTCCATAATGAATCATCCCGCAACTAACTCATTAGTCCCATTGCTTGCAAGGCTTATAGTGATGTGCATTACCGAGAGGGCCTAGAGATACCTCTCCGACAATGGGAGTGACAAATCATGTTCAAGATCTATGCCAACTCAACAAGTACCATCGGAGACACCTGTAGAGCAACTTTTGAGGGAGTCCTGGATTAGGGGGTCCTCGGACAGCCGGACTATATACTTTGGCCGGACTGTTGGACTATGAAGGTATAAGATTGAAGACTTTGTCCCGTGTCCGGATGGGACTCTCCTTGGCGTGGATGGCAAGCTTGGTGATTCGGATATGTAGATCTCCTCCCTTGTAACCGACTCTGTGTAACCCTAGCCCCTTCGGATGTCTATATAAACCAGAGGGTTTAGTCCGTAGGACAACAACAATCATAATTATAGGCTAGCTTCTAGGGTTTAGCCTCTACGATCTCGTGGTAGATCAACTCTTGTAATGCTCATATCATCAAGATCAATCAAGCAGGAAGTAGGGTATTACCTCCATCGAGAGGGCTCGAACCTGGGTAAACATTGTGTCCCCCGCCTCCTGTTACCATCCGCCATAGACGCACATTTTGGGACCCCCTACGCGAGATCCGCCGGTTTTGACACCGACATTGGTGCTTTCAGTGAGAGTCCCACTGTGCTTTCATTGCCACCGCGAGGAGTCTAAAGAAGCAGAAGCAAAGGCTTAAGGCCGCGCAGAATACGCTCAACAATAAAGTGCTAGAAACTGAAGAAAAATACGGTGGCAGTCGCCACACAAAGAGCTATCCAAAGCGCAAGCTGCTACCTGAATTCGATGACGAGGCTTTAGAGCCTATATAGCCGAAAAATAAAACGGCCGATCAGCCGGATCGATCACCCCGTGGCTGCGATAGGGCGGCTAACGACGTCACAAATAAGTGAACACACAATTTACGTGAGGACTTGCACCAAAAAGCTGGTATGACCAGGTCCATCTACGGATCTAGGAAGCGCGCTCCGGCACAGAATAAAAACCGAACACTACAACCATTAGAATTACATGACACATCAAAATACAAGGGTGCCGCACACCCCCTATGTTTCACCGATGAGGTGCTGGATCACGAATTTCCAGAGGGATTCAAACCCGTGAACATAGAGGCATACGACGGAACGATATACCCTAGGGTCTGGATCGAGGACTTTATCCTCCATATCCACATGGCTCATGGAGATGATCTCCACGCCATCAAATACTTGCCCCTCAAGTTGAAAGGACCAGCTCGGCACTGGCTGAAGAGCCTCCCCGAAAACTCAATTGGGAGTTGCGAAGATCTTGAGGATGCTTTTAGGGCTAATTTTCAATGGACTTATGTCTGACCTCCGGATGCAGACCACTTAAGTCATATAATTCAACAGCCCGGAGAGTCAACCCGAAAGATTTGGAACAGATTCCTCACTAAGAAGAATTAAATTGTCGATTGCCCGGATGCCGAAGCCTTAGCGGCTTTCAAACACAGTGTCCGAGACGAATGGCTCGCCAGACACCTCGGCCAGGAAAAACCGAGGACAATGGCAGCCCTAACAAGCCTTATGACCCGCTTTAGCGTGGGCGAAGACGGTTGGCTGGCCCGTAGCGGCACCAGCAACCCAAGCACATCCGAAGTCAGGGATGGTAAGGGGAAACCGCGACGCAATAAAAGCAAGCGTCAAAACAATGAAGATAGCCCAGACAACACGGCGGTGAACACCGGATTTAGGGGCTCCCAACCCGGTCAACGGAAAAAGCCATTTAAAGGCAGCAGAGATGGACCGTCCAGCCTAAATAAGATTCTAGACAAATTATGTCAGATCCATGGCACCCTCGACAAACCTGCAAATCACACCCACAGAGAATGGTCTTCAAGCAGGCCGGCAAGCTAAACGCCGAACACAAGGGGAGGGAGACACCAAGTGAAGACGAGGTGATCCTCGCCAGCCAAATACTGGGGGACAGAAAAAATTCCCACCGGAGGTCAAAACAGTGAACATGATTCACATAACGAAGAGGAGGAGCAAACACGCACTCCGAGACGTATGCGCCGTGGAGCCCGTCACCCCCAAGTTCAACCCTTGGTCGGCCTGTCCGATCACTTTTGATCGCAGGGATAACCCGACTTGTATCCGGCACAGAGGATCGGCGGCCTTGGTGCTAGACCCAATAATCAACAGATACCATCTCACCTGAGTCCTTATGGACTGCAACAGTAGTCTTAATCTGATATATCAGGACACAGTCTACAAAATGGGGATAGACCCAACACGACTGCAAACTTTGAGGTTATATACATACATAAACGGCCACACATGAGGCATCATAATACTTTCAGGCAAAAGTAAAAAACACAGCCTTTATAATCCAAACAACATTGTTTTACAATTGGGATACATGTTAATCAAACATGATACTTTTCAAGCACTGAGCCTCTATTAAACAAGCGCCTTCTAGAACTTCTTGAAAATAGTGCTCGGCCGGGACCTGGCCTATGGCTGGACCCTGGGTTGCAATAGCGATGGCCTGCATCTCCGCCCAGTATGTCTTAACACGGGCAAGGAGCCATCCACGCACCCTCTATGCACGCCGACCTCTTTGTAGCGTTGATATGCGGCACAACACCAAGAAATCGCTGCACTAAACCAAAATAACTGTTCGGCCTTGGTCCCCCTGGCCAAAGATGATCCACGACAGACCTCATGCAAGTCCAGACAACCTATGGAGCTCGGCCCACTCGGCCATTTGTTCATTTAACAGCAGCGGACGCGTTAGAGCACTGAACTGCGACCAGAACAATCTTTCCACTTTATGATCTTTCTGATCTTTGAAAAACTCAGTCGCATCAGCAGCACTCATTGCCAAGTCCGAGTACGCGCCTGCAGCACTCCATAATTGATCCAGAGGGGCATACTTCGAGTCTCCGAACTTCGTCCGCAACAAGAAGGGCTTCCCAGCTGTGATATCTCCAGCTTGACGGAGCTCCTCCTTTGCCGCTCTGATTTGAGAACGGGTTTCCTTGGCTGCCTCCATGGCTTTCTTCAGGTCCGCCGCTTTCGCTTGGCTCTCCTTCTTAAGAAGCTCATATCAACCGGTGGCATCTTTCAGCTCAACAGCCATCTTGGCTATTTTCTCTTCGCTCTGGCGATGAGCAGCCTGTTCGGCTCTTAACTATTCGGCCGCCTTTAGGGCGGCCGCATCACTTCTCATGGCTTGCTCCTTGGATCGGGCGAGTTCCGCTCGAAGGGTCTCCACGGCGGCAGCTCCATCTGTAGTTACAACATATTATAGATACTAGCATCATGCTCCTCTTAATATCTGTTGATCACCTGAAAATACATACCATGTGCCTCGTCAAGCCGCTTGTTTACAAGCACCATGTCGGCATCTGCCACGTCAAGCTGTCGCCTCAGTTTGGCAAACTCAGTCCGGCTAGCCTCCGAACCCGCGGCCGCCTCCACATTTAAGCAGCACGATCATTACCTGGGACTATGATCCTCTGTTTTGCCGCCTTTGGACAGCAACCAGAGTCTCAGGGGCTACTATCTATATAGAGCACACCTAGCGTGTGCGGTACCGTCAAAATATATATATTGCTGTACTTCAAAGCCTCTTAGCAGGCTCGTAAAAGCTTCATGAAATCCGCTTGTGGCAGATGAAATCCTCTCAAGCACCGTACCCATTAAAGTACGATGCGCCTCTGAGATAGCCCCTTGCTCCTGAAGACCCATCAGCGCGTCCGGTTGTGCCCCGGACAGTCCCGGACTCCTTTTGTTGCTCTCCTTTGGAGCCGATCCGGACTTCGGGCGGCCGAAGGGTTACCTTCCGGCCTTGGTGGATCAGGAGAAAGGCTCCGTGACGACACTTCAGGATCGTCCGCCCCATGAGGCGGGGAGGCAAGGGGAGGCGTTTTGCTCTCCATCATCTCCGGAAGAAGGTCCCCCGAAGAAGAACTCTGTCAAGAAGGGCTATGATCCGGACTGCAAGACATACGTTATTGTCCTCGGAAATGAAAGCAGGATATAATTACCAAAGTAATCTTATTCACTTACAGCTCGGTGGAGGGCTGACCCCCTTGCGGGCACAGTGCGTCCTCTGGGGCAGGGCCCCCTGGCGCGGGTTTCTTCCCTCGTTTGGAAGCCTCCGCTTCCAACTCTTCAGAGGCGGTCCTTTTCCTTCCTTGGGGAGATGGGATTTTGAATTCTCCTCCCCGATTATCCTCCTTCGCGGAGACGCTAATTCCCCCGGTTTGGATGCGTAATGTGTGAAGCCCGCTTTCGGCTTCTTTATTCCTCCCTTTATCTTCCCCTGATGGCACTTGATAAGGTGCGTGCTCAAGCATCCTGGCTAGTACAGCATCCGGTGAGCCTTCGGGAAGGGGGGCCAAACACCTGATCCTCTCCGCCTTTCTTATCCAGCCCTGGCCGAGGACGTTTTTTTCAGAATAATGTTATAACAAATAAAAGACAGCATGTTCGGCCATGGAATTACTTACTGGGCATCCGGATGGTTGCAGTTGAGACCCGCATCCTCGGTGGTGTCCGGACACTTTATTCGTGATCCGAAGAACAATCCATACATCTCTTCGAGCGTCATGCCGAATAATTGTTGAATGGTTCGCGGTCCTTCCGGGTTGAACTCCCACATACGGAGAGATCGACGTTGGCATGGTAGGATCCGACGAACTAACATAACTTGCATTACCTTGACAAGACTGACATCTCTCTTGAGGAGATCTCGGATGCGACTTTGCAATGTCAGCACGTCATTAAATGGCCCCCAGTCCAGCCCCTTGTTGACCCATGACGCCAATTGTGGCGGGGGGGCCGAGCGGAAGGCAGGGGCAGCCTCCCACTTTGTACCTCAGGGAGCTGTGATGTAGAACCACTCCCATTGCCATAAGTCGGACACCTCCGGGAAGGAGCCCTTTGGCCATAGGGCATCGGCGCCTTTGCTTATTATGGCACCTCCGCACTCTGCGTGTCACCCATCGATCATCTTCTGCTTCACATTGAAGGTCTTGAGCCATAAGCCGAAGTGTGGGGTAATGCAGAGAAAGGCCTCACACACGACGATAAACGACAAGATGTGAAGGATGGAATCTGGAGCTAGATCATGGAAATCGAGCCCGTAATAGAACATAAGTCCTCTAACAAAGGGATCAAGATTACAGCCTAGCCCTCGGAGGAAGTGGGAAACAAATATGACACTCTCGTTGCGTTCGGGAGTAGGGATGACATGCCCTTGGGCAGGCAGCCTGTGCGGGATTTCGGCGGTCAGATACCTGGCTTCCCTTAGCTACTTGATGTCCTCCTCTGTGACAGAGGAGGCCATCCACCAACCTTGAAGGTTGGAACTGGACATGATTGAAGGTCCGAAGTGCTGATCCTGAGCCTTGGGTGTTGGAACTCGAGGTTTGGGAAGGGAAGGATCAAGCACGAGAAGAAAAGGACAGGCCTTGGCCCCTTTATAAAGAGGGCGAATATCAAGCGTCCTTCGCATGGCCATCTAGGACTTGCCTAAAATCAAGGAGTCATGCTAACAAGCATGATTGGGTTACCCACGCCCGTATTGATGAGAATCCCGTGATAAGGGGACACGATCTCTGCTTCGACAAGATGTGCCAATAAAATCGCCTCACAATATGTGCAGGAGCTGGTTGAGAAACGGTTAGAATAAAGACCGGGCCGTGGCGTGACGTCACGCTATGAAATTTCTCAGCAGATTAGATTTGTGGAATATTATACTTTCTACGGTGGTATGTTGAATTTGTTTTGCAGAGTCCGACATGATCCTTGTGTTCCAAATCTTCTATGAAGTATTCGGAGGAAGAACCCGCCTTGCAATGCCGAAAACAATCTGCGCGCCGGACTCATCGTCATTCAAGCCTGGTTCAGGGGCTACTGAGGGAGTCCTGGATTAGGGGGTCCTCGGACAGCCGTACTATATACTTTGGTCGGGCAGTTGGACTATGAAGATACAAGATTGAAGACTTCGTCCCGTGTCCGGATGGGACTCTCCTTGGCGTGGATGGCAAGCTTGGTGATTCGGATATGTAGATCTCCTCCCTTGTAACCGACTCTATGTAACCCTAGCCCCTTCCGGTGTCTATATAAACCGGAGGGTTTAGTCCATAGGACAACAACAATCATAATCATAGGGTAGCTTCTAGGGTTTAGCCTCTACGACCTCATGGTAGATCAACTCTTGTAATACTCATATCATCAAGATCAATCAAGCAGGAAGTAGGGTATTACCTCCATCGAGAGGGCCCGAACCTGGGTAAACATTATGTCCCCAGCCTTCTGTTACCATCCGCCTTAGACGCACAGTTAGGGACCCCCTACCCAAGATCCGCCGGTTTTGACACCGACACCTTTATAATCACCCAGTTACATTGTGATGTTTGGTAGCACACAAAGTGTTCCTCCGGTAATCGGGAGTTGCATAATCTCATAGTCATAGGAACATGTATAAGTCATGAAGAAAGCAATAGCAGTAAACTAAAACGATCAAGTGCTAAGCTAACGGAATGGGTCAAGTCAATCGCATCATTTTCCTAATCATGTGATCTCGTTTATCAAATGACAACTCATGTCTATGGCCATGAAACTTAACCATCTTTGATCAACGAGCTAGTCAAGTAGAGGCATACTAGTGACACTATGTTTGTCTATCTATTCACACATGTATTATGTTTCCGTTTAATACAATTCTAGCATGAATAATAAACATTTATCTTGAAATAAGGAAATAGATAATAACTTTATTATTGCCTCTAGGGCATATTTCCTTCAGTCTCCCACTTGCACTAGAGTCAATAATCTAGTTCACATCACCATGTGATTTAACACAAATAGTTCACATTACCATGTGATTAACACCCATAGTTCACATCATCATGTGACCAATACCCAAAGGGTTTACTAGAGTCAATAATCTAGTTCACATCTCTATGTGATTAACACCCATAGAGTACTAACGTGTGATCATGTTTTGCTTGTGAGAGAAGTTTAGTCAACGGGTCTGCCACATTCAGAGCCGTATGTATTTTGCAAATATTCTATGTCTACAATGCTCTGCACGGAGCTACTCTAGCTAAATGCTCCCACTTTCAATATGTATCCAGATTGAGACTCAGAGTCATCCAGATCGGTGTCAAAGCTTGCATCGACGTAACTCTTTACAACGAACTCTTTATCACCTCCATAACCGAGAAATATTTCCTTAGTCCTATAAGGATAATTTTGACCAATGTCCAGTGATCTACTCCTAGATCACTGTTGTACTCCCTTGCCAAACTCAGGGCAGGGTATACAATAGATCTGGTACATAGCATAGCATACTTTATAGAACCTATGACTGACGCATAGGGAATGACTTTTCATTCTCTTTCTATTTTCTGCCATGGTCGGGTTTTGAGTCTTACTCAACTTCACACCTAGCAACACAGGCAAGAACTCCTTCTTTGACTGTTCCATTTTGAACTACTTCAAAATCTTGTCAAGATATGTACTCATTGAAAAAACTTATCAAGCGTCTTGATCTATCTCTATGGATCTTGATGATCAATATGTAAACAGCTTCACCGAGGTCTTTCTTTGAAAAAATCCTTTCAAATACTCCTTTATGCTTTCCAGAAAATTCTACATTATTTCCGATCAACAATATGTCTTTCACATATACTTATCAGAAAGGCTGTAGTGCTCCCACTCACTTTTGTAAATACATGCTTCACCGTAAGTCTATATAAAACTAAATGCTTTGATCAACTTATCAAAGCGTATATTCCAACTCCGAGATGCTTGCACCAATCCATAGATGGATCGCTGGAACTTTGTACACTTTGTTAGCACCTTAAGGATCGACAAATCCTTCTAGTTGCATCATATAAAACTCTTCTTTTAAGAAATCCATTAAGGAATGCAGGTTTGACATCCATTTGCCAAATTTCATAAAATGCGGCAATTGCTAACATGATTTGGACAGACTTTTAAGCATCGATACAAGTGAGAAAATCTCATCGTATTCAACACTTTAACTTGTCGAAAACATTTTTTGCGACAATTCGAGCTTTGTAGATAGTAACACTACTATCAGCGTCAGTCTTCCTCTTGAAGATCCATTTATTATCAATGGCTTGCCGATCATTGTGCAAGTCAACCAAAGTCCATACTTTGTTCTCATACATGGATCCCATCTTAGATTTCATGGCCTTAAACCATTTTGCGGAATCTGGGCTCATCATCGCTTCCTCATAGTTCGTAGGTTCATCATGGTCTATTAACATGACTTCCAGAACAGGATTACCGTACCACTCTGGTGCGGATCATACTCTGGTTGATCTACAAGGTTCGGTAGTAACTTGATCTGAAGTTTCATGATCATCATCATTAACTAATTCGTGTAGGCATCACTGGGACTGATTTCAGTGATGACCTACTTTCCAATTCGAGAGAAGGTACAATTACCTCATCAAGTTATCTAATTTCCTCCCACTCACTTATTTCGAGGGAAACTCCTTCTCTAGAAAGGATCCATTCTTAGCAACAAATGTCTTGCCTTCGGATCTGTGATAGAAGGTGTACCCAACAGTCTCCTTTGGGTATCCTATGAAGACACATCTCTCCAATTTGGGTTCGAGCTTATCAGGTTGAAGCTTTTTCACATAAGCATCGCAGCCCCATACTTTAAGAAACGACAACTTTGGTTTCTTGCCAAACCACAGTTCATAAGGTGTCGTCTCAACGGATTTAGATGGTGCCGTATTTAACATGAATGCAGTCGTCTCTAAAGCATAACCCCAAAACGATAGCGGTAAATCAGTAAGAGACATCATAGATCACACCATATCTAGTAAAGTACGATTATGACGTTCGGACATGCCATTATGTTGTGGTGTTCCGGGTGGCGTGAGTTGCCAAACTATTCCGCACTGTTTCAAATGAAGACCAAGCTCGTAACTCAAATATTCTCCTCCACGATCAGATCGTATAAACTTTATTTTCTTGTTATGATGATTTTCCACTTCACTCTGAAATTCTTTGAACCTTTCAAATGTTTCAGACTTATGTTTCATTAAGTAGATATACCCATATCTTCTCAAATCATCTATGAAGGTCAGAAAAATAACGATACCTGCCGCGAGCCTCAACACTCATCGGACCGCATACATCGGTATGCATTATTTCCAATAAGTCAGTAGCTTGATCCATTGTTCCGGAGAACGGAGTTTTAGTCATCTTGCCCATGAGGCATGGTTTGCAAGCATCAAATGATTCATAATCAAGTGATTCCAAAAGCCCATCAGCATGGAGTTTCTTCACGCGCTTTACACTAATATGACCTAAACGGCAGTGCCACAAATAAGTTGCACGTATCATTATTAACTTTACATCTTTTGGCTTCAATATTATGAATATGTGTATCACTACAATCGAGGTTCAATAAACCATTCACATTGGGTGTATGACCATTAAAGGTTTTATTCATGTAAACAGAACAACAATTATTCTCTTACTTAAATGAATAACCGTATTGCAATAAACATGATCAAATCATATTCATGCTTAACGCAAACACCAAATAACATTTATTTAGGTTCAACACTAATCCCGAAAGTATAGGGAGTGTGCGATGATGATCATATCAATCTTGGAACCACTTCCAACACACATCGTCACTTCATCCTTAACTAGTTTCTATTCATTCTGCAACTCCCGTTTTGAGTTACTACTCTTAGCAACTGAACCAGTATCAAATACAGAGGGGTTGCTATAAACACTAGTAAAGTACACATCAATAACATGTATATCAAATATAGCTTTGTTCACTTTGCCATCCTTCTTATCCGCCAAATACTTGCAGCAGTTCCGCTACCAGTGACCAGTCCCTTTGCAGTAGAAGCACTTTGTCTCACGCTTAGGACCAGACTTCGGCTTCTTCACTTGAGCAGCAACTTGCTTGCCGTTCTTCTTGAAGTTATCCTTCTTCCCTTTGCCTTTTTATTGAAACTAGTGGTCTTGTCAACCATCAACATTTGATGTTTTTCTTGATTTCTACCTTCGCCGAGTTTAGCATCGCGAAGAGCTTGGGAATTGTTTTCATCATCCCTTACATATTATAGTTCATCACGAAGTTCCAGTAACTTGGTGATAGTGACTAGAGAACTTTGTCAAGTACTATCTTATCTGGAAGATTAACTCCCACTTGATTCAAGCAATTGTAGTACCCAGACAATCTGAGCACATGATCACTGGTTGAGCTATTCTCCTCCATCTTGTAGGCAAAGTACTGTCAGAGGTCTCATACCTCTTGACACGGGCATGAGTATGAAATACCAATTTCAACTCTTGGAATATCGTATATGCTCCGTGGCGTTCAGAACATTTTTGAAGTCCCGGTTCTAAGTCGTAAAGCATGGTGCACTAAACTATCAAGTAGTCATCATATAGAGCTTGCCAAACATTCATAACGTTTGCATCTGCTCCTGCAATTGGTTTATCACCTAGCGGTGCATCAAGGACAAAATTCTTCTGTCCAGCAATGAGGATAATCCTCAGATCACGGATCCAATCCGCATCATTGCTACTAACATATTTCAACTTAGTTTTCTCTAGGAACTTATCAAAAATAAAACAGGGGAGCTAAACGCGAGCTATTGATCTACAACATAGATATGCAAATACTATCAGGACTAAGTTCATGATAAATTAAAGTTCAATTAATCATATTACTTTAGAACTATCACTTAGATAGACATCCCTCTAATCATCTAAGGAGATCACGTGATCCAAATCAACTAAACCATGTTTGATCATCACGTGAAATGGAGTAGTTTTCAATGGTGAACATCACTATGTTGATCATATCTACTATATGATTCACGCTCGACCTTTCGGTCTCAGTGTTCCGAGGCCATATCTGCATATGCTAGGCTCGTCAAGTCTAACCCGAGTATTTCTGCGTGTGCAAAACGAGCTTGTACCCGTTGTATGTGAACGTAGAGCTTATCACACCGGATCATCACGTGGTGTCTCGGCACGACGAACTTTGGCAACGGTGCATACTCAGAGAGAACACTTGTACCTTGAAATTTAGTGAGAGATCATCTTTTAATGCTACCATAAATCAAAGCAGAATCTTTACCTAATAATAAAGCAAATTGGGTTGCTTTCGTCCGTCATGGCATTTTTCAGAAAAGTCCCTCTATTTCAAAGAATTCAACCCGCAGTCCTGTTTTAAGTTAAAACGAATTGTTTTTTCATATTTTACACAAAATTCCCTGTGTTTTGTTGAAATCAACCCGCAATCCGGATTTAAGTCACACCCGGACCGTTATTTTACATTTTTCAAAAACCCCCTCTGATGTTTTAGGTATTTCATCCGCAGATCATATTTAAGTCAAACAATGTTTTTTTAAATCATCCATATCTTTTAAACCGTAACTCCGATTTGAACATGCTATATATGAAATTTGATTAGAAAAATATGTAGAATATGAATATGAGATTATTTTCACCTGTTAAGTACTTTCAAATATTATTTTGGAATATATTTAAGTCAAACAAAAGATTTTCTAAATTATCCGTATCTTTTAAACCCTAACTTCGATTTTAACATATTATATATGAAATTTTATTAGAAAAATGTGTGGAATCTAAATATGATGTTAATTTTACCTGTGAAATATTTTGAGAATATCATTTTGGGAGTAAACTTATAATTTATAGCGTAATATCTGTTTTCCTTTCGTACCGGCGGCGACCCAGATTGCAAATAAACACCCCAGTATAACAATATAGGGAAAAGAAAACATCAATAACTACACATGCATACCTCTAAAAAATGTCGTAGGGGAAAACAATAGGTTTCTCATCGCGGGAGTGAGAGAAAGCGAGAGAGGGAGAGGGACGGAGGGAGAGGGAGGAGAGAGGGAGAGAGAGACGCCTTAGGATTAAACATATTCAAACATGTTTTGTTTTGTTTTGTGTGAACACCGAGGCCATCACCGGTGAGGGTGAGAAGGAGGATAAGCGGCAACACAAATATGATGCCTCGCAAAAATAAAGGAGATGGACCTATTGTGGTCTTGAGTGATGGTTGTTGGGTTAAGAGTGTGTGTTATGTTTTCTCTCCCGTTGCAACGCACGGGCTCTTTTGCTAGTAAGATGCATAAAGGATAAAAATCACATGCAAACAATATAAGTGATATGATATGGCCATCATCATCTTGTGCCTTTGATCTCCATCTCCAAAGCATCGTCATGATCACCATCTTCACCGGCTTGACACCTTGATCTCCATTGAAGCATCATTGTCGTTTCGCCAACTATTGCTACTACGACTATCGCTACCTCTTAGAGATAAAGTAAAGTAATTACAAGGTGATTGCATTGCATACAATAAAGCGACAACCATATGGCTCATGCAAGTTGCCGATAACTCCGATACAAAACATGATCATCTCATACAATAAAATATAGCATCATGCCTTGACCATATCACATCACAACATGCCCTACAAAAACAAGTTAGACAACCTCTACTTTGTTGTTGCAAGTTTTACGTGGCTGCTACAGGCTGAGCAAGAACCGTTCTTACCTACGCATCAAAACCACAACGATATTTCGTCAAGTTAGTGATGTTTTAACCTTCACATAACCTTCACAAGGACCGGGCGTAGCCACACTCGATTCAACTACAGTTGGAGAAATTGACACCCGCCAGCCACCTGTGTGCGAAGCACGTCGGTAAAACCAGTCTCGCGTAAGCGTACGCATAATGTCGGTCTGGGCCGGTTCATCCAACAATAACGCCGAATCAAAGTATGACATGCTGGTAAGCAGTATGACTATTATCGCCCACAACTCACTTGTTTCCTACTCGTGCATATAACATCTATGCATAAACCTGGCTCGGATGCCACTGTTGGGGAACGTAGTAATTCCAAAAAAAATCCTACGCACATGCAAGATCATGGTGATGCATAGCAACGAGAGGAGAGAGTGTTGTCCACGTACCCTCGTAGACCGTAAGCATAAGCATTATGATAAAGCGGTTGATGTAGTCGTACGTCTTCACGATCGACCGATCCTAGCACCGAAGGTACGGCACCTCCGCGGACTGCACACGTTCAGCTCGGCGACGTCCCACGAACTCACGATCCAGTAGAGCTCCGAGGGAGAGTTCCGTCAGCACGACGGCGTGATGATGGTGATGATGATGCTAGTGACGCAGGGCTTCGCCTAAGCACCACTATGATATTACCGAGGTGGATTATGGTGCAGGGGGGCACCGCGCACGGCTAAAAGATCAACTGATCAACTTGTGTGTCTATGGGGTGACCCCCTCCCCCGTATATAAAGGAGTGGAGGAGGGGGAGGGATCGGCTCTCCTAGGCGCGCCCCAAGGGGAGTCCTACTCGCACTGGGAGTAGGATTCCCCCCCTTCCCTAGTTGGGCTAGGAGAGAAGGAAGGGGAAGGAGGGAGGAAGGAAAGGGGAGCCGGCCCCCCTCCCAATTCGGATTGGGCTTGGGGGGCGCCCCCTCCTTTGCTCCTGTCCCCTCTTTTCCACTAAGGCCCAATAAGGCCCATATACCTCTCGGGGGGTTCCGGTACCCCCCGGTGCTCCGGTATATTCCCGATCTCACCCGGAACCATTAGGATGTCCAAATATAGTCGTCCAATATATCGATCTTTATGTCTCGACCATTTAGAGACTCCTCGGCATGTCCGTGATCATATCCGGTACTTCGAACTACCTTCGGTACTTCAAAACACATAAACTCATAATACTGATCGTCACCGAACGTTAAGCGTGCGGACCCTACGGGTTCGAGAACTATGTAGACATGACCGAGACACGTTTTCGGTAACCAATAGCGTAACCTAGATGCTCATATTGGTTCCTACATATTCTACGAAGATCTTTATCGGTCAAACCGCATAACAACATACGTTGTTCCCTTTGTCATCGGTATGTTACTTGCGCAAGATTTAATCGTCGGTATCTCAATATCTAGCTCAATCTCATTACCGGAAAGTCTCTTTACTCGTTCCGTAATTAATCATCCTGCAACGAACTCATTAGTCACATTGCTTGCAAGGCTTATAGTTATGTGCATTACCGAGAGGGCCCAGAGATACCTCTTCGACAATCGGAGTGACAAATCCTAATCTCGATCTATGCCAACTCAACAAGTACCATCGGAGACACCTGTAGAGCACCTTTATAATCACCCAGTTACGTTGTGAAGTTTGGTAGAACACAAAGTGTTCCTCCGGTAATCGGGAGTTGCATAATCCCATAGTTATAGGAACATGTATAAGTCATGAAGAAAGCGATAGCAGTAAACTAAAACGATCAAGTGCTAAGCTAACGAAATGGGTCAAGTTAATCACATCATTCTCCTAATGATGTGATCTTGTTTATCAAATGACAACTCATGTCTATGGCCAGGAAACTTAACCATCTTTGATCAACGAGCTAGTCAAGTAGAGGCATACTAGTGACACTCTGTTTGTCTATGTATTCACACATGTATTATGTTTCCGGTTAATACAATTCTAGCATGAATAATAAACATTTCTCATGAAATAAGGAAATAAATACTAACTTTATTATTGCCTCTAGGGCATATTTCCTTCACACCGGTGGTGCGGGGCACCAAGAACAGCGAGGGGCGCCGCCTGTGGTGGGGCGCCCCCGGCCGCTCACTTCACGGAGTTATCCGATACCTCGAGGATGGCAACGAACCGCCGTTGATGTACCCTGCCGCCCCGGCCCGGAGCGGCGGCCAATGGATACCGAGGAGGACGGCGTCCTCTTCCGCCTCCTCCTCCCGCTCCTCCTCCTCCGGGTAGCCGGCACTGTTCAACGTCAAGGCCGAGCCCACGGAGACGCCGCTCGACCGGCACACCCGCTGAGGGAGTCCTGGATTAGGGGTCCCCAAGCATCCAGGCTATGTGATATGGGCCGGACTAATGGGCCGTAAAGATATGAGATTGAAGGCCTTCCCCGTGTCTGGATGGGACTCTCCTTTGCGTGGATGGCAAGCCTGGCGTTCGGATATGAAACTTCCTTTCTCTGTGAACCGACTCTGTACAACCCTAGCCCCCTCCGGTGTCTATATAAACCGGAGGGTTTATTCCGTAGAGATCATCATAATCATACAGGCTAGACATCTAGGGTTTAGTCATTACGATCTCGAGGTAGATCAACTCTTGTAACACTATACTCATCAAAGTCAATCAAGCAGGAAGTAGGGTATTACCTCCATCGAGAGGGCCTGAACCTGGGTCAATATCGTGTCCCTGGTCTCCTGTTACCTTCGATCCTCAGACGCACAGTTCGGGACACCCTACCCGAGATATGCCAGTTTTGACACCGACATTGGTGCTTTCATTGAGAGTTCCTCTGTGTTGTTGATAGAAGGATCGATGGCTCACCTTGTCGTCAACAAAAAAATCACCTCTAGAAGGGCCCTAGTTCCTGGGCAGATCCTCCAAATCGGCAGTTTCACCATAGGCTCGCGCCCAGCCGTTAAGTCCAAGGCGGCCTCCCGGATTGCCAAAAACCATCTCTGCATCAACCCTGAAAGCGTTGATAAGATGGATCCGACAGATATCTCGTCTTTAAATGAATTGCTAGATCGCATCATCGCCCTAGGGGTCGCAACAGCTTACGATCTGATTGGACTTAAACCCGATCAGAGGGAAATCAGGTCTCCACCTGTCACCCACCTGGTGACTGTCGTGGAAGAACAAGTTGAGGATACCACTCCTCCTATGCTAAAAACAAACTATGTTCGGATCTCTGAGCCCTACAAGTCAGACACTCATCTTCGAGAAGAGATCATCTGTCCTCCGAACATAGAATCAGGTGTTGAGTCTAAAAACCCCCAGGACACTCCGGAACCTGTGCCAATGACCTCAGATTTTTTTTAAAATCCAGATTCCAAAGTGGGTCAGGGTTCGGATTTAAGCCCACCCACCCACCACAATCAATACTCTCCAAGAAATTCTGGTCCCCAGGACATATGCGACTTAATGTATATACGACAGCAACCTCAGGAAACAGTCCATCACTTTTGGGCTACATTCCTACTTATTAAAAACAAGATTAAAGATTGCTGTGACGACGATGCGGTATCAGTCTTTTGCCACAACTGTACGGACGAGGGGATCCTCAATGCCCTCAATAGACGCCGCATACTGCACTTTGCAAATTTGGCACACATAATACAGAAGTATTTTGCAATGGAAAGCGCTTGGAAAGCCCAGACAGCTTGGTGGGAACCAATGGCCTCTAAGCCACCCACCGGTCGGGCAAAAAGGATGCACCCTTACGAGGTACCTGATTATCACTTCACGGACAGGAAAACTAAACCCTTAACGGGACACAGAACTGTCCTTGATGCATGGCTCGACAAGCCTTATCAGATACACACGATGCCAAATTCCGAACCAACACATAGCCTTCGGGCATGCTGGATACTCTGGCAGGTGGCTAAAAGCGGTGAGGCCATCCTCACCAACACTACCCCGGCGAGGTACTGCCCCGAGGATAGCGATCTCAATGTATTTATGGTCTTCGAGACCTTTTATTCAAATAATCAGTGTAAAAGGGCGCTCCACGACCTCGCCAAAATTAACCAAGTAACCGCACCGAACCCTTGGAACGACATGGCGATAACTTTCAATGCCACCGACGAACCACGGGCCCGATCAGTCCGAGCACCAGCCGCCTTAGTTTTTTTTTGAAGGGGTTAGACAGTAGGAAAGGCTCCTACTGCATATATATTACCAACTCACATCCAACAAGTGTTACAGGTGTTACATTGCATATGTACAGGCGGAGAAGGGGTGGGGAGCTAAGAATGATACAAGTGGGGGCAGATTTTGATGAACAAATATGCAAAGCCACTAAGCTATAGATCTAAGTAAGTTAGCCACTAGCTCCCTTTTGTTGTGAAGCATCCTGTAGGCAATATCAGCAAAATCTCTCTTGAATCTGGCCTCCCAGGATGGAATTGATGGGTCAATCTTGCAAAAGTAGTTGTTATTTCTTTCTTTCCAGAGGCTCCAAGCTGCCACCAAGAAAACCTCCATGATCATCTTCCTAGGGCTTAATGTCTTGAGGTGTGTCATGAGGTCCAGTCTGTCACCTTGTGACGGCGAGAGGATGTTGTGCTTGTTCCAGCATGTGGCACTAAAGGTACAATGGAAAAAGAGATGTTCAACCGTCTCTTCCACATGTTGACCACAAAGCAGGCAGTCCAAATTATCGCCAATATTGTAATGTCTCCTCTTTAGCATGTTTCTTGTGTTAAGGTGATCGGAGAGGAGAAACCACCCAAAGACTTTAATTTTAGGGATGCACTTGGTCTTCCACAGCCAACGGTAGGCATCATGGGCAATCATCTCCCTGAAATAGAAGGTGGAATAGGCTATGGTTTTAAAGGCTGTCGATCCCCAAGTGCAAATCCAGGCATCCTTGGAGTCAGTTATTGCAGCGGCGCTAACATTTCGTTGAAGGGCTTTAAATTCATCAAAAGCTTGGACCGAGAGAGGCAAATCAAAAGCCTGGTCCAGGTGTGTGATGGAGAGAAATTTCCGCGTTGAGGCATCTTCATCGCTCGAGAAAGAGAAAGCACGCGGGTACGTGTCTGCTAAAATGGAGTTGTTCCAATCATCTTTCCAGAATAAAACGGTGTCACCCGCAGCAATCTTAACCCGAGTATCGTTGGATTCGTATTTGAACATAGTTTTGAATGATATAATTTTAGGTGACATGCATCAGTATTTATCGTACTATATATAATGTTTGTTCAATTTTTGGTCGTACTAATCTATAGTAGTAAGGTGCCCGTATGCTATAATCAAGAGTGAAATGCATTGGTCGGGGAGTTGTTTATTTTGACAAAGGATGTGGGGTTCATCTCATGTGTAACGTGTATCGATAGGTTTCTTCGGATATTATCTCATCTCTAGAGCTCACAAACATCCGGGTGAAATAGATAAAAAGGTATCTTTTGCAAACAAAAGCATTCAACTGTTCAACCTGCATCCAAAACTTGTGAAGAAATAACAGTTATTGTGCTTTGGAAGAAATGATCTTTAAGAATTAGTTTTTGAGTATCGATTGTTATACATGTTGGCTACAGATGACATGGCACTTTCTTAAAGTCAACAGTTGGCTATACTATTAAGTAATACTAACCATGCCCTTATACACCTAAACGGAGGGATTAAATCAGGATGACTTGCAAGGGGGCAGAGGAGATGTAAGAAATGGTTCAGCGTAAGTCTTTCACCAGTACTGTAGTAAAAATTCATACATGGAAGATTCTAGACTAAACCATAAACAGATACACTTTTATTCATGCGATACTCCAATAGAGCAAGATCCTGCATGGAAGTCTCCACATGCTTAGACAAATGGATAACATTGAGCGAAGACTAATGATCAACATTTAGCTTGATAATGCGTATTTTTTTAGAAGAACAGGAGGCTCCTCCCGGTTCCATTATCAAATGAAACCCAAAGTGTCTTACATCAGCTCACCGAGAGGAGCAGTTCAAAGGAAGGACTGGAGAAAGCCACTCAAGTTTAACGACAAGCTTACAGAATCAAAAGCGGCAAAGACACGGGCCATAAGCGCCCACACACACTACATGTTTTCTAAGTGCACTTGATAATGCGTATGTCCAGTGAACCTCCTTGAGTCCCCGTGCACCGAGTCGGTGGGTAAAGGATAGAACGGATGCCATGGGTTTTCCAAGTCCACATTGGCGGGATAGTCCCAGCTCCTCAGAGTCCAAGTCTGTCCGATGAGGCCGGTTTCGCCGCCCACGCGACCCGGAGGGGTAGTAACATTGACCACGCACCCGTACATTTGCCTCATGTTAGTGTCAGCGTCATCGGTGACGCCCCTGACGCACGCTACAAAGACAGGGCGGCGGCCTGCGCGGGCCTCGCCGGTGCCCACGATCAAGAGGAAGAAGATGCCGTCCTCCTCCAAGACTAGCAGGCGGCGGTGATCCTCCAGCGACTCCGGCATGGTGAACCGGTAGCACGTGTCGCATTTTGATGTTCTCCGCCAAGGGCCAGCAGTGACCGCTGCACGCATCCGTGAGGTGATGCACTATGTCCGCCGGCGAGCCACAAAACGGCATCGGGCACTCATAGTAGTGGACGAAGGGCTCCTTGGAGGCATCGACTAGGCCATCCATGAAACAGGAGTGGCTGTAGGGGACGTTGTGCCAGTTAAATATGTGAGCAAGTTACTACGAGATTTAATCCGAATAAGCATAAAATAAATCATGACGGCTATAACAGAGATGAAACTAATCACGTGGACTAGCATAGTAGTAGGATACAGAGTAGAAACATGAATTCTACCACGATTTCGAACAGGAAGGACAGAAACACATACGGTGCAACGGGAGCAGCACCGTTGGCGTTGAGGTTGTCGCCCATGTCGTTGAGGAAGAGGTTGCCGATGTCGGGGAAGAAGTCGTCGTCGGTGAAGTCGTGGCTGCCAGCAGTCGCGAGAGTGCGCTCCCCAGATTTCAACAGCGCCCGCCGAATGGAGTGCAGGAGGGAGTGGCTGTAGGGGACGTTGCGGCCGCCGAATGGAGCGCAGGAGTAGCACACGAAGCAGTAGATGGTGTCCTTACTAGTACTTCCTAGTCTCTATCTATCTATATCTATATATATCTACTCTTATAGAAAATCGAGTTGGTTATGATGGTATACCTGCCATTTTGTAATATAGACCGTCCGATCTATATCCGACGGATAGAAAGCCAACTATGACAATGTTACAAAAGATACCCGCACCTCTCTCCACATTTACAGATAAGGCCCTGCCTCGTTCATCCTTATCTCCCACAACCTCGTGCTCCTCCCTATGTCTCTATCTCTACTACTTTTTTTTATAACAAATTGAATAGTGTTGCGCCGTCCACGACGCCCGGCTGAACATGCCTCCTCGCCTCCATCATCAAGAATCGAGTCTTTTATAGGAGTAGGAGTAGAGAAAAAACCGAGTTGGTGATGATGGTGTGCCGTGCAATGCACGGGCATCTTGCTATTTTTTTGCATATAAGTCCAAACACCACATAGGCACGGTCTTTGAGCACGATTCGTAGTCGTTCCACACTCGGGCATTGAAGTTTGTAACTATTTTAGATTAGAATATACTACTCCTCCGGTGCTAGTAGTAGAGCAGAGTCCTACTCTACTACTCTACTCTAGCAAGCTAGGGCATAGTAATGTAGTAGGTACTGTAGGGAGTACCAGTACTGTGATCACTCAAGCAAGTTGTCTGGCATCGATATGACCCTACGCTGCTGGTATGTGTCTCGTAAGTCAAGCGGTGTGTTGTAGTCATCATCACCTGTCCACTTCCCGCAGCACATATTCGCTTCTCCATCTTTGTCCGCACATAATCTCGTCCAAGCTTCCATCCCCGCTAAGGCGCCTCCCCCCTCTTCCGAAACCCAAGCACTAACAATGGCAGAACCGAGCAGCGTCCACTGAAATAGTGGCTGGAATTCGCTCCCGACAGAGGTAATCAAGCTCATTGTCTCGTGTGAGGACAATCTCAGTACCATGCCGCTCGCCGTGTGCTCGTCGGGGCTGTACCGTTTACTCAAAACCCTCAGGCCGGAGCTTTTTAAGCCAGCTCCTTGCTTGCTGATGCCGCCTGATCTTTACAAACGGCGTGTCACGCAGCATAACGACCGTAGGGTGGCGAGCATCAACCCCCTTCATCGCGATCCGATCCCGTCAGCCTCGGCTACATTAAAGGTATGTCTTCGGGTCGGCATGAACACGTCTTGGATGGTGCTCGTCGACGGTCGCGGCAGGCTGGATGCTCGTGGAGGTCTACACCGGCGATTGATCCCCTTCCTTCGATTAACCTTGCACCGCTTTGGCACCGCGCCCGTAATACTCGAATCTTACAAAGAGCCAACATGATACCAAGTTTGATTTGCTCAAGGTTGTAATCTGCCAAGTGCCCACAAGATCTGCGAATTATAAAGATTTCAGGCTAATTGCGTACTTCAACTGTGGTCTCGCCTATCTGACAGGTCACTGTGGTAAGTAGATAAATCTGCACGTCCATCGCAGGATCATACATCCTCCATGGTTCTCTGATGCCATTGAACACAAGGGCTTCATTTACGCTGTCGACTCCTTCTATGGCTGGACGTATTGCTGGCCTACTACAGTCATCGCTACAAACGGCTGTTACAGCAGTATGTTACTTTCCTATGATATCATGATGGCTTGCTTGTATTACTGTCAACATTTACTGAAAAAATATTCATGCTCATAACATGCTGTTCTTAAGATTGACTAAATCAAGAGCCCTTTTTTATTTGACTCAACTTGATATGATGTTGTAGGCCGCTTTGGTGTCCCTACCCTTCCTAATCCCAGAACCTTTCAAAGAAAAGCGGCATGGCGATTGCAGGTGGTTCTGGCTCGACGAACGACGGTGAAAATTGATGATCGTCGCGACGTATCGGACGTGTTGTTTCGCGGAATACAATCACGATCCTTTGCCGTGGCTTTGAGCAGGATCCCAGCTTCTCTGGGCCTTCAGGAATTTTTGACTGGAGGCTGGTAAGTAGCCTTGGTACACGCTGTCTGTTTGTTGGACTGAATTATCCGATTAACCAGGAGATAACTGACGGCAAGGATCATGATGGCAGCGCGGTTTCGTTCATCAGGAAAACTGTGTGTACACAGCGTACCATGCGTCTCTGCATGCACCATACCCTGATATGTGCTGCCACGCTCTGCAGCCCAAAGTAGGAGAGAGGGTCGCAAGTATCAAACTTTGACCTGCTGGCTGGAGTTTCCCCCGTTAGGCACCCATCTGGTTCAAGCCGTTAGCCAATCTCCACAGCTTAATGAATAGTAACATCTAACTGAGCCAGTTAGTTAGATGCGTACACTTGGTGTAGTTGGATCTTTATTTAGTTTGATGCATACACTTGTTCTTTTTTGGTAGCCCTTTTGTAATGATGGCTGATGTTTGGTTTGGAAGAGAGAGCTGCGTCTTCACTCTTCCGCCTGCTATCGCTTACATTGCACCCTCAGCCCTGGTTACTGCTGCTGTTGTTTTCAATGTACAATCAGTAGTATATTTCGTCTGTTGGTTGAATAAATGTGTTGTTTTGGAAGTCGTTGCACGGTTCTATCCTTTAGTGCCCCGTACCGTACGTAGCTCATAATATTTTTCGTATGGAACACATGTTCCACTTGCTAATAACATGCAGCCCACTGATGAAGGCCTAGTAGAGAAGCCCATAATTAACTGGAAGAGAGGCTCTCACATGAATCCGGCACAGGTACATGCTCATGGTACCCTAAACATAAATAAGTAAATAAATAAATAAAGCTAAATGCTCATGCACCAGTTCTTTGGGAAAATAGGTAGCCCCGTATTTCTTTTTGAAGAATACCCAAGCTGGGCCTATTTGTTTTCTCCGAATTACTGGGCTGCAAATCTTTCAAGACGAGGAGGGACGCATTCCGTCCTGGCCAAAGAGTATGGTCAATGTCTGTTAAAAGTAATGTCAAAAGGGGTTGAAAATTCCAAAAAAATTATAGCAAATGGGATATTAGTTTTTTTTCAATTTTGTTCTTCACTGATATCTTATACGTATTTCATTGGATTTAACTTGACATAGTACTAATTTATTTTTAAATTTGTTTTAGTATGGCTATTAATTTTTGGATTAAAAATGTTTCGTTCCCCAGCAAAAATTTGCGAATTTTCAAAATTTACCACATATTTAGTTAATTTTAATTTGCATGCTTGACTCGAAAATGGCCGGCAATTCTAAAAATGGAAAAGCGGGCTGCAATAAATTCCATATGAATTAGAAAATGAGTAAAAATTATAAAATAATAGCAAATGGGCTGTACCGCCACAGATTTCGAGGTCGACTTGTTTACGCAAGGCTTTGTCGGTGAACACACGATTCTAGTAGCGTTGGATCGTTGGATGTCCATCCAACGGCCGACGCTCTTCTTCAATCTCTCGATCTCCTGCTCCAAAGAGCCTAAACTAGCGCCGACGGACTGCCTGCTCCCTCCTCTTGTGGCTCATTGTGATACCGCTGGCAGGCTTCCCCGCCCACCCTACTCCCTCCATTGGCCTGGCCGCACGCAATCAACTACCTCCTTATTACGCGAAAAAATGATTCCTCCCATCGACATCCGGGCGCACGGTTGGGAGGCTGACCTATGGGCCTACTACTTTGACGCCAGACGCAGGCTTGTCAACTTAGTCAACAAAGCGATTCTAGCAAAGAAGAATCGTTGGATTTGAATCGAACGGTCCTGCTGCTTCTTCAATCGCTGCTCTTCTTGCACCAGCGCCGGGGAGACCGCCTGCTCCTGCCTCCAGTGGCCGGCTGTGCTGCCCTTGAGGCCTCATCGCCCCTACTACTCCCACCGCTAGCTAGGCCCTGCGGCGACGGCAGCCTCACACCGCAGCCGAACCAGTGAACCCTCGTACTCCTTTACGGGTGGGCATCCATTGCCGCGTCTTCCCCGGCTCCGCGTCGTCCCTTTCCTAGGCCTCGCCATCGTCCACCGCCTTGGTGCTCTCGGTGCGGCGTGGTCAATGTGGTCAATGACATTCCATCGAAAGAGTATTGTACGTGGAGAGGCTGACAGCTGGGTCCATGGCCACAGCCCAGTTTTTTTGTGATTTGCCAAGTAAGTTGCTTTGTCAGGCATGTTGGGCTGCAAATCTTTCAAGACAAAGAGAGCTTTCATTCGGCTGGCCGAGAAAATGGCCCATCAGTAATGAGAAATCGGCTGTACATTTTTAAAACACAACAAACCGGCAATTAGTTTCAAATATCTTTTTTTTTCATTTCGAGATTTTACATAACATTAATTTTTATGCGTGGAGAATTTGTTGGATTTTATATTGATATACATTTATTTTTTAAATCATTTGAATGTGAGTCGAAATTTCAGGATTAAAAACAGTTCGGACCGCTTTTGAAGTATGCAAAATTTCAGATAATTTTTAACCATGGCCACAGTATGGGCTGTAATGCTAACAAAAAGAATATGGGCTCCAAAAAAACCTTAAGAATTAGCAAATGGGCTGTAAATTATTAGAAATAATGGCAGATGGGTTGTATGCTGTTTTCCACATATTTGAGGCTTTCCTAAAAAAGGTTGACGACAAGCAAAGGATCGTTGGATGTCCATCCAACGGTCGTCGTGCTACTTCAATCTCTGCTCTTCCTGCTCGAGCCGCTCAAACAAGTGCCGGTGGGACTGCCTCCTCCCTCCTCCCCGCGGCCGGCTGTGCTGCCATGCAGGTCTCACCGCCCCACCGTACTCCCATCGCTGTCCTAGCCATCCCTCTAAGCACTCACACCTGCTATTATTCTCCGGCGACGGCAAACGGACCAGTAAACCCTCGTAAAGTCGTACTCCCCTCCGCGTGGGAAACAACTAGCGAGTCTTCCCTGCCTCTGTGTCGTTCCCTTCCTAGGCCTCGTCGTCGTCCACCGCCCTAGTGCTCTCGGCGCGGCCTGGTCAACGTGGTCAACAACTAACATGCATCTGACGTGGACTGTACGTGGAGAGGCCGACAGCTGGGTCCACGGCCGCACGCAAGGAAATGCCTCCTTATTACGCGCAAAATAATGATTACTCCAGCTGACATCAGGGACCCACCGAAAGGGCCTCTGTATTTCGCGAAAAAAACGTTACCGCCGCTGACAGCTCGGACCCATCAGCTAGATCTTCGCATGCAAGGAAGTGCCTTCTTATTACGCACAAAAATGAATACTCCCACATTAGCTGGGACCCAAAGAAAGTGGCAGATCGACTTGTGGGCCTACTAAGTTGACGGGGACGGAGGGCTTTGTCAACTTAGTCAATATGCACGATTCTAGCTCCAGTGACCGTACGATGTCCATCCAACGGCCGTAGTGCTTCTTCAACCTCTGGTCTTCTTGCTCCAGCCGCCCAAACCAGTGTCGGTCGTGCCTCGTGCTCCTGCCTCCCGTGGCCGGCTGCGATGCGGCGGAGGCCTCACCGCCCCCTACTACTCCCACCGCTGGCCAGGCCATCCCTCTACTCACCCACACCCCCTGTTATTCTGCGGCGACAGTAGCCTCACACCGCAGTGAACCAGTGAACCCTCGTACTCCTCTACACATGGGCATCCACTGTCGCATCTTCTCTGGCTCCATGTCGTCCCCTTCCTAGGCCTCGCCGTCGTCCACCGCCCTGGTGCTCTCGGCGCGGCGTGGACAACATGGTCAAGGAACGGCTTCCATCGGATGTGGACTCTACGTGGAGAGGCTGACAGCTGGGTCCACAGCCGCAGCAAGGAAGTGCCTCCTTATTACGCGCAAAATAATTATTCCTCCACCTGACAGCGGGGACCCACCGGACGGGCCACCATATTTCGCGAAAAAAACGTTTCCCCCCTGACTGCTGGGACCCACCAGCTACACCTTTGCACGCAAGGAAGTGCGTCCGGGCAAAAAAAAAACGATTCGCCCCCCTGACTGCTGGGACCCACCAGCTACATCTTCGCACACAAGGAAGTGCGTCTGGGCAAAAAAACAAAACGATTCGCCCCCCTGACTGCTGGGACCCACCAGCTACATCTTCGCAGGCAAGGAAGTGCCTGACAGTTGGGACCCACCTGGTCGAAGCGTACGTAGCGTTGTCATTCTGGTCGCGAACGTGTACGTACATATATACTGGTCGATGTAGAGGTGCGCACGTTGCATGTACACGTACGTATAGCAGCGAGGGTGCAAGAAAGAAAATACGGCCACGTACGTATATACGGGCAGGGTCTCGAACGCCTACTCGCGCATACGTACATGGCTGGGTCGGAACGGAGAAACAGCGTCGTCATCGTGTTCATGGGGAGGCAACGGAATGCGTCATGTTCATGGGGAGGCAACGGAATGCGTCGTGTTCATCGGGAGGCAACGAAACGCGTGGGAGCCAACCGGCTAGGTCGGAACGGAATGCGTGGTCGTGTTCATCGTTAGGGCTTGGACGGAACAGGCGATGGAAACGAGGCTGGCGTCGCACTGCGGAGGAAAGCGGCCTTGTGTTCGACCGCCACGTTCAAAATGGGATCATGTTCATCGGAGGGGTCCGCGTACCGCAAAAGCGGAGAAAAATGGACCTCCTACGGTCAAACGGGGTACTGTTGATCGGGAGGGTGTGGCGTACCGCAAAAGCGGAGGAAACGGACCTCCCTACGGTCAAACGGGGTCCTATTGATCGGGAGGGGTGTGGCGTACCGCAAAAGCGGACGAAAGCGGACCTGTGTTGGAGCGCTACGGTCAAACGGGGTCCTGTTTCATCGGGAGGGTGTGGCGTCGCAAAGCAGGACTCCACGGGATACTGTTCATCTCCACCGTCGACCTCCTCCAGCCTCCTTGGGCTACCGTCGACCTCCTCCAGCCTCCACGGGCTCCTGTTCATCCAGCCTCCACCGCGCGCTACTCCACCGGCTACTGTTCAACCACCCCTCCACGGGCACCCCTCCACCATCTACTGTTCATCCAGCCCTCCACACCACGGGGTCATGTTCAACCAGCCCTCCACGGCCACCCCTCCACCGTCTACTGTTCATCCAGCCCTCCACACCACGGGGGTCCTGTTCATCCAGAGGCAACGCCACCGCTCACTGTTCATCCAAACCCCCCCGCAACGCTCACTGTTCATCCAATCGATCGGCTTCAGTTAGCAGCAGCAGCGAAGGAATCGCTCCATCGGGTTCAGTTAACAGCCATTGCCGGTGTCAAAACCGGCGGATCTCGGGTAGGGGGTCCCGAACTGTGCGTCTAGGCGGATGGTAACAGGAGACAAGGGACACGATGTTTTTACCCAGGTTCGGGCCCTCTCGATGGAGATAATACCCTACTCCTGCTTGATTAATATTGATGATATGGGTAGAACAAAAGTAGATCTACCACGAGATCAAGGAGGCTAAACCCTAGAAGCTATCCTATGGTATGATTGTTGTTCGTCCTACGGACTAAAACCCTCCGGTTTATATAGACACCGGATACGTTAGGGTTACACAGAGTCGGTTACAATGGTAGGAGATCTACATATCCGTATCGCCAAGCTTGCCTTCCACGCCAAGGAAAGTCCCATCCGGACACGGGACGAAGTCTTCAATCTTGTATCTTCATAGTCTTGGAGTCCAGACGTGACGATATTCCGGCTATCCGGACACCCCCTAGTCCGGGACTCCCTCAGTAGCCCCTGAACCAGGCTTCAATGACGATGAGTCCGGCGCGTTGATTGTCTTCGGCATTGCGAGGCGGGTTCCTCCTCCGAATACTTCATAGAAGGTTTTGAACACAAGGATAGTGTCCGGCTCTGCAAAACAAGTTCCACATAACACCGTAGAGAGAATAATTTTTACACAGATCTACTGACGTATTCCGCGGCATGACATCACACCACAGCCAGGCCTTTATATGAATCGTTTTTTATTGTTCCACCTCAGCGTGTTTAGCGAGGAGGTTCCCTTGGCACGTCTTATCAAAGCGTAGATCGTGCCCCCTTATTCCGGGATTCTCATCAATACGGACGTTGGTAACCCATCTGCGCCATTGATTACGGCGCTTGGGAAATAAGCGAGTTTTACCAGGCTGGTGGGGGACGCATAGCTTCGTCCATCTATATAAGGGGATAAGGATCCACCTTTTCACCTAAGCCTTCTTCCTCCTTTTCTTATCCATTCCCACAAGACTCGAGCTCCAAATACTAAGTCCGCACACCCCACCTCAACCTTTCTCCAATCATGTCGGAGCGGGAGGCAGGTGAATGGCCTCCTCCGTCATGGAGGGGCACATCGCAAGATCAAGGGAGGCCGGATACTTGTCCGCAACATCACGCCTGAGCTTCCCGATGAGGGGCAGCTCATTCCGACCCACAGGCCCCGTGAGAGGGTGGTGTTTCTCCCCACTTTCTCCATGGACTAGGTTTTCCTCTTCACCCCTTTGTCCGGGGCTCATGTTCTACTACGGCTGGACTTCCACGACTGGCCCAATTTCATCCTCAACATCTCGGCGTTTATCGTCGTGTGTGAGGCTTTCCTCTGCATCCAGCCCCACTTTGGCCTATGGCTGAAGATCTTCAACGTCCGGCCGAAGGTAGTGGGCAGCCGTCAAGCGGAGTGCGGAGGCGCCATGGTTGGCAAGATGGCCAAAGTTCCATGGCTCGAAGGCGCCTTCGTGGAGACAATAAAAGGGTGGCAATCGGGCTGGTTCTACATCACCGAGCCCCGCAACACCAAATGGGCGGCGGCCCCCGAATTCAGACCTGGCTTCCCCACACGGCTCTCGTCATGGAAAGAGACGGACCTGACGTGGGCGAATGCGGACGAGACATCCGGACTTCGAACATGCGTCCGAAACCTGGTGGCCAAGAATCTTAGGCTGGTCGACGTAATCCAGGTGATGCTCATCCGCCGGATTCTCCCATGCCAACAACGGGCTTTTAACTTGTGGGAGTTCGATCCGGCACAGCACCAAACCTTGAGCCGGCTCTTCGACACTACATACGAAGACGCTGGAAGGTGTTGTTCAAGGGCGCTGAAGCCCCAAAGATCCGCTACCAAAGATCGCGGATACAGCTCGCAGCGTCCAGCCGGCGAGGTAAGTTATTTTACCCTTTACAGGACTCTTTTTTCATAGATTGACTCTACATGGGATCTAAAACCCCCTAATCTTTGACAGGACTGGCTGAAGACTTCCGGACAGATTAACTGTCCGGCTCCTTTGCCAGAAGACCCAGCGGACGCCCGATTGACGGGGCTGCTGGCTCCGGCGCCGTACGTGGTGCCGGAGAAGAAGGCCAAGAAGGAGGCCATGGGAACTCGAAGGAGCTCCCGACGCCAGGTGCTGTCAGATTCCGAAGCGGAATCTTCTCCTGAAGACGAGGAGGAAGAAGAAGAAGCTCCTCCCCCAGCGGGGGAGGAGAAGAAAAGGAAGGCCGCCCCAGCTGGGGAGGCCGGAGGGTCCAAGAAGGGAAGAACCCTTCCTCCGGACTTCTCCACCAACGTCGACGACGATGAGGAGGACTGGCCTACAAGGGCCAAGCCCCTGGCGAGATCGTAAGTGTCCGGATACCCATGGTTTTTTATTATTGCAGAGTGTTCTCTAATGTTGAACAACCATGCAGCCCGCCCAAGGGCGAGTTCGCCGATTCATCGAGCGGGTCCCTGGGCTCGTCGGAAATGGAGAGTACTTCACTTACGACCGCCTCCTCACCTCATGCTGCGGACGACGCTACGGTGGGGCCCCAAGGGGGGCTTGGTCAAGAGGAGGTAGCGCAGGAGGTGCCACAAGGCGACCTCCCGGACTCCAGGCGCGCGGGGGGCAAGACCCCCAGGGGCTCTAAGCCCGACCCTCGTCCGGACTCCATGCCGGAACCATCAGCGGTTCCGAAGTCCGGACAGCGGATCCTTCGCAAGAAGGGTAAGACGCCAGTGTCCTCCGTCCAACCGGAGGCACCGGATAGCTTACAGGAGGCACTTAACAGCGCTTCCATCGAGGAGGAACACCGCACTGTCATGAGTGTGGTGATCCGGACAGATTCGATCCGCCAAGAGCGGGCTGACTGAAGCCTGTACTCAGCCTTCTAACAGGCTTTGAGGTAAGTTTTAGAATATGTAAAAATATAACCACATAGACAAGAGTTCTCGATGCTTAGTTCGGTGTTCGGAAAGAGAAACCGGACTAAGGATCTAAAAAGATATACGAGGAGTCTAACATAAGTATGTCAATATGGGAATGCAGGCTGCCGCTCTTGACCTCTGCCAGACCGATCATGGAGGTCAATGCATTGAAGCAGAACCTCGAGCAGTCCGAGAACGAGCTCGGACAAGCCAAGAAGGAGCCCGAGGACAAGGAAGGTAAGTAATACCTTATTAAAGAAATACCTTATAGAAAAGGCTTTGGTTGCAAAAAATAATAGGAATAACTTGGGTACTGCAGGGGCCACGAACAAGGTGCCGACCCTGAAGGAAACGGTGTCCGTGGCCGAAAACAAAGCGGTTGCGGAACGCACCGAGCGAGAGAAAGGGGAGGCGCAGCTGGCGGAGGTGCGGCAAGAGCTCCAGATTCTCATGAAAAAACATGAGGATTTGGAGCGTGACTCGAAGACCCGAGAGTCCGAGCTTGCCTCGGCTCTTGAGAGTGCCAAAGCTGCTAGGGCCGAGGCCCAAAAAGCCCTCCAAGAAATTGAAGCACTAAAGAAGATAGCGGCGGGTAAGGCATTCTTTATGCAAGGAAAGAATGTAAAAGTCAATTACCTGTTACTTACCCGGATTCGGAGCTCTCCAGGAGCATTCGCAGATTTGCCCCGTAGTGCGTCTGATGCTGCCGCATTCTACCGCGCCCAGGAGGGGAGCTCTACAGAGAAGGTGTTCTGGTCTCGATTATCTTTGAGGCCGACCATCCGGTGCCCCTGAGCGACCAGCTGAAACAGCTGGTCGAGCTCCATAAGTTCGCCGAACAGGCCATGAAGGGCCTTATAGCGCGGATGTGGCCATTGGAGGCCATGCCCGGGAGCTACTTCGGCTTGGTGCAGCGGCTGGTGGATGCTTGTCCGCGGCTTGAAGTCATCAAGCGCTCTGTCTGTATTGAAGGTGTCCGTCGGGCCCTTGCCTGTGCTAAAGTGCACTGGGGCAAGCTGGATGCGGAGAGGCTTGTGACGGACGGGCCACCGAAGGGCCATGAGCATCGCACGCCGAAATGTACTATGAGGGCCTCCTGAAGGGTGCCCGCCGAATAGCGGATGAGTGCTCCAAAGATGTAATTTTGAATAAACTCGCATTTGTTATCCTCAGACGCTGAAAACTTGTTCATATGCGCTAAGCAACGCTTATTAATTTAAAATATTGCCTTCTATGCGGCCGTTTATCAAATTTGAGAGATGGCAAGTCGTTGGCTTTAGCCCCCATGCCACGAGTGCTGGGGTGTTTGGGATAAACTTGAGCACTCTTGTTCCCATTTTTGGGTCCATCTAGGGAGGCACTCAACACAACGAACAAGGCAACCAGACTTATAATGCTCGAACAGTCTCACTTAGCCATAGAATTCTATAATTTTAAATTTCGGCAAAGCCCCTAGTATTCGGAAGACCGAGTTCGGGGCGCTATTGGGATAATTCCGGTTCCTCGCTCTAAGCGGCATAAGTCTTTAGGGACCCGAAAAAACCTCTCGAACAGCGACCGGCTCTCGCCCTATCATGACGGTTAGTTTTAGCTTTCTCCACTAAGGTGCTCGACCCAAAGATAATCGGGCACAATCGCAGTGGTTCTCCCGGTGCTACCTTAGCCGATATAGCGGAACGTAAGGTACCAAAACACGGGAGCCGGGCAAACCCAACTATTGACCCAAGACATGATTCGGAGCCAATTCATATGATGCTATAAGTTCGGGGTGCCGCACTTGTGAAAGTGTTCGGACTTCTCACACCATAATTTTGGGATACTTAAGCCCCTGGTGTATTGGCTGTACCAAAGTGTACGGTTGCAACATGTCATGAAATGAACACATGTATATAAAAAGGAAGTAGAGCAATAATAAGCAAAAATTGTGTATTGTTTTATTCAAAAAGGTACTGCAATGAAAGCAGAACGACACAAATAGTGCGATAAGCAAGGGATGGAACTATCTAACATGTCCCCCTCCAGGGGTAAGCTGCTGGATGATATGTAAAACAGGTATAATGCTCGTAATAGAGACCACATGAACACTCGTCGTGGCTTTCTGCTTCCCTGGCTGTTGCATCGTGAGTTCGGCGATTCGAGTGCCGGACAGGACTTCTCAAAGACGGAGTCCTGAAAGTAAAAAAAAGGAAGAAAAAGAAAAAGGAAAAAAGGAGTGACACAAACAGGAGCCTCTGGTGCGGTCGAGCCGCATTCTTGGCGTGCCGTTGTCTTGCCCCTCCCCATATGCCCATGGTATCTCCAGAGCGTAATTATGTACGCGTAATACTACCTTCGTAATTTCGCGAGGGCTGGGGTTGGGGACGGATTGCTACCGTGCTTGAATCGTGCTGTGGTCTTGTTGCAAGTTACTCCGGGCGCGCTTGGCGGTGTCCGGACGCTTAGTGGCCGGACTCGAGAATTGTCGTAAGAGGCTGCTTTGCACCTCCGCCGCGAGGGCCGCCGTATGCTCCTCCGTTCGGAGAGAGCGTCTGGTGTTTCCATTGACCGTGATTACTCCTCGAGGGCCTGGCATCTTGAGCTTGAGGTATCGTGAGTGCGGCACCGCATTGAACTTTGCAAATGCGGTTCGTCCGAAAGCGATGCATGATAGCCGCTTGCGGAATGGGACGATGTCAAGATTAACTCTTCGCTTCGGAAGTTATCCGGAGATCCGAAGACCACTTCGAGTGTGATTGAGCCTGTACAATTGGCCTCTACACCCGGCATGACGCCTTTAAAGGTCGTCTTTGTAGGTTTAATCCTTGAGGGGTCTATGCCCATTTTATGACCGTATCCCGATAAAGCAGGTTCAGGCTGCTACCGCCGTCCATTAGGACTCTGGTGAGGTGAAATCCGTCAATAATTGGGTCAAGAACCAATGCAGCGAAGCCGCCGTGACGGATGCTAGTGGGGTGGTCCCTTCGATCGAAGGTGATCGGGCAGGAAGACCATGGGTTGAAAATTGGGGCGACTGGCTCCATCGCGTATACGTCCCGTAGTGCACGCTTCCGCTCCCTTTTAGGTATGTGGGTTGCGTATATCATGTTCACCGTCCGCACTTGTGTGGGAAAACCTTTCTGTCCTCTATTGTTCGGCGGCCGGGGCTCTTCCTCGTCGTCGCTATGCAGCCCCTTGTCATTGAGTTCGGCACTTAACTTGCATGCTTGCTTGAACACCCAACAATCCCTGTTGGTGTGATTGGCTGGTTTTTCGGGGGTGCCATGTATTTGGCACAAGCGATCGAGTATGCGGTCCAAGTTGGATGGGCCCTGGGTATTTATTTTGAATGGCTTCTTCCACTGACCGGGTTTAGAGCCTCTGAATCCGGTATTGACGGCCGTATCGTCAGTATTATCGCTGTTTATGCGGCGCTTGTTCTTGTTGCGACGCGACCTGCCATTGCTGTCCTTGGTATCCGGACTAGCAGGATGTTTGGCCAAGTTGTTGCTTCGAGCTAGCCAGTTGTCCTCTCCCGCACAAAAGCGAGTCATGAGGGTTGTGAGGGCTGCCATAGATTTCGGCTTTTCCTGTCCTAGGTGTCGGGCAAGCCACTCGTCGAGGATGTTATGTTTGAAGGCTGCAAGGGCCTCTGCATCCGGAAAGTCAACGATTTGATTTTTCTTTGTTAGGAACCGAGTCCAGAATTGTCTGGCCGATTCTTCTGGCTGCTGAATTATGTGGCTAAGGTCATCGGCGTCTGGTGGTCGCATTGTGCCCTGGAAGTTATCAAGGAATGAGGCTTCGGGTCCTCCCAACAACCAATTGATTCTTTGGTAAGCTATTGAGCGATGTCGAGCTGGTCCTTTAAGCTTGAGTGGGAGGTATTTGATGGCATATAGATCATCACCACGGTCCATGTGGATATGGAGGAGATAATCCTCGATCCAGACCGCGGGATCCGTGGTACCATCGTATGATTCGATGTTTACGGGCTTGAAGCCCTCGGGGATTTGATGATCCATTACTTCATCCGTGAAGCATAGTGGGTGTCTTGGCGCCTCAGTATTGGGCTATATCACGGCGTAGCTCGTATGAGCTTTGTCTCTTGTGTTCGCCCGCCGGTTTCTTTGTATCCGGCGCGACGGTAATCATCCCGCGTTGCTGGGCGCCCACGCGATCCGTAGATCGATCTTGTATGTTTTGCCTTATCCTCCAATATATCTCGCAAGTCCGGCACGTTTTCCCGTGCCTTTGTAATTTTTGAGCAGCGTCGGGGTGTGGCTTGAGCGGAGGGTCTAGAGGCCTCTCTATCGCGGCCACGGGGTGGCCGGTCTGCCATGTCATGCGCCTGGTGACTTGGGTGCTTCCTCCTCTAGTCGAGGCAACGGCCTGCGTTTGGGGTAGCTTTTGGAGGGGCGTTCGAGTTCATACTCTTCGGCTGCAAGGACTTCAGTCCATCTATCAGCTAGCAGGTCTTGATCAGCTCTAAGTTGTTGCTGCTTTTTCTTGAGGCTGCTTGCCGTGGCTATAAGCCTGCGTTTGAAACGCTCCTGTTCGGCGGGATCCTCAGGCACGACAAACTCGTCGTCGTCGAGTCTTGCCTCATCTTCGTAGGGAGGCGCATAATTATTGTTCTCAACCTCTTTTTCTACCGCCTGTCGTGGGCTTGCTTCTCCCCTCTGCTACCGAGTCCTGCCGGAGGGGGTTCTCTTCGCAACCTTGTCCGGGTGTTATTATCTCCCGTGTCGGAATCACCGCTTTTATTGTGGCGGGATTTAGAGCGGCGCTTGCCGGGCGTCGGTAAGGCTGTTTCTTGGAGGGGTCATCCTCCGTTGTTCCATCGCCGTTCCCATCTTTTGGGATGTCCACCATATATATATCATATGACGAGGTGGCCTTCTAGTGCCCTGTAGGCGCTAGGTCTTGTTCGTCTCCGGCATCGTCGTCCATACCGTCGATGTCTTCGGAGTCGTAGTCTAGCATGTCGGTTAAATCATCGACAGTGGCTACAAAGTGGGTGGTGGGTGGGTGTTGAATTTCTTCGTCGTCCGCATCCCAACCTTCATGTCCGTAGTCCGGCCAGGGCTCTCCGGATAAAGAAAGAGACTTTAGTGAATTTAGGATGTCGCCAAAGGGCGAGTGCTGAAAGATGTCCACGGCAGTGAACTCCATGACCGGCGCCCAATCGGATTCGATTGGCAGGGGTGCGGAGGGTTCGGAATCCAGAGAGGAGTCCGCACCTGGAGTGGAGGTCTTCGCAGCGACAGGGATGGAGTTCGGCTCGATCGCCAGAGATTGTAGCCCCGAGGCGGTGTCCAACCACTCGTCCTCGATCGGGAATCCGGCTCCGGATTAAGGGTCGGAGCGGATCTCGGTGCGGCCTCCAGGGCAATCGCTCGCTGTAGAGCTAGATCATGCCCATCGAGACAAGCGGGCGCGCTTGGCTGCGGCTCGAATCCGTCGAAGATCAAGTCCCGCAGATATCGGCCGTATAGTTTAAACTTCCAAATCTGACGATGGCCGGGGCGTAGCTTTCGATCTGCTCCAGATGGCCAAGCGAATTGGCCCGCAGTGCAAAGCCGCCGAACACGAAGATCTGTCCGGGGAGAAAGGTCTCACCCTGGACCGCGTCGTTCTTGATGATCGAAGGAGCCATCGAGCCTATCGGTGACGACATAGAGGAACTCTCAATGAAAGCACCAATGTCGGTGTCAATGTTGGGGAACGCAGTAATTTCAAAAAATTTCCTACGATCACGCAAGACCATGGTGATGGCATAGCAACGAGAGGGGAGAGTGTCTGTCCACGTACCCTCGTAGACCGAAAGCGGAAGCGTTATAACAACGCGTTGATGTAGTCGACGTCTTCACGATCCGACCGATCCAAGCACCGAACGCACGGCACCTCCGAGTTCTGCACATCGCTCAGCTCGATGGCGATCCCGGACTCGATCCAGCAAAGTGTCGGGATGAGTTCCACAAGACGACGGGCGTGGTGACGATGATGATGCTCTATCGACGCAGGGCTTCGCCTAAGCTCCGCTGACGATATGACTTCTCCGCGCAGGGCTTCGCCTAAGCTCCGCTGACGATATGACCGAAGTGGAATATGGTGGAAGGGGCACCGCACACGGCTAAGGAAAGATCCGTAGATCAACTTGTGTGTCTTGGGGTGCCCCTTGCCCCCGTGATATAAAGGAGCAAGGAGGAGGTGGCCGCCAAGGGAGGAGGCGCACCAAGATGTGGAGTCCTACTAGGATTCCAAGTCCTAGTAGGAGTCCACCAAGAGGGAGGAAGGAGAAGGAAGTGGAGGAGAAGGAGAGGTGGCGGCCCCTTTCCCTAGTCCAATTCGGACTAGAGGGAGGGGGGCGCAGCAGCCCCTTGGCCCTTTCTCCTCTTCCCACTAAAGCCCATCAAGGCCCATTGCTTCTCCCGTAACTACCGGTACTTCAAAAATACTCGAATCATTCGAACCTTTCCGAACTCCGAATATAGTCGTCCAATATATCGATCTTTACGTCTCGACCATTTCGAGACTCCTCGTCATGTCCGCGATCTCATCCGGGACTCCGAACTCCTTCGGTACATCAAAACTCATAAACTCATAATATAACTGTCATCGAAACCTTAAGCGTGCGGACCCTACGGGTTCGAGAACTATGTAGACATGACCTAGAACTATTCTCGGTCAATAACCAATAGCGGAACCTGGATGCCCATATTGGTTCCTACATATTCTACGAAGATCTTTTATCGGTCAAACAGCATAACGACATACGTTGTTCCCTTTGTCATCGGTATGTTACTTACCCGAGATTCGATCGTCGGTATCCAATACCTAGTTCAATCTCGTTACCGGTAAGTCTCTTTACTCGCTCCGTAATACATCATCTCACAACTAACACATTAGTTGCAATGCTTGCAAGGCTTATGTGATGTGCATTACCGAGAGGGCCCAGAGATACCTCTCCAGAGCAATCGGAGTGACAAAACCTAATCTCGAAATACGCCAACCCAACATGTACCTTTGGAGACACCTGTAGTACTCCTTTATAATCACCCAGTTACGTTGTGACGCTTTGGTAGCACCCAAAGTGTTCCTTCGGTAAACGGAGTTGCATAATCTCATAGTTACTGTGAACATGTATAAGTCATGAAGAAAGCAATAGCAACATACTAAACGATCAAGTGCTAGGCTAACGGAATGGGTCATGTCAATCAGATCATTCTCCTAATGATGTGATCCCGTTAATCAAATGACAACTCATGTCTATGGTTAGGAAACATAACCATCTTTGATTAACGAGCTAGTCAAGTAGAGGCATACTAGTGACACTGCTTTGTCTATATATTCACACATGTATTATGTTTCCGGTTAATACAATTCTAGCATGAATAATAAACATTTATCATGAAATAAGGAAATAAATAATAACTTTATTATTGCCTCTAGGGCATATTTCCTTCAGTCTCCCACTTGCACTAGAGTCAATAATCTAGTTCACATCATCATGTGATTCAACACTGATATTCACATCTGTATGTGATTAACACCCATAGTTCACATCGTCATGTGACCAACACCCAAAGGGTTTACTAGAGTCAATAATCTAGTTCACATCGCTATGTGATTAACACCCAAAGAGTACTAAGGGATGATCATGTTTTGCTCGTGAGAGAAGCTTAGTCAACGGGTCTGTCATCATATTCAGAGCCGTATGTATTTTGCAAATATTCTATGTCTACAATGCTCTGCACGGAGCTACTCTAGCTAATTGCTCCCACTTTCAATATGTATCCAGATTGAGACTTAGAGTCATCTGGATCAGTGTAAAAGCTTGCACCGATGTAACTCTTTACGACGGGCTCTTTTATCACCTCCATAATCGAGAAATATTTCCTTAGTCCTCACTAAGGATGTTCTTGACAAATGTCGATGGATCTACTCCTAGATCACTATTGTACTCCCTTGCTAAATTCAGAGCAAGGTATACAATAGGTCTGGTACATAGCATAGCATACTTTTATAGAACCTATGGCTGAGGCATAGGGAATGACTTTCATTCTCTTTCTATCTTCTGCCGTGGTCGGGTTTTGAGTCTTACTCAATTTTACACCTTTGTAACACAGGCAAGAACTTTTCTTTGACTGTTCCATTTTGAACTACTTCAAAATCTTGACAAGGTATGTATTTATTGAAAAACTTATCAAGCGTTTTGATCCATCTCTATAGATCTTGATGCTCAATATGTAAGCAGCTTCACTGAGGTCCTTCTTTGAAAAACTCCTTTCAAATACTCCTTTATGCTTTGCGAATAATTCTACATTATTTCCGATCAACAATATGTTATTCACATATACTTATCAGAAATGTTGTAGTGCTCCCACTCACTTTCTTGTAAATACAGGCTTCTCCAAAAGTCTCAGATAAAACCATATGCTTTGATCACACTATCAAAGCGTTTATTCCAACTCGAGATGCTTGCACCAGGTCCATAGATGGATCGCTGGAGCTTGCACATTTTGTTAGCTCCTTTAGGATTGACAAAACCTTCTGGTTGCATCATATACAACTCTTCTTTAATAAATCCATTAAAGAATGTAGTTTTGACATCCATTTGCCAGATTTCATAAAATGTGACAATTGCTAACATGATTCGGACAGATTTAAGAATCGCTACAGTTTGAGAAAATCTCATTGTAGTCAACACTTTGAACTTGTCGAAAACCTATTTGCGACAAGTCGAACTTTGTAGATAGTAACACTACTATCATCATCTGTCTTCCTCTTGAAGATCCATTTATTTAACTTGACTTGCTGATCATCGAGCAAGTCAACCAAAGTCCACACTTTGTTCTCATATATGGATCCTATCTCAGATTTTATGGCCTCAAGCCATTTCGCGGAATCTGGGCTCATCATCGCTTCCTCATAGTTCGTAGGTTCATCATGGTCTAGTAACATGACTTCTAGAACATGATTACCGTACCACCACAGTGCGGATCTTACTCTGGAAGACCCACGAGGTTTGGTAGCAACTTGATCTGAAGTTTCATGATCATCATCATTAACTTCTTCACTAATTGGTGTAGGAATCACTAGAACTGATTTCTGTGATGAACTACTTTCCAATAAGGGAGAAGGTACAATTACCTCATCAAGTTTCTACTTTCCTCCCACTCACTTCTTTCGAGAGAAACTTCTTCTCTAGAAAGGATCCATCTTAGCAACGAAAAACTTGCCTTCGGATCTGTGATAGAAGGTGTACCCAATAGTTACCTTTGGGTATTCTATGAAGACGCACTTCTCCGATTTGGGTTTGAGCTCATCAGGTGAAAACTTTTTCACATAAGCATCACAACTCCAAACTTTTAAGAAACAACAACTTTGGTTTCTTGCCAAACCACAGTTCATACGGTGTCGTCTCAACGGATTTAGATGGTGCCCTTTTTAACGTGAATGCATCTGTCTCTAATGCATAGCCCCAAAACTATAACGGTAAATCGGTAAGAAACATCTTAGATCGCACCATATCTAGTAAAGTGCGATTACTGACGTTCGGACACACCATTGCGCTGTGGTGTTCCGGAGGCGTGAGCTGTGAAACTTTTCCACATTATTTTAATTGAAGACCAAACTTCGTAACTCAATTATTCGTCCTTGCGATCAGATCGCAGAAACTTTATTTTCTTGTTACGATGATTTTTCCACTTTACTCTGAAATTCTTTGAACCTTTCAACTATTTCAGATTTATGTTTCATCAAGTAGATATACCCATATCTGCTCAAATCATCTTGTGAAGGTCAGCAGATAACGATACTTGCCACGAGCATCAACACTCATTGGATCGCATACATCGGTATGTATTATTTCCAATAAGTCAGTAGCTTGTTCCATTGTTAGGAGAACGGAGTTTTAGTCATCTTGCCCAAAAGGCACGGTTCATAAGCATCAAATGATTCATAATCAAGTGATTCCAAAAATCCATCGACATGGAGTTTCTTCATGCGCTTTACACCAATATGACCTAAACGGCAAGTGCCACAAATAAGTTGCACTATCATTATTAACTTTGCATCTTTTGGTTTCAATATTATGAATATGTGTATCACTATGATCGAGATCCAATGAACTGCTTTTCATTGGGTGTGTAACCATATAAGGTTTTATTCATGCAAACAGAACAACAATTTATTCTCTTACTTAAATGAATAACCGTATTGTAATAAACATGATCAAATCATATTTATGCTCAACACCAAATAACACTTATTTAGGTTCCACACTAATCCCGAAAGTATAGGGAGTGTGCGATGATGATCATATCAAACTTGGAACTACTTCCAACACTCATCGTCACTTCCCCTTCAACTAGTTTACGCAACTCCTGCTTTCAAGTTACTACTCTTAGCAACTGAACCAGTATCAAAAATACCGAGGGTTTGCTATGAACACTAGTAAAATACACATCAATAATCTGCATATCAAATATACCTTTGTTCACTTTGCCATCCTTCTTATCCGCCAAATACTTGGGGTAGTTCCGCTTCTAGTGACCAGTTCCATTGCAGCAAAAGCACTTAGTCTCGTGCTTAGGTCCAGACTTGGGCTTCTTCACTCGAGCAGCAACTTGCTTGCCGTTCTTCTTGAAGTTCCCCTTCTTCCCTTTGCCTTTTCCTTGAGACTAGTGGTCTTGTCAATCATCAACACTTGATGCTCTTTCTTGATTTCTACCTTCACGATTTCAACATCATGAAGAGCTCGGGAATCGTTTTCGTCATCCCTTGCATACTATAGTTCATCACGAAGTTCTAGTAACTTAGTGATGGTGACTAGAGAATTCTGTCAATCGCTATCTTATCTTGAAGATTAACTCCCACTTGATTCAAGCGATTGAAGTACCCAGACTATCTGAGCACATGCTCACTAGTTGAGCGATTCTCCTCCATCTTTTAGCCATAGAACTTGTTGGAGACTTCATATCTCTCAACTCGGGTATTTGCTTGAAATATTAACTTCAACTCCTGGAACATCTCATATGGTCCATGACGTTCAAAACGTCTTTGAAGTCCCGATTCTAAGCCGTTAAGCATGGTGCACTAAACTATCAAGTAGTCATCATATTGAGCTAGCGAAACGCGTTCATAACGTATGCATCCGCTCCTGCAATAGGTTCATTACCTAGCGGTGCATTAAGGACATAATTCTTCAGGCAGCAATGAGGATAAACCTCAGATCACGGATCCAATCCGCATCATTGCTACTAACATTTTTCAATACAATTTTCTACGAACACATATAAAAACATAGGGAAGCAACAACGCGAGCTTATTGATCTACAACATAATTTGCAAAATACTACCAGGACTAAGTTCATGATAAATTAAAGTTCAATTAATCATATTACTTAAGAACTCCCACTTAGATAGACATCTCTCTAGTCATCTAAGTGATCACGTGATCCAAATCAACTAAACCATGTCCGATCATCACGTGAGATGGAGTAGTTTCAATGGTGAACATCACTATGTTGATCATATCTACTATATGATTCACGCTCGACCTTTCGGTCTCCGTGTTCCGAGGTCATATCTTATATGCATAGCTCGTCAAGTATAACCTGAGTATTCCGCGTGTGCAACTGTTTTGCACCCGTTGTATTTGAACGTAGAGCCTATCACACCCGATCATCACGTGGTGTCTCAAAGACGAAGAACTTTCGCAACGGTGCATACTCGGGAGAACACTTCTTGATAATTTTTAGTGAGAGATCATCTTATAATGCTACCGTCAATCAAAGCAAGATAAGATGCATAAAGGATAAACATCACATGCAATCAATATAAGTGATATGATATGGCCATCATCATCTCGTGCTTGTGATCTCCATCTTCAAGCACCGTCATGATCACCATCGCCACCGCGCGACACCTTGATCTCCATCGTAGCATCTTTGTCGTCTCGCCAATCTTATGCTTCCACGACTATCACTACCGCTTAGTAATAAAGTAAAGCATTACATCGCGATTGCATTGCATACAATAAAGCGACAACCATATGGCTCCTGCCGATTGTCGATAACTCGGTTACAAAACATGATCATCTCATACAATAAAATTTAGCATCATGTCTTGACCATATCACATCACAACATGCCCTGCAAAAACAAGTTAGACGTCCTCTACTTTGTTGTTGCAAGTTTTACGTGGCTGCTACGGGCTGAGCAAGAACCGTTCTTACCTACGCATCAAAACCACAACGATATTTCGTCAAATAGACTCCGTTTAACCTTCTCAAGGACCGGGCGTAGCCACACTTCAGTTCAACTAAAGTTGAGAGACAGTCTTCTGCAAGCCATCTATGTGCAAAGCACGTCGAGGGAACCGGTCTCGCGTAAGCGTACGCGTAAGGTTGGTCCGGATCGCCTCGTCCAACAATACCGCTGAACCAAAGTATGACATGCTGGTAGGCAGTATGACTTGTATCGTCCACAACTCACTTGTGTTCTACTCGTGCATATGACATCAACGCATAAAACCTGGCTCTGATACCACTGTTGGGGAACGCAGTAATTTCAAAAAATTTCCTACGATCACGCAAGACCATGGTGATGGCATAGCAACGAGAGGGGAGAGTGTCTGTCCACGTACCCTCGTAGACCGAAAGCGGAAGCGTTATAACAACGCGGTTGATGTAGTCGAACGTCTTCACGATCCGACCGATCCAAGCACCGAACGACGGCACCTCCGAGTTACGCACACGTTCAGCTCGATGGCGATCCCGGACTCCGATCCAGCAAAGTGTCGGGATGAGTTCCACAAGACGACGGCGTGGTGACGATGATGATGCTCTACCGACGCGGGGCTTCGCCTAAGCTCCGCTGACGATATGACTTCTCCGGCGCAGGCTTCGCCTAAGCTCCGCTGACGATATGACCGAAGTGGAATATGGTGGAAGGGGGCACCGCACACGGCTAAGGAAAGATCCATAGATCAACTTGTGTGTCTTGGGGTGCCCCTTGCCCTCAGATATAAAGGAGCAAGGAGGAGGTGGCCGCCAAGGGAGGAGGCGCACCAAGATGTGGAGTCCTACTAGGATTCCAAGTCCTAGTAGGAGTCCACCAAGAGGGAGGAAGGGAGAAGGAAGTGGAGGAGAAGGAGAGGTGGCGGCCCCTTTCCCTAGTCCAATTCGGACTAGAGGGAGGGGTGGCGCAGCAGCCCTTGGCCCTTTCTCCTCTTCCCACTAAAGCCCATCAAGGCCCATTTCTTCTCCCGTAACTACCGGTACTCGAAAAATACCGAATCATTCGAACCTTTCCGAACTCCGAATATAGTCGTCCAATATATCGATCTTTACGTCTCGACCATTTCGAGACTCCTCGTCATGTCCCCGATCTCATCCGGGACTCCGAACTCCTTCGGTACATCAAAACTCATAAACTCATAATATAAGCATCGCCGAAACCTTAGCGTGCGGACCCTACGGGTTCGAGAACTATGTAGACATGACCTAGAACTATTCTTGGTCAATAACCAATAGCGGAACCTGGATGCCCATATTGGTTCCTACATATTCTCTGAAGATCTTTTATCGGTCAAACCGCATAACGACATACGTTGTTCCCTTTGTCATCGGTATGTTACTTACCCGAGATTCGATCGTCGGTATCCAATACCTAGTTCAATCTAGATTGCAGTAAGTCTCTTTACTCGTTCCGTAATACATCATCTCACAACTAACACATTAGTTGCAATGCTTGCAAGGCTTATGTGATGTGCATTACCGAGAGGGCCCAGAGATACCTCTCCGACAATCGGAGTGACAAAACCTAATCTCAAATACGCCAACCCAACATGTACCTTTGGAGACACCTGTAGTACTCCTTTATAATCACCCGATTACGTTGTGACGTTTGGTAGCACCAAAGTGTTCCTTGATGGTAAACGGAGTTGCATAATCTCATAGTTACAGGAACATGTATAAGTCATGAAGAAAGCAATAGCAACATACTAAACGATCAAGTGCTAGGCTAACGGAATGGGTCATGTCAATCAGATCATTCTCCTAATGATGTGATCCCGTTAATCAAATGACAACTCATGTCTATGGTTAGGAAACATAACCATCTTTGATTAACGAGCTAGTCAAGTAGAGGCATACTAGTGACACTCTGTTTGTCTATATATTCACACATGTATTATGTTTCCGGTTAATACAATTCTAGCATGAATAATAAACATTTATCATGAAATAAGGAAATAAATAATAACTTTATTATTGCCTCTAGGGCATATTTCCTTGATCAAAACCGGCGGATCTCGGGTAGGGGGTCCCGAACTGCAAGGCCTAGGCGGATGGTAACAGGAGACAAGGGACACAATGTTTTTACCCAGGTTCGGGCCCTCTCGATGGAGATAATACCCTACTCCTGCTTGATTAATATTGATGATATGGGTAGAACAAAAGTAGATCTACCACGAGATCAAGGAGGCTAAACCCTAGAAGCTATCCTATGGTATGATTGTTGTTCGTCCTACGGACTAAAACCCTCCGGTTTATATAGACACCGGATACGTTAGGGTTACACAGTCGGTTACAATGGTAGGAGATCTACATATCCAGACGCCAAGCTTGCCTTCCACGCCAAGGAAAGTCCCATCCGGACACGGGACGAAGTCTTCAATCTTGTATCTTCATAGTCTTGGAGTCCGGCCGTGACGATAGTCCGGCTATCCGGACACCCCCTAGTCCGGGACTCCCTCAGCTATCGATCGATCGCTCAAGTTCAGCAACGCGTAGCCTGCAGTGCAATCGATCGGGTTCAGTTAGATCCCAACGCCTCGCTTCGGGTTCGATTAAGCGAGCGCCTACCGCACCTGCAGCAGCGTCGTCTGAGAGAAACACGCATCGCTCGGCCCCCGACCTCCCACCGTAACCGGCAACTCCCCGAAATCTTCCTCCCCCTCGCTTGTACCACGGTTTTTTCGGTCATGGACAGCCCAAAGAATGTCATGCAGCTGCGTCTCCGGCCCGCCCAGGATGAAAAGCCCATTTTTTGTCATGATTTTTTGTCATAGAAGTAGGAGCCCACCACATCTATGATGATACCGGGTTTTGTCACAATTATCGTCATAGAAGTGTCATATGTATGATGTAAAAAAAATTGCTCGCCCAAAATGTCACGGATGTGTCTTTTTTTTGTAGTGCGTATCGGTTCCCCTTCTGTCACTGGGATGAAACACCGCAAGATTGAACCCAAAGCTAAGCACTTCACCCATTGCAAGAAAGATCAATCTAGTAGGCCAAACCAAACTGATAATTCGAAGAGACTTTCAAAGATAACAAATCATACATAAAAGAATTCAGAGGAGTTTCAAATATTGTTCATAGATAATCTTGATCATAAACCCACAATTCATCGGATCTCGACAAACACACTGCAAAAAGAATTACATCGAATAGATCTCCAAGAAGATCGAGGAGAACTTTGTATTGAGATCCAAAGAGAGAGAAGAAGCCATCTAGCTAATAACTATGGACCCAAAGGTCTGAGGTAAACTACTCACACATCATCGGAGAGGCTATGGTGTTGATGTAGAAGCCCTCCATGATCAATTCCCCTTCCACCGGAGCGCCGGAAAAGGCCCCAAGATGGGATCTCACGGGTACAGAAGGTTGCGGCGGTGGAAATAGGGTTTCATGGTGCTCTCGGATGTGCACCGGGTATATGAGTATATATAGGCGAAAGAAGTCGGTCAGGGGAGCCACGAGGGGCCCACGAGGGTGGGGGGCGTGCATACCCCCTGGGCGCGCCTCCCTGCCTCTTGGCCGCCTCGTTGCTTGCTTGACGTCCACTCCAAGTCTCCTGGATTGCGTTTGTTCCAAAAATAACTCTCCCGAAGGTTTCATTCCGTTTGGACTCCGTTTGATATTCCTTTTCTGCGAAACACTGAAATATGCAAAAAAACAGCAATTTGGGTTGGGCCTTCGGTTAGTAGGTTAGTCCCAAAAATAATATAAAAGTGTATAATAAAGCCCAGTAAACATCCAAAACAGATAATATAATAGCATGGAACAATCAAAAATTATAGATACGTTGGAGACATATCAAGCATCCCCACGCTTAATTCCTGCTCATCCTCGAGTATGTAAATGATAAAAACAGAATTTTTGATGTGGAATGCTACCTAGCATATTTCTCAATGTAATTTTCTTTATTGTGGCATGAATATTCAGATCCGAAAGATTCAAGATAAAGTTTAATATTGACATAAAAATAATAATACTTCAAGAATACTAACAAAGCAATCATGTCTTCTCAAAATAACATGGCTAAAGAGAGTTATCCCTACAAAATCATATAGTCTGGCTATGATCTATCTTCATCACACAAAATATTTAAATCATGCACAACCCCGGTTTTAGCCAAGCAATTGTTTCATACTTTAATATTCTCAACCTTTTTCAATCTTCACGCAATATATGAGCGTGAGCCATGGACATAGCACTATATGTGGAATAGAACGGTGGTTGTGGAGAAGACAAAAAAGGAGAAGATAGTCTCACATCAAGTAGGCGTATCAACAGGCTATGGAGATGCCCATCAATAGATATCAATGTGAGTGAGTAGGGATTGCCATGCAACGGATGCACTAGAGCTATAAGTGTATGAAAGCTCAACAAAAGAAACTAAGTGGGTGTGCATCCAACTTGCTTGCTCACGAAGACCTAGGGAATTTTGAGGAAGCCTATAACTGGAATATACAAGCCAAGTTCTATAACGAAAAATTCCCACTACTATATGAAAGTGTCAAAATAAGAGACTCTCTATCATGAAGATCATGGTGCTACTTTGAAGCACAAGTGTGGTAAAAGGATAGTAACATTGTCCCTTCTCTCTTTTTCTCTCATAATTTTTTTATTTTTTTATTTGGGCCTTTTCACTTTTTTATGGCCTCTTTTTTTTCGTCCGGAGTCTCATCCCGACTTATGGGGGAATCATAGTCTTCATCATCCTTCCTCACTTGGGGCAATGCTCCAATAATGGAGATCATCACACTTTCATTTACTTACAACTCAAGAATTACAACTCGATACTTAGAAGAACATATGACTCTATGTGTACGCCTCCGGCGGTGTACCGGGATATGCAATGAATCAAGAGTGACATGTATGAAAGAATTATGAATGGTGGCTTTGCCACAAATACGATGTCAACTACATGAACATGCAAAGCAATAGACAATGTTGGAACGTGTCATAATAAATGGAACGGTGGAAATTTGCATGGCTATATATCTCGGAATGGCTATGGAAATGCCATAATAGGTAGGTATATATGGTGGCTATTTTGAGGAAAGTATCTGGTGGGTGTATGATACCGGCGAAAGTTGTGCGGTATTAGAGAGGCTAGCAATGGTGTAAGGGTGAGAGTGCGTATAAACCATGGACTCAACATTAGTCATAATGAACTCACATAGTTATTGCAAAAATCTACAAGTCATCAAAATAAAGTACTACAAGCATGCCCCTAGGGGAAGGGTTGGTAGGAGTTAACCATCGCGCGATCCCGACCTCCACACAAAGGATGACAATCAAAGAAATGCCTCATGCTTCAAATTTGTCACACAACGGTTACCATACGTGCATGCTACGGGACTTGCAAACCTCGACACATGTATTTCCAAAATTCACAACTACTCTACTAGCATGACTCTAATATCACCATCCTCATATCTCAAAACGATCCTCAAGCATCAAACTTCTCATAGTATTCAATGCACTTTATATGAAAGTTTTTATAATACCCATCTTGGATGCCTATCATATTAGGACTAATTTTATAACCAAAGCAAATTACCATGCTGTTCTAAAGGACTCTCAAAATAATATAAGTGAAGCATGAGAGATCAATAATTTCTATAAAATAAAACCAAGACCGTGCTCTAAAAAGATATAAGTGAAGCACTAGAGCAAAATTATCTAGCTGAAAAGATATAAGTGAAGCACATAGAGTATTCTAATAAATTCCGATTCATGTGTGTCTCTCCCAAAAGGTGTGTACACCAAGGATGATTGTGGTAAACCAAAAAGGAAAGACTCAAATCATACAAGACGCTCCAAGCAAAACACATATCATGTGGTGAATAAGAATTTAGCCTCAAGTAAAGTTACCGATAGACGAAGACGAAAGAGGGGATACCTTCCGGGGCATCCCCAAGCTTAGGATCTTGCCACTCCTTATTCCAAAATCCATCCAATCTTTACCCAAAAACTTGAAAATTTCACAACACAAAACTCAACAGAAAATCTCGTGAGCTCCGTTAGTATAAGAAAACAAACCACCACTTTAAGGTACTGTAATGAACTCATTGTTGATTTATATTGGTGTTAAACCTACTGTATTACAACTTCTCTATGGCTCATACCCCCCGATACTAGCCATAAATTCATCAAATTAAGAAAACAACACACGAAAAACAGAATCTGTCAAAAACAGAACAGTCTGTAGTAATCTGTAACAAACGTAAACTTCTGGAGCACCAAAAATTCAACCAAATTAGGAAGACCTGTGTAATTGTATATTAATCCAATGCAGAAATAATCAGGGCAAAATCTCTTTTCTGTGATTTATGAAAATTATTTTCGTGAGCGCAAAGTTTCTGTTTTTTTATAGCAAGATCAAACAACTATCATCCAAGAAGATCCTAAAGGCTTTACTTGGCACAAACACTAATTAAAACACAAAAACCACAATCATACCAGTAGCATGATGAATTATTTATTACTAAACAGAACCAAAAAGATAGAAACAAAAATAAAATTGGGTTGCCTCCAACAAGCGCTATCGTTTAACGCCCCTAGCTAGGCATAAAGGCAAGGATAGATCTAAGTATCATCATCTTTGGTATGCAATAATACATAAGTGGCTATCAGAATAGATTCATAAGGTAATTCAATTTTCTTCCTAGGAAAGTGTTCCATGCCTTTCCTTAGCGGAAATTGGAATCTAATATTCCCTTCCTTCATATCAATAATTACACCAACCGTTCTAAGGAAAGGTCTACCAAGAATAATAGGACATGTAGGATTGCAATCTATATCAAGAACAATAATATCTACGGGCACATAATTCCTATTTGCAACAATAAGAATATCATTAGTCCTTCCCATAGGTTTCTTAATGGTGGAATCCATGAGAGCAAGTTTAAACAACAATCATCAAATTCACGGAAACCTAACATATCACACAGAGTTTTTGGAATCGTGGAAACACTAGCACCCAAATCACATAAAGCTTAGCACTCATGGTCTTAAATTTTAATTTTAATAGTAGGTTCCCACTCATCATAAAGTTTTCTAGGGATAGAAACTTCTAATTCAAGCTTTTCTTCATAAGATTGCATTAGAGTATCAACGATATGTTTGGTAAAAGCTTTATTTTGATCATAAGCATGAGGAGAATTTAACACGGATTGCAAAAAGAAATACAATCTATCAAAGAGCAATTATCATAATTAAATTCCTTGAAATCCAAAATAGTGGGTTCATTTCTATGTAAAGTTTTGACCTCTTCAATCCCACTTTTACCAATTTTTGCATCAAGATCTAAAAACTCCGAATCATTGGGACGCCTTCTAACTAAAGTTGACTCATCTCCAGTCCCATTATCAAGATTAATATTGCAAAATAAAGATTTAATAGGAGATACATCAATCACTCTTAGATCTTCATCCTTATTATCATGAAAACTAGAAGAACACGTTTTTACAAAGCAGTCTATCTTAGCACGCATCCTAGCGGTTCTTTCTTTGAATTCATAAATAGAAATTCTCATGGATTTGAGAGACTCATTGATATCATCCTTAGGTGGAATAGATCTAAGTTTCAAAGAATCAACGTCAAGAGAAATACTATCCACGTTCCTAGCCAATTCATCAACCTTAAGAAAATTTTCTTCAAGCAAAGCATTGAAATTCTTTTGTGAATTCATAAAATCTTTAACACTAGTCTCAAAATCAGAGGGAAACTTATTAAAATTTCCGTAAGAATTGTTGTAGGAATTACCATAACTATTAGAGGAATTACTAGGGAACGGCCTAGAATTAAATTTTCCTCTATACGCGTTGTTACCAAAATTGTTCCTACCAACAAAATTCACATGCATAGAATCATTATTATTCTCAATCAAAGTGGACAAAGGCATATCATTAGGATCAGAAGAAACGCTCCTACTAGCAAACAATTTCATAAGTTTGTCCATCTTTCCACTCAAAACATTAATCGCTTCAATAGCATGAACCTTTTACTAGTGGATCTTTCTATGTGCCATTGAGAATAATTAACCCCAATATTATCTAGGAGTTTAGTAGCTTCTCCTATAGTGATTTCCATAAAAGTGCCTCCCGCGGCCGAATCTAAAAGATTTCTAGAAGCAAAATTCAATCCGGCATAAAAAAATTTGTATAATCATCCATAAGTTCAAACCATGTGTAGGGCAATTACATATCATTAATTTCATTCTCTCCCAAGCTTGTTGTCAGGGAAATGAAAACTATGGGATCACAAGAATCTCTACTAAGGTTGGCGGGGCGCGGGGTTGAGCGAAGAGCGAGTTTAACAGGAAGCACGCGGTTCGTTTATCCAGGTTCGGGCCGCGAGGATGCGTAAAACCCTAATCCTGCTTTGGTGGATGTATTGAGTGTTCTTGTGTTCTTGAGCTAGTTACGGGGTGCAACGAGCCCAGAAAAGCCGAATCCTTCTCCTGGTCACCTTGGGCCTCCTTTTATAGGAAAAGGGGTTGCCACAGTGGCACACAGGAGGTGGGAAGGTAACAGTGTTGCGAGCTTATCGCCCGTATTACAAGACAAGATGTATTTAATGCATTGCTTAGGTGTCCCCTTGCTTTATCGGGGGCGGGAACGGAGCCCGTCCCGTCCGTTGCCGCCTCGCCTGGCTTCGACACGCGCCCAGGCCAGCGATGCGGGTGGCGCCATGTAGGCAGGCAGGCAGCTGAGGTGGTGCGGTGGTAGGGCCTTCACGAAGATCTGCATGCCACCATGCAGGTGCTTGCTGAGTTGGCGTAGAGGCCGCCTGTCGCCACGCAGGTGTGTGCCCAGCTGGTTGAGCTAGCAGCTGCTTGGGGACAGTCGGTGGAGTCTTGGTTGATGCGAGCATGGTTGTGGTCCCGCCGATACCCTTGGCAAGGGCCTTGCCGGAGGCCCAAAGAAGGGTCTTGCTGGCATTGCCGTTGTCCCCTGCAAGGCGCTTGTCGGGGTCTCGTGGATCTCCTCGGCTAGAATCCCGCCAAGGGACACCGCCTTCCGGGTTCTCATCTAATCTTGTGTGTTCATTATCTTGACGAAGATCTTCATGCCACCAAGGAGGTGCCTCCCGAGCCCTTGCCTTAACGTGGTTGACTATGTTGAAAGTCGTGGGCTCAATGGTGGCTCGTCCCCTGGTGCTTGGGCAAGTTGCCCAGGCAAGGTTCTTGCCGGGGCCGCTGAGGCCACCCCGGCAAGGGCCTTGCCGGGGGGGCTGCTTTGCCCCTTTGTTCTTCGTGGTTCTCGATCTTGGCGTTGCTTCATTTGTCTTGTGCTCGCTCCCTCCTTCTACACTGCTTAGTGTGGTCATGTCGTGGCTCTAACTGCCCGTGCACAAGTAAAGGGGTCAAAAGGAGAGCCCCTACTTTTGTACACCAACAGGAGCCCCCGGGTCTAGGCCACACAAAAGAGTGACACGTTGTTGGGTCAGCCCAGAACGGTGCGCGGGCAGGTGGGGCGGATTTTCACCGCAGTAATTTTTAGTCCGCTGCGCTTCTCCATGACCTGCGCTAAATACATGATGTGGAGGGTCATGTGTGACGTGGGGGTCATGCGTGGGGCGATTCCCGCATGCATGCGTCTTCCCCATAAAAAGAGGGAGGTGTGGAGGCGTGGCTCATTTACTGAGACGACTCGGGTCGCAGGCTTCTGGGCGTCCGTGCCCCATGATCACGGGGTGGGGAACGGTCGCCTCACCCGTCTCCTCGGTTCTGCTTGCTTGCCACGTGTTCCCCATGCAGGTGGCAAGTGGTGGAGGCGGGAAACAGGGTCGTCGCTGATTAGAGCGGCGGGTCGGTCCGGATTTCCTGCACCCCTGGTGACTGGATTGGTTGAACGGGGCGGCCGAGCCCCCGACTCCGCCTCTTTATAAGAAGGTGAGGGGAGCGGCATTCCACATTTGTCCCATCATCCACCTTCTTCTTATTCTCTGCTTCTTCCTTCCACCTTCCATGGCGAGAGGAGGTGCGGGCTCTTCGACGATGGCGGCGAGGGCTACCGCTCGTCAACAAGGCCTCCCTCCTCCGAACTCGAGGTGACGGAGCCGGCCACGAGAGGAAGAGGGAGGGGCGTGGTCGAGGTCGCCGCGATGGTCGGGGGAGAGGAGGATGAGGTGGTGCGACGGTCGTTGTTCCGCCAGCAATGCCCCCTGCGATGGAGGGCCATGTCGGGACCAGCCTCATGAAGTTCTTCATCAGCTGCGCTGCCTCCCGTGCCATCGTCTCCATCTCCCTACCCCTTTGCTGAGGAGATGGAGCTTGATCCACCCCAGACCCTCAGATTGCACATGAGGGGCTGCGGGACCGGCGGTACGCGGGTCGGCGTCGACTTCCCCACTCCGCATGTGATGTATCTCCGTCGTGGATGGAAGACGTTTGCTCGATTCATAGCCCCGACTGTGGGGGCCTGGCCCTCTACTTCAAGTTAATGGAGGGCAGCCTGCTCTCCGTCCAAGGTCTTTGGAGATCTTGGAACTCGCCTAAAGTGCTACGTGGAGAGCTCCTCCGATGATGAAGATTCCTCCTCGAGTGAGAGTGACGAGGAGGACAGCGACAGGGAGGATGACAGGTCCTACTAGGTGTCGGACCAGCCATCCCGGGGCGGCGTCGGCAGCAGCAGCATCTGCACCGGGCCCCTTGAACTTCTCGGGTTGCCTCCTTGGGTGGCTGGGCGAGGAGGCCCGGGAAGGCGAAGAAGGCGGATGGCGGGCCGTCCCACTCGAGTACGCTGGGCACCGACGCCTTCGCTATGTATTGCCGGTCCTGTCGCCTGCCTTCCAGCTCTTCCCCGTCATCATAATCACCAGCCTCTCGCCGGGGTGGCCACCGGGATGTTCTCTTGGTGCCTTCTGCTGCTCGTACCTCGCCTAGGCACCCCTTTTGCCCTTTCGCCATCTTGCTCTATCTCCTGAGGAGAGGGACAAGAAAGGGATTACGGGCACCTTATCTCTTTTTAGTTTGTAAGCCTTCGGGCCTTAGTAGAATTCAAAGCTTGTAACCCCCTTGCTCATTTTTTCATTCTGTATAAACCATACCTGTATGGGATGTTTTTAATTAAAAGGGTGTTTGCCGGGTTCTTTGTGCGTGGGCGAGGCCCATGCCAAGGAATGAATCATTGTTATTTTTAAGATAAACGTTGTCGCCCGGCAACATTCCTTGTTGTTCTCTTGCCTCAGCCGACCATTCTCACGCTTTTGGCAGAGGCAGGGGCGAAGTAGAGTTAGGCCCCTCGCCCGTTACCTTCCTACCGTGGCTACAACCAAATCCCGGCCCGGGGGTTCATTCTTGGGCGCGGGAAAGAGGGGAGCACGGTATTCCAGAAAATAAACGAGGTTTCATACGTCCCAATTCATACAGAAATGCATGGCAGGAGATGAAGGACTTATCTGAATTTGCAGCCCCCGGCAACCTTGGCCAGCCGGGGTTGGATCCTTGTGTCTTCAGCCCTCGGCAGTTTTGGGCTTGCCGGGGCTAGAGAGTCTGTCTGTTCCCTTTTTTCCGAGTGGCTCAGCAGAAGTGTCCACGTGCCCTGCGAGCCAAAGAGGACAGAAAGACGAATACTCGACCTCTAGGCTAAGTGTTAGTCGCTGCTAAGCACTATCAACCCTAACCAAGGGGGAGACTCAACTTAGCATGCATGCTATAACTTAGGGCACCAGCGCTTCACTTATTTATGCTCAGGGTCTGCGTCTGGCTTTGTACAAAGGGTTACATGCCTTGCCGGAAAGGCTTGTACAAAAGTTGGCTTGCCGGGGGAGCCGGCAAGCCGTGCCTTATGGGTAAAACTTGCGAAGATGCTTGATATTCCAGGAGTTGCTCACTGGAATAGCATCTTCGGTCTCCAGGCGGACTATTGGGCCTGGTGACTCAGACACCCGATAAGGGCCTTCCCACTTTGTCGTCAACTTGTTGGTATTCTTGGCCGATCGAACGCTACCAAGAATAAGGTCGCCTTCCTCAAAGCTTCGGGCATGAACCTTGCGGCTATGGAAGCGGCGCAAGGCTTGCTGGTAGCGCGTTACTCTCACAGCCGCCCGAAGACGATCATCCTCAAGGAGCGTTGCGACATCTTGCCGCAATTGATCTTGCTCAAGATCATCGTAAGCGAGCACTCAAGGAAACCCATATATGAGTTCCGTGGGGAGAATCGCTTCGCCTCAGATACCGTGGAAAAGGGTGTCCGCCGGTGGCTCGACGGCACCGCTCGATCGACCAAAGAACCGGCCGGCAACTCATCAATCCAACGCCTTCCGCTTCTTATGCAGCCCGTCAAAGGTCTTAGTTCTCGTGCCTCGCAGCACTTCAGCTTGCCCTTCAGCTTGGCCATTGCTTCGTGGGTGAGCAATGGAAGTAAAATGTAACTTGTCACGAGGTCTTGGATGTCTTGCATGAAGGTGCGGTTTAGAACTACGTGTCGTTGTCAGTGATGACCCTGTTGGGTACACCAAAACGGCAAACTAGTCCTTTGAAGAACTTGACAGCTGACTGGGCTGTCACCTTTCTCACTGCCTCCACCTCCGGTCACTTTGTGAACTTGTCGATTGCAACGCACAAGTACTCAAAGCCCCGGCAAAGACGGGGAAAGGGCCCAGTATGTCGATCCCCTAGACCAAAAATGGCCAGGAGAGAGGGATTGTTTGAAGGGCATGAGCTGGTTGATGAAGCTTCTTTGAATGGAACTGACATGCTTCACAATTGGTTACTAGTGTCGTTGCATCCTGGAGGGCAGTGGGCCAGAAGAAACCCTGCAAGAATGCCTTGCCGGCCAGGGCTCTTGACCCTATGTGGGATCCACATATGCCTCCGTGTATTTCTGCCAACAACCCCAGTCCTTCCTCCCGGGGAATACACTCCAATTTCACACCATTCGGTCTTTTTTCAGATAGGACATCATCGATTTAATCGATACATAGCAGACCTATGGGCTACTTTTCTCCACTTCTTCCCGCCTCCTCGAAGCTCCCTGCTTGGAGGAATCAGACGGTATGTTATGCCCATGCCGGAGCTCGAGGCTCGACGGCAAGGATTAAAGGCATTTCTTCCGCCATGGGGGCGGCCGCGTCCACGGCAAGAGCTTGATGCTCTGCCGGAGCCAGTCGTCCCAGGGCCAGCTCAGCGTCTCCGGCAACATCCTTGCCGACGGCTTCGGGGAGCTCGGCGGGAAAATACTTGCCGGGCCCTGATTTCCTCCGCTTGTTCTCGCTCGCTGATGGTTCAACGGATGGCTGAGTTAGTCGAAGCACAAAGGTACCGGGTTCCATAGGTAGCTTGAGGGCAGCGCGTTTCGATAGGTAGTCGGCGATGTCGTTTCTCCTCTCGGGAACGTGGCTCCACTTGTATACCGTCAAAATGGTCTTCCAGCTTCCTCACTTCATCTACGTAGGCTTTCATCAACGGGCTCGTAATCCTTGTTGACTTGCTTGACGACAAGCCGCGACTCACCCCGATAATGAGTTTCGATTCCGAGGTCCGCCGCAATCCCGAGACCGCAAGGAATCCCTCAGCATCAGCAGTTGTTTTTCGTCGACGATCCTCGGGAAGTGCATTTGGACTACATACTTGAGGTGCTCTCCGGTGGGTGCAACAAGTAGTACACCAGCACTGGCACCTTGCAGCGAGAAAGCCCCATCAAATTACATGATCCAGTCGCAAATCGCCTCCTTGCAGGGGAGAGCAGTCTCCTGAACTTCTTCGTCGGGTGTCGCGGTCCATTCTGCGATGAACTCCGCCAAGACTCTGCTTTGAATCGTCGAAGTACTCTCAAATTTAAGGCCAAAGCTGGACAGCTCTAGTGCCCACTCCACAATCCTTCCAGCTGCATCTGGATTATGCAGTATCCGTTGCAAAGGTAGGCAGGTGACGACGGTGATCTCGTGCGCTTGGAAGTAATGACGCAGCTTCCTCGAGCCCACAAGGAGGCCGTAGAGCAGTTTCTGCACACCGGAGTACTGATACGTCTCCAACGTATCTATAATTTTTGATTGCTCCATGCTATATTATCTACTGCTTTGGACCATATTGGGCTTTATTTTCCACTTTTATATTACTTTCGGGACTAACCTATTAACCGGAGGCCCAGCCCAGAATTGCTGTTTTTTGCCTATTTCAGAGTTTCGAAGAAACGGAATATCAAACGGAGTCCAAACGGAATGAAACCTTAGGGAACGTGATTTTCTCACCGAATATGATCCAGGAGACTTGGACCCCACGTCAAGAAAGAAAAGAGGTAGCAGGAAGATTTCTGGCACTGTTGTCGGGGAGGTCTTCGTAAAAGTCAACATACCAAGTACCCATCACAATCCCTTATCTCTCGCATTACATTATTTGCCATTTGCCTCTCGCTTACCTCTCCCCACTTCACCCTTGCCGCTTTATTCACCCTCTCTTTTCCGCTTTGCCATTTTCTCGCTTGCTTGCTTTGCTCGTGTGTTGGATTGCTTGCTCGTCACGATGGCTCAAGATAATACCAAATTGTGTGACTTTACCAATACCAACAATAATGATTTCCTTAGCACTCCGATTGCTCCTCTTACCAATACTAAATCTTGTGAAATCAATACTGCTTTGTTGAATCTTGTTATGAAAGATCAATTCGCCGGCCTTCCTAGTGAAGATGCCGCTTACTCATCTAAATAGCTTCGTTGATTTATGTGATATGCAAAAGAAGAAAGATGTTGATAATGATATTTTAAATTGAAGCTATTTCCTTTTTCGCTTATAGATCGTGCTAAAGCTTGGTTTTCGTCTTTGACAAAAAATAGTATTGATTCCTGGAACAAGTGCAAAGATGCTTTTATCTCTAAGTATTTTCCTCCCGCTAAGATCATCTCTCTTTGAAACGATATTATGGATTTTAAGCAACTTGATCATGAAACATGTTGCACAAGCTTGGGAGAGAATGAAATTAATGATACGTAATTGCCCTACTCATGGTTTGAATTTGTGGATGATTATACAAAAATTTTATGTCGGATTGAATTTTGCTTCTAGAAATCTTTTACATTCGGCCGTGGAAGGAACTTTTTATGGAAATCACTTTAGGAGATGCTACTAAACTCCTAGATAATATTATGGTGAATTATTCTCAATGGCACAATCGAAAGATCTACTAATAAAAAAGTGCATGCGATAGAAGAAATTAATGTTTTGAGTGGAAAGATGGATGAACTTATGAAATTATTTTCTAATAAGAGTGTTTCTTCTGATCCTATTGATATGCCTTTGTCTACTTTGATTGAGAATAATAATGAATCTATGGATCTGAATTTTGTTGGTAGCAATAACTTTGGTAACAACGCGTCTAGAGGAAACTTTAATCCTAGGCCTTATCCTAGTAATTCCTCTAATAATTATGGAAATTACTACAACAACTCCTATGGAAATTTTAATAAGATGCCCTCTGAATTTGAGACTAGTGTTAAAGAGTTTATAATTTCACAAAAGAATTTTAATGCTTTGCTTGAAGAGAAATTGCTTAAAGTTGATGAATTGGCTAGGAACATTGATAGAATTTCTCTTGATGTTGATTCTTTAAAGCTTAGATCTATTCCTCCTAAGCATGATATCAATGAGTCTCTCAAAGCCATGAGAATTTCCATTGATGAGTGCAAGGAAAGAACCGCTAGGATGCGTGCTATGAAAGATGCCTTTATTAAAGTGTGTTCTTCCGATTTCCATGAAAATAAAGATGAAGATCTAAAAGTTATTGATGTGTCCCCTATTAAATCTTTTGTTTTGCAATATGAATCTTGATAATGATGGAACTAAATATGATTCACCTTTACCTAGAAGGCGTTCCAAAAATTGAGTTTTTAGATTATGATGCTAAAATTGATAAGAGTGGGATTGAAGAAAGCAAAAGCCTAGATGTTGCTAAACCCACTATTTTGGATTTCAAGGAATTTAATTATGAAAGTTGCCCTTTAGTTGATTGTATTTCCTTGTTACAATCTGTGTTAAATTCTCCCCATGCTTATAGTCAAAATAAAGTGTTTACTAAACATATCGTTGATGCCTTGATGCAATCTTATGAAAAAAAACTTGAGTTGGAAGTTTCTATCCCTAGAAAACTTTATGATGAGTGGGAACCAACTATTAAAATTAATATTAAGGATCATGAATTTTATGCTTTATGTGATTTGGGTGCTAGTGTTTCCACTATTCCCAAAACTTTGTGTGATTTGCTAGATTTCACATTTTGACGATTTCTCTCTAAACTTGCACCTTATGGATTCCACTATTCAGAAATCTATGGGAAGAATTAATGATGTTCTTATTGTTGCAAATAGGAATTATGTGCCCATAGATTTTATCGTTCTTGATATAGATTGCAATCCTTCTTGTCCTATTATTCTTGGTAGACATTTCCTTAGAACGATTGGTGCAATTATTGATATGAAGAAAGGGAATATTAGATACCAATTTCCATTAAAGAAAGGCATGGAACACTTCCATAGAAAGAAAATAAAACTACCATATGAATCTATCATGAGAGCCACTTATGGATTGCCTACCAAAGATGGCAATACCTAGATCTATCCTTGCTTTTATGCCTAGCTAGGGCCGTTAAACGATAGCGCTTGTTGGGAGGCAACCCAATTTTATTTTTAGTTTCTTTGCTTTTTTGCTTCTGTTTAGGAATAAATAATCCATCTACCTTCTGTTTAGATGTGGTTTTATGTTTTAATTAGTGTTTGGGCCAAGTTAAACCTATAGGATCTTCTTGGATGATAGTTATTTGATCTTGCTGTAATTTCCAGAAACTATCGGTTCACGAAAACAATTGTTGAAAATCACCAGAAGGTGATAAAATAGTGATTCCAACTGCTTATGATCAATAAACAAATTTTCTAGGTCATCCTATTTTGTCTGAATTTTTGGAGTTCCAGAAGTTTGCGTTAGTTACAGATTACTACAGACTGTTCTGTTTTTGACAGATTCTGTTTTTCGTGTGTTGTTTGCTTATTTTGATGAATCTATGGCTAGTAAAATAGTTTATAAACCATAGAGAAGTTGGAATACAGTAGGTTTAACACCAATATAAATAAATAATGAGTTCATTACAGTAACTTGAAGTGGTCTTTTGTTTTCTTTCGCTAACGGAGCTCACGAGATTTACATTGAGTTTTGTGTTGTGAAGTTTTCAAGTTTTGGGTGAAATCTTTTGATGGATTATGGAACAAGGAGTGGCAAGAGTTTAAGCTTGGGGATGCCCATGGCACCCCCAAGATAATATAAGGACACCAAAGTCAAAGCTTGGGGATGCCCGGAAGGCATCCCTCTTTCGCCTACTTCCATCGGTAACTTTATTTGGAGCTATATTTTTATTCACCACATGATATGTGTTTTGCTTGGAGCGCCTTGTATGATTTGAGTCTTTGCTTTTTAGTTTACCACACTCATCCTTGCTGTACACACCTTTTTAGAGAGCCATCCATGAATTGGAATTTGTTAGAATACTCTATGTGCTTCACTTATATCTTTTGAGCTATATAGTTTTGCTCTAGTGCTTCACTTATATCTTTTAGAGCACGGTGGTGGATTTGTTTTATAGAAACTATTTATCTCTCATGCTTCACTTAGATTATTTTGAGAGTCTTAAATAGCATGGTAATTTGCTTATTAATAATAATATGCTTGGTATTCAAGATTTGTAGAACTTTCTTTTGAGTGCGTTGAATACTAAGAAAAGTTTGATGCTTGATAATTGTTTTGAGATATGATGATGGTGATATTAGAGTCGTGCTAGTTGAGTAGTTGTGAATTTGAGGAATACTTGTGTTAAAGTTTGTGATTCCCGTAGCATGCACGTATGGTGAACCGTTTTGTGATGAAGTCGGAGCATGATTTATTTATTGATTGTCTTTCTTATGAGTGGCGGTCGGGGACGAGCGATGGTCTTTTCCTACCAATCTATCCCCCTAGGAGCATGCACGTAATACTTTGCTTTGATAACTTGTAGATTTTTGCAATAAGTAAATGAGTTCTTCATGACTAATGTTGAGTCCATGGATTATACGCACTTTTCTCATCCTTCCACCATTGATAGCCTCTCTAATACCACGCACTTTTCGCCGGTATCATACACCCACCATATACCTTCCTCAAAACACCCACCATACCTACCAATCATGGCATGCTTCCATAGCCATTCCGAGATATATTGCTATGCAACTTTCCATCGCTCCGCTTATTATGACACGCGCCATCATTGTCATATTGCTAGCATGATCATGTAGTTGACATAGTATTTGTGGCAAAGCCACCGTTCATAATTCTTTCATACATGTCATTCTTGATTCATTGCATATCCCGGTACATCACCGGAGGCATTCATATAGAGTCATATTTTGTTCTAAGTATCGAGTTGTAATTGTTGAGTTGTAAGAAAAATAAAGTGTGATGATCATCATTCTTAGAGCATTGTCCCAAGTGAGGAAAGGATGATGGAGACTATGATTCCCCCACAAGTCGGGATGAGACTCCGGACGAAAAATAAATAAATAAATAAATAAAGAGGCCATAAAAAAGAGAAAAGGCCCAAATAAAAAAATGAGAGAAAAAGAGAGAAGGGACAATGTTACTATCCTTTTACCACACCTGTGCTTCAAAGTAGCACCATGATCTTCATGATAGAGAGTCTCTCATTTTGTCACTTCCATATACTAGTGGGAATTTTTCATTATAGAACTTGGCTTGTATATTCCAATGATGGGCTTCTCAAATGCCCTAGGTCTTCGTGGAGCAAGTGAGTTGGATGCACACCCACTTAGTTTCTTTTGTTGAGCTTTCATATACTTATAGCTCTAGTGCATCCGCTTGCATGGCAATCCCTACCACCACATTGATATCTATTGATGGGCATCTCCATAGCCCGTTGATACACCTAGTTGATGTGAGACTATCTTCCCTCTTTTGTCTTCTCCACAACCACCATTCTATTCCACATATAGTACTATATCCATGGCTCACGCCTCATGTATTGCGTGAAGATTGAAAAAGTTTTGAGAATGTCAAAAGTATGAAACAATTGCTTGGCTTGTCATCGGAGTTGTGCATGATTTAAATACTTTATGTGATGAAGATAGAGCATAGCCAGACTATATATGATTTTGTAGGATAACTTTCTTTGGCCATGTTATGTTGAGAAGACATAATTGCTTAGTTAGTAAGCTTGAAGTATTATTATTTTTATGTCAGTATGAACTTTTGTCTTGGATCTTTCGGATCTGAATATTCATACCACAATTAAGAAGAATTACATTGAAATTATGCCAAGTAGCACTCTGCATCAAAAATTCTTTTCTTTATCATTTACCTACTCGAGGACGAGCAGGAATTAAGCTTGGGGATGCCTGATACATCTCCAACGTATCTATAATTTTTGATTGCTCCATGCTATATTATCTACTGTTTTGGACCATATTGGGCTTTATTTTCCACTTTTATATTACTTTTGGGACTAACCTATTAACCGGAGGCCCAGCCCAGTATTGTTGTTTTTTGCCTATTTCAGTGTTTCGAAGAAACGGAATATCAAACGGAGTCCAAACGGAATGAAACCTTCGGGAACGTGATTTTCTCACCGAATATGATCCAAAGAGACTTGGACCCCACGCCAAGAAAGAAAAGAGGTAGCAAGTACTTGATCTAGCCCCTCGCAAGAGGGAGCTAACAAAGTAGACCGGTGCTGCATCATCTTCTTCTTCGACAACACTTCAACCGGCTGTGTCGCTTCGCACCGATGGCACCAGTGCTCGTTGTCGCTATCACTTTCAAGGCCAACCTCTCTTCGCGCTTACTAGTGCAAAAGCATCGGCCACTTGGTTTGTTGCCTCTAAGTACAGCAGCAACGGTTCTTGTGGTTTAGGCGCAACTAGTATTGGCGTGGAGGAGAGGTATTCTTCAAATCTTGCAAAGGTTGCTTCAGCCTCTAGGGTCCACTCCATTGGGCCCTAATTTTTCAAAATCTTGAAAAGGAGAGGGCGCTCGGCCGGACTTGGAGATGAATTCGCTCATGGCGGACGATCCAAAGAAGCCGATGCACATCCTTGATCCGCCTGGGCACCTCAATCTGCTCGATAGCATTGATCTTATCTCGGTTCGCCGATCCCACGCCACAATGCTACGCCTTGAGCTTATGCGTTGGTTTTCCCCGAGGAGAGGATGATGCACCAGAGTAGCGTAAGTATTTCCGCCAGTTTTGAGAACCAAGGTATCAATCCAAAGAGGAGGCCACGCGCAAGTCCCTCGTACCTACACAAAACAAATAGCTCAACGCAACCAACGCGATTAGGGGTTCTCAATCCCTTCACTACTACTTACGAAAGTGAGATCCGATAGAGATGATAGATAATATTTTTGGTATTTTTGGTATAAAGATGCAAAGTAAAAATAAAAGGCAATGTAAAAAGAGCAAAGCAATAATAAAACGAGGGAAGATTAATATGATGAGAATAGACCCGGGGGCCATAGATTTCACTAGTGGCTTCTCTCAAGAGCATAAGTATTTTACGGTGGGTGAACGAATTACTGTTGAGAAATTGACAGAATTGAGCATAGTTATGAGAGTATCTAGGTATGATCATGTATATAGGCATCACGTCCGAGACAAGTAGACCGACTCGCCTCGCATCTACTACTATTACTCCACTCATCGACCGCCATTATCCAAAGATGCATCTAGAGTATTAAGTTAATGAAAACAAGAGTAACGCCTTTAAGCAAGATGACATGATGTAGAGGGATAAATTCATGCAATATGATAAAACCCAATCTTGTTATCCTTGATGGAAACAATACAATACGTGCCTTGCTGCCCCTATTGTCACCGAAAGGACACCGCAAGATTGAACCCAAAGCTAAGCACTTCTCCCATTGCAAGAACTACCAATCTAGTTGGCCAAACCAAAGGGATAATTTGAAGAGACTTGCAAAGATAACCAATCATACATAAAAGAATTCAGAGAAGATTCAAATATTTCTCATAGATAATCTTGATCATAAACCCACAATTCATCGATCTCAACAAACACACCGCAAAAAGAAGATTACATCGAATAGATCTCCACTTAGAGAGGGGGAGAACATTGTATTGAGATCCAAAAGAGAGAAGAAGCCATCTAGCTACTAACTATGGACCCAAGGTCCAAGTAAACTACTCACACTTCACCTGGAGAGGCTATGATGATGATGTAGAAGCCCTCCATGGTGGATTCCTTCCTGGCGGAGCTCCTAACAGGCCCCAAGATGGGATATCGTGGATACGTAAAGTTGCGGCGGTGGAACTAGGTTTTTGGCCCGTGATCCGATCTCGCTAGTACGTGAGGTATATATAGGAGGAAGGAGTACATCGGTGGAGCTCAGGGGCCCACGAGGCGGGGGCGCTGCCTAGGGGGGCCCCTCCACCTCGTGGCCGCCTCCCTCCTTTCTCGACCGAGGGTCCAAGTCTCCGGATCATATCTCGATGAGAAAATCATGTCCCCTAAGGTTTCATTCATTCCGCTTTCTTCAAACATGAAATAGGCAAAAAACAGCAAATCTGAGTTGGGCCTCCTGCTAATAGGTTAGTCCCAAAAGTAATATAAAAGTGAAAAAATAAAGCCCAATATGGTCCAAAACATTAGATAGTATAGCATGGAGCAATCAAAAATTATAGATACGTTGGAGACGTATCAAGCATCCCCAAGCTTAATTCCTGCTCGTCCTTGAGTAGGTAAATGATAAAAAAAATTGATGTGGAGTGCTACTTGGCATAATTTCAATGTAACTCTTCTTAATTGTGGTATGAATATTCAGATTCGAAAGATTCAAGACAAAGGTTTAATATTGACATAAAAATAATAATACTTCAAGCATACTAATAAAGCAGCTTATGTCTTCTCAAAATAACATGGCCAAAGAAAGTTATCCCTACAAAATCATATAGTCTGGCTATGCTCTATCTTCACCACACAAAGTATTTAAATCATGCATAACCTCGATGACAAGCCAAGCAATTGTTTCATACTTTTGACATTCTCAAAACTTTTTCAATCTTTCACGCAATACATGAGCGTGAGCCATGGATATAACACTATATGTGGAATAGAATGGTGGTTGTGGAGAAGAAAAAAGGGAGAAGATAGTCTCACATCAACTAGGCATATCAACGGGCTATGGAGATGCCTGTCAATAGGATATCAATGTGAGTGAGTAGGGATTGCCATGCAACGGATGCACCAGAGCTATAAGTACATGAAATCTCAACAAAAGAAACTAAGTGGGTGTGCATCCAACTCGCTTGCTCACAAAGACCTAGGGAAATTTGAGGAAGCCCATCGCTGGAATATACAACCCAAGTTCTATAATGAAAAATTCCCACTAGTATATGGAAGTGATTTAAACGAGAGACTCTCTATTATGAAAATCATGGTGCTACTTTGAAGCACAAGTGTGGTAAAAGGATAGTAACATTGTCCCTCTCTCTTTTTTCTCTCATTTTTATATTTTTATTTGGGCCTTTTCTTTTTTTATGGCCTCTTTTCTTTTCTCTTTTTTTATTTTTGTCCGAGTCTCATCCCGACTTATGGGGGAATCATAGTCTCCATCATCCTTTCCTCACTTGGGACAATGCTCTAAAAATGATGATCATCACACTTTTATTTTTCTTACAACTCAACAATTAGAACTCGATACTTAGAACAAAGTATGACTTATGTGTATGCCTCCGCGGTGTATCGATATGCAATGATTCATGAGTGACATGTATGAAAGAATTATGAATGGTGGCTTTGCCACAAATACGATGTCAACTACATGATCATGCTAAGAAATGACAATGATGGAGCGTACATAATAAAAGGAACGGTGGAAAGTTGCATGGAAATATATCTCGGAATGGCTATGGGAATGCCATAATAGGTAGGTATGGTGGCTATTTTTGAGGAAGGTATATGGTGGGTGTATGATACCTAAAAGTGCGCCGGTATTAGAAAGGCTAAGCAGTGGTGGAAGTTTGTTTTGGTGATATCTTTGATGGATTATGGAACAAGGAGTGGAAAGGAGCACTTTCCACCCATTGTTCAATAATCCATCAAAAGATATCACCCAAAACTTGAAAACTTCACAACACAAAACTCAACAGAAATCTCGTGGAGTCTGCTAGCTTAAAGAAAACAAAAGACCACTTCAAGTTACTGTAATGAACTCATTATTTATTTATATTGGTGTTAAACCTACTGTATTCCAACTTCTCTATGGATTATAAACTATTTTACTAGCCATAGATTCATCAAAATAAGCAAACAACACACCTAAAAAACAGAATCCAGAACAGTCTGTAGTAATCTGTAACTAACGCAAACTTCTGAACTCCAAAAATTCAGCCAAAATAGGAAGACCTAGGCAATTTGTTTATTGAGCAGCAGAAATTGGAATAACTATTTTATCACGTTCTGGTGATTTTTAACAATTGTTTTCATGAACCGAAAGTTTCTGGAAATTACAGCAAGATCAAATAACTATCATCCAAGAAGATCCTATAGGTTTAACTTGGCACAAACACTAATTAAAACATAAAACCACATCTAAACAGAAGGTATATGGATTATTTGCTAAACAGCAAGGATAAATATTGGGTTGCCTCCCAACAAGCGCTTATCGCTCAACGCCTTAGCTAGGCATTGATAATTTGATGATGCTCACAAGAAAGACAAGAATTGAAGCGCAAAGAGAGCATCATCAAACACATGACAAACACATCTAAGTCTAACATACTTCCTATGCATAGGCATTTTATAAGCAAAACAAATTATCATAGCAAGCAAAAAATTAGCGTATGCAAGGAAGAACAAAGAGACGATAGTAATCTCAACATGACGAGAGGTAATTTAGTAACATGAAAATTTATATAACCATGTTTTCCTCTCTCATAATAATTACATGTAGGATCATAAGAAAATTCAACAATATAGCTATCACATAACATATTCTAAACACGATCCACATGCATGCGGTTGACACTCTTCCAAAATAGCGGGATTATCATTAACTAAAGTCATGATTTCTCCAAGCCCACTTTTATCAAAAATTTCATAAGATTGAATGTTATCCAAATATGTGGGATCTAAAGTTGACACTCTTCCAAACCAACTTTCAATATTATTGCAAACACTATTATCAATCTTATATTCATCATGGGGCTTTAATAAATTTTTCAAGATCATAAGAAGAATCTCCCCAATCATGACTATTGGACATAGCAAAACTAGCATCCCCAAGCTTAGGGTTTTGCATATTATTAGCATAATTTACATCAATAGAATTTATAATAAAATCATTGCAATCATGCTTTTTATTCAAAGATCTATCGTGAATCACTTCATAAAGCACTTCATCACAATTTTCAGATTTACGGATTTCGTGCAAAACCTTATAAAGATAATCTAGTGCATCCAAATCACTAGGAATTGGTTCATCATAATTGGATCTCTTAAAAAGATTGGCAAGTTGGATGAGGATCCATAGATATTAGCTTCTCTGTTTAGGAATAAATACTCAACTATTTCAACCAAATGAGCAAACGTGCCAAGTAAGACATCAAGGCAAATCTAAAAGACGAACGGAAAAGAGAGGGCTTAATAAAACGACAAGGGTGAAGTGGGGAGAGAAAACGAGAGGAAAATGGCAAATAATGTAATGTGGGAGATAAGGGATTGTGATGGGTACTTGGTATGTTGACTTTTGCATGGAGCTCCTCCGTCAACGGCGCGCCGTAAATCCTTCTTGCTACGCTCTTGAGCTTCCTGCTGGTTTTCCTCAAGAGGAGAGGATGATGCAGCAGAGTAATCAGAAGTATTTCCTTAGTTCTTGAGAACCAAGGTATCAATCCAAAGAGGAGGCCACGCCAAGTCCCTCGTACCTACACAAAACAAATAGCTCAACGCGAACCAACGCCGACATTAGGGCTGTCAATCCCTTCACGGTCACTTAGTGAAAGTGAGATTCCGATAGAGATGATAGATAATATTTTTGGTATTTTTGGTATAAAGATGCAAAAGTAAAATAAAAGGCAAAGTAAAAAAAGTGTAAAGCAATAATAAAGCTTTAGAGGAAGATTAATATGATGGAGAATAGACCTGGGGCCATAGATTTCACTAGTGGCTTCTCTCAAGAGCATAAGTATTTTACGGCAGTGAATCTAATTCAATCGTTGAGCAAATTGAAAGAATTGAGCATAGTTATGAGAGTATCTAGGTATGATCATGTATATAGGCATCACGTCCGGAGACAAGTAGACCGACCGCCTCGTCAGATTCATAATACTACTATTACTCCACTCATCGACCGCTATCCAAGATGCATCTAGATTATTATTAAGTTAATGAAAATAGAGTAATACTGGTAAGCAAGATGACATGATGTAGAGGGATAAATTCATGCAATATGATAAAACCCCATCTTGTTATCCTCGGGATGGCAACAATACAATACGCGGCTCTTGCTGCCCCTCATCACATCGGGAAAGGACACCGCAAGATTGAACTCCAAAGCTAAGCACTTCTCCCATTGCAAGAACTACTTACAATCTAGTTGGCCAAACCAAATGGATAATTCAAGAGACTTGCAAAGATAACCAATCATACATAAAAGAATTCCGTGAGAAGATTCAAATAGTGCTCATAGATAATCTTGATCATAAACCCACAATTCATCCGGGGTTCTAAACAAACACACCGCAAAAAGAAGATTACATCGAATAGATCTCACGAGAGAGGGGAAGAACATTGTATTGAGATCCAAAACAGAGAAGAAGCTTACATCTAGCTACTAACTATGGACCCAAGGTCCTAAGTACAACTACTCACACTTACCTGGAGAGGCTATGATGATGATGTAGAAGCCTCCATGGTGGATTCTCTTCCCATGAGCTCCTGAACAGTGTCACTCGATGGGATCTCGTGGATACGTAGAAGGCGGCAAGGTGGAATTAGGTTGGCCCATATCTGATCCGCTAGTACGAGGTGTATATAGGAGGAAGGAGTACGCTTCGGTGGAGCTCAGGGGCCCACGAGGCGTGGGGGCGCGCCTCTAGGGTGGGGCGCCTCCTCCACCTCGTGGTCGCCTCCCTCCTTTCGCCGAGGGTCCAAGTCTCCTGCCGGATCATATCTCGATGAGAAAAATCACGCTCAAGGTTAGTTCTATCTATTCCGCTTTCTTCAAACATCGAAATAGGAAAAAAACAAAGAAATGGGTTGCTGGGCCTCCGGTTAATAGGTTAGTCTTCCAAAAAGTAATATAAAAGTGGGAAAATAAAGCCTAATATGGTCCAAAAACAGTAGATAATATAGGCATGGAGCAATCAAAAATTATAGATACGTTGGAGACGCTTACATTATCGAGCACAAAGAACCCGAGAAGCTTGCTTTGATTTAAACGCCAAGAGCACACTTCGTGGTTCAGCTTTTGAGGTTGATCTCAAGGCAGTGTTCACAAAAATTTCTTCCAAATCTGGTATGAGGGTCATCCTATCCTTGGTTTCACCACTATGTCATCCATGTAGGCCTCCATATTTCTATGCGGAGCTGGGGCTCAAAACCAATTTGGACCGCTCCTCGCAAAACGCCGAGCCAAAGATTCTCTAACCTCAAAGGCATCCGTGATAAAGGCAACACGCATCACATGGGGTGATAAATGTTGTCTTCTCTTCGCTTTCTCTTTGTCATGAAGATCCGGTGGTAGCCGGAGTAGGCGCCGAGGAATGATAACAGATCTCACCCGTACCGTGGAGTCAATAACTGGTCGATGCGCCGCAATGGGAAGGGTCCCTTTAGGATGTTTTATTGATATCCTGTGGTAGAAGTCAATACACAGCCTTCCACTACCCATTTGCTTTGTGCACCACCACCGGATTGGCCAACCACGTAGGATGGAGCACTCCCCTCTCCAAGCCCGCTGCTTCCAATTTCTGGATCTCCTCCGTGATGAACTCTTGCCGTTTCAAAGCCTGCTTTCGACCTTCTCGCTTGACGCGGTCGCGCATGAGAGCGCATGTTAAGGCGGTGCTCAATCACCCCCTCCCCTGGAACGCTCGGGATGTCAGACAAGCTTGCCATGCTAACACATCGACATTCGCCCGCAAAGAAGGTGACGAGTGTGTCTTCCTATTTGTCAGCGTCGAGGGGTGGAGCCCATGGTGAAAGTCCCTCTCCCATGCCATCCTCCTTCACTTGGATACCTCCTTGGTTTCCGGCGGCCACAGTGGGTCTCCCTCGGATTTCTTACTTCCTTTTGCCGGTGGAGCTCCCCATGGCACGCCCTTCGACGGGGCACTTACACCAAGAGGTGCGCTGCCGGAGGTGGGTGCCGAGGGTCTTACCGGTCTTCTTCTTCCCTCCCGGAGCTTTAGCGGCAGTCGTGTGGTTCTAAGTCCCATAAGAGAATAGGGGGTAGGAATGGAGAGGCAAGATCCTAGCTATGGAGTAGTTGTATACGCAAGGTGTTTACAAGTTCAGGCCTCCTTCTTAGAGGAAGTAACAGCCCTATGTCTCGTGGAGCCCGGAGGCGGTCGACTATATTATGTGTGTATAAGTTACAGGGTGCGAACCTCTTACACCGAGGAGGAGGTGGCTTATATAGAGTTTGCTAGACCCTCTCCAAATTTCGCTTATGCAGGGTTTAAATAACATTAAGACTCGTGGGGTTACCGGGTAACGCCCCACATAAAGTGCTGAAGTGCGATGACCATAAAAGCTACTTAATGACCGACCGCTTGTGTGCAGATCGATTTTAGATCTCCCGGTGGTCGAGTGGTTGGCTTCATAGTCGTAGTGTCTTCAAGTCCACGAGTGGAATACTTCTAGGCTTCCGATGACAGTGGTTTCTTTTCTAGAGATGTCCTTGGGGAGGGTATTCTTGGAGGTCCATGACCCTACCCTAGGTACATGGTTTCATCATTAGCCCCTAATCGGATCGAGGTTTGAGTGGGGAAGGAGTTGAGAACTCTTCCCGACTCCACTTTTCAAGGGTATGGCGAACATGTCTTGTTCTCGGATCAATGAACTTAAGTGATGGTATAAACTTATTTTTCACCGCTTTTGATCCATTCTTTTGTAATTCCGCACGAGTGAGTTTTCTATACTTCTGGAGATCTCCGAATCTATGGGTAGCAGCTGGGAGAAAATCTCCTGGCCTCGATGTGTTACTTCCTTCAGCTTCATGGATTTGAAGCGGGATCCTCGAATTTGGGGAAGCGCCAAGGTGGAAGAGGAGGCTGCATAAGACTCAAACGGGATAAGGCAGGAACGCCTCGATCTCCATGCCACCTTTTTTCGCCATGTATCGCACGCCGATGACCGCTATGCGGATTTGACAGATTGCCTCGGCCTTCACAAGTCGGGCCACTACCTGAAGCTACCACATATAAGGCGCCGGACGTGGTTTTTGAACAAGGTACTCTCATTTCTTCCTCCCTCTTCCTTCGGGACTTATCTCGGCTGCTGTCATTCGCCCATCTTCAGCGCTAAGTTGCTCCGTTCGGCGTGCTTCGGGCGTAAGTGGACGATGGTGAAGGAGAAGACGCGGCTTTGGAGCGTATGGCTAAGAATGCGATTTATGGTATTTAAGGCTTAAGGAAGGGCTGGCACTACCGGGCGGATCTTTTTGTCAAGGGTCGGCTTCGCCGCAGGCTGGGATCCAGGGCATCGGATCCGCTTTCAACGACACGCCGTAAAAGATTCTTGACGACCTCCGGCCAATGAAGGACTGATGCCTCATGCGGTGACCAGCCGGGCTCACTGTGGAAGGGAAGAGTTCTGGAGCAAGCGAAAGCCTCAGGAGGGTGAGTGTGTCTCTTCTTGGCCACCCATATGTTGACCGCTGGGTTTTCTTTTGCCGCTTCACCCTTTCTTTCTGGGGATTTCTGAACTTCTTCGAGGCACAACTTGACCACTTTCACACCCAACTCCATCGTTGGTTTCTCGGCTGCTTTCGTGGTCTTTTGTGGCGTAGAATTTCATGGGTTGTTCTACCATTGTGGTCTTTTCAAGCACATTTTCACTTGTCGCTTCCTAGACGGGGTGAAAAACGCCTAATCCCGAGTGAGACGAGAGAACCCAAGTGATTCAGGGGATGTGGGGTCTTGGGGTTCAAAATGATGGGAAAAAGTTCTTTTTCCGCCATGATCCCATCACCTGAAGTCAAAATCCGTGGGATGGCAATGTCACGATTCTGGTTCTATCAGAAGGACCAGCCGACGCCTGTAGCGCCGAGTCGACTGGACTCCCTCATTTTTCCATGGACCGGAGTGTAGCAAGCGTTTCGCCCCTTTGAAGGTGATCCCGAAAAGAGTATAAGGTTACATGCAGGTTAAGGTGTTGGTCAACGCTGTTGTCCAGCTTTCAATCCGGAGACGGCGACCGGCATGGATCTCTTTGGAGGTCTTCCTCCCGACGACGCGATCCAAATGGGCTTCAAGCCTCGCCGAGACCATCCAATGTGGTTGTACTGCACCGAGGACACCACTCGGATCCACCCGTGAGGAGGTCGAGGATGCCACGTACTGGAAAGGTGGCTATAGCGTAGCATCATAGGAAGCAAGGACAACCCCTAGAGGAGCCAGAGATTCCTTTCCACTCGACCAGTCATACGGGCGCGGCATAAGGTCCAATCTCGCATCTTCGATCAAGGGGGTCCCGCTTTCTCCATCCTCGCTTTGCTTAAAATCAGTTTCGACTGACTTCTTTTGTCTTGTTTGTTGTCTTCTAGGGCCACCAATTAACGAGATGTACCTGCTGATGCCCATAATGGGGGGCGCAAGAACAGAATGTGCCGAGGAGGAGGAGGGGAGCTGGAGGTGAAAGTCGTGGGAGGAATGGGCAATCTGATAGTGAGGAGGACGAAGATGATCGCGACGCGGCTTCCGGCCGGAAGAGGAGGGAGGAGGGAAGAGGAGGAAGAAGTTGACCTCCTCAAGACGGAAAGGCGTTATCCAAGCTCACCCATGACCCCACATGTCGAAAGTGAAAGGCAAGGATATCGCACTGGTCGGACAAGTCGATTTAAACGCCTCATGATTTAATTCTCTCATCGGGCGCCGATCGAAAAAGCGCCTAAAGCAACCCCGAAGCGACGCTGCATCAAAGCCGTTTTCGAGCGCCTCCGCTTTCAAGATGAGGATGGCCATTCCCACCCATTTCCGGGTAACAACAGACCTTTGTGTTTTCTCGCTTTTAAAGGCATGGACATACTTTTAGGCTTCCACTGCTGGCTATTAATCAACTGATTTCACAAATCTGCTAGATAAGGTTGCCACCTCCGAGATTCCTAGCGCTCAGAACGAAGACCAGTGAAATGGAAGATGCCGCCACTCCTCTAACCTTGGTATGATCTTCTGTAGAGTTTCGCTTTTGGTCGATTGGATTTCATGTTTTTAACTTTGGATTTTTTCCTCAGTAGCTCCTCCTCATGTCATTGATAATCTTCCCGATGATGACTTTACGCAGGTGCGCCTCTCGAGGCCGAGGAGATAGAATAGAAAGGCGCCAGCTACCGGCAAGACAACTCAGGATTGCATCAAAGCTGCCCGAGACACCGGTTCAGGAGGGTGGCAATACCACCTTGACTTCCGTGTCCTTCTGCTCACGAGCGATTTAGTGTTCGCCTTCATGGTCAAGCGAATATTGACTCCGCCATCCTTTCGCCACACACCACGGCCCCGTGCAGGACCAAGTGGGTGCTAAGCTAAGGAGGCTATACGCCAAAGGGATCATGATGGAGCAGGTGAAGGTGGTCGGGAAGCCAACCAGCGGCCTATGATGCTAGTTTCAGCCTCTTCGTGAACAACGCCCAGGTTAGTTGGTCACCGCTTGTTCCGCTAGGGGATATGCTATGTGAAGACTCTCTTCCGGAAGATCTTTTGTATCTCAGACACCCACCGGGTGTGTCGATTGAATTTTTGGATTGGTGGGGCATCGTATGAGTGCACCCACCGGGTGTGTAGTCCCCGAGGCTATGGTGGATCACCGGGCACGATCTGTAGTCTTTGTATTTTGAGTTTCTTCACTCTAACTTCTTTTCACTCGGTCTGGCTCGGACCATGTCGAATGGAATCTTGGAAACCAATGTGGGCAAGACGCTGAGTGCACCCACCGGGTGTAGTCCCCCGAGATGTATGGTCGATCGGGCTGGGCAAATACTTACAGGTCCTAAGAACCTCGTGTTTTTTTGGTAGATCATCATGATGAGACCATGGCTGACCGCCGCAGCAAATAGCTATGGTTTAGGATCATAACCTCTTTGTCTCTCTTTTGGTCGACTGACCGAATTAAGTCGGTAGAAACCAAGTGGGGGCACGCCGAAAAGGTGCAATTCCACCGGGTGTAGTCCCTAGACCGCCGCTGAATATTTGATTCTCGGCCACCGTAGTCTTAGAAATGTTACTAATTTTCTCTTAGCTTCACTGGAAGCAACTCTATCTTTTTGATGTCCTGGCCGACCCACCTTCAAGCAGTAAATCCCGGTGAGCTTGTGGCTCGCTATACTCGAATTGAAAAACAAACAGATCACTGGGGCTCAACCTTGACTTGAAGCTTGCTCGTGGAGAACTTGCATATGCAGAGACGGCTAAAAGGTATGGCTGGTGAGAACTTTTACGATCATGTCTTTTATCTTTCTGCCTATATTCCTAATTCTGATCTCATTGTCATTTTGGCAGATAAATGGAGGAGGCTCAAGAAGAAGGACCATGACCTTGCCGAGGCGCTAGTATAGGCGGCTTTGGACAAAGCGAAGCTTATGGAAGAAAACTGGCTTTACCGGGTAAACTTGAGGAGGAGAACGCCAATCTGAAAGCCGATCTCTCGACGTACAACAAGGAGGTCAGCCGTCTCAAGAATGATAAGATAGCTCAATGACAAGGCTAGTGAACTCGGTGGGGAAGAATGATAAGATAGCTCGAACGCCAATCTAGGAGGGCTCGCCAAGAAGTTATTCATCATGCTTGAGGGTAATCTCTCCTACCCGGATCGGGACTTGTTATCATCGACCATCGCAGAACCGGGCTATGGTTTATCTTTGAATTATGTTTCACGTAATTCTTGCCAAAACTTCGAGGAGGGGACCAAATGAAAGTGGAGACAAGCTTGGACCCCATTAACTCTCCCCGTGAAGGGACGAAGTCAGCTATGAACGTGCTCCAACCGGAGTCTCGTGGTCGCTGGTGTGGTCAACTACATTGCTCGATCGGAAGGTTGCGGGCCGCAGCAAATCGACACGGCACTTCCTCCGCCAGGAGCGACGCTTCAAAATGACCTCGAAGTCTCTAATGACTGGACCAATGAAGTTCCGTGTCGAGTGCGTGAATGGAAGAAGTCTTCGCCAAAAGGGCGCCGACGCCTCTCTCGTCCCTCGGGTCCGTGGTTCACTACAAGGAGGCGCGAGAGGAAAAGTCGGCATCCATCAGAGTTGCCAATACCAAGAAGCTAACGCACTTCCAATCTTTCATGGAGACCTTCATTGTTGCCAAGCCACTCGGATTGTCGATGTAATTGACTTGGACCAGTTTGTCGCTACCCGCCCAAATTCTCCGCAATTGAGTGAGTAGGAAAACTTCTATGCTTCGCTTTAAATTCTGCCTCGGAATATCGAGAGTGGTTTTGTAAGCGATAAACTTTTACAAAGTGCTTGACGCTCGAGCACTTCTCGAACTGAGAGGATGTTATCTCGAATCTCTGGCTTATCATTGGTCTAATATGATTTTATTTGCCTTCGCTTAATCCTTTGTTCTTCACTTGGAATATACTTCGTTGCTTGAGACGCAGCTCGAGGTGGAAAATCCAAATAATTTGCACTTCATCGTTCTGGCAGTAGGGATGGAGCACAGACGGGCCGACCTCCGGCCTCTTATGGATCGGGATGGAGCAAGATGTTGTACTTGTGGCGCAGTCTGGCGAGAAGGTAGCAATGACCTGTGCACCTTGTCGCCTCTTGGCAGATCGGAATGAGCGCACGTTGTACTTGCAGGACGCGAGCCCAAGGAGAAGGTAGCAGTCGACCAAGACTCTCGCCGTCCTCTTATGGATCGGAATGGAGCGCACGTTGTATCTTTGTGGCATGCAGTCTCAAGGGGAGAAGGTAGCAAATGACCAAGCACCTCGTCAGTCTCTTATGTGGATCGTAATGGATTTTATACTTAGGCTAGTACTGGACCGCAGCTAAGCC